>CM052061.1:7598431-8798431 GCA_028476895.1 Tetranychus truncatus
AAATGTTCATTGTTACCAATTGTATCATTAACTATATCTGCGCGGAAAATTTTAGTTGAAGTGTGAAAATTATCAATTTGCAACCACTGACCTTCATCCTGCACAGTGAAGTTTATAATTTGACCTTCTTTCGAACCTTGTCCGATTATAAGCACAGATTGATCATAGTCATCTAGATTATGAATCTGTTCATTAGAGGTTACCTGACTTTGATTTTATCATCAAATCCAACAGAATGTTCAACAGCATGTATCAAGGACCTTTCAAAACCTTACAAGCCATTTTATCTGTATGCGTAGAATCAGTAGTATACATTGATTCACATAAAACTGTTTCATTTGTTAGCTGTGCACAAGAAGTTTCCTCATCATGGTTATCACTATTACTATCAGCTTCCACATCATCCAATGAAATTTCATCTGGGATATCAACGATTCTACATATTTCATCTTCTTCGGCATTGCACAATGAACAGCGAGAGCTAATTCACAATAGTTTGATGGGTAGCTAAAACGTCGCTACATCTTTGTTGAATAGCATAAATTGATAGCTGAACAGTAGCAATAATTTAAAGTAACACAAACGAAATATAAAGTTAAAGACAAAACAAAGGAAATAAGAACACTAGTCAAACGTACTAAAGTAAAACACAAAGCAAGAAACAAGAAAACGGGAACACAAGTTAAAAAAGTTTTATCACTGTAAATGTAAAGACGAAAGTCAAAAGTATACTGAATCTATTCAAAAACAGAAATCGCTCTTAAAGCAAATTTTGAGTAATAAAGAGCACTCGCAAAAGTAAATCCTTAGAAAGATTTATTGTTTGACACACACAAGAATATTGCATTTCAGTTAAAATATTGCTAACGCAATAAAATTCGAGAACTGTTTGTTAAATTGTATGTATCTTGCAGCTTCTTTATCGGTAAAATAATTATACGAAAGACTCTTACACCATTAAGCCAAGTCAACTGCATACATTTATATCTAACAAAAAGGTTTCTTAGTGTTATTGCCGTCATAAATGACATGAGTCTCAAAATGAAACAGCACAAACCAATCACAATCGAGGGTCGCACTTTTTCCCCTTGTCAACCACGTGATGTGAAATTTTCTTTGATTCTGTGCAATCAATATCACGTGTACACAGTATTGTTTACATTTTTATATTCAAATCTAAATTTATATTTAATTCAAATCACAATGGCAAGTTTATTTGTTTAATTTATAATTAGTCTAATCAATTAATTTTTTCATGATTATTTTTCTTTTTCCTCATCTCAGTCTAACGCAATACACAATTTATTGACTGTGACGCAATAAATAAAGCGAGGTCATTTTTAGCTTCTACTCCATTTGCGTATTTTTTATTGCAAGAAAATTATCGAGCGACAAAAAAGATGAAAATCTGAACTTACATGAGATAACATGAACGAGCGTTATCATGAAGAATCACAACATGCTAACCAATATTACTCAGTAACTATGAACGCTAGAGAAAAATACTTTAGATCATTCGATAGAAAAAATGTCAAAGTTTTGTATGGCACTACTTTGAAAAATTTAGATCGTAATTTTGAGTCAACTTCGTTAGTAACTATGTCAGAATAAGGAATCAAACATTTTGAAGGACGTCAATTTTCTCAAAAAAGTATCCTCTCACGATTTGCGATGTAAAAAATTGAAATTGAACTGATTCTCGATTTTATGCTTTTTTATTGGTTTTCAATGGCAAAATTCAGAAAATTTGAAAGCGAATTACAAAGCAACGAAAACTGATACAATCTTTTGTGATATCACAATCGAATGAGAATTCTTCGAACATTGTGATCACCAAAAAAAATCGAGATAAAATTCACAGCGAAATGTGCCACTTTTCCGACTTTGAGTGGCCGTCACTAAGTGGTCATAATATGCAGGAGAATCAGAGTAACGCCAAACAAAACTTACACATTTTTCTTTGAAATGGTCAGCAAAAATTTCCAAAATATCTGGCCGTATCATGGAGTAATAAGCCTCTCGATAGTTTCACTATTGACTTTGACACCTAGTATGTACCCTGGTATCTAAAATATAATCCATCAACGACTTCATTGTGTAGTTATTCAATGAAACCGAACTTTATTCACCTATTAATTGATGCTAATATAATTAAATCTTGTATATAAACAAAAGTGAAATTTTCCACAACAGTTTTATTACACAACAAATGAACCTCAACATGATTCAACTTCGTCATCACCGCAACGTTTATCAATAAATCATCACCTAAAAATCTGTGTTCCCACCTTTTCAAATTAATACTACGATGATTATAATAGTTTTGTCTTTTATGTTATAAAATATATGTACTCAATATAATAAAACAAAACTACATACACTTGTTTGACTTTTCATTTTGGGAGTGTAACAGCTCACAAAAAAACAAAAAACTTAAACTTTTCATGCTTTATACTTCGATTATCAATTGCTTTTAGATGTTGATAGTGATACTAACGATAATTTTCATTATTAGATGCTTGAAATTCAAATTCAGATGCTGAAAATGGATGGCGCTCAAGCGTTGAACCTATACCTAACCGTTAAGGCAATCATATATTTCATTTATCATGATATAAGCTTTAACGAGTAGGAAGAATGTAGTGATAGCGTCGAAGGTGTCTTAATTTATAAATTTTAGTACCAGTTTATCAAAGGGCCAATGTTAACTGTGAATAGCATAAGAGTTGATATATTTTCTAGGACAAACTAATAGAAAAGATGAATAGAGTTAATATTTGATCAGATCATCAGGATAATCATCTTACGAATATGAGGAAGCTCTTCTCAATAGTCAAAAAGTCCCCAAGTTTGATGCCATTGTAGGGTCCAGCAACTCGATCCATTACTACCAAAACCTGTATAAAAATCGTGAACCATTATTAATACATATACTATACAGTATTAAATATTTACATGTATTTATTATTAGCATTCGTTACATTTCAAGATTTCGTAAATAGTATTTTATAAACCCATGAAGTAATAATTACCTTGCTCAATGTGCTTAATGAAAGCTCATTATTCAAAGTCAGCTGGTACAATCTAACTGTTAACTTATCGAGCTAAAAAAAGAAAAGAAAGATTTTGAACCGAAGACAATAATCAAATCAATTAATGATTACCTCTGAAATGAAATTACCAAAAATGAAACCGAAAACACCAATAGATGGAAGAATGAAAATGCCCAGTATCGCAACTATTAGATCTGCCAGAAAGTCATTGTAAACTCTAACAATGATTCCAAGGAAAATGTATACATCACCCGAAAAAGCAAATACAAAAGCGTAATAAAAGAGCACATAACGTAACTTATTACATTACGTAACAACTCAAAACTGTTGAGGCGACGAATGATTGTTAAACTGAATAACTTGATTTTCCTATCACCCAAGGCTCCTTTAGGTATTTTTTTGAAGTAATCGGCCGTGTTTAACAAATCTATTAACCGATAGAGATGAAAGGAGAGTGTACATATTAAATACCAGCTAAATCCAAGAATAACGTTCAAAAGAAAGGTAGAAATTAAAATTTCAGAAAGTGACCAAAGGAAACAATAGAATGCCAATTCAGGAATCTTGTATATCCAAGGATTACACAATATCACGGTGAAAAACCCAACGGATAGAAATAAAGGAGCTACAAACATCGTGCAGTGAGCGACTGTAGACACGCAAATAACAACCTTTCGAAATCTCTTGGTATTTAGATTATTCATTTGTAAGTGAACTTGATTAAAGCCGTTGCGACAATTCTTCCATATCGACAAAATTTCGAGGTTTCCTTTTGCTTCAAGGTTTAGAATCCACTCTCGAAATATGATCATGGTTGATAAAATAGTAAATGCACATGAAATTATAATTTTACGATCTTTACTACGGAAAAGTGGATCTCCGAGAATAATGGTCACAGTCTCACTACTAGTACAAATGAGAATTAAAGCTCTCAACCAATTGATCAAAGAAGTTACTCTGATGATCCAATCCAGCCAATTATATCGGCGATAGCCAAATGTATTTACATGAATAGAGTTATTTTGATTCAAACCATTACGTAAAACTTGAAAGATAATGGTCAGTCTTTCAGTTCGTTTTACAAGTTGAGAAGCACATAGATCAACTCCAATGGAATCGGGAGTTACAAATGAATAACGAATCAAATATGCCAAATCTTTTAAAAAGTACTTTTTTCGAGTACTAACAGAACTCTCAGGGGAATCACCCATTATTTACGATTGCATGGCAGATCTTTTATGTTATGTAAGATAAGTCTGTGATATCTGTTCAATATCAATTTATCATAATATCTTTTTTGTATTATTTTAATATTCTCAATTGTCTGATTCTTTGCGTCTTTACTTTAAAATGGTGCATTTTAAATTGAAAAGATTCTATTAGTATGAAATCATCTTCGCGTCTTATTATACATTTTTTTATTATTTATATCTTGGTTCGATAATCTTTCCATTTAATGTATTAAAATATTGATTTTTGATTGTTGATTGAATCGATAATATTATTGATCATAATGCAAAAATAGAACGGTTAGCGATAAGTTTGATTAGATTAAACCATTGCTATGAGAAGTTGTGATAGTCAAACCTGCAGGCGGGCCCTCGCCCTAAAGGAGGATGTCAAAAGTTGCCTATTTTCAGATCACTTTTACAATAATTTTTTCTAATGTAAATTTTTATGCTGATTCTAAAAATGTCTATTTTAAAAAATAACTATTTTTTCTCCGCGCTATCGTTCATGAAATATCTACGAAAAAAACAAAGCGAATTACGCGAAAGCAAACAGTGTAGATGGGTAGGGAAAAAATAAAATTTGATTATGAAACATTGTATTTGTAATGAATCTTCAATGATCGTGCTATGTTTTGGATTTTCACAGCAGAAAATTGTTCCTTAAGGTTTCAATCGATTGAAACTTTTTGTAACGCGTCTCGATCTGAATAGGTCTATGTTGCAAATCGCGACGCTCGATGAAACTTCATAAGGGTACATTATTTCTAGTGATAATTTCATATTAGAAATCAGTTTGAACTTTAGAGGGCGCAAAATAAGTCAATTATTGGAAAACTGCGTATATCGGATTTCTAGCTTTATCAATTCATGGAGGAAAGCGCGGCGCTTGATATAATTCAAAATCAAAATAATCAAAATTTATTTTTTCCTTACTTATCTACACGGTTTGTTTCCGCGGAACTCTTCGTAGATGAACTTTTTGAGGTCATCTACGGTTCGAGGATTTCTCGAGAAAACCTTGTCCTTCAGTCGCCTCCAGAGACAGTCAGGTCAGGAGATCTTGGTCAGCCACTCGGAGAATGTCTCATCCAAGAGATTCATGACACTGACTGCGTATTGAGCAGGTGCTCCATCCTGCTGGAAGATGAGAAAATTTAAAATTGAATGCAGTTATCTCACGAAGCGCTTGTGACAGAATGCTGAAACTTGTGCAGTATGATTATTCGACCTTGAAAATTATGATTTGACTTTTTTTGACCTCTAATATCACTAGGAAAGATTTCCGAAAAATGACCTTGAATGACCTTGACCTTAAAATATGACAATTGAGTATCGGCGAAATGGTCATAAAAAAAATATCCAGCCTAAAGGTCACTCAGAAGCCGAGTAATAGCCGTTTTACAACGGTAAAATTAGCTGAAATGCCCTGTATAATCAATCAATCTCAAAATTTGAATTTCTGATGAATTAGCGTTGAAACACGTCGGAGAAAACAATACTGAATCGTCGTCTCTTACTATTGACTTTTATAATGAATTTATCATCCGATGGTTTTCCACTCTTTTTGTGTTCTCATTCAATTGAATTGCACACCTAATAAATTATAAATTCCAATTTTATGTAGCACAAGCTTTCTCGAAACATATTTCTTTGTTTTAGTCAATGCGTCAAAGTTTTTAATATGCAAATAAGTTTGCCAAGTAATGTTTTTTTCCTCTAACTGACATTCAGTGTTATTCAAACATGCTGAAACCTTGAGAGGGGCCCGTTTGATCATACGATTCCTCACTTCTGAAATGGTAATAAAGTCGGTAATGTAATGCTTAAAAGATTAGTATAAAAGAAGATGAATTTGTATGAAAATACATCAGTTGAAGATTGAAATCTAAATAGTAACTAAGTGATCTCTCAATTCCTTCAAAATTGTTCAAAAAAAGTAAAAATGCAATTGATTAAAATTGTATCCTCTGTCTTTTTAGTGGCTCTAATCGCTATGTTTGGTTGTGTTTCAGGGCAGACTGGTGTTCCTACATATACTGATCGTTATGGAACTACATACAATTATGGAACTTCCAATGCGCAGGGTCTCTATAAGGTTAATGGCCTTTTAGTCACTAAGCCATCATCAGGTTGAGCTACTGAAACATGAACTCGTAGCTAAAACTACCTTGGAAGAGCTACCAGATGCAATTTAATTCGTTTATAAATATTATCAGTAGAAAAATTTGAGTACTTAATAAATAAACCAATTGTCTCTTATTATTAATAAGTAAATAAGTTGTTTCATTATCTAAAGCACTATACGATATTATCTAATAAACGCGATAACGACTTAAGCAATCTGCATCTTGGTTGATATGAACCAAACGTATTAACCAACAGTAAGGCCTGAGTCACTCGAAATGCTCTTTGCTCTATGTACTGATAAACGATATCAGATCCATTGAGCGGATGTAGCAACAGCATATTTGAATAGTGAGCTTGATGAGAAAATATACATGGAACAACCAGATAGTTTTGTGGATGAAAGATTCCCTGATTATGTATGTCGCTTGAACAAGTCTCTCTATGGACTGAAACAAAGTGGAAGGCAATGCAACCTAAAATTGCATTCCATTCTTACAGAAATAGGCCTAGAAAGATGTGAAACAGAAAGATGTTTGTAAACCCCAGTTTTAAATTGTCATAAAGTTATGTTAGCTGTGTACATCGATGGGTTATTCGGAAATTACCTTCACAAGCCGTTTAGAAATCAAATAAACGTATGACCTTGAATGACATTGAAACTCCGAAAAATTGTTCTTCAACTCCTAAAACCATACTAGTCAAAAATCAATAATCTAGTATTCTTGGTTCTGCAGATATTGAACGAGAAACGTGAAGTAAATGAGGCTGAATACCCCTATATAGTGGGTAAAATCATGATCATTTAAATTGTGCTGACAGTGGAAACATCGGCACCGCTTTTTTTGACCATGCATAGTTCCATGTTTCTTTGGAATATTCCTACTGGAATGGATATAATATGAGAGAGCCCAACCGGATTGTTGTTTCGATCATGGAGAACGAGTGGTGAACCACTGAGTAAATAAATCACTTACAAGGGAACTATTTGACCTTGTTCTCACCGATTTAGATGAAACATGAAACAATCGATAGAGGGCTATTAATTAAAAAATACGGTGAAGTATTTCATCTGCATGGCCAGTGGTTCCTAAGATATTTGGGTTTAAAATTTGGGTATTTTTGTTAAATTGAAAAATACCTGATATTCTTATATTGAATTTTGATGGTTTTTCTGTATTTTGAGAACATTTTTTTTCAATAATTGAACGCAGTCACTACATTTGGATTGATTACGGTGTGAAACCAAATTCAATAAAAAACCGAAAAAATGCATTTGAAATACATTAAAATGTATTCAAAAATCTTAAAAGTTAATTTAAAACAATTAGAAAAAGTTGCATAAAAATACCACAAATAAGCCTCGAACCCAAAACCCTAACCTTCCTTTACCAACCCTTTGACTACTGCGCCACCGCAGCTCGGTTAAAATTAAATAATTCAATTTTCAATTTAACAAAAATACCCAAATTTTAAACCCAAATATCTTAGGAACCACTGGCCATGCAGATGAAATACTTCACCGTATTTCTTAATTAATAGCCCTCTATCGATTGTTTCATGTTTCATCTAAATCGGTGAGAACAAGGTCAAATAGTTCTTTTGTTAGTTCTTCATCTTTAACCTGCTCACTTATTACTGAGTCTACCCGTGGCGAAGTCAGTCCATCCTGACTGAACTCCAGAGTGCCTTCGCACCACATCAGCTCCAGTTCTCGCTGATCCTGTTCTCCAGTTACAAATTAATTAAAATGAACAATTACAATTCAAGCTTGAAAAGTGGGTTCCACATTGTTTAACTGAAGACCAGAAAGCAAACCGCGTCACGACCTGCAGTTCATTGCTTTTCCGTCAGCAAAACCATGATTTTCTGGCTCAATTGTTAACAAGTGACGAGAAGTGGGGCCAGTATGATAATGTGGCAAGAGGTAGAGTTTGGACTGACCGCGGTGCACCTTCAACTTCAACCGCCAGGCCTTCGATTCACGCTAAGAAAAACTGGCTTTGTGTCTGGTGGTCAGGCTATGATATCATTCACTAGGAGCTTTTGAATACCGCTCAAAAAGTCAATGCATATCGTTACTGTGAACAACTGCAAAGAGTTGCTAATAAATTGCCCAATTTAATGGCTAGAGCAGTCAATAGAGATGGAATAGTCTATCTTCAGGATAATGCAAGGCCTCATACGGCTTCAATCACCCGCCAGAAGCTGAAGGAATTGAAATGGGACGTTTTACCCCACCCAGCTTATTCACCAGACTTAGCCCCTTCAGATTTCTTCCTTTTTTTGCATCTTGATAATTATCTTCGTAATAAAAAATTCGGTTCAAAACTTGAACTCGAAAATGCCCTCAAGCCTTTCTTTTCAGGCTTTAACCACGCCTTCTTGGAATCAGACATTGAAAAGTTGCCTAAAAGATGGCTAGATGAGTAGTAAGTAAGAAGGGCAGAGTCAAATGGGCGGAACCAAAGATACAACAAATGAATTAGTTCAAGTTTCAATTTCATTTATTTGCAATCAAAAATTTCGTTTTTTCGAGCAATGGTCAACTGAGTATTCTTCGAACTCTCTCTTTCCCTCTTTATCCTTTCGTAAGAAGGAACAAATTTTACAGTTTATCGAAGAGGGAAGAGAGAATTCGAGTAAGCTTTGGCTTTATTGCCCCTAGACGAGGACAGGTGCAGATAGCAATATATTCTAACTAAAAGTTTTCACGTTTATTGCCGTTATAAAATGACCCTTCACGGTCACTTCTAGACGGGAGCCCCTTCAAGCTCACTCCTGAACCTCCACCCCCTTTTTACCTGAGACTTGTTTAACTTCTTTCAGCGCGAAGAGTTGACAATATTTGGCTCCGCCCATTTGACTCTTCCCTTCTTACTTACTACTTAGATGTAACTGAAAATGATGGTGATTACTTTGAATAAAGTTAATTGGTTTCAATTCGATACTCTGTTTAAGTCATCAAGAGGAGAGCGTAAAAACTTTCCGGGAAACCTGATAACAAATAAAGAAATAAAAGTACCTTCGAGATCGAATTTGATTTTTCATAGATTTCTATTTGGTGGATTCTCGTAGGCTCTCTCTAATCGCCATAATTTAATTATAACTGTTTTACTAATAATTGTTAATTACCATTTGAATGCTCCTAAACCTAAGTGTTTATGGCATATTTATGCAGTTCAATTTTATTTGTTATTTGAATTTTTCTATGTAATTACGCTTGTCAAGCGTTGTATGGCTAATAAGGGTATGACGCATGAGCCACCCAGCCGTATGGTTCATTCGACTCAAATGTTGTCAATAAATCTATTGTTTAGTGTCTCTTAAAACTTGAGATACCCGAGATGGCGACACCTAGAAATTAACTTAAGTCTGACCCTGTTCTGTTAACTCAACCCTGACTACCTGTGTAGGTTTAGCACTTTTAAATCATGAATTCATTGTTTACTTTTCATTGCATGAAGAAGCATAATGAATTCCAAAGCTATTTTTAGCTTTTTAATATTTAATATGTTTTCATTTATTCATTATAAAGATAATAATTATAATTATAATGATAAATTTTAAGTTATTTGTCAATAAACGGACCGAAAAGACTGAATATACATTCAAAATGAATAGGAAAAATAATTATGCTATTTTTCAGAATCTTTTTATGGATTTCCTTCTGAAATGTATTTTGATATTATTCCAAAATAAATCAGGCTTTGTAAGACTTCAAAATTATTTCACAGTTATGAGAGTTTCAGTCATAAAAGATATTTCTTTATTGACCCAAAACGCAGTTAGAGGTAAGCGCACTGCATGTTCGTCATCCTTTGTAGGAGCCATCTTGCAATGAACGTAAATTAACAACCAACAACAATATGGTTGATGCATTTTCAAGAAAAAACTGCAATCGAAAGTTTATTAATGAATTGAACAATTTTTCTTCTATACACCCTTATTACTACTTATTACTCTTAATACTTACATGGACAATGAGTGACTTTTGGATGAAACATAAGTCGCCAATTCTAACACCATTGTATGAACATCTTTCTAGAATGTATAAAATCTAATTGATTGGATTGAACGTGTCAGCCTAAATTTGAATTCATTTAATGATATTAGTAGCTTACTTTCAACTTTTGATTAATATTCAATGTGGAGTCGCCTACTTGAGCCATGAGCGCTGAATAGCAGCCACAAAATCGGTTGAACTTGAAAAAGACGAAGAAAACCAAGAAAAAGATAAATAAATATTTTGCGTAGCTGTTGATTATCCTGCAAAGAATTATCGTTTCGTTTGATAATCTCTGCAACTATTTTCTACTTGTTCAGTTTGAAATTGAGTTTAATCAAAAGCTATTCGATCCTTGAATAACTTGAGTTTTGACAAAGTTTGAAAATTTGGGGAATAGTTTATTGTACCTGATTCCAGAATTGACTTAAAAGAAGGATTATGGCCGTGCTCGCCACTAAACTTGATATACCTGAAAATGAAAGTAGATAAGTGACTAAAGGTGAATGAATTTTGATGATGAAACCAAGAAATATGGATACATCCATAGTGAGAGACATTCCCATGAAAAAGAGAAAAGAAAAATATCGAAATATTCGTGATTTATCGTCAAAATCATTTGAAAAGCTAATGAAAAGTCGGTTAATTGATTCAACTTCTCTTCGAGAATCGTGCGATTGCTGATGAATGGCCAATGTAGACAATTGTTCCGTAAAAGTTTCCAGACGCAATGCATAAAGTGATGTAAATATGAATGCAATACAGTAAGAAAGGACCAAACTGTTGACTGAAATCAGGAAAATGGCTATTTCAATTAAACACCAGATTGAACTGGTTACAAAGTAGATTGAATTTGACCACATGAATGGATTAGCAGCATGAAGTACGATAAACAACGGGATTAAGCTGTAATAAAATGGGTAAATATTTTTAAACCAATAGATGAGACAAAATGAGGCCAATCTTTTGAATCGATTTGATTGCAGCAGCGATAATGCCAATAGGTGACGAGCAAAACCATGATCGTGAATGACAAATAGTTGAGTTAAAAAGTCGAGGTAACCTTTAGATTCCAAGTAGAGCCAATATTCCCGACAAAAGTTAAGAAATACTAAATAAGCCAACATGAGTCCATTGAAAATTGGTGAACTTGTAAACAGATAGAAGGGATTACCCAAAAAAGTGTGAACACTTGAAGTGTTGTCGATGAATGTTAAAATGGTGTAACGAATAGCCATGATTAAAACAAGTAAACGAATGGTTAACAATTTCAGGGCGAAATTGTGCAAATTTGAAGAGGATTGGTGCTGTCGAAAGCCATTTTTCAACTTGAATGTGTAAAGGGAAACGGAATTCAATCTGATAATGGCTTTACGAATAACTTTATGGTCAGAATTGAGACCTAAAAGAGAATGAAAGTGTCGAGTCAAGTTGAATGAAAGTATTTGTTGGTTAACCATTGTGAATGAGTAAAGTTAAAATAAATGTAAAACATTTGTGAAACTTATTGGCTTACAATACTTTTTCGCATTTCGGTTAGTCAATTATGTCTATTGTCAACTGATTAAAACTTGATATGCAACGCAAATATTGAGCTTGTAGAACTTATTGAACTTTAAATAAGAAGAAAAACAACGATTGAAGATGTAAGAATGAATACAATTAACTTGATCAATGTAAAACAGGATGCAAACTGAGTAAACATAAATTGTCTCGATTCGTTATTTAATGGTTTACGATGAGAATTTAATGACTCGAGTCACAATAATGTATAACTTTGATACTCTTGAGTACTTTTGATGGTTCAATAAGTAAATATTATGTGTTTTTTGTTGTTGTCAAATGTTTCAATTTGTAAATCGAAAGTTTTTTTATTCAATCGATTGACGGATTCATTAGTCTAAATGAATCTTAGCGCCGTATCGATAGAAGTTTTGCTCGAGATTATGTTAAGTTTGAGATGTTTACGAGCTGTAAGTTTTATGAAAAACATTTCTGGTTTGTTTGCAAAGTTTGCTTGATGTCGAAGTGTTTCACCAACTTAAAATCAGTGAATTTGTATGCGAAAATTGTTCATTATCTCTTAAGCATCTAGTGATCGTAAGTTTACAACTAATAACATTATTGCCGCTGCATTTTCAAGAAGAAACTAGAATTGAGAAAAGGTAAAATAAGTATTAATACAGCAATATTGATGATTAGCAGTTTTCGTGATCGTCACTGTACGTACATAGACAAGAAGTGTGCCTTTGATGGTGCACAAATCGCCAATTTCGATGCCGTTATATGAACACATTTCTAAAATATGCAAAATCTAAATTAAAAAAATTAAATCGATATTGTGATTAACAAAAGTGACTAAGTTACCTTTAGTCTTTGAGCTGTGTTCAATTTGACATTGGATCTAGCCAAAAGAGCCGAGTAAATGCCGCAGAAAAGATTGAACTATTCAAGTTTTGCAGTAGAAACAATGATCAGGTTAGCAATTGTAAAAATTTTTGGTGGCAAAATGGATCAAAACTGTAAACAATTTGCAACTTACTTGAAACCAAAAGCCTGAACAAGCATAAATTATTAATGAACCTACTGCAATTGCCGAAAAACCTGCAGATCCCAGAAGATTGGAAGTGAACGGTGAATGGATTTTCATGATGAATCCAAAAAATATAGCGAAGTCCGATGCAGCCGCAATGATGAAAAAATTGTACAAAACATAGTACTTTACACTAAGCACTAAAGATCGGAAATCGTTAAGAAATTGAATAAAGAAACAATTTATTGATGCAAGACGTATTCCACTTTGGTCTACTCGATCACAGGTCATTAAAGTTAATCTCTCCATAACAGTCTTCATTTGTCCAACGCAAAGCCATATAAATATAAAAATGCTACATACGACCGCTGATAGGCTCGTGTTAAGATGAATGAAAGTGATAACTTCAATCGTACACCACAACGTGCTTGATACAAGGTAAACTGGATTCGACCAAAAACTTGGATTGAAAAGATGAACAGCAATCAACATCGGAACGAAAGAATAGCAAAGTGGATAAATAAAGCAAAGCCAGAAACGGAGACAGCATTGAGTTCGTTTTTTAAATATGTAAGTCTGATACGATGAAAGGTGCAATCTTGACTCATCAAATCCGTGATCTTTAATGATGACAATTTGACTCAAAAAATGAAGATCGTTTCTTGCTTCCATTATTAGACAATATTCACGAGAAATCAGCTCCAACATGCAAAAAGCCAGTAAAATAGCATGGAAAATATCTGAAGCAGAAGCCATATAAAATTGATTACCAAGAATCACATGGATATATGAAGTCTCATTAATTGATATCATGATGATGAAACGAATTATTACAATTGAGCTCAATAATCGAAGAGAAAAAAGTGAAGAACCAAAATCAGATAAACCTGAATAAGAGTTTTCCCGATTTTGATGATAACCTTTTTTCAAGACACAAGTTGCAAGTAGTATTGAATTTAATTTATCAATCACTTTTTCAACCAATTTTGAATCATCTTTGATACCGCAATAACCTCGAAGGCAAGTTTTAATTGCACGAAATTGGTTACAAATTGATATGTTAAACATGATTCAAGTTATTAACTAAATAGCATTATTAGTATTACATGCTAATGATGTTGTTTGCATCGAAGTTATTATATAACCAACGATCTTGATCCAGTGGGAACTCATTGAATGTTTGATCTGAGCTGTACACGATATCAGTTGATATTTCCCGAACCAATATTGATTATTGCATTTTTCGGTTCAATAGTTATTAATGCATTCAATAGATCTTATTTCAAAAGACAAAAATTCAAATTCTCGCCAGTAATCATTTAATCAGTTTTCATCTCCAATAATAATGGCCACTAGAGCAAATAAATGCTACAATGTATATATCTCAATCCGTTGATTGAACCGATTATTCCTATTATTGAAGCATTCCGAAGACCCATCACTCGATTAGAAGAAAGGGCTGAGCAATCTATTACAATCTATGTGAACACAACGCGTGAACAAGGATAATTGATTTTATTTGGATTATTCTTTGATCAAAGGTCCAAGGGTGCAAATAAACAGCATTAAAGTTGATATGTTTTCTAGGATAAACTGAAAGAAACGAATAATGTATGTTAAATGTTTTGCCAAATCGGTATCTCTACTCTTCTTACTAGTATAAAAAATGGTTTCTCGAGAGTCACAACATCTCCAATTTTGAGGCCATTATATGGTCCAGCAGCTCGATCCATGATCTCCAAAACCTGTACAAAAAAGTGGGATGCAGACAATTGGAAGACTTAGTTATGTTCTTATGTGTTTGGTGAGGAGTTCATTTGGAATTGAATAGTTAAGATCCGTGATTTGTAATATGGATTCTGCGTTTACCTTTCATCCTGTTTACATGTGCATTTGTCGTTAACCTGAATTTGATCAAACTCTGACTTGATCGCAAACTAATCGATTTATTTGATCAAAGGCAATTATTATTTACCTTATTTGCTGTGCCAATCCTGAGTCTACTCTTCATTGATAGTTGATGCAACTTCACTGTTAACTTATCTAGCTATTGTAAGAATGTAAAAATAAATTCAATGTTAACCGAAATCATTTCTATTACCTGTTGCAAATAATAATGTAATAAATTACCTGTGAGATAAAATTTCCAAAAATTAAGCCAAAAGTTCCACAGCCTAGCAGAATGAAAAAACCGATGGTTGCAAACAAATTTGCGAAAAAATGATTATAAATTTTAACGATGATTCCAAGAAAAATGTCAAAATCAGCTGCGACAGCAAAGAGCAAAAAATAAGACAACCGTAGATAGCGAAACTTGTGAGAAAGGGCATCAAAATTGTTGAGGTGACGAATGATTACTAAACAAAATGATCGAAGTTGTTTTTCATCTACTGGCCAGTGGTTCAAGTCATCTGCAGAGTAAAGTAAATCGTAAAGGCGAAAAAGATGAAAGAAAATAGAGGATACATTGTACCATGCAAACCCAATGGCAGCATTTAAAAGAACCGCGGCAAGAAAAATGGATGGAATAGACCAAAAAAGACCGAAAAAGGCTAGTTCGGGAATTTCATATGTCCAAGGATTGGTTAGGTATGGTATCAAAAACAAACATGCTGCAAAAATAGGGATCGAAAGCATCACGTTATGAGCAATAATCGAGTGCAAAAAGATGGTCAAGCGAAACCTCTTAGCAACAATTCTGTTCATTTGCAGGTTTTTCGGGTCGAAACCATTGAAACAAACTCTCCATGCAGACAATATTTCGAAACTCCCTTTGGCATTGAGATTTGAAATCCATTCTCTAAAAATAAACATTATTACGAGCGACATTGTAGTGTAATTCAATAAAATTTGACGATCTTTAAAACGAAATAATATATCGCCAAGGTAAAACACAACAGAATCATTTGAACTGCAACTAATCACAGTGTATCGCACGAAATAAACCAAAAAGTTGATTGTTATAAACCAGTCCATCCATTTGTATCGACGATAACCGAGTGTATTCACTTCGATCGAATTGCTTCGGTTTCGACCATTAAAGTCAAGTTGAAAGAAAATGGCCAATCTTTCTGTTCGTTTTACAAGTTGAAGAACAGCTAAGTCAAATTCATTTGAATTGGAAGGTGTAAACGAAAAACTTGGCAATTTTCCTGAACCGAAATTTTTCTTTTTGTTCAAAAGATTAAAGACTTTAGATGAAATCATTTGCTTTGCATTTATCGAGGATTCCACTTGAGTATAATAAAATGAATCTCGAATTCAAGTCCTTGAACTACAAATGAGCTGCAAATGAATACTGTGAATCTTGTAAATGTCACCTTTTCGGACAGGTACAGAACTTTGAGTGGCATCAGTCATTGTTTTCAACTCCACTAAAAATGTTAACCTATGGCATGTAAGATCAAAAGAGTCATATGCATTCAATATTAATATATTATGATGATGATCTATCTTATTATATATTCTCGATTTTATTTTTCAATGCGTTTTTACCTTGAAGTATTGCATTTCTAATTGGAATGATTACTTTAGTATAAAATCATTTGCACTTGTGATTTCGTGATGTTTTCATTCATATATTTTAAATTGATAATTGATTATCAACTGAAATGACTCTATTATTGATCACAATGCAAACATGGAACGGTGGTTTTGCATAAAGTGTATATTAATGATTATCTTGATAGAGTTTGATGAATACGTTATTATCGATAGAATTAATATCAAGCAACTTGAACTTGATGACTTACAAAACAAAATACATGTATCAAAAATTATTGAATATTCGACTTTCTTCGCTGGAGCAATCCGATCAAATCTCGACCCTTTAACCGAATACCAATTTATCTGGTTGACAGTAAAGAACGTCAATTTAGCACAAAGCATCGAATGCATGCCTGGTGGACTGTATGTTAGTGTTACTCAAGGAGGATCTAATCTAAGTCTAGGTTAATGAAAGTTGTGGCAATTTAACACGAGCATTACTTGATTACTACTCATTACTCAAAATAAAACTATGATTCTCGTTGAAGCAAAATCCAATATGGATCATTGAACAGACACTTTAACTCTAGAAGCAATGAGATCAGAATTTAAGGATTGTACTGCTCTTACAGTTGCTCAACAGTTACAATAATTGCTGTGGATTGAGTTGTGTTGATTGCTTGAATATGCAAGAAATCGTAGGTAGCTACAACTTCGTGATTCTATCCCATATCTTAATATTGTAATGATTGGTAAAAGGGGAAATAAAATGGAGAAAGATTTTGGTACGGGTAAAACTTATTATTTTTCATAAACTACGGATAGGGACCGGGTTGATCAGAAGATGATCCTCAAGACTTTTCTTTTTCTCTTTTATTCTGTTTTTCTCTCTTCCATTTCTCACTCTGTTAAACTTTGACTTTTTACTGACTTTTGGTGGAACTTTTTTTGGTTTCTTTATCATCATAAATTTGATCGTTTTTGCTTCGCTAAGGGTCACATTGACCGAAATGTCATGTTTGGATAGGGGAGATAGCGATCTCCTCTCTGTTTATTTTAGCTAAAGTAAATATGCCTCATCACATTTTCCCCTTCTTGAGTGTCCGAAGACCCTTGAGGAATGACCATTAGTTTTTCATTTTCATTTTAATTTTTGTCTTCTTTCTATTAACTTTGAATTCAATTTTCCTGTGTCCTTTTTTTTCATCAACTTGTTTTTCGTCTTATACCATACTATGTATAGTGTTTTATTAATAATAATTGAAGTGTTGGGTGGTTTAAAATCCTGTGCTGACCTCGATAGTGGGATCCAGTTCCTCACCGGAATCATACATCAAAGAAAGGATAAACAGATCTCCGAGAAAGTTAGTTTGCTTTTGGACTAATTGTTGTTAAAGATAAGTCAACGGCCACCAGGGAATAGGACTATTATTGAGAAAGTTGGTGAAGATGGTGAGGTGGACAGTTCGGATGAACAACCAGTAATCTTTCTCCAAAAACTAACCCCAGAGGAGATTGCTTTTGGTGACCAGACATCATTAGTCCGTTTAAACCATCGTCTAAACGATTCGAAAAACCCAAACATTAAACGTCTTGCGGATTATATGTTGAAAAATCCAGGATTTTGATTTTGGTACGGTTTTTGGACCCAAAAAGGGTTGCTCAAATGTAACTTCTGTCTCCATAATGTGGATGTCTCCAACGCCAAACGGTGGACTAACCTTATTTCTCATTTAGTCCACAACCATGCAACTAAATTACCAAATGATGCTGGAATGAACAAAGCATATGCAGCCATTTAGGCTAAAAATCATCAATAATTGTAATGATTAAATCTTAACGATTTTTTTTTCTTTTGCTATAATAAAGGTGTTTTGGATTAAATTTGCTTGTTTCCGCTTTTCTATTATAAGTATATTATTGAACTACTACTAAACTTATAATGCTGGACTAACTAGATAATGGATCGATATTGGTAAGTATATTTAGATGGATAGTAAGCGTGGTGTTGGAGGAAAGTCGAACCGTGGAATTGAACGGATTAAACGTGATTTAGCCCTTTCGAAGGAGTCGGTTCTTGGACGAACGTCATTTTTAACTGGCTCTGGTTTGGGTTTGTTTCTGGTGACCAAGAAACAGATAACTCCGAGCAAGATGATACTGATGATTAGACTAAGGGTGAATAACACGTGTATCAGACTAAGCGATGCTGGTTCAGAGTAACCGAAGGTGATTATATGCCAATACTTATCCAATCCACAGATTTGATTTGATTTGATAAAGGTTTGATAACCAGATCCTTTAGATTAGTTAAATAGGTTTTCAAGGCCGGCATCTAGTAAAATTGCATAAGTAATTTCACCAGTATTCCAGGCGGAGACAATTCTTCTTATTTTCTCCTTAAGTAATACGAGTCAAGTGTGGACTAACGTTGTAGACATGTCTTCAGGTAATGATCTAGCCATTCGATTGTTTGTTTCTACTGGTATATTGTCTGGTTGAAGTTGACATAAGGCTTCTATTGGTCCGATGAATGCTTCTTCGAATTGATTCAAGCATTTAGTCCGGGTATCGAACTATTCCATTACTACGCACGGGTTATCATATCGAAATTGAATAACCTTGATGTTTGATCCTAATAAAGGTGAAGTTAGACCAGGTAAAGGGAGACAGGTGAAGAGGGTTAACATAACGCACTTATTGTTAGTCCCTCGGGTTGGTCGTTCAGGTGCAAGGGTACCAGCATCTTTCGATGTGGATGGAATAGGATTTAGTTCAGTTTGGTCTTCCGGGACTGAACTAACGATTACAGAACGTTTAAAGTAACGTTTTTGAGCACAGTAAATGATTATTATGAGGAAGGTAGCTAAAGTAAAGACGAGGGAGAAACTCGAGGTGAAGTGATAAAAGGTCGGGATTAGAGGGCCTTGTGGTATTTGGATCTCTCCTCTTAACGTCTTGTACTTTTGTCTCCGTTTTGCTAAGGTTTCTGCTGGATCAAACATATGGACTTTCGGTGGAACTTTTTTTTGGTTTCTTTATCATCATAAATTCGATCGTTTTTGCTTCGCTAAGGGTCACATTGACCGAAATGTCATGTTTGGATAGGGGAGATAGCCATCTCCTCTCTGTTTATTTTAGCTAAAGTAAATATGCCTCATCACAATATTATTACACGCCATATCAAAAGTTTGGTCTGCCCGCGCTTAGGTCAATTCTTGGGGGATCAATGATCTGATTAGGGAATCAGCTATGGAAACGAAATCTCATAAGCATCTTGCATTTGTTTAATAAAGTGTACCAAAGATGGATCTATTTGAGTCAAAGCTTTTTATTATATTCATTTAATTTTGGTTGAACCAAACTTTTGAAATAGAGTGTATATTGGTAGCTTCCGAGCAGAAACTGCGCCAATCCATGCTTGAGAATATGCAAAGCTCCTCAAAAATTTCTTTCGTGTACTACGTCGGGTATAGTCATCTGTACCATGGAAATACCCATATTATGCATGGAAAAATTATGTCACAAATCAGAAAAAAATATGAATATCTTCGACTTAACGATCGTAATCGTGTTATTCTGGTAAAACCCTCAGATGCGATCAGATCACAAGTTTGCAAAACATGAAAATATCTGTTACATCATTCTATACGCATTTTCAAAACTCATATTTAAGTTTTTATTCACATTTTCCGGCAGTAAAATGATTAATTTCATCAATTTGCAGTTCAATTGTAATCGTTATTTTGCACGGGGTTTTATTTCATGAATTGATCGGTATGCATGAATATAAGCAATAAAGGATAATCATGAACCAATAATATTAATATTAATAATTTGAAAGGTTCATTTCAATAAACTTATTATTTCATATTACTTGAATTGTCTCATAATTTTTCTGGAATAATGCAAACAGTTAAGCTCATCTTATCAAACAATTGTTACTGCTAACACAGTCTAAAGAAATATGATTCAACAATTCTCCGAATTTTTAATCGATTTACCATTTCCTTGAAAATGAAAAATAAAACTATTAGCAACCAACATTTGATATGCTAGGAGATAACTTTTAATTCTCATTTAAATGTTACAATTTTTATATTGTGAATCGTTTAAAATTACAGGAATTAAATTGAAGCAAAAGTCTATGTTGAACGTAATGTATGAGTTTTTGTCAAAATTGGTTCGACTCATGATTGGGTATCGTTCGAGCGATGGTGAAGCAGTCAAAGATTTAAAGCAACTCGAATCGTTATGCATTTCTTACGGTATATTACCAAACGGATTTTCACAAGATCCAAGAGTAACACCGTCAAAATGGACTAAAACAAAATCCATCATTTACTTAAGTGTAATGACCATAAATATCATTCAATTGATATTGTTGGGTGCCTTTGATCTACCAGATAACTGGCATCTTCTTCTTGGTGACTTTTTCTATGGTTATCCGAATGGCCGCTTCTTTTGGCTCTTCTTTTTGAATGCATCTATTTTTGGTGAAGTATTGAGGCATTTTTGGATATTTTTAATAAAAAATGGTCACTTGACAACTTTAAAGTTGCAACATTTAGCATACTCAAAAGGATTTAAAAGACAAGTTTTATTCATGGATCAATATTATTGCCGTAATTTTCGTTTTGTTGCCACCAACTTGGCAATTTTTTGGGTTAGGATATTATTTTTTGCTTTAATCAGCTTTGCACCGATTTTAATCTTCATTGTTCGCTCAGTGTCTCAACTACCACAAACACCCGAACAGTTTATTTACTCTGGCTTTTGGCTTCTCATCAGTTATCTTGGAGTCGTTTGTACCGTAAGCAACTTAATGTTAACCGGCGGTGTAGCTGCAATTCATTTGTCTTACTTTTACTTTAAAACTGCACATGTAGCTCGAACGGTTCAAAATCTGGCCGCGAAAAGAAGATACACTAATAATGTTGACTATTTGCTTGATTACAAAGCTACTCTTTGTGAGGTTATTCACTATCAGAATGAAACTGAACAGGCCAATATTCACTTTAGAAACTGTCTAATATTCTTCTATTTTGGAAATTCTTTTGTTACCAATTTTGGAGTTTATACTGGAGTTTTTGTGCGTATTGACCAAGGATTCATGGACTTTTTCATTGCGGGCCTCTCCATGATTGGCTTCACAGGCATCGGAGCTTGTTCATACACCAATGGAGCCATATTGACAAAGGTATAAAAGAATTGTTTTCATTTATGATTTATTATTTTACTTTACATTACTTAATTTAATACTTTTAGATGAACTCATGCTGCAAGAATCTAAGGAGAGCAACTAGATATTTGCAGTTGAATGCAGAGGAATTCATAAAGGTAACAATTGGTTTATTTAAAACAAATGAAAATTTAATCAACTCTTGATTTTCAGGGAACTGATTTACAAGACCGACTTGCAAGAACTGATATTGCATTCACTATTGGTAAAGTTTTGGATATGACTACTCGCATTTTTGTGATTGTGAGTGTCAACTGATCTCTTTTATCCATTTATAATTAAGTTATAGTATTGATAACTGTACCTTTTCTTTCCATTTTCAGTATTTGATTGAAAATATTTGCCTTATTATGATTATTAATATTATTAAAGTCAACTTCCAATGAATTTTCGTCAAGTTAATTTTTTACAAGCTCTTCTCTCTCTCTTCACTGGATCAAATTTACAGCACGTGGCGGAATCAATCAATAAAAATTGCGATATTATATTCAATTTGAACTTTATTTATCAAAGGAGGTTAGCCGTTCATTATATACAACCATTCATATTTTATTCTGCATTGCAATGTAAATTGACTAGGTCGACTTTGGGTGAGCATACTCCTTTTTGGAATTTTAATAAGAACTCATTCGATAGATCACATTGAAAACAATTTAAAACAGCATAGTAAAATAACCTTGCCATGTTTGCATATTGATAAATGATTAATCTATTTTAATCGATAATCAATTATCAATATCGAAATAAATTATTATTGCTGAATCAGTCACGAAGTCACAGGTGCAAATGATTTCTTCCTTATGTGCCCTTTCTAATTCGAAAGTTGAAGCTTACAGGTAATATGAAATAGATTATCATGATGATATATTGGTATCGAACAAGTATTACGTTCATAAGTTCAAAATTTTGCATGGAAATGTAAATAATGGCTAATTCTGCTGAATGGTCTTTGAGTAATCGAAAAAAGTACTTTTTAAAAGATTTGGCATACTTGATTCGTTATTCATTTGTAACTCCCGATTCTGATGAGGTTGATTTGTGTGCTGCTCAACTTGTACAGCGAACTGAAAGACTGACCATTATCTTTCAAGTTTTACGTAATGGCTTTAACCAAAATAACTCTATCGATGTAAATATATTTGGCTATCGTCGATATAATTGGATGGATTGGATCATTGGAATAATCTCTTTGCTTAACGCATTGAGACTCTTAGTACTTGTTTGCACTAATAATGAGTCTGTAGCCATTATACTCGGAGATCCCCTTTTTCGTAGCAAAGATCGTCAAATTATAATTTTATGGGTACTCATTTTTTTAGCAACGCTGCTCATATCTCGAGAGTGGATTTTGAGCCTTGAAGCCAAAGGAAGCCTCAATACGTTCTCGATATTTAAGCTTTGTCGCAGCGGCTTTGATCCGGTTTATTTACGAATGGATAAGCAAAACATCATTAGATTTCGCTCGACTGTTATCTTAGTGTCGATTGTTGTTTATTGTACGATGCTTGTAGTTCCTTTATTTGTATTGGTTGGGTTTTTCATTCCATTACTGACCAATCCTTGGATATATAAGATTCCTGAATTGGCATTCTATTGTTTCCTTTGGTCACTTTCAGACATTTTAATTATCTCTTTTCTTTTGAACTCGATACTCGGATTTGCCTGGTATTATATATGTACACTCTCCTTTCATCTCTATCGGTTGATGGATTTATTACACAGAGCTGATCGCTTGAAAAAATCAACTAAAGGAGGATGGAATGAGAGAAACATAAAGATATTGTGTATAGTAATCATTCGTCGTCTCAACAGTTTTGAATTGACTGCTGGCAAATTACGTTATGTGCTCTTTTATTACGTTTTTGTATTTGCTTTCTCAGGGGATGTGTACATTTTCCTTGGACTGATTGTTAGAGTCTATAACGACCTCTTGGCCAATCTTCTTGCCATAGTAGGATTTTTCATCCTTCCGTCTATTGG
This sequence comes from Tetranychus truncatus, assembly GCA_028476895.1. NCBI lineage: Eukaryota > Metazoa > Arthropoda > Arachnida > Trombidiformes > Tetranychidae > Tetranychus > Tetranychus truncatus. The sequence continues at coordinate 7,622,088 of CM052061.1, forward strand.
TGCTTTTGGCCTAACTTTTGGAAATCTCGTCTCAGAGGTATTTATTAAACGATTGTGTTTGATCAAAAATCTTTTTTTTTCTCTTATTAGCTCGATAAGTTAACAGTTAAATTGCACCAGGTTACTTTGAATAATCGACTTTCATATAACACAGCGAGCAAGGTAATTGGTTTTTGTTGGTAATCGATACTAAATTATGATCTCGCCATGCAATAAGAACTGTTTAATGTACGACTCTTTTAAAGGTTTTGGAAGTAATCAATCGATCTGCTGGACCATACAATGGCTTGAAAATTGGAGACTTCGTGACTCTTGAGAAAAGCTTTTTCATATTGGTAAGATGAATTAATTATTATAATTGATTAAACTAATGGAAATCTATTTGTTTCAGTTCATCGTAGAAAACATTTCAATCTTAATGCTTTTTACAGTTAACATTGGACCTTTGATAAAGTGAGCGGAGACTGCAGAGTCCAAATTCCGAGAACTAACACAGAATGACGTGTATTTGTAATGAGTCACAGTCCATCCTGACTTTAAGGGTGGCATTTCTACTGACTTCATTCTTGTGGCTACCGCGAAGAAGTTCGAAAATATAGGCCGGAAAAAAGGTTATACCCGTCAGTGGATGAAAAAGCCATAATAAAACTAATTGGTGATTTGCTTAATGTATTGAAAACATGAAAATTCCAGGAAAAAATCTAAAAATTTGTGTAGATGCTTTGCCTCATGCATAGCTTTACCTCTGTGCCGATACCGTTTGATTCAGTTTTCCTACTAATTAAATTTATCGTATATACTAGGTGTTCGGATGAACTATCCCTACATTAGCGCGTTTATTACTCAGCAACTATAAGTGCTAGAGACACCTGGTTAACGCCATGCGATAGAAAAAATGTCAAAGTTTTGTATGGCGCTACTTTGAAAAACGTCTGAATACAGTGTGTTTTTTGGTAAATTGTCAAAGTCGAAAAAGTGTCACATTCTGCTGCACGTAATTTTTTTTAATTTTGCATCAAGCCATAATAAACTTTCAAAAATGTTCTTTCTGACGATCTTATGCTGAACGTTCTCCGACAAACGGTTCTTGCGATATGCACGTTCAAAGATAGGGAATTTTTCCATAGGAAAACAAAGGGAATCAGTGCAAAAACGCGTGAATGAGCCCAGAGGCTCATTCATCAAACCTGATATGCTGAATTGATCAGAAATGTTCGTTTGATGAGTTTTGAAGCTCATAATTTTCCATCTGAGATCAAAGATTTCATACAGTGAATTTTTGGAGATCTCAGATGGAAAATTTACCAAAAAACACACTGTATTCAGACGTTTTTCAAAGTAGCGCCATACAAAACTTTGACATTTTTTCTATCGCATGGCGTTAACCAGGTGTCTCTAGCACTTATAGTTGCTGAGTAATAAACGCGCTAATGTAGGGATAGTTCATCCGAACACCTAGTATAAACATACCTTTTTAATCACTTCTATTTTAAACTGACTCAAAACTCAAATTGTAAATTGAAAATACCGGGCGTTTTCTTCCATTTTAAGCCTGTTTGCTCGCATGACTTTCGAACGGTGCCTGCTACAGACGTCAGAATCGAGCCATGGGCTTCCGCAAATTGAAAAACTATAATTTCGAACGCCCAAGGTTATTCAAGGTCATTTCGTTATTTTAACTCTAATCGACTTTTGTAGGCCATTTTCTAAATGGTATGGTATGGTATTTTGTATGGTGTTCATGACACTTGCTATTGGAAAAATAACCGCATTAGCAATCGTTAAACTCAACAGTGGGAAACATTCATAGCATTTAGTCAGCAAGAGTTATGAACACCATACAAACACTAATCGATCTTAAAAACTTTTGACTTTCAGAAAATGACCTTCAAAAATCGACTAGGTCAAATAACGAAATGATCTTGAATAACGTTGAGCGTTCGAAATTATGGTTGTGCAATTTGCGGAAGCACATGACTCGATCTGTAGCATGTCTGTAGCATGTACCGTTCGAAAGTTATGTGAGCGAACAGGCCTAAAATGAAAAAAACTGACAGCAAATTTTACTTTCAATCGGGATTTCCGATCAGACGATAAATCGGAACCGGAATTTTTCGCATTTTAAAGAACATGCCATAGGGAATCAATTGATATATGAATAAAAATGCAAGTTTCTGCAATTTTTCAAGTTAGTGAAAGTACTGTCTATAGAATAAAAAAAGCTCAAAACTTCTGATAAAGTTACAAGAAAATCTGGCTGAGGACGCAAACGCAAAGTGATGATCGTCAAAGACTTGCAAAGATTGCGCAAGCTAATCATCGAAAAAGTTATCGAAAGATCGCTTCAAGGTTTAGCCAAATAAGTGATAAGTCAATATCAGCATCAACAGTTTGTGGGCACCTGATTGAGCTTGGTTATAAATTTGTAAAGCCCCAAAAAGCCATATCTAACGGACAAATCAGGTCGACTTTGATTCTGTTCAGAAAATATTGATAAAAATTGTGACAATGTTGTGTTTTCAGATGTGTCGAGCTTTGAACTTTTTCTAAAAATAGAAAAATATTATCAAAAACCAAAGTTTTCAATCAAACGGCAAAATCCCCAGGAAAAGTGATGGTTTGGGGTACAATATTGTAAGGTGGGAAATTGGTGAGGATAAAATGATGATCCGATGACATTATTGTCAGACTTATGATAAAACAATTGAAACAGAAGTAACTTCACTTTCAAATTAACTTTATTATTTTACCTTTTTAATCGATTCACTTACATTAAAAAAAAATGATGAGCCCAAAAATCATACTAGATTACGACTAACTTCTTTTTGCTTTCTTCCTCTTTTTATACTCCTTGGTCTGACCTCTTTTTGGCCTGACCTGGTCTACGTGACCTTTCATTGCCCTTTTTCTTCTCAAATAAATTGGCTTTTAGTTTATGCATTGGTCTGACATTTTTATGGCATTCTTTTTAATTCTTTCCCAAGATTTGCATTTTATTTTTTATTCGATGTAAACTTATAATCCCGATTTCTGGGAAACATTTGATATCTTAAATCAGTTTTTATATTCAGGCCGATTTCTTGGAAATCATAAATTTTCTTAATTCTTACATCTTTCCCAACTTATTTAAGCCGAAGCCTCTTTCGGCTATAATTAAATCATCTTATTGTATTTGATTAAACATAATTACTTTCTTTGAACATTTGAATTTCGCGCAATTTCGTTTTCACATTATATCAAACAAGAGTCAATAGATGGCGCCGCTGTATTGGTCAGCCATATTGGTCAAAGGTCCTGAATTTCAACCTTTTACTTCCGTTCTTATTCGGTATTATTCTTTTTCTTTTTTTATTTAATTTATCTTGAATACTTTTTTTGAACTTATCCTCATCTCTTTTCTCCTTTTTACTTTACATAATGGATGACATTGAACAGGTAAGTCTGCCCAATCGGGTTCCTTTATTCTTTTTATCTTCATTTCTCTGTTCTTTCTCTTATCTTTTAGCTCGTGGACAATTTGGTAGGCCTTACTGAATTCGAATTAGAAGCCCGCCCTTTATATTGTGTGTTGTTGGATCGTTTGGAGATTATCCCTAAATCCGACGAAGAGAGAATAAATCTGCTGATAAAGCGCATGATGGAAACTGGCATGCACGAATTTAAATTTTTGGCAAACAAAATTGAAAGCAACCCGGATTGGGGCATCTGGCGAGGTTTCGATATACAGGGTGATCAACTTAAATGTCATTGGTGTTATTTTTCTTGTTCATTTAATTCGTCCAAGCGTTGGTCAAACTTAGCCCAACATTTGGCAAGAAGCCACTCTCTTGAAATTGGAAATTGTCGAGGGCTCCCTCAATGTGGAAAAATTATTTGAATGAAGCGCCTCGCAAAGTGAAAAAATACTTGAATAGTAATTCTATTGAAATAAAGAAAATTTGAATTTAAAAACACCCGTTTAAAATTGTTAACTTCATTTCTTTTTATTTTCATTGATTTTTTTTTGCTATTTGTTTTCGTTTTTGTTTTTGTTTTTGTTTCGTTTTCGTAGGATTTAGATACTGATATGTATCCCGATACAGATATCGATGTTCGATAGTTGTATCCATTCGATTATCGAATGAAAAATATCAAATTTTTCGTGTTTTAATCATGAGTTTATTTGATTAAATAAAATTATTAAGGGGTTGATAAATTCATATAAATATTTCTAAAGTGTTAAAATGGTATTATAATAGTAACCGAGGTAATAATTGTTTCTCAGTCCTTAATTAAATTATAAAAATGGGTTAGTTGAACATGTTATATATTTGCGAATTTAGCAGGCAGTCTGAATTTATTATTTCAGTCATCAATACATCGAATTACAGCCCTCAACACAATTAAATCATGGTCAGACCTAATTTTTCTTTAAAGATATTGATATCCGATCTTGATTCTGATATGGATCCTGATCTGAATCCGCTTGTCGATTTTTTTTATGCATTCGATAATCGAAAATTTAATTTTTCTTAATTTCAATCAAACAGACAATTATATCATCATTATTTTTATTTACTAAATGAATTTCTAGCCTGGCAATGCATGAAAAGAAGGTCTAACGACATACTTTCTTCATAATTGAATTAAAGCAGGATTTTTTTTGCTATTTGTTTTCGTTTTTGTTTTTGTTTTTGTTTCGTTTTCGTAGGATTTAGATACTGATATGTATCCCGATACAGATATCGATGTTCGATAGTTGTATCCATTCGATTATCGAATGAAAAATATCAAATTTTTCGTGTTTTAATCATGAGTTTATTTGATTAAATAAAATTATTAAGGGGTTGATAAATTCATATAAATATTTCTAAAGTGTTAAAATGGTATTATAATAGTAACCGAGGTAATAATTGTTTCTCAGTCCTTAATTAAATTATAAAAATGGGTTAGTTGAACATGTTATATATTTGCGAATTTAGCAGGCAGTCTGAATTTATTATTTCAGTCATCAATACATCGAATTACAGCCCTCAACACAATTAAATCATGGTCAGACCTAATTTTTCTTTAAAGATATTGATATCCGATCTTGATTCTGATATGGATCCTGATCTGAATCCGCTTGTCGATTTTTTTTATGCATTCGATAATCGAAAATTTAATTTTTCTTAATTTCAATCAAACAGACAATTATATCATCATTATTTTTATTTACTAAATGAATTTCTAGCCTGGCAATGCATGAAAAGAAGGTCTAACGACATACTTTCTTCATAATTGAATTAAAGCAGGATTTTAAAATACAACGTTAAATACTTCAAGGGTTTTAGTCAGATTTTAAGGGTAAATAATGAAAGAAGATAGTTTAATCTGACTTTTAAACATAAATGCATTCCGGAATATCGTTCTAAATTCCATAAATTAACTTAATTAAAATTTTGGTCTGACGGATCCAGTCTACCGATATGAATCCGCTTTCAAATCCGATGTTTGATATTTTCATGCATTCGATAATCGAACGACAAAATTTCGTTTTTCTTCTGTTTTAAATTAATTACGGGTTATTTCTTAATTATTTTAAATCAGATAAATCATTTAAATGATGCCCTACAACATTATCATTGTCATACATCAAAAAGTACTGATTAAGTATGAATCTCTGACAATTTACTAGTGTCAGACGGTATCTTTTTTGCAGTTTCGGATTGTAACTTGTTGTAAAATGGTTACAATTCTAATGTTTATGATTTAAATCAACTGTTTATGCTTCAATTCATCTGCAATTAGGTTTTTATACAATTTAATCATTGTCAGACCAAGTTTTGTTAAAAAGTACCAAATCAGATCCTAATCTCGATATTTATCCTGATACAAGTACGATGTTCGATTTTCACATGCAACCGATTATCGAACAAGTTGAATTTCTTTATTTCTCAATTTAAACGTAAACTTTCGAATTTACTTGCTCTAATTTAATTTATACATCCATAATGCGATACTTATTGAATGTAATAATTTATATTTTCGGTGTGAAAAAGTATTAATGCTTATTTTTTATTGTGTTTTTGTTTCTTTTTGTCATTTTTTTTGCTTTTTAATTTAACGAAAAATCAATGATAAATAAGGAGTATTAATTAGCCCTTGATTTGACCAAGCAAACCAACAAGCGAGGTGGCGGAGGGAAGGAAGGGATTCTTTCCCGTCTGTCAGTAATTTTTCTCAACTTTACATGGTCAGACTTTCGATAAAACCATATACATTTGATCAAAATAATTAGACAAATAATTATTGAGATAGATAATGTTTTGTAATGCTTGTAAAACATTCTCAGTTCGAATTAATAATTCATCAAAGGTCTGAGCGAAAATAACGACATCATCCAAATAAACAAGACATTGATTATACTTCAGTCCAGCTAACACAACATCCATTGTCCGTTGGAAAGTGGCTGGTGCATTAGTCAGAACAAAGGGAATGCTTACAAACTCATATAACCCGTCTTGAGTTACAAAAGCAGTCTTTTTACAGTCATTTGGACTGACGGAAATTTGCCAATAACCAGAGTTAAGGTCAATAGTAGTAAAATACGAGCAACCTCTTAAGGAAGACAAAATTATGTCTATGTTAGGAAGAGGATATACATCCTTTTTAGTAATGGCATTGCCCTTTCTAAGGTCAACACATAATCTCTTTGAACCGTCAGGCTTATTATGCAATACAATGGGACTGGCCCAAGGAGAGCAGATGGTCTAACGACTCTTATTTTTATCATTTCCTCAATTTGTTTATTTATTTCTTTTCGTTCTATTTCTGACCTTGGATAAGGGTGAGAGCGAATAGCAGCGTGTCCTCCAGTATCGATTGAATGATAGAATAAGGTACAATTGCCTAAGTTATCCTTATTAAAGGCTAAAGTAGGGAGAAACTTTTTAAGCATACTCTTAATAGCAACAACTTGTTCATTCTCTGAATGAGATAATTCTAATGCTTCGATTGAGGCTTCGACGCCTAAATCAGTAGTTTTAACTTCTTTTCTATTATTAGGAGGAATAGAAACTATGTCAGACCAAAGGGGACTGACCAGTCCATTGTCATTCATGTCAGACCAATGCGCATCACAAGTTTCACTTTCGCGCATCTCTTTTTCACGTATGTCTCTTTCGAGATCGTCAGACCCAATGCAGTAATTAATTTCTGGACTCATCATATTACAATAATAATAGGGTTGATTACAATGTTCGTTAATTAATTTTGGGGTATCTGGTTGTTCATTAAGATATATAATGTTTACTTTATCATTAAAACCATGTAAATCAACAGTTAAAGTAAGGCATCGTTGATTCTCATCACTGTAAATAATAGAGCAATCAAGAGGAACTAGTCCTTCTCCATCATCGTAATGAAAACCGCACTGGTTTACTTGGGTAAATTCAGATTGATCGGTTGAAAAAGAATCAAACTTATCTGTTTTCATTTGATTGGTCTGAGGTCTGACCGTCATGTTTTGCCAGTCCAATTGAATATCGGCCATCCGATTGTGATTGTTGCCCAATAATAGAGGGTATGAGAAGTTATCGCTTGCTACAATGAGATTGGTCCAAATTGACTGCGCAACTCCGGTTACTTTGATTAAGCATCTGGTTTTCCAAGTATCTCTAAAAAATGACCCGTTGCTGATTTTATCATTGGTCCTTCGTATCGTTGAATGGTCTGAGGATTTTTCAAAACTGAAATACGGATGATGGAAATAGCAGATCCAGTGTCGATAAAACATTCCACTTTTTGATCATTCACCCAAGCTGTGGTGATAATGTGATTTTTATCCGGCGACAAACAATGAACTTGGCCTGACGGAATTTGGGACTGCGGTTGAGATTGAGTTGGTTGGGAATGGAAGGTGTGTTTTGGTTGAATATTGGAAGGTGGGAAATTGGTGAGGATAAAATGATGATCCGATGACATTATTGTCAGACTTATGATAAAACAATCATCGAAAAAGTTATCGAAAGATCGCTTCAAGGTTTAGCCAAATAAGTGATAAGTCAATATCAGCATCAACAGTTTGTGGGCACCTGATTGAGCTTGGTTATAAATTTGTAAAGCCCCAAAAAGCCATATCTAACGGACAAATCAGGTCGACTTTGATTCTGTTCAGAAAATATTGATAAAAATTGTGACAATGTTGTGTTTTCAGATGTGTCGAGCTTTGAACTTTTTCTAAAAATAGAAAAATATTATCAAAAACCAAAGTTTTCAATCAAACGGCAAAATCCCCAGGAAAAGTGATGGTTTGGGGTACAATATTGTAAGGTGGGAAATTGGTGAGGATAAAATGATGATCCGATGACATTATTGTCAGACTTATGATAAAACAATTGAAACAGAAGTAACTTCACTTTCAAATTAACTTTATTATTTTACCTTTTTAATCGATTCACTTACATTAAAAAAAAATGATGAGCCCAAAAATCATACTAGATTACGACTAACTTCTTTTTGCTTTCTTCCTCTTTTTATACTCCTTGGTCTGACCTCTTTTTGGCCTGACCTGGTCTACGTGACCTTTCATTGCCCTTTTTCTTCTCAAATAAATTGGCTTTTAGTTTATGCATTGGTCTGACATTTTTATGGCATTCTTTTTAATTCTTTCCCAAGATTTGCATTTTATTTTTTATTCGATGTAAACTTATAATCCCGATTTCTGGGAAACATTTGATATCTTAAATCAGTTTTTATATTCAGGCCAATTTCTTGGAAATCATAAATTTTCTTAATTCTTACAATATCTGCTAGAGGAAAATCTATCCTGAAAATCTGTTGATTCTGAAACTTATATTGGTATACTTAATGTGTGCATGATTCCAACAACGAGAACACTTTATGGGAATGACTTTTTTCCAGCAGGATAATGCACCACCTCATCTGGCCAAAACGACCAAAAGCTTTAGAAAATTCAGAGATCGAAGTTCTGAAGTGGCCTGCAACCAAACCTGAACTTGCTTCCATTGAAAATCCATAGGCGATTATGGAAAGAAACTTTCTGAAAATTTGATGAACAAAATCAGATTTGATTGAAAAATTAACTGCAGTTTAGAAAGAAATTTCATTAGATTTGTAACACACCCAAAATTGTTACACCCTATCGATCGTAGGTGTGAATTCTTGTTGTATTAAGAATGAAGTTAAGAAAATAAAATCAGTTGGCAATCAACTCTCAACCCGAAAGGGTAAATTTGATCTTTTCAATTGGTGCCCGAAGTGAGGCTGTTTTGAGCGCGCACTTATCAACATCTCTTTGACTGTGGTTCTTTAATTTCTGATGTGTTTTTTTTCTTCCTCTGAGTGTTGATGTACTTTTATTTATAAATTCAAATATTAAATGTCATCTTAATTCAGTTTTCAACACAACCTCGAAATAATAGTTATTAATAACCAACTTTATACTTAACCAACAATCTACCTTGTTAATTTAATTACAGTTTTGGTCTTCTGCTACTACTGTTTTCACTTTTTTGAAGCTCTGTCTCTTCAATACTTAAATTAATTGTCGTAAACCCAACATTCCAGGATTCTTTTGCTATTATAATTGCAATAATTCGGTTTCATAATTCTTACCTAGTTTATCAACAGTGCTGGATATTACAATAATTTTGTAATTGATAATTTTTCTTGTTTTACTCTTGTGTTTGATTTAAACGAGATCAACTTTACATTCCATTCACAGAAGCTCAATTGATTATTTATCTGTCTACGTTTATTTTGCCAACCGTCTCTTTTATTGCCAGGGTTCCTCTGGCTATTTATCTGGCTCTGGATCTTTATTAGTTAATCATGTCTGGTAACTAATTCTGGTCAACTTAGTGGTTTTCGTTTTCCGTTACTCGCCATAATCACAAACATATCATTAACTTTACTCACGCCCTAGCATTATTGAGTCTTTGCTGGCAAAAGTCATAATTGACATCTAGTAAAATATTCATCATCTCGTTTGTTGTTTATTCAGTCAAGTCCTATCTTTCAACTTAATCCAATTGTAAGTAACTTACTGATTAGCATGTTAACACAAAGCTTGTTTAGCTAAACCTAATATCTAATTTTGCATGAAAATAATTTCATTTTAACACCTAAATTGTATCGATTAATGGTTTAAGAACGCTACAGTTCGCCATTCTTCATACATTACCCGTCAATAGTCCTAATTTGCCTAAAAATAATTTCATCTTACTACCTAACTTGTTAAAGATTGATGGTTTAAGAACCTGAGTTCGCCATTTTCAATCATAGTGATTAGTTAAGTCTACAAAAGACAACACCCTACTTAGATAAATTAAATCTAGAAAAGATTGATTCTTTCTAATCAAATTCGAGTCTATGAAAGACTACACCTTACTTAGATAAATTATATCTTGACATCAGATTAATATTTACTAAAATAAATCAAGTCTAAAAAGACTACACCTATTCAATTAGATTAAGTTTAGAGGAACCAAACCTCACTTAGATAAATTACATTTGAAAAAGATTGAATCTTTACCATATTTTTCTCATCGCAAATTGAGCGTGATTTCAAGTCATAATTCTCATTTTAACTCAAAGAAAGACGATTCTTAGGTGGTTTAAGAACTCAGTTCCCATCTTCAATCAATTCTAATCATAAATAAACGAAATAATTCAAAAAAATTAATAAATATATTTGTACTTATTAAAGTAAGCCATTTGCTGAGTTTCACTCACACTCTTGAATATTTCTTGGTGATCCAATAATAATAAATACAATAAATTTAATAAATAAATAAATAAATAAATAAAATTTGATTAAACAGATATCGTTCGATTGGTTAGAAGCGTAGCTCACTATCTTTCTTCAATGTCACACAATAACTCTTGCATATTCAGCTCTTGCTCCATAATAAAAAAAATTAAATATAATAATCAGTCCTGGTGCTTTTGCAAATATATTGATCATAAAAGAATAATAATAATCAGAGTGATTTTACAATATACAAAAAATAATAATCAACTTACTAGTTAATAGCTTACTTAGCTAGACCTTTTTCTCAAAAAAGACAACACCTTATAAATCAATAAGTTTCAACAGAATATACACAAATAAACGATTAAAATCTTCTGCATAATAATGATAAAAATAAACTTCCCATAAAAAAAATTTTAATAATAAAAATAATCTTAATACACCCTAGATAAAGGAAAAATTAGTGAGTAATAATAATAGAATATTTTCCCCAATCTAATCGGTCTGCATATTCTAGCTTCAATATCATATATATTAACTTACCAATTAATTTATCTATTATTCAACTTTGATAAACCACTATTCCAAAAAAAAACTTTGAGAAACTCAGAAAAATTCAATACTTTGACAAATCAAAAAAACGGAAGAAGAAGATAACTTATTTTATGTAATAGAAATTAAACTCGTAAATCAATTACTCAAAATAGATACAACCAAAGAAAAAATCTTAGATTGTATGAACTTTTGTATGCTGATAGCGTACAAACAAACATCGACGCAAATAATGAAGAAGGATGGAAAAATGAATCTCCTTCAGATCTTAGTCCTACTCATTATAAAGCTAGTCTAGCACAAGAACTACATGCAACCAAACAACAAATTGGTCAATCTACTATTGCTTTCATTTATCAAGTATATGGACTATGTGAAACCATAGATGACACCACTCCTGAAAGTTTTATCGTCAGATTAATAAAAGAAAAATTATTACCACAAATCAAAAACGAAATTGAAATAAGGAACCCAAAAACGCTGAAAAAATTAATTATAGTAGCTAGATCAGCTGAACAAAAAGTCCATAGTTACTCATCGTTTCTTGACACTATCAATGAAATATAATCCGCCAAAAAATCAAATGAAACCATATAACTAGAATTAGTAGTTACTAATAATTAAAAAAAATAATAATATAAAAATAAAAATAGAAATAAATATAATTGAACTTAGTATTGAAAAGGATAATTAAAATAATAATTTATTTCAGATCCAAAAAAAATATATATGGTTAATTGCATCTGCGCCTTATCAAATATGTGACTGAACAGAGACTGTTCAGAATGGCGGACGATATATTGTATTAGATCTCATTTTACCCATTTTATTGTTCCTATCTCTTAAAGCATAAACTTCACCAAAAATGTCCCTCATCCCATTTTGCATTTTGCATGGTAGACAAAGCGTAGTATTTCGGCAGTACATACTGTATTATGCTAGCGATTTGAATGTTGATCATAATTTTTGGGATGGAATCATCAATATGTCGGGATAGTTGGTGGTGCCTTCTATTCCTTCTGTTGCCCTTTTAAAGGTGGACTTAAGAAATGTTCAGATGAAGAATTTGCAGGTAATGCAGACTACGCTGCATTAGGACTCTTTGTTAATCTCGACCATGCTATTGACGGATCATTTCATGATGCTAATGAATCTGCATTTGTACAATCCGTAAGATCTCAATGTCAAATTGATGATGAATATGTCGAACCTGACTACGATTACCTTGAAGATTACAATGATCCACCAGAACCAGTGAGCTTTGCTTTCGTAGATGTTGCATCTTTCTTTCCAGTCAGTAGGTTGGAAAAATCTTGGATACAGTTCTCCATGGTGAAAGTCCTTTGTCATAGAGGTACTCCTACAAATCACAATCAGAAAAAATTTATCCTGACTAGTGATGCAAAGATTAGCGAGTTTTACAAATATTACTCCGAACTTGCCCATATTGCTCTTTCAACACCTTCTTTCGATTTCGAAGAGTATCCTGGTTTTTTTGAATTACGCGATAAACCATTTAATCATCTTTTCAGTAAATTTGTCATCATCTGTAAATGGTGTCGTGAAGAGTGAAACAAGGAATACGACTGTATACAAATCCACAGATCCGATTACAAAGGATGCTGCAAGAAATTCCGACCAGACAACCCAAAGAGAAATAAAGGATGCTGTCTTTGTCCTTCTCTCACAGAGGAAGAAAGTTGCCAACACGAATTTTGTGGATTCGGACCCATTTGTTGCCGAAATTGTGAAGACCCTAAAAGTTTGCACCAAATCATATTACATAGTAAATCCTCTAAAGGCAAAATCTCATACAATACAGGGACTGAGATGAATCGCCTTTTAGAACTTGAAGGATGGTACTCCTCCTCTGAAATTAGAATCAAAAGCTTAACCAATAGAATGGCTTCACAATTAGAAGATTATAAAGAAATGTTAGATGAAGCTAAAAATAAATTACAAGAATCAGAAAATCATTAGAATCAATTAATGCTTCCCAAAATGTAAACTAAGAATAACCCCAAACCTTAGATTAACGTTCCAGAAATTCAAGATTGTTGTAACTGAACAGTGGCTGTTCAGAATGGCGGCCGGTATATGTAACACACCCAAATTAAATTGTTACACCCTATCGATCGATAGGGTGAATTCTTGTTTTATTAAGAATGATGTCTAGAAAATAAAATCAGTTGGCAATCAACTCTCAACCCGAAAGGGTAAATTTGAAAATCTTTTCAGATTCAATAACTTCCCTCATCAATTCGATGCCAGACAGAATTCATGCGTGTATCGACGCTAATGGAGGTCATACAAAATATTGATTCTAATTATAAATTTTTGTGCATCAAAAATCATAGAGCTGATAAGTGAGTTTCAAATTATTTGATTAATTGTTAACTGAGTTACGATCAATTGATTGACTGTCAGTTTTTTTGAACTCTACTGTACTTCAATTGAAATACAGAAGTATGTACAAGGTGTTCAAACGGGTAGGTCAAAAAGTAAACGGCTATATCTTTAGAACAGATTTGTTTATTGATCTGAAAATTTGTGTTTAAATAGATTTTCACGGGGAATTAATGATATAGATGTTCAAAATGCCCTCACCCCTTTACAATTAACACTGTCAGACGATTTTCAAAAATATATCTCCATTGGAATGTTATAATCCCATGTTAGACTGCTTTTTCGAGCTGGGTAAGCGTTTTTGTGTCGCTCCTCAATACCAAGCCTTTTGGACATCTTCAAATTCCTAATAGAGCTAATTAATATAAAATTAAAGTGAACGCAATCTTGCACCTATTTCTCGAGATATAAAACCACAAAGTTTAACCTGCCCGTTTGCACACCTCGATGTATGGAGTACAGATGTATCAAGAATAGAGCAGAACCATCAAAGATGTAACAAATAATGAAATTAACTTGATCATTATAAAACAAGTTGGAAACTGAGTAAACACAAATTGTCTCCATTCCTTATTTAATGGTTTACGATGAGAATTTAATGACTCGAGTCATAATAATATAACTTTAATAATCTTCAGTGCTTTTGATGGTTAAATATGTAAACATTGAGTTTTTTTGTTGCCAAATGTTTCAATTTGCCAACCAAAAGGTTTTTGGATCAATCAAGGTTCAATCGATTGACAGGTGAATAAATCGAAATGGATTTCGGCAGCAGATCGATAAAAATTCTAGTTTGTTTTTGCAGTTTGCTCGATTAATGACGTCGAATTTATTTACAAACTTAGGTTTGTTTGGTCAGTTTGAAGTTTTTAAGCATCTAGGGATCGCAAGTTTACAACTAATAACATTATTGCCGATGCATTTTCAAGGAGAAACTGAAATCGAGAAAAGGTAAAAATAAGCATTAGTAGTATCATTAGTTAACAGTTTTCGTGATCGTCACTGTACGTACATAGACAAGAAGCGTGCTTCGAATGATACTCAAATCCGCCATTTTGATGCCGTTATATGAACACATTTCTAAAATATGCAAAATCTAAATTAAAAAATTAAATCGATATTGTGATTAACAAAAGTGACTAAGTTACCTTTAGTCTTTGAGCGATGTTCAATTTGACATTGGATCGAGCCAAAAGAGCCGAGTAAATGCCGCAGAAAAGATTGAACTATTCAAGTTTTGCAGTAGAAACAATGATCAGGTTAGCAATTGTAAAATTTTTTGGTAGCAAAATGGATCAAAACTGTAAACAATTTGCAACTTACTTGAAACCAAAAGCCTGAACAAGCATAAATTATTAATGAACCTACTGCTATCGCCAATAAACCTGTGAATGCCAAAAGATTAGAAGTGAACGGTGAATGGATTTTCATGACGAATCCAAAAAATATAGCGAAGTCCGATGCAGCCGCAATGATCAAGATATTGTATAAAACATAGTACTTTGCACTGAACACTAAAGATCGGAAGTCGTTGAGAAATTTAATAAAGAAACAATTTATTGATACAAGGCGTATTCCACTTTGGTCTACTCGATCACAGGTCATTAAAGTCAATCTCTCCATAATAGTCTTCATTTGTCCAACGCAAAGCCATATTGCTATAAGAATGGTACACACGACCGCTGATAGGCTCGTGTTAAGGATAATGACAGTGCAAATTTCAATGGAACACCACATCATGCTTGACAAAAGGTAAACTGGATTCGACCAAATATTTGGATTGGAAAGATGTACAAAAATAACCATTGGGACAAAAGAGTAGCAAAGTGGATAAATAAAGCAAAGCCAGAAACGGAGACAGTATTGAGTTCGTTTTTTAAATATGTAAGTCTGATACGATGAAAGGTGCAATCTTGACTCATCAAATCTGTGATCTTTAATGATGACAATTTGACTCAAAAAATGCAGATCGTTTCTTGCTTCCATTATTAGACAATATTCACGAGAAATCAGCTCCAACATGCAAAAAGCCAGTAAAATAGCATGGAAAATATCTGAAGCAGAAGCCATATAAAATTGATT
Organism: Tetranychus truncatus; assembly: GCA_028476895.1. Taxonomy (NCBI): domain Eukaryota; kingdom Metazoa; phylum Arthropoda; class Arachnida; order Trombidiformes; family Tetranychidae; genus Tetranychus; species Tetranychus truncatus. The sequence goes on from CM052061.1 coordinate 7,637,863, forward strand.
ACCAAGAATCACATGGATATATGAAGTCTCATTAATTGATATCATGATGATGAAACGAATTATTACAATTGAGCTCAATAATCGAAGAGAAAAAAGTGAAGAACCAAAATCAGATAAACCTGAATATGAGTTTTCCCGATTTTGATGATAACCTTTTTTCAAGACACAAGTTGCAAGTAGTATTGAATTTAATTTATCAATCACTTTTTTAACCAATTTTGAATCATCTTTGATACCGCAATAACCTCGAAGGCAAGTTTTAATTGAACAAAATTGGTTACAAATTGTTATGTTAGACATGATTCTACTGATTGAACCGTTTATCAAATCAGTTTAAATTTTGTTTCAGTTTTGTCTCTCGGAACTTCAATCTTCTAAGTAAATTTTAAAAAAAATTACCTGGTATTATTAGTATTGCTTGTTATTAATGTTTGAATTGAAATCATTATACAAGCAACTGTCTTAATCCACTGGGAATCCATTAAATGTTGATCTGTGCTTTACACGAGATCAGTTTAGGTTCCCCGAACCAAGATTGATTATTACCTTTTTTGGTCCAATAGCTGAATCTAATAGATCTTATTTTTAAAAGGCAAAGATCTACTTAATTCAAGTGATCTCTTCACATTAAGTTCATCGAAAAAGGTGAAAATAATTCAGAATATGTCATATCGAAAATATCATTTCACGCATCTAACTCGTGCTTGACGTGAAAGGTAGGTTAGCTAAGAATAAGTATTAATGATTTCAATGCAAAAATTAATGGTTTTTAACAAGGCTACTAAAAAACCGTGATAAAATGAAAACTTAATCCCTTTTGTTTCATTGGATGGCAAAGGGAGTATCAGGTGTTTTTTATTGTTTGCTCGCATAACTTTCGAATGGTTGATGCTGCAAAACTCAGACCTGAATCGTGCGCTTCCGAAGATTGAATAACCATAAGCTCAAGCGCTCAATGCTATTTCGTTATTTGGCCAGCAAGAGCGACTACCAGTAGTGGTGTTTCATATGCTTCTAACACACCCAGAAAAACGCGAATTGAGTCAACACCAACTCATCTCTGAGTCAGTACCTACTCACCAAATTTTTGAAAATGACACAAAATGAATCAGTACCAACTCACCAAAGATTTAGTACCAACTCACCAAAATCCAGTACCAAATCAGTCCAAAATCTTAAAATGAAATAGCACTAACTCAACGATGATTTAGTAAACCTGAACCTGAACAAATAAGAAAAAGTAATCAAGTTGGCCGAGCGGGCTTGAACTCGCGTCATCAAGGAATCCATTGGTTTCGCAAGTTAATGGGATTCACTGATGACGCGCGATAAATGATTTTTTTGAAACTAACGAATTTATGCATAATTAATTAATTTATTCATGAATCATTATTGATGAATCTTGTTGTTGTAGGGTGAATTCTTTTTGTATTTTAGGTTAGGAAAAACGAAAAATAAAGTTAGTTCGAGTTAGAACTGTCGATTGAGAAGGTTACCACCAAAATCTTTTCAAATGGTGCCCGAAGTGAGGCCTTAGCGGCATTCTTGTTTTGTTTTTTTGGTTTAGTCTATTAATTTATTAGTTTAATTTATAAAAAAGTGTCTTTATTAAAGTAATTCTTTCACCTAATTCTAATTGTTCTTCTAATTTTTCTTCTTACTTTGATGATCTTTACTATTAAAGTCTTTCCCTATTCTCAACAAGAAATTTAACATGCCCAATAATAATGTTGAATTAATATTACAGTGATTTACTTGTATTTAAAATTTTCATCGACAGTGTAAATAAGTCTCTACCCTCTACAATCAACAATAATATCAAGTACAATCATCGCCATTTGATGGTTAAACCAGTGCAATCATCAATGTGTTGGATCAGGTCTCTTTTATTTCATCGCTCATAACTGTTTTTCCTCTCTCTTTTGCTCTCTCACCTCTTTTCCTACGGTGAATTTCAGCAAGACACTGGTATTGAGTAGTAACACTGTTGGAGCATACACACGCATATATACACATAAAGAAAGGAAGGAAGGAAAATTATCATAGTACTTATACTATTAATACGATTGCTATTATTGATACATTATTGCCACTATTCAATTAATCATATTAATTTATTATTATCATGTTATTACTACGTCTACCAGTTGATTTTCAAGTCAAACCTAAATAACCACCAACAACAGTGTAATCAACGTTGAACTTGAACCAATACTAAACAAGGCAACAGAAAATCAAAAACCAAAGCCATTAGCATAAACCGGTAATATACATTTGCTCGACTCAGGAATAATATAGCATCTTTTGCATTAAATGATTATATGCATAAGGCATTCCGTAAAAATAGGTCCTTATCAAACACATCAAACAAGGTCTCCATTCAAAATGAGGGCAATAGCTTGTACTCATTGCTAAATTGAAAGTGCATAAGAAGAGCAACAATCTATGATTGAATGAATTGTTTTGAAATAGTTCTTTAAAATAACCATCATCAAATACGTACAAGATTTTGGTACATCTATTGCTAAAAATTGTAATGATTTGAATTCAATTTAGTTGGTTTATCATTTCATAGATGGTAGCATTGTAAGTTGTTCATACACTTTTACGAATGTAAATTGTACTAACTTGTGTACACTTAATCTTAAGAGCCACGAACTCGATCAAAACATGCAATACATCATTCTCTTTAACTCTCAAAGACCTGACTAACAAGTTATAGTTTGTCTGCATCGGGCAAGTAAATCGCGAGTTAAAGTTGACCAAAGTTCACTTCGAAAACCTATTATATACAAACTTGTGCACACTCAATCTTAGTGGTTGGGTTGACTAAGTTGCCCTTGAGTAACGTTGAACAGATGGACTTGATAAAAAGTAAAAGTTGACTTTTACTAGTGTATGGTAACTTGGATGATAACTTGATGAGGAGAAATTTTTCATCAATAGGTAAAAAAACTTTATCAAATTGTTACTGATTTGTTGAAGACTGTTTGAATGAATTGAATGGAGAATTTTTTTCATTTATATACGTGTGACGAAATGTCAGTCACGAATCTCCACTTAGTTCTTCATCTTTAATCTGCTAACTTATTACTAAGTCTACCTCTGGCGGAATCAGTCCAACCCGACTGAACCCCAGAGTGCCTTCTCACCACATCATCTCCAGTTCTCGCTGATTCTGTTCTCCAGTCACATTTGGCGCAGTCGCTGCTGGTCTACCTGTCCTTTTGGCCCTTCTCTTTGGTTTTTGGCTCTCTACCCTGTTTTACCTGTCTATTTGGCTTGCCTGCCTGTTTTGCTATCTCTGGTCCTCCTCCTTGACTGGTCGATCTTCAACTAACCTTTTTCTGTCTTGGGTTAGGTCCTTCCGGCACTCTTCCGCCTGATTTACATACTTTTTGATCTTTCTGGTCTTTCCGGCTTGCTTCTTTCGGGGCTCTTCCGCCTCTGCTTTTGCTTTCGGATTGACGCATCCTTGCTTTGATCTCCTACTGATCCCGAGTTCATGTCTCCATCCTCATCTTGCTCGTCCGGATCCTCGTCTGCTTCTGGCTCTGATTCATCTGCTCGGCTTGACTCCTCATCTACGTCTGATAGCTCTCGTACCTCTGCAACTCCGGTCTCTTCTTCTGCAGCTACTCTGCAGGAGAACTCTACCCTGAACGCTGCTCTACACCCAATCGACCGTACACCGAGTCTTTCGAGCTGAATCGAACTCCACTGCCGTCGCCAATTCACTTCGCAGATCCTGATTCAGACGAACCATCCTCTGATCTTACCAAGCAATCTTCGTCTGCCTTGTTTTCTGCTCCTGTCACTCAGACTTCAGTTGATTCTTCTGCTTTTTCATCCGCTTTTGCCACAAATTCCACGCTTGACTCATCTGTCTTGTCCTCTGCTGAGACTCCTGGTCCATCTGATCTTGGATCAAATTCGGGGGGAACAACACGGGCTCAGCGTAGACGTCTTGCTCTGAAACGCAAGAGGCAATCGGACGTCTTGGAAGCTGCTAAACCATCTCGCTCGTCAAGCTCGTAAGATCACAAAGGTTGCTGTACGAACCTATCAAGAAGGTTAACATAAAGCAAAGCAAGCTCATAACGAAGAAGAAGAATTAAAGAAGCAAAAAATCACGTCTCGTTTAGAAGCACAAGCAGCTTTTGAATCCATTAAGTCTCGGAAGGAATCACAACACCTTCTAACACGATCTTCACTATTAGCTGCTAGAGCTCTCCGCTTTAGAGCCTACTCCAGACACTGCCGACAATCCTTCTCCATCTAACATCTTCTCCATAGAAAAACTTTTCAATAACTTTGTCTTTTTCATTCTTTCTTTGTCCTTTTGTTTTGAGTAAATAAAATTTTACACCATGGCACCACCAACTGAAACTCCCGAACAATCTACAAACACTGACAGACTTTACAAATACGGCGGTGAAACCAGTGAAATTAGAGTTGAATCTTGGTTCAAACTTTATGAACTACACATTCCCAAAGACGATGATCGAAAACGGAAACTCATGTATTACCTCAAAGGTAAAGCACTTGAATTCTTCGCAGAATGTACTGATGGTCGTTTTGCGTGTGCTACAGTTTTTAGTAAAATAACCCAAAATGTCCGCAATCCTCTAATTCAAGCACAGAAATTATATCTTCGCGATTCTTCTATACGCGATTATTACTCTGCAAAAACAAAACTTCTTGCTTGCACTGAACTAACAGAATCCGACAAAATACAACAGCTAACCGAGGGTCTCCCATCCAGCTGGAAAATGTATTTTGACGCTGCCGATCCTACGACTCTAGAAAAATGGTTGAACATCGCCTTAAAGATGGAACAACTATCATTGGATTTCGAAGAGTCACGATCCTCAACCAATTCCTCGTCTAAACCTCCCGCAAAAACTTTCGCCACTGAGGCTAAAACTTTTGATAATAAGAAACCACGTACACCTTGTAAATACTGCACCAACCAAGGAAAGACTGAATTTCACTGGCATCGGGAGTGTCCGAGCCGACCTTCCACGCCCAGCGATACTGTAACTGCTACCTCCTCGTTTGCACAAGCTCTGTCAACCTCGTCTTTCCCTAGTCTGATCAATTTCCTTGGCCACATCAATGGAAAGGAGGTTGTAATGACCCCCGATACAGGCTCTAATATTTCTATCTTAAGTTTATCCGCAGCCAAGGTATAAGGCATTCAACCAATTGCCCATAATACTATCTCCGTTAGATAGCTCCATGGCTCTATCAATACTTATGGAACTGCACGAGTTAACCTCACGATAGGTCCGGTGACGCAAGAAGTCACCTTACACATCTTCCCCATTAGTCGCCCAGTCCTCATCGGAGTCGACATTGGCGGACTTTTTAATATTGATGTACATCAAAAACAAAAACAAATTTCTATAGCTTGCTCCATCTCGTCCAACCGAATCTTCATACCGAATTATTCAAACGGCCGAATTGTAAACAACCCAAATCAAACTCTAACAGTTCAATCTGAACAAATAACAGATATCAATAAACTCGTAGAAACTTATTCAGATGTTTTCTCTAATTCAGAAACTGATATCGGAAGAATTGATATCGAGACGCATCAGATAAACACGATTTCACATCCACCAATTCAACTTCGTTATCGTCGCCCCCAATCTGAATACGACGCAATAAACTGACAAATTACAGAATTGAAAGAAAAGAAACTCTTTCGTGAGAGCACTAGTCCGTGGGCCTTCCCCGTCACACTAGTCCCTAAGAAAGACGGCACTTCTCGAATGTGCATTGACTATCGACGTTTAAATAAAATCACGATAGATGATAAAATGCCACTCCTGATCATTTCCGAAATAATTGATCGACTTCAGGGTTGTAAATACTTCACGACTCTCGATGTAGCTTGGGGTTACTGGCACATTCAAATGAATCCCAATTGTATTGAGAAAACTGCTTTCATCACCAACCAAGGTCACTTTGAATGCCTTTTGGTTTAAAGAACGCTCCGGCTACATTCCAAAGTATTCTGCAAAAAGTCTTGTCTCCACTCCTGTACAAAGGCGTTATCAATTATTTAGATGATGTTATCATTTAAACCAAAACCAAGTCTGAACACTTGAAGATTCTCCAACACGTCTTTGTCGCATTGCGCAAGCATCACATTAAACTTAAAATGGCTAAATGTAGTTTTCTACAAACCGAAGTTGAATACCTGGGCCACTTGTTCAAAGAAAACCTTGTCCAACCTTCACCAAAGAAAACTGCTTCCGTGAAAGAATTTCCAACTCCAACTACGATCACACAAGTTAGACGTTTTCTAGGGCTCGCTAACTATTACAGAAAGTTTATTCCAGAATTCGCTAGCTTGATTTGTCCTCTCACGAAACTCCTTTGTAAAAATGAAGGTTTTATCTGGTCAGAAATACAACAACAAGCATTCGATTCTATCCGGAGTAAACTCACCACTGAACCACTCCTTACTTTGTATAATAAAGATAAACCTTGCAATCTATACACTGACGCTTCTTCTGTTGGCATTGGAGCTACTTTAACACAACAAGATGATAAGGGAATCGAACATTCTATACCTTACTTTTCAAAAACTTTAAACCAACACGAGTCGAACTATAGCGCTCTCGAACTTGAATGCTTAGCAGTTATCAAAGCAGTCCAACATTTTGAGATTTACTTAGTTCTTCCATTTACCATTTACACAGATCATCATGCATTGAAATGGCTCCTCGAACTCAAAGATCCACGGGGAAAACTCTATCGCTGGTGCATCAAGCTGTCAACTTTTCAATATGACTTGATCCACGACCGGGGAAATCTCAACAACATGTGGATGCTTTGTCTCGGGCTCCGGTTATGCTCCATCTTGAACATAACGAGCTCAAATCTTGTCAAGGTAGCTCTGACCTATCTTTCGTATCTAAACCAATACAACACAATGGGTTAACGATGGTCAACTGTCGCGGCAAATTGAAAGCTGTCGTTCCTCCGTCTCTTCGATCCAAGATTCTCCATGACTTGCATGACGCTCATAACCATCCTGGAAAGAATGAAACTGTCAAGATAGTAACTCGGCATTATTGGTGGCCTTCTATGGTACAAGAAATCCGCAGTTACGTCAGCTCTTGTTCTTCATGTCAGCTCGCTAAGAATCGTCATCAACCAACTATCGGTGAAATGATCATACCTGATTCCAAACTTTGTCCTGGTGATTTCGTTGGACTTGATACCATTGTAATGGGTCCTTCAGCCAACGACACCAAAGACAAATTCATTCAGGTCTTTGTTGATCACTTTTCACGATATGTTTGGGCCTCCGAAAAACACCGCACAAACCATCGTCACTCTTGTTGATAAACTTGTATCCACCGGTGTAAAAATAAAAGCTCTCTTAACAGACAATTATAAGAGCTTCACATCCAATATTCTTGCTAACTGTCTCAAACGGCACAACATTAAACACCGCCTTTCAACTCCCTACCATCCGCAAACTAATGGAATTGTGGAACGAATAAATGGGACTCTGATGTCTCAACTCCGATCTGATTCCCTCGAGCATCCGAAAAGAAAATGGAGTACTCTACTCTCCAATGTAGTCAAAAATTACAATCAAGAACCGCACTATATCACTGGCTTCTCTCCGTCTTTTCTTTTCTTCGGAACTGAAACTTCGCCTCCTTTCTCCGCCGATCAAACGCCAGATCTCGTTACAGCTCGTAAATTGGCTCAGACAAGAACTGCATCGCACCGAGAAAAATTGAAGAAACGTCATGATACCTCACACCCGGATACGAATTTCAACATCGGTTCCAAAGTAGTCAAGATCGTTCCTAACAATTTACCATCCACCAAAACGTCCCCTAAATACACTGGTTCATATTTTATTGTAAATAAAATCACCCCTGTCACATTTGATCTGTCAGAATCCTTAACTGGATCTACTTTTCGGGCTCATTCTTCACAACTAAGACCATTTGTCGATAGACAACAAATGTCTTAAAGCCGTGGGCGGCTGTGACGCAATGTCAGATCAGCTGATTCCTTGCACACACTCATCCGCATCACTTTTTACACTCCTTCTCCAAAACCCTATTTTGCCATTACTTTGACCCTCAAAGGGGGAAAACATGATAAACTCAACTTTTCTGAGAGACTAAAGGTCCAATGGCATTCTCTCGGCTCCCTCATCCATTTGTATATAAATCATAACTTTTGGGTAAATAAATCACTTAGTTCTTCATCTTTAATCTGCTAACTTATTACTAAGTCTACCTCTGGCGGAATCAGTCCAACCCGACTGAACCCCAGAGTGCCTTCTCACCACATCAGCTCCAGTTCTTGCTGATCCTGTTCTCCAGTCACAATACGGAAAATCGTAGTTAATTAGGTGGAAGCATCTCTTCTTTGTCCGAACATCTATGATGATTTATCCTTGATCTTGTTCGAACAAAGTCTTATCAAAGGTCACCTACTTATCCTTGAACGTTTACGATTACACAGAGTAATATGTTAACTTGCACTGTAGATCAAATAATTAGTTTGAGGTCAAATTATTCTACTTGTCTACTATGTTTTAATTATAATGAAGATGTATCTAAGTCTACAGTTTAGAATCTATATATAAAATGCTTTGAAATTTGTTTGAAATCATCAGTCAAGTTCAGAAAACCAACTAAGTTCTTACTAAGAGTTTCGTTTCTAAACATCATGTTACAAGTTTCCTCAACAATTGAAGATATCTTCGGAGATGAAACAATTTGTTTCTCACTTCATCTGCTGAGCAACCACCACCAACCTTAACATCAACTTTACAGAATTATGTTGATAAGTTTTTGGATCAATCAATTACCAGTGCAAGTGAAGTTCTCAATCCATCCAATTCAATCTTCGGAATCAAAGATTGCAGCGATGCAACAAAAGATGGACCAACAAAACAAGACCATAAAGATGCTAGAAAATATGGCATCGAGTGCACATTTTTTATGCTATCAATTGAATGAGGAATTGAATACTCTTAAAAAGTGCTAACTTAGTTAAGTTAACTAATAAGTTAACTAAGTTAGTGCTAACTTATTGGGTGAGTTGGTACTGACTTAGTTTGCATCTATTTCCTTATTTAGAAGCGTATAAAATACAACTATTACTAATAGTCAAGATATTTTTGGACAACTTATACACTAAGTTTTGTAATGAAATATTCTTATTATTTGAATAAGAAGGTCATTTCTACTAGTTAAATCAAAAAGTATAGCAACTAGTAAGAGCATGATATGAAAAATCTTTCAAGTTGAGATTTAAATCACCAGTTCATTCTCAGATGACGCGAGCAATACTTTGCTTTCTGGGTAGATTGTATTTATTGACGATAAGTAAGTTTTAAAATTATCAGAGTAATTATGGTTACGATTCTTATTGCTAATTAAACGTTCAATGTTTGGTTTGAGATCGATAATTAAATCAATTCGAACCAATTTAGGCATTTAATCAATGATCAATATTAAATATATTAGCAATCCATTAGCATGAATGAAATGATCACGAATTCACAAGTGCAAATGGTTTCATGATAGTAAAGTCTTCTCAATTTAAGCAGAGAAACAGCCAGTCGATAATATGATAGAAAATATTAAAATAAATACATTATGATGTATCGATATTGAACAAATATCACAGACTTGGTTTTATTAATACTATGAGCTTAACATCCTTCATGGAAATGACTGATACCGCTGAAAAAGCTCTGAATGTCCGAAAAAACTACTTTTTAAAAGATTTGATAAGCTTGTTCCGTTATTTATTTGTAACTCCAGATCCTAATAAAGTTGGTTTGTGTGCTGCTCAACTTGTACAGCGAACAGAAAGACTGACTATTATCTTTCAAGTTTTGCGAAATGGTTTGGACCAAAATGAATCTATCAATGTAAACGTATTTGGTTATCGTCGATATAATCCATTGGATTGGATCATCGCAATATTTTCTTTGATCAATTGGCTCAGATGCATAGTACTTATTTGCAATAAAAGTGAGACTGTGGCCATAATTCTTGGAGATCCACTTTTTCGTAACAAAGATCATCAAATTTTGTTTATTCTGGCACTCACTGCTTTATCAGTCATGATCATATTTCGAGAGTGGATTCTAAGCCTTGAAGCAAAAGGGAGCCTCGAAATTTTGTCGATATGGAAATGTCGCAACGGCTTTAATCCGGTTTACTTACAAATGAATAATCTAAATACTAATAGATTTCGATTGATTGTTATTTTAGTGTCACTTGTTACTTGTTGCACGATAGTTTCAAGTCCTTTACTTTTTTTATTTTTTTTTTACACCCCATTACTGGCCAATCCTTGGATATACAAGATTCCTGAATTGGCATTCAGTGGTTTTCTTTGGTCCCTTTCAGAAATTTTAATTGCTTCTTTTCTCTTGAGCGCTATTCTTGGATTTAGCTGGTATTTAATATGTACACTCTCCTTTCATCTCTATCGGTTGATGGATTTGCTGGATAGAGTCTATCACTTGAAAAAATTAACTAAAGGAGGGTCGAATGAGAAAGCCATCAAATTCCTGTGTGCTCTAATCATTCGTCGCCTCAACAGTTTAGAGTTGGCTGTGCGCAAATTACGATACATTTGCTTTTACTACGCTTTTGTATTTGTTTCTTGCGGCGATGGTTACATTTTTCTTGGATTGGTTGTTAGAGTGCAAAATGACTTCATAGCCAACCTACTTGCACTAGTTGGCATTTTTATTCTTTCGTCTATTGGAGTTTTCCTTTATATTTTTGGAAATTTCCTATCAAAGGTATCAGAATAATTAATTAATTGTAATATAATTTCATTTTATACATAATAGTCATCTTTCATTATAGCTCGATAAGTTAACAGTTATATTGCACAATTTGACACTGAATAATAGACTCTCATTGAACACACTAAGCAAGGTAATAATTGGTTTATTAATTTCAATAAAATACTGAATCAATTTGTTAACTTGGCGTATAATAAAGATTGTTAAATGTTCAATTTTCACGCAGGTTTTGGAAGTAATAGATCGAGTCGCTGGACCCTACAATGGCATAAAGATCGGAGACTTTTTGACTGTTGAGAAGAGCTTCTTCATACTTGTAAGATGATCTGCTTTATTATCCGATCAAACATTAACTCTTTTCGTCTTTTCTAGTTTATCTTGGAAAATATATCAACTCTTATGCTATTCACAGTTAACATTGGACCTCTGATAAAGTGATTTTAAAGTCCAAATGTAACCGAATACCGAGAACATAAATAAACTAACGTTAGATCGATTTAGAATGTATCCTGATTTTGAAGGTGACAGTTCTGTATCGGTCCTGTGAAGGAATTAATTGATGATTTTATCCGAAAAAATATGTTCAAAACTCGAATCAATTTACTTGCGACTTGACACAAAACAGCTTATAGCTTATTTCAATCTACTTCAATGTAAATATTAAGAAGACACTTTTTTGTCATTTGATTGCAGTATTGAGCATTTGAATATTCGATAACATTTCGGTTATCGATATTTTTCTCCAGTTTCTGCTATGTGATAATAGATCTTATTACAGGTGAAACTATATTAATTAAAAGTATAAGATGGAGATGCACAATAACCATGCTATTGCAAACGATTCTCATTGAACAATTTCATGAGTCACATGAAATGGTGACAATCCTCAACAATAGATGTCGGTAACTGTTATGCAAAATGTATGGAAATCAATGTTCGACTATTTAGATAAAATGAAATGTTTCTTGTCCAGTCTTGTAAAAAGCACTAAACACAAGAAAATTGATTAATCTTCTTGGCTAGGAATTGATTCAGATCATGATTCAACATCAGTTACTGGGTTAATAACAAACAATATTGAAAAGAGAAACCTTACTCAGAACAATTTCATTTTAAAATTTTTGTTGAAATGCAATCATTTATATGTTTATTGAAAGCTTTCAAAGTGATAAAACATTTGAAGTGACACAAAATTTACACATTTAGAAAGATCAAAGGCGAAAATCCAGTAAACCTAGAAAATAACAAAATTTTTTAATCAAATTCTTTTAACCAAATTATATTTTGATGAAACAATAAAAGTCTATTTACTTTGATTACTTTTCACTAAAGGTGAGTGTTTAAGTTGATAGGCAACAAAACTATCGGTAAGTCAATAATTTTATTAATTATTAATGAATGCTAATAGGTTTACCCATCAGTAAAGTAAAGAGCAATTCATGTCTGTAACTCGAGTTTGTACATTTAATACATTTGATGGAGCAAAGCTGAAAAATCAAGTGAATACTCGAGAGGGAAGGAAAGTTTGTGTGATAAAAATAATGGTAATGATAATAATGATAATAATGGCTTAATATTTGGAGCAGTGAAAGTTGACTTAGGGAATTGAAAAAAAACAGGCAAACAATCAAAATCATCAATGTTCAATACTAAATCAAACTAATTTTCTGCCTTTATAAGCAGCGAGCAAATGATGATAAGGAAAACTGATGAAGCTGGTAAAGATGAAAATGATGATGATAAAGATAAGGATAAAAATGAAGCTGAAAAAACCATAAATCAAGGGAATCGCGTGGCCGTTAAATGCATTTTCAAAATAGGGATTTACTGTTAAATAAATTCCTCTTCTTCATCATAATCTTTCTCTTCATTCATACTCCGTCACGAGTCACCGATTACTGACTACCGTTTCACTCTTAGCTTCATCATCTTCTTCCTCACCCTCATCATCCTCATCATCATCATCATCATCATCAACAACAACAACATCGTCTTGTTGTTGTTGTTTAGCGGTGGCAATGAAAAGAAAGCTTTCATTACAATCGACTTATGTTTTAAGCCGAAGACACAAAACAAGTGAAAAGATTCAAAGGCAAAAACCTTTTCTCTGTTTACATTATTGACTTGATATTTCAGTTAAATTGTTAAATAAACTTGATTCCGTGTGTTCAGCTGAATTATAAAGCTAATCAAATTACATTTGAAGACAGGATTTACGCAAGAATCTGCTCATCACTAAACAACATCAACCTTTTGTTTGACTGTAACTGTTTTTTTGGCATCTTTTTTGCTCAATAATTTTCCAATTCTCATCATTTCCATTAGCCATTCATTAAACCAGCATCTTAAGGTGTGCCAATGAAGAGAACGGGCCTCTTAGGGTCAATGGGAGAGGTCAATTCTCATGGGTTAAGATCAATGACAAGAGGTTAGTGATGCATTGACAGTAGCGATGAAAAAAAGCGCGTGACTCAATAAATGCGTTTCTACCTTTTTGGCCACTTGAACCGCCTTGAGGCCCGTGAAGGGTATAATCATCAAACGATAATCTTGAACATGAAACAATTAAAACTGTCAATTGAAGAGGGAAACCAAACGCTTTTCCTTTTCATTCAATGGTTAATGATGATTAACTGGGAGTTGGTTGATGACAGGCTGAAAGGATTAAACCTTGAGAATAATTTGCATCATTATTTTTACCTGACAAAATCAATTAGATATTCAGTTAAATTGATTATCATTAGGTGTGAATCTTGATAAATGAAGAGTTTAAAATGCCTTCAATGACAATTATTGATAATTGAATAAACAGTGAAAGAAAAAGAGGAAAAATAATAAAATTGTGATTTTCAAATTAATCGTGAAATTGAACTCGATTCATCATTTATCAAGTTTAATAATGATTCAACTTGAATCAAAATGAATCATTTGAAGCTGAAACAAAAACCTTGAATTTTCGTTTCAAACCAAAAGTTATTCATGAGTCTGTTTTCATTGACAAATAATCATTAAACACGCACATTAACATTTTCATGAATCTGAAAAGACATAAAATTGTAAAGACAATAAAGAGTCATGAGAAGTTCATTTTCCATCTCATTATTCAATTTGCCAAAAAAATGTCACCCAATAATTATCAGCATCATCAGCAACAGTTTCATTCGATGCATTTTCATCTCACTTAGCAACCGTTAACAAATAATAAAAAATTTCATTTCGAAAATTGCATTCGTTTAAATTGACCAAAATTGACAAAATTTCTGAACCAGTGAACAATAAGGAACAAGTTTAATTGGATTGTCTAGAATTGTGATCTTTAACATTAAAACAAACTCATAATCTATTCAGTTTATCTGCTCTAAAAATTGCAGACCTTCAAAGACAAAAAACAAATTCAAATCGATATGTTAACTCATAATGAACAAATGAAACAAACTCAATGAAAATTATTTCAAACCATTTCTCGCAAATCAAAATGATCCAATCGACAAAACTATTGCATTTCTCGGCCACTACCAGGTTGTCCATGCAGAGGAACAAAAGTTTTGCTGAGAACATTTCTGAAAAAATGAAATTCTTCAAATTATCATCACTATTTGATATTGATTCAGATTACTGCTTTGAAAATCCTATTCTTTATTACTTCATCATTTGTTCAACAATACCTTAACAATTAGATCAATGTTTAGAGGTGAGAGGATTAAGGCAATAACTCATTGTTACAAAGATTAAAGTTTCAAGACTTTAACCTGAATCAATCTCTCTTGCTTGACTTTGATTGTAAATCAGTATTTACTTTGACTTGTAATAAACATTTCAAGATAAAAATTGAACAAAATTATTGTATCGATTGAAGTATAGGTAGTGATTGAAGAGATACTTGGAAAAGGGATGAAATTTGAATTTCATTACCAATGAAAACGAGGCCAAAAGGGAATGAGAAATGTAAAAAAATGTTATTCTCATCAGCATAACCTCAAAGATGACTGACTCGCATTTCCGTTGCCATTTATCCATCACTTCCTCTTCATCCCATCATCAAGCCCCTTCATCTCTCTCACGGTTCCAAGTAAACTCCCTTCACATTTCCATCTTCACTTTCAACTTCCTCATGTTTTCATCTTTAACCAATAATCCAACTCCTTCTTTCCTCTTATTGCTACTTTACTCTCATCTTTTCTCATCCAAGTTCATCTTCTCCCAAAGCCTTTTAACCAACTGATCAACTTGAAATGCCAACTTTTTACTTTCATCATAATTCTTATTCCAATTTTTCTTCTTCTTCTTCTTCCCTCTCAAGTTTACTGTTTCATTTTATTCAGATTGTGAGCTCTCACAAGTAACTTTTAAAGTAGGTCACTCGGAACTTATCTGAAAACTTGAATTCCATTCTTAAACTTGAATATAATGATCAGTGGAAAATTATTGAAATTATATCGATAAATTTCTCGGAAAACATTTCACTGTGAAAACAAAGCGAAGAAAAAAAAATGCTGAACAAAAACATTTCTCATTCAGTCGAGTGTAACAATTGAATGAATTTCAGTTGAAAAAGTTTACAACAAATTCAGCAAAAAGGAAGAGAGAAAAAAGTCAAAATTCAAGATTCAGATAAATCAATGTTTTTATCTTAACAAACAAAAGCTGATACAATAGTAAATAAATAATTTTTTGTTCAATGTTAACATTTGTATTTGGTAACCTTATTTTTGGGTGCAAAATTCATTGTTAAGGCCAATTATCTGATTGCAAATTCACTCCCAGCTTACTCACAACACAAACTAAAGAATGTAAAAAAGTTGAACTTTCAACCGAAACTGTAGGAGGTCAATGTTGATGAGCATTGTGCACATTGAAATGTGTTTGAAGCTAAAAAATTATAACTTGATATCAGTTGCATTTGAATAAAGTTTTGTTTAGTTTTGAAACATTTTCTCATTGAATTTACTTTTCATTTCTTTTTCCGTTTTTTTCACTTTTCTTTCATTCCTTTTCATTCCTTTTCCTTTATATTGAGCCAATTTTATCAGCAAACTTTTTCCTTCATGATAATGGTAGCACAATATCCTGTAGCCTCATCTGTTAACCTTATTTGCTCTCATCATTATCATCAATGGAATGTTCATTATTTAATATTCAATAGAAACTGATCAACTCTTTCTTTTTGGAGCAAAATTCAATGCTTCCAGTTTCATTGCTTTATTCAAATGTCAACATTTGTCTGCAACAATTATTTATCTAATATCTTTTACCTTTTGATATTAAATTTTTTATCGATCTACAACAAAGGTTTTTTTTGAAGAGGAGTTCAATTTGGAGGAGAAGATGAAAAATGACAAAATGAGATAGAATGCAATTTTCATGGTTAATCTTGTTTCCATCAAATGGGGCTTTTGCAACTCTCATTGTTAACTTAATTCAACAATATCATAATTAGTTTGCTCTGCTTTTTTCAAATGGCTGTGATTTGAACAGGCCATTAGCATAATCAATTGAAAATGATTGAGAAAATATTGTTTATAACTGATAGACTTCTGGAGGCAAAAGGTTCAAAGAAATGTCTGGTTCTCATCTGAATAAACACACAGATTGTCCTGTTTTAAATGTAAGTTAACTTTTTATTTTACTTTTCATTTTAATGCAATCAATTCAACCAAAGTCTTCCAAGTAATCGCAAGCGATACTTTCTTATTTGCATTACATAGAGTGAGCAGTTTCACCTCTGCATTGTTGAAACATCGAGTCAAGTTGATCATTTTATCGAGTTTATTAGCCTACCCAAACTTAGTCATCAATTATGATCGCAATACAATTTTACTGCAAAATGGTCAAATGATTTTTGCTTGGTTTATAAGCCTGAACTAGGCTGCAGCTTTTATTAGGTTAAAAGCAGCTTTAGTCATTGAATCATATCTTCTGGCAAAAGGTTTGTTTTATGTCACACTAATGCAAAAATAACCTCATGTAGACTTGAAGTTGTTCAGAACTATTGACCACGGAAAGTTGAGTTAATAATCAATATTTCGAAAAAAAACGTCAATTTTTATAACTCACCGCACTTGGAGTCGAATGTTATTTAGTAATGTTGTGTTACAAGTTGTTTCAGTTCTCATGCTTATACATCGACCACATAGTAATTTGAAACCTCAACCTTGCACGAGTTTTTATTTTTTTTTTCAGCAAAAGTTGTTTATTATTCGCAAATCAACTTGAATCATTAAAGTAATCATCATTTTAATGAATACAATTGCTTTGGGTACAATTAATTTCTTGTCACAATAATTTGAAATTAACCCTATGAGGTCTATTAAAGTTTACTCAACCAGACCAGTTAGCCTTTGATTCACTGTGAGTCTGGGAAATGTGCCCATTAAAGCCAACGGATTATGTATAGCTCACAATTGTTAGTCATTTCTTTTGACCATTGTTGTAGCTCATCTAGAATCGAAATGGTTCATTAAATTATTTCTCGAAGAAACAGTCTTTTTTATATTCTATTTCGACAGTTCAGGCCAACTGTTGAAGTAAAATTGCGAGCCAATATTTTTGGTCATTTACCAGAACCAAAAGGAAATACGCAATGCTATTATTAATATAACTTTCCTAAATATTGAAGTCTGAGTACTGAATGCATCCCAATGTATAAAATGATCGTGATTTTACACCATGAAAACAGCATTTTATTTCAAATCATTTGATTCCGATGATCGACTTTACTAAATTGATCTAGAGTGCTTGTTCAAGTTGATTTCGTGTAAAATTTACGCAAGATGGATTTGAGTCAATGACAAAAAAAGAGCAACATTTATATTTTTGTTCATTTCTATGCATGACGTTTTTCGATTGAATGAGCAAGTTTTCAACTAACTTTTTTATTGGATTATATTTTAATTATTTTCCGATTTTCACAATGAACTTTATATTGAAATGAAGACTTTAATGATTAGAAGCAAAAGTAAGCCAAAAGTTGAAACAATCAATAATTTTCAAATCAATTAATTGAAAAGGTCTCACAACAACAAGAAAAGAATTATTCTTATAATGAATTAAATTTTATCAATATACACTTCAACAGGCACGACTTTTCATAGTTTTCCATGTTTCATTCAATGAAGCAAAGAAATGAATGCAAATAAGTAATGGCTGCTAAAGTTAGAAGTGTTTTAAGTGAACCAAAAAGATTATTCCAAAAGATTTATTCGTTTGCGATTCCCGATTCAAAGGAGTTTGATGAAACCGTTTGCAACAAAATAAGACAAACAGAAAGGTTGACAATCTTGTTCCAAATTGTCCGCAATGGCCTGAACCAAAGCGATTCTGTTGAAGTGAATGCGTTTGGCTTTCGTCGATGTAACTGGATGGATTGGTTGGTATCAATCTCTTGTTTCATCACCGTTATAAGATGCGGAATACTTGGTAAAGGTACAAATGATTCGGTTGCCATCTATCTTGGTGATCCATTGTTTCGAGTTGAAGATGGTCATGTTATATTGCTGTGGATTTCAGTGGCAACACTATTCATGTATCTATTTCGAGAATGGCTTCTGACCCTTGAAGCCAAAGGAAAATTTAAAGTTCTATCTGTGTGGAATGTATGCTGCAACGGCTTTAACCCGATCGACTTGCAGATGAACAAACTCAATACCAAAAGATTTCGTTTTACCATATATTTAGTTTCATTGACCCTTTATTGGATTATGCTGATAATTCCTCCATTCAGTACGTTTCTGTCTTTATCACTTGTACTGGCTAATCCTTGGATATACAAAAATCCTAAATTGGCTTTTTTCGCTCTTTTATGGTCACCTTCGTTCAGTTTCTCGCTTGCTATTACCTTTAATGCAATTATGGGATTCATGTGGTACATCATGGGCTCTCTATACTTACATCTCTATCGATTACGGGATCTGATTGATTGCGCTGACTTTTTACTGGATAACTCGAAACACGGATTGTTTGCTGAAAAAGATGTTCAATTGTTTTGCTCACGAGTCATTCAACATCTAAATAATTTCGAAGTCACTTCTAACAAGTTACGTTACGTGTTATTGTGGTATTTCTTTATTCTCTCCTTGGGAAGTGATTTCGACCTTTTCCTTGGTACAATTATCAGAACTTATAATAATTTGTTTTACAATTTACTTGCAACCGGTGGTTTCTCTGTTCTGCTGTCTGTTGGAATTTTCGGCCTCATTTTTGGAAGTTTCATTACCCAAGTAATTAAGCGATGATAACTCATGAATGGCATAAGATTTAACTCTAACGTTTAGGTAATTATTGGTTTTAACAGGACAAAGTCTGGAATAAAAGTTTCATATTAAGCTAGCGCATAACTCAGTCCTACTTATTAAACAATTAAAATGAGCGATGGGAATTTTTCGATGCAAGCCTCACAATGTATGAGCAATAAATTCAAGTGAAGGTTTTGATAGAAAATTTTGTAATCGACATTTGTCGCTCATAATTGAATGCAAAATAAATTTGATGAAATAAACCTAATTACCTAAAATTAGCTATAGTTTCAATCTTGTGCCATTTCTAGTTTTAATTTTCGGTTGAAATAATCAATTGCAGTCACAGAGACGAGCTTGCGCTTCGAAGAAAATCCTCTAAATAGTGTTAATTTACTATGCACAGTTCGAGGTTTGCTCTCGACTGTATTTGAAACGATTTTTACTTTTTTCCCATCTTATTTTCAACAGCTTGGTAGACTGACAATTAGATTGCATCAACTGAGCTGCAGAAATAAGCTTTCAACACAAGCAGCTAGCAAGGTAAAGAAAAGTTCAATTATTGAATGTAATGATGAATGAAGCTGAAAGTAGATTAAAAACATCTGCATTGTTTACGTTGCAACTTATTACACAGGTTATGGAAATAATGAATCGAGCTGCTGGACCATACAATGGCTTGAAAATCGGAGACTTTGTGACTCTTGAGAAACGGTTTTTCATATTGGTAAGATGGGTTGATGCAAAATTTTGCTTTGGCTTATTGATGTGTTTCAAAATTTGCGTCATTTCTTTTAGTTTATCGTGGAAAATATATCAATATTAATGCTATTCACTGTTATCATTGGACCTTTTTTGCATTAATTCGATAATATTACGAATTTGCCGCAATCGTAAGGACCAAAAATCGTTGGAAACAAGACATTTATTGATTTAATAGTGAAGCTTATTGTGTCTATTTCTCATCAAGAAAACCATTACTCTGGCTGTTTGGAATCGCAATATAAACAAATTTTAATGGTAATAGAAATTTCTCCATCTAACACCTTTGGTTTTCGTGTCAAGTAAACCATTTTACTGTGGTTGGATTTCGACACTTCAATCTGTCAAAAATCTGTACCAAAATTTTATACATGAAAATCATACAAGAATTGTTCATTAAAGTTTATTTCAAACAGCAAACATGTTCAAATTTAATCAATCCATAAATGTTTAAGTGATTGGCCTGATTGCTCATTTTGATTCTTGAAAAATTAAAATTTCTCTAAATTCTTCATCTTTGCTTCGTTTGAATTTAAACCCACTTCTCCAAACTCATTGAAACCAACAAGCTGTAGAAAAGTTACTATTCTGAAATGACCGAAAATCATTAAGAGCATAATGATTGCCTAAGCCATGATTTTATTGTTTTTTACTCGAAAACCTTACCCGCGATTTACTTTGATCGATAATTTAAAATCAATTGTTTACAAATAAATTTACCTCGTAAGCAATCATACCGTTAGAACAAAAATTAAATTAAATGTAATGATGTTGCTCTAATGATTATTTGCATTATTTATCAAAGTATGACATTTGAATAGCACCGAAAAATAAGAGGACATTTGAATCAATTGTTGGTGAATGAGCAACCGTCACAATGAGAAACAATTTACAAAGTTAAAAATAAAATTGATCAAGTTCAGTTCTATCGCAATCAAGTTTCAATCAAAGACAAATAATGACAACCAAAGCCTTGAATGTTTTGAGTAAACATAAAAAATTCGTTTTAAGACGTTTGGAAAAGTCAAGTTACTCATTTCCAGTTCCCAATTCAAATGAGTTTGAATTAATAGCTTGTAAACTAGTAAAGCGGACAGAAAGGTTGACCATTGTCTTTCAACTTGACTTTGATGGTCGAAGCAACTCATCTGGAGTGAACGCGTTTGGTTATCGTCGATACAAATGGATGGACTGGTTTATAACAACCAATTGCTTGATGAATGCGATAAGATTTGGTATACTTAGCTTCACTTCAAGTGATTCTGTCGCTTTTTACCTTGGCGATCCATTTTTTCGTATCAAAGATGGTAAAGTTTTATCGTTATGGGCTACAGTGGCAATCGGAATGATGTTTATTTTTCGAGAATCCATTTTGAACCTCAATGCCAAAGGAAGATTTGAAATGTTGTCTGCATGGAAAGTTTGTTTCAATGGTTTCGACTCAACCAACTTGCAAATGAACAATCTTGTCGCCAAAAGATTTCGTTTTACTATCTTTTTGCAGTCCATTATTTTACATAACGTGATGCTTTTCATTCCTTTGCTTATATCGTTGATGTTTCTCACAACATTACTAACAAATCCTTGGACATATAAAGTTCCTAGATTGGCTTATTTTGGTTTAATTTGGTCATTTTCATGCATCTTTGCTGTCACTCTTCATGTAAATGCTTCTATTGGATTCTTGTGGTACATAATGTGCTCTTTTCAATTTCATCTACACCGATTATATGATTTATTGGATTCTGCTGGGGACTTGAATAACTGGCCAGTTGACGAAAAACGACTTGGATCATTTTGTGTGTCAATCATTCACCACCTCAACAATTTCGAAGCGGCTTCTTACAAGCTGCGCTATACATTTTTGTATTATTTTTTCTTTATTTCAGCTGCAGGCGATTTCAACATTTTCCTTGGAGTTATTGTTAAAGTTTACAATAATTTTTTTGCCAATCTATTCGCAATCCTGGGTTCTTTTATTCTGCTAGTTCTTGGAACTTTTGGTTTAATTTTTGGAAATTTCATCTTTCAGGTAATCTATTTGATCTAGTTGGGGTTGACTGATAAAGGCTTTTTCTGCCTATTTTTCGACTATTGAGAAATAAGAGAATTGAGGCTTGGATCGAGCAATTTTCAAATTGAGTCCAGTTGTAGTAAGGTCTCAAGTTCATTTATTCATTGATCTCTAAACACACTTGAAAGGTTGCTTTCTGAAAGAGCAAACGACACACTAAATAACACTTTTTGCAGATGGCTAACATTTAATATCTAACAGCAACTAACGCGCTATGTATCCAGAAGAACCGTGCAATAGTTCATAGATGAATCCTTCCAGCTTTTCTCAACTTATTGTAAAAAGTATACAATGTGAATGGGGAAAACTGCCTTTTTCGGAAATCACCTTTTCAAGTCGTTTAGGTTGTTTAAGGTCGTTCAAATTTACAAATGAAACAGAGAAAAGTCCATGTGGTACTTCAGCTTTGCAAATTGCTCGTCCAATTCTCAGTTCTCTAAAATGAGTAGAGTTATCAACCCTAACAGGTAGGAAAATAAAAAAACGCTCGATATTTCATTGATTTTAAACATTTCTAACAGCTCAATAAGTTAACAGTGAAACTGCATCAACTGTCCACCAAGAGCACACTTACGATATACACAGCAAACAAGGTAAAAATTGCATTTGCTTATCATTAAGATGAAAAGCTGGAGACGATTGTAAGTGAACTTTGTATACAGGTTTTGGAGCTAATGGATCGTGCTGCTGGACCGTATAATGGCATCAAAATTGGAGACTTTGTGACTCTTGAGAAAAACTTTTTCATATTGGTAAGAAGAGTAAAGAGGCCATTTCGATGAAATTTTTAATTCTGTTTCTTCTAGTTCATTTTAGAAAACATATCGACTTTAATGCTATTTATTTGCAACATTGGGCCTTATTTGGAATCATATAAAAGTTCAGTCTGAAAGACGAATCAACAAACGTATCTACAAACGTTTTTTCTCCATTCTTTCCGGGTAAACCTTTAGCATTGCATTTAAAGCTTCACTCAGGTTATTCACACACTATTTTTGAGAAAGCTGAGTATTTTATAGCTTTGAATTTTACTCCATGATTATTGATAATAATATGTATTGAATTGCTGAATAATATTATACTTAATAAAATACAAAATTAGATAGATTTGCTAATTTCTTTGCTGTTTAAGTTAATGTGAACAGCAGATTAGTGATTCCTCGTTGGTTCAACAGGAAGAGGGATCATTTGTGCCAGACCTTTCACTTCAACTTACAGTGATCTTCTTAGCACAATTAACCATGAACCATTCTTTGTGAATAAGACAAAAACCATGGGACCCTGGAGACCCGAAATGACTAAGAGGATGTTCAATCAGCACGATTCCCCGAGCATGCTGAATTTGATTATAAAATAGATGATGGGTGAAGGATAATCGAGAGTTTGTCTTATTTAACAGAAAGTGCGTCTACCAAAAAATTTGTATAAATCGAAATAAATAATTAAAGAGCGATTTTTTGAATGTTTGAAATTGCTTGATTCACTTAAAGAACTTCATTAGTATTGCTAAACTCAAAGAAAAGCTCAGAGCCGCTTCTAGATTAAGCAAATGCATTTGAATAATTGAATAAATAGAATTGAAAGCTTGAGAATTGATTCAGATTCAGTAATCATACATTTTTGTCCAATCCTTGAACGAAATTTCTAAATTTGCTCTTTTCTGTATTTTTTGTAATGATGTTGCTCTAATGATTGTTTTATTCATAAAAGTATGATAATTGAATAGCATCTAACGTTAAAATATATTTGGATCACTCAATTGAAAATGCATTCAATTGTAAGCGTGAATAAAGCAAGTCTCTAAGCAACGTTTTTGAAAAAATGAATATTTAATTAAAATGTATTGGTTTTATGATTGATCGAATTGTTTATCAAAGTATTATTATTGAATAGCATCCTACAATAAAAAATATTTTTAAATCGATTGTTCGTAAATGAGCAATCGTAAGAAGGAAAACAATGTTAAAAATAAAATTGATTGCAAACTTGGCTTAAAAATGAAATTCAAAGTTTGATTCCATCACCAAGTTGCGATTCCAGATAAAGGGGAAAAAATAATGGCCTTGAATGTACTGATTAAGCGAAATAATTACGTTCTGAGAAATTTGGAAAAATGGTCAAGCAGTTCGTTTACAATTCCCAATTCAAACGAGTTTGATGCAGCTGTTTGTAAATTAATAAAACGAACAGAAAATTTGACCATTTTCTTTCAACTTGACTTTAACGGCCGAAAACAAAACAACTCTGTTAGAGTGAACTCTTTTGGTTATCGTCGATACAAATGGATGGACTGGTTTATAACAATCAACTGTTTAATCACTGTGATGAAATTCGCAGTACTCAGTTTCAGTACAAGTGATTCTGTTGGGGTTTACCTTGGCGATCCATTATTTCGTGTTGCAGATCGTAAAGCTTTATGCATATATGGTACATTGGTGACGACAATGACGCTTATCTTTCGAGAATGGATTTTGAATCTTAATGCAAAAGGAAGCTTTGAAATATTGTCTGTGTGGAAAGTTACCTTCAATGGGTTTGACTCGAAAAACCTGCAAATGAACAATATTGTCGCTAAACGATTTCGATTCACCATCTTTTTACATTCCATTTTTTTGCATTACGTGTTGCTTACCATACCTCTCTTTTCATTATTGTTGTTTTATGTACCATGCCTGTCAAATCCTTGGACGTACAAAATTCCACGATTGGCCTTTTTCTGTCTTGTTTGGTCCTTTCCGTCCATCTTTGTTTTCACACTTCTATTAAATAGTGTGATTGGGTTCCTCTGGTACATCGTGAGCTCTATTTACTTTTACCTCTTTCGACTATATGATCTACTGAAGTTTGCAGATGACTTGAATCACGTATTGGTTGATGAAAAACAACTTGGATCGTTTTGTGTGTCCATCATTCGTCACCTTAATAATTTTGAAGTGGTTTCCCACGCATTTCGTTATCTACTATTATATAATTTTTTCATCATTGGTGCTGCAGGTGATTTCAACATTTTCCTTGGAGCTATTGTCAAAGTTTACAATAATTTTTTTGCCAATTTGCTCACGATTTGCGGTTCTTTAATTCTGCTATTCCTTGGAATCTTTGGTTTAATTTTTCGCAATTTTATCTCGCAGGTGATTCGAATCGTTTTTCATCAATATTTATCTATTTTTATATCGCTATTTGTGTTTATTGATATTCCTTTCATTAGCTCAATAAGTTAACAGTCAAGCTGCACCAACAATCCACCAAAAGAAGGCTTGGGATGCGTACCGTAAATAAGGTAAATAACAATTGCTTAGGTTTAAAATGAACAAGGACAAGTCTAAACATCACCGATAATAGTTTTCAAATATCAATTGGTAAGTTCACAGTGAGATTATGATTTTGTTTGAAAAATATAACGAATCTTAAAGGACTTTTGCGAAAAATTTAAGGCAGCCTAGAAGGTATGGTTGAAATACATGTCCAAAGTCAGAACTTGATTAAAATCAGGTTACTGATGACTTGGAATTTAAACGGGCGATCATTAGTATTTCAAATCATTGATCTTGCCAGATCAAATTTTCTCTACCAGAATGGTTCAAATGTTTTACATCTAATCTTTTTGTGCAGGTTTTGGAAATAATGGATCGAACCGCTGGATCCTACAATGGCATCAAACTCGGTGACTTTTTGACCATTGAGAAAAGCTTCTTTGTATTTGTAAGAACTGTCAAGATGACATTTGGATGCAACTTTTAATTTTGTTTCTTTCAGTTTATCTTAGAAAATATATCAACTTTAATGCTATTCATTTGCTACGTTGGCCCTTTAATACACTAACTCAATAAAAAACCTGTAATAAGATGTACCTAAGCCGAAATAATTGTTTCTTTGATAATGGCTCAATAAATGGAGGCAAATAAAGGATTGCACACAAGTTGAGATTCGTTTCGATGAGAATTGCAGGCGAACGCCAAATAGCAATTTTAAAGATGAAATTGTTGAGAATCTAAATGTATTAATAAAAGACTGGCATAATAGCGACCGCAAAATATGGTTTCGATTCTGAAAAGTTAATGTTCGGGAACATCTAATGACATATTTGTTCGGGTCGCTTATAATCGGAACTTCCTTTTTACCTAATTGCCTAATTTTTCATATAATTATTTCTAGTAAAATGTTCCGCATTTGAATTTTGATCAATAGTAAAATCAATTTTAATCGAAATTAAATTGTCAATACTTTACAGTACTTTTGCAATGCAACATCATTAATGAAACTATCACGATATCAAAAGTGCAAATGAATCCATAATAATTTCCCTTGCATATCAGAAAGGTAAAGACGCATTGAATAGGTGATTGAGGTTTACATATAAAATAGTTTACGATACATAAATATTGAACAGATATTAAAGAATTGATCTCACATGCCATAAGCTTAACATTCCTCCTGGAAATGGAAATAATGGCTGATTCCACTGAAAGCTCTTTGAGTGCCCGAAAAGTCTACTTTTTAAAAGATTTGGCAAATTTGTTTCGTTATTCATTTGTAACTCCCGATTCTGATGAGGTTGATTTGTGTGCTTCTCAACTTGTAAAACGAACTGAAAGACTGACCATTATCTTTCAAGTTTTACGTAATGGCTTTAACCAAAATAACTCTATCGATGTAAATATATTTGGCTATCGTCGATATAATTGGATGGATTGGATCATTGGAATAATCTCTTTGCTTAACACATTGAGATGCTTAGTACTTGTTTGCACTAGTAACGAGTCTGTAGCCATTATACTCGGAGATCCACTTTTTCGTAGTAAAGATCGTCAAATCATAATTATTTGGGTTTTTATTTTTTTATCAACAATGATCATCTTTCGAGAGTGGATTTTGAGCCTTGAAGCCAAAGGAAACCTCGTAATATTGTCCGTTTCGAGGTCTTTTCGTAACGGTTTCAATCCATTTTACTTGCGAATGAATGAAGTAAACATGAATAGATTTCGGCTGACTATTGTTTTAGTGTCCATTGTCGCTTATTGCACGATGCTGGCAGTTCCGGTATTTCTATCAGTTGGATTTTTCTTTCCTGCAGTGACCAATCCTTGGATGTATGAAATTCCTGAATTGGCATTCTATTGTTTCCTTTGGTCACTTTCAGACATTTTTGTAGTAACTTTTCTTGTGAACTCAATTCTCGGATCTAGTTGGCATTTCATATGTGCACTCTCCTTTCATCTCTATCGATTGATAGATTTGTTGGACAAGGCTGATTGCCTGAAAAAATCACCTAAACGAGCCTCGAATGAGAGAAACATAAAGTTATTAAGTTTATTAATCATTCGTCGTCTCAATAATTTTGAGTTGGCGACACGCGAACTGCGTTATGTGCTCTTTTATTACATCTTTGTGTTTGCTTCTTCAGGTGATGTGTACATTTTCCTTGGACTGATTGTCAAAGTCCACAATGACCACTTTGCCAATATTCTGTCTGTAGTAGGCATTTTTACTCTGCCGTCTATTGGGCTTTTCGGTCTTGCTTTTGGAAATTTCATCTCAGTGGTAATTATTAATTGCATTTTAAACGTATTATTGTCTGTTAAAAAAACTTTCTTTGTTTTCATTAGCTCGATAAGCTAACAGTTAGATTGCACCAGTTGACACTGATGAATAGACTTTCGTTGAACACACTGAGCAAGGTAATGGACAGTTCTCTGGCACTGAATACTAAATTAATTTATGGTGCAAAATGTAAAAGACTAATTAATGCACGACTCTTATGCAGGTTTTGGAAGTAATGAATCGAGCCGCTGGTCCCTACAATGGCTTGAAAATTGGAGACTTATTGACTCTTGAGAAAAGCTTTTTCATATTGGTAAGAGCCATAAATTCATTTTTTGGACTAATGGAAGTCTATTTGTTTCAGTTTATTGTAGAAAACATATCAATTCTAATGCTATTTACGGTTAACATTGGACCTTTGATAAGGTAATTAGATATCGAGGTGTCCAAGTGTAGCCGAGTGCCGAAAACTAACATACAATAACATGGGCTTGTGAAGAATTGG
The DNA here is from genome assembly GCA_028476895.1 of Tetranychus truncatus. Taxonomy (NCBI): domain Eukaryota; kingdom Metazoa; phylum Arthropoda; class Arachnida; order Trombidiformes; family Tetranychidae; genus Tetranychus; species Tetranychus truncatus. The sequence goes on from CM052061.1 coordinate 7,665,795, forward strand.
AACGCATCCTGACTATAAATGTGAAAATTCCAATGTCATTTCGTTGATACCATTAAGGGATTATTCAATGACTTTATCCGAAAAGCTTCAATTTCACGTGGAACGCATCATTTAGTCTTTAAGCAATCGTTTTGAAAAATAAATTATACAGTTAATGTTGTTATCAATATTTAATAATATTGGTTAATATTGATTGTGCAGCAAATAGACTCAATTAAATGTGTGAATCTATTCAGTTTCTTAGCAACTTTTTTCTTGACAGAAAATAAATATTTCCAATATTGATTCAATGCTTATTCAAATTATTTATAAAAGCATGATAGTTAAATAGCACCAAACGTTTAAGAAGTTTTGAATCAATGGTTCGTGAATGAGCAATAGTCGCAATGAAAAACAATTTACTATGTTGACATTAAAATTAGTCAAAAAGTGAATGCTGTAGAAATGAAATCTAAAAATCACTTTCAAAATAAACAAGTTGCCATTTTCGATGAATTAGAGACAAATCATGGCTTTGAATTTTTCGAGTGAACAGAGAAATTACGTTTCAAGGGATTTGGATAATTTGTCGAGTTATTCATCTGCAATTACCGATTGAAATGCGTTTGATTCAGCTGTTTATAAGTTAGAAAAACGAACAGAAAAGTTGACGCAAACAAGAATAAGTCTGTTGACGTGAATTAGTTTGGTTATAGTCGGTATAAATGAATAGAATGGTTAATAACAATCAACTGTTTAACGGTATCGACAAGATTCGGTCAGTTTGAAAACGTAAAACTCGAAATCAATCAACCGAAAAAGATTTTCAAAAACATTTCAAATTTTTCGTTTATATTGTTAAACTAAATCTTTATTAACGAATCGAAAATGAACGAAGGCGCTCTTAGATAAAACGAATGCATTGGCAGAGCATTTTGACAATAGGATTGAATTCAAAGTTTGCAAATGAATTCAGTGTCTGACACTGTTAGGAAAAATTAAATTATAAGTTGTGTTACGAAATTACCTTAATGATTGTTCAAATGATTTATAAAAGTATGATTGGATAGCATTGAAAAATAAAAGGATTTTTAGATCAATCATTTGTGAATGAGCAACCGTCAAAAGAGAAACAATTTCCGAAGATGAAAATAAAATTGATCGTAAACTAAAAGTTTTACAAATGAAATTCAAAGTTCAATTATATCACAGTTAAGTTACAATTGAATGAAAATTATAATGGAAACTAAAGCCTTGAGTTTTTTCAGCAAACAGAGAAAATACGCTTTGAATAAATTGTCGAGTTATTCGTTTAAAGTTCTGAATTCGGACGAGTTTGATTCAACTGTTTGTAAATTGGTAAAACGAACAGAAAATTTGACCATTTTCTTTCAACTTGACTTCAATGGTCCAAGTCATAGCAGCTCATCTGGAGTAAATACGATTGGTTATCGTCGATATAAATGGATGGACTGGTTAATAACAATCAACTGTTTGATGAATGTGATCAGATTCAGTGTACTTAGCTTCACTTCAAGTGATTCTATCGCGTTTTATCTTGGCGATCCATTTTTTCACGTCAAAGAACGTCGAGCTTTGTTGATGTGGGGTGCAACGGCAATCGCGATGATGTTTATTTTTCGAGAATGGATTTTGAATCTTAATGCAAAAGGAAGCTTTAAAATATTGTCTGTTTGGAAAGTTTGTTTCAATGGTTTCGACTCGAAAAACCTGCAAATGAACAATCTTGTTGCCAAAAGGTTTCGTTTCATAATCTTTTTATTTTCTATTTTTTCGCATAACGTGATGCTTTCAATGCCTTTCTTCTCATTATTTCTATTTTTTATACCGTTACTTTCCAATCCTTGGACATACAAAATACCTAAATTAGCCTTTTTCGGTTTTGTTTTGTCCTTTTCATCCATCTTTGCTTTCGCACTTCTTTTGAATACTGTAATTGGATTTTTTTGGTACATAGTTTGCTCTATTTACTTCTATCTATTTCGACTGTATGATCTATTGCACCATGTCGATGACTTGCATGGCCTATTGATTGATGAAAAGCAACTTCGATCATTTTGCGTGTCAACCATTCGTCATCTTAATTATTTCGAAGCAATTTCTTACAAGTTTCGCTATTTGCTGTTGTATTATCTTTCAATATTTGCAATCGCAGGTGACTTTGACCTTTTCCTTGGAATCATTGTCAAAGTTTACAATGACTTTTTTGCAAATATGTTCGCAATCCTCGGCTTCTTCATTTTGCTAGCTCTTGGAGCTTTTGGTTTAATTTTTGGAAATTTCATCTCACAGGTAATTACGAATTGTTTCCGTTTCATCTTTTATACACTTTTAAATTTTTCTCATTCTTTTAGCTGAATAAATTAACAGTTAAACTACACCAACTATCCACCAAGAGTAGACTAACGATTTACTCAGCAAATAAGGTAAATTTCATTAAAAATTGCATCAACTTTATTCGACTTGAATCGAAGCACAGGTTGAAGATAATTGCAAATGTTGGGCATCTAATCTTTTATACAGGTTTTGGAGCTAATGGATCGAGCTGCTGGACCGTACAACGGCATTAAAATTGGAGACTTTGCGACTCTTGAGAAAAGCTTTGCAATATCGGTAAGATGAGTAAAGATTCGATTTTATTAAACTCTGAGTTCCGTTTCTTTTAGTTCATTTTAGAAAACATATCGATTTTGATGCTATTCATTTGCAATATTGGACCTTCTTTGGAATCGTCTAAAAGTTCAGCTTGAAATCCAATTCAAATCAACCATTATCAACAAAAGTTGTTTCGCCTTCTTTCCGGGTGAACCTTGAGTATGGTATCAATATTTAGAACCGCACTCGCTTAGTTTTTATTCAAAATTTTAATGTTATCCACCTCTTCTACATGAACTCACAAAACGTCGCAAATCTCTGATAGCTTGATGGAAATTATTCAATTGAATTATCCCATCAACTTTAATTATCATAGAACAACTATTTAACGTAAAAGAGTTGAAAATGTTGCATAAAATTGAATATCAAATCTAAATTGACGAAAGAAAATGAGATCTCAAACTTTGCCCTTTATTGGAGAACCAGAAAGTCTTTCATCACAATTCTTGTTTACAGATTTGAAACTCATTGAGAGATTGAAACGATTTTTCAGTTTGCATTATTAATAATCTACATGATTAATCATATATTAATAATTCAAATTGAAAAGAGATGGATGTTAGTCAAGCGAGCGAACAAATATTTTTCACATTCTGAGATGATTCTGCACGACATAATTTGAGTGAAATGATCAATTTTCGTTGATCTTCTTCTTTAATTATTTTCCAATTTTTAAATCAACTTCAATATGAAGGGATTGTTTAATGATTTTAATCTAAAGTATCAAATTTCAACGATCAACTTTCAAATCAATTAACTGAAAAGACATTTAGTCTTTTTTCATCTTTCCGAGATATTGTCCACTTGAGGCTTTATTTTCAGTTACGATTTCGACTATTGCAGTTAGTTTTATATTCAATTTTACTTCAGATCTTTCTTTTTAAGACTCCGTTATTAACTTACATCAGATAAGTTTCATTTAATTGCTGTTCAAAAAGTTACCTTCGTGCTTCACCACAATGGCAATTCATTGTTTTGACAATTCGCTTCACATTCATGATCCCATGGTTCGCAAGTTGACATCTGATTTGGGTATTTGATCGTTTGCTCATCGACCAACTTATTTTTCATTAACGATTAGAGTTAAAATCCAAGAAAGAAGTTACAATTTACTTGCAACTCAAGTTTTCTAGGAAACTCCCAATCAAGTAATTCAGACCATTTTTGGAGCATCCCGTTTCGAGTGAAAGGGCAAGAACCGAACGGAAAATTGAAAACGCAATGGAACAACAAAGTGAAAAACTTTCGGAGCAGCTGAATCTTCTTGAAAACAATTGAAGCTAATAAAGTTCATTTCTCATAAAACCCTCTCTCTTTCAAGCGCCATTTCATAAAATTTTTTACTCACCGTCCAAATGAGTGTCGAGTTAATTTCGCAAACAAGATACAAGTCAATCACGCAGTAGCCTTGGCAAGGGAATAGAAATTAAAAATTATACAAGATAAGCAGAATCAATAGTCTGTACAGCTAACCATATCCAATCATGATTATCCATCATCGAACAATATTTAACCATAAAAGTGTTCAAAATGATAATCGATGTTAATAACCACATCAATGGAAAGCAAAGAAAATTTTGAATACAATTTAATACGAGATTATGCCATTAAGACGAGAACAGCTTGAAATTGGTTGACGATTAAAGTCAGAGAAAATGAATGGAACCAGAAAAAATGGAAAAAAACTGTAATAATTGACAAAAGCAATGAAAAGCTTTAGACGAAAGCAAAAGTTGATTACAAATGTTGCCCAGAAATGATCATTTTTTATTACCTTTATTATTGCATTTGCCAATGACTATAATCATAATGGTACTAATGGCAATAATAATAGCAATAATCCACAGAATGAGTTATCATTTGATATTGCAAGTCAAATTATGGTTCAACCAATTTAACCACAAAAAAAACGGAGAAATGAAACTTTTACCTTTTCTTGTTTTACATTTTTCATTTCTACTTTACTCTTTGCTTCTTTACTCCAAATCAATTGTTGCCTCAATTTACATGTAAATGTAGCAGATTATCAATTTGTTCATGTGTTCATTGAATGGTGAAAAAGTTTCACTCAAAAACGTTAATGTAAACAGAAAAGAAAAGGAAGGCAAAATGATGTTTATTTTTTTCGCTCTTCGTGTTTTCTTGTTTATCAAAATGTTATCCAGACTTGAACAGTCATTTTATACAAACACTGTTATCTTGTTATTTTTATTGGTAAAACAGATTGGTTACCATTATTGGTACAGTTATGGCCGATAATTGTTAAACAATCAAATAATTAATCCATTTAGGATGTTGATCTTTACGATAATCAATAAAGTGCGATAAAAGTTATTCATGAAGGCAATGTTCAATACAAATTATCATTATTATTATGATTAACATTGGCAACTAGATAAAGGAAAAGATGATCATTTTATTGTACATGAACATGAAACATTCATTATCATGATGATGATGATAAATCAAAGGTACTACAGTGCTTGTCAATTAATATACAGACTAAAGTAAATGTGAACATGAACCAAATGAACTGATTAGTTTCATTTGTATCGTAATGGCTGAACATTATCTTGATGGATGACAGTTCAAGTCGATGAGTGTAAACAAGATTCAAGAATCAGTGTCGAGACTATTTTCAGGTTTCCATCTAGAGATCAAGTCAACATCTTTTACCCAAAAAATGGCATCTTTTTGAACCGATAGTGACAACCATTCAATGAAGTTCGACTATTTTTTGTTCATCAGCCGCACAAAGCATTTGCAATCTTTTCTGTTTTATCGAGCTCATGGAATCATTGATTCTCTGAAACTCTCAAGCCAAAGAGCTGAAACTTGAACAGCTTTGGATAACATTTATAACCTTTATAACTATTGAAAGATTCATATCGATGGTTTGACAAACTAACTTTCATAAGAGACAAATATTTGCTTTTATCGCAGACATGATTAACCGACGATTTAATCCAATTTGTACGGGCATTTCAACTACAAACGGTGTTTCTATTGCAATCGGATCAACTTTCAGTCATCAAAACATTATGATCAATACAGTTGTTTTACTTGTTATCAATTTGTTATCTCGATTCAAAATAACCCGATGTTTGTAAACTTCGAGTTATCCTAAACAGTTGGCAAAGTTGAACTTTGAGTCAACATTGGAAAGTCTGTTCAAGTCAGCATTAATTCATATCCAAATTGATAAATTATTGCCTCATTAGCATGCATTTTGACTCTCATGATTTATTGATCAATTTGGTTCAATTTAGCCAGGCTTAATGTAAACCTTCAAATTCACAGTAATGGCTGAATCTAATAGATAAAGCTTATTCATTAGTTTGATTCCAACAAAACAGAGCAAAAAAGTTCCCAAGCACCTTGAGCCATCGAAAACAATACACAAAATTACTTCGACAGAGGCGACAAAGTATGGAAAAGACGGGGAAAACGAACAGAAAATTTCAAGAAAAATGAATTTAACACAGATTTATTCATAGATTGATGAAAATCTTTGAATCTTATTTTCCATATTAAAGATTTTCAAAGAGTGCAAAAGTCTTTAGAATCGTTTTGCAATTTTTCTCCGTCTTTTTCATTCTTAACATCGTCTCAAGAATTCTCAAAGAATTCATCTTTACTGACCGATCCATTCATTTTTTTTCATCATCTTCTTCATTCCATGAAAAGTGATTTCCTGCAGTTTTTATAAAAAAAAACTTATCAATCAAAACACATAACTAATGAAAACAAATGCAAGTCGGAAAAGGAGAAAAGATAATCTCGATTTTGTTTCAAAATTATCATTACAAGACCAAATGAAAAGCTAAAGCTTGTAACTGCATGAACAGAATGCGATATCTTGAAAAGGAGAAAAGATAAATTGCAGATTAATTCATTGAAAACCAATGATAATATGATTAGCGAGGAAAAAAAGAAACTTTTCCTTCGTAAATGATTAGTTGAAATTGTGTACTAAACGATATCAAATAGGAAACTAATAATCATCTTGATAATGTTAATAATGATATTTATAAGTTTTCATGGTTTTTAGTCTGTTCAAGTTTGAAAGGAAGAAATGTTCAACTGAAAGAAATATATTTATAAAAAGTAATATCACTCCCAGTTTAGTGTAAATTTTTATAGTTATTACCATTATGATTCGCCATGAAACAAATGGGCTTCATGAAGCAATGTTTTCGTCTTTTACCTTTTGTTCCTTCTGTTCAAGCATACACTCACATGTATACATAAATATATATATCAATACTGAATCTCAGGGGAAACACAAAAATGAGAGTTACTTAGGTGTGTGTGTGTAGCTCATTGTTGCCTGGGTTATTCAACTCACATAGAGCTCATAACTTTGAAAGTTGCACAAAAGGGCAAAAGGTATTAGTAGACAGGCAAAGAGAGTCACACTTACAGGGAAAAGTTATAATGCTAATAGCAAGTGTGATGCTTATTATTCTGTATGAATGTGTAACCAAAATATGAGATTGGGACAGGGAAATATATAACAGTCTAACCATCCATGTTAAGTCCTAGTCCAAGTGAATAAAGTCACTTACTCATTCAATGGCTTTTCCCAATCATTTATCCTCAATTTTTCTTCTTCTTCTCTCTTCATGTCAATTTCATGGCTAATAAAATGTTTACCAATGAGTTTTCCAAATGCATTTGTTGCTCCTTTTCCAAGTTATTCAACCTTTCAACTCTTTCACTTTTGTCCAAGTTTTACTTCCTTTACAGTTTCTGGTCAGTTTGCATCTCTTGTTGAGCCAAAAATTGAAATCCATTTTTAGATGGAAATTCATTTTTGTTTTTCACCAAAATTTTTTCTCTTCAATCTGTCTTTTCTTAGTAACTGTTTTGTATACACTTTTGTGTACACTAATTGATAACTGGCTTGTAATCAATTATGTTATTGCTTTTTGTGTGCTTTTTGTTTACTGGCTTTTGGGACTTGCAAAGTGGCAACATTTGAACACTCATTTACAGTTATGTTGCACTAAAAAGAGATGGAATTTGCATGAGAATATAAAATTTTTTTTCTTCTTTTGAATTTTCATCTTTTGTTTTTACTTTCTACCGATTATGAATGAAAAATAATCTCATCTTAACACGTAAAATGAAAATTGCTGCCTTTACCATTTTACCTTCTCTGTTGTTTCTCAGTGAATATGTTCATTGTTATTAATATCATCTTTTTGTTTGAATCACGTTCATGTTTGAATATGTTATTATATTGAAATTTATATTAGCCTTGTTTCAAAATCTCATTGTTAGTTCACCTTTACTGGTGTCATCTTTTTCACTCTGTCAATCAAATGAACTCTAATCTGTTGCATTTACATTCATCATGGTTAGTTTAACCTTTTTTTTATCACTTCTGTCAACTCGACATTTCACTTTCAATTAAGTTGATGAACAATGACCGTCTTTATGATCACTATAAAGCCCATTAAATGTAACGATAAATCTTTGCATAAGCAAACTGAAACTTGAACAAACATTGAACATTGAAAACCATGAGATTTCAACTTCGATTTTCTCCCCAAATTTTCATTTCTTAAACTTGAATAATTCCAATTGATTTCAGTTTTCACCGAACCGCAACTTTAAACATTGAAGTGAAAAAATTACATCGAATTTTGAAAATTGAATTGGAGCAAAAAACTGAAAAAGAGCAAAATTTGCTCGGTTAAGTTAAACTCATTTGCGTGAAGCGAAATTTTTGAACTTTCAAACTTTCTAATCTTTTATTTATGAAAAAAGAACGCAAATTTGAATGAATGTTCAAATCGAAAGATTTTGATTTCGCCTTTCGAGTTGCGATTAGTTGCAAGCTTCAGATTCAACAATCGACTTTCGTTTGATGATAACTTTAAAAGAAGCCAAATATGAACCGAAAAAAATGCAAAAATATTCGACAATCGATTTTCAAACAAAACGAGTTGACTGAAAGAGCTGAAAATTTTCTCAATCAATAAGTCCAACAACTCTTTGATGTAAACGGAAATTTTCAAACTTTCAAACTTTTCCTTTTCACAGATAAGTCAAGGAATAAATTAACCGAAATTAAGGCGTTTACATCAAGATAATGTTGGTTGTGAATAATGACAATGTTGATATCCGCAATTTTGTAGCTTAAAAGAGGTTCCACCTTGAAAAGGTTTGTCAATTTGTGAATGAATGTGAAAAAAGAAACTGAAAAACTAAACAATGGGAAGGAATAATGCTTTTGAGTGTAAAGCATGATAATGATGATGAGAAACGTCTTTAAGAGAAAAATAATGATGAATGGAAAACCATTTATTTTGACTTGAATTCTGCAAATGATCAACTTCTCATCATTTCAATCTCTCCATCAGACTACCTGTCGTTCATCATCAACATGGTAAAGCAACTGATAAGGATGTTAGAAAAGCAAAGTGAAACCACCAAAGAAGTTGATGGATAATAAAATACCTGTTAAAGATGAAAGATTATTAAAAAGTCTGTCTATCTTCATCATCAACACACTTTATCTTTTCCTCATCATCATCTTTGCCCATCATTTATAAACTTTATGTCACCACATTTTGTGTTAATTGCGAATTTATCATGAATGGAAACGGGTTCAAGGCGAATGATTAAACTCTGTCAACTTTTCATCATTAACATTGTAAATCAGTTTCTTTACAGATTTACTTTTTTCTCTTTTTCTTACTCTTTTCTGGTAAATTTATTTTCTGTTTTAATTTACTAAACCATTTGGTTATCATCTTCATGATGACAATTATTATTGAAGGTAAAATGGTAATGAGATTCAATAGAGAAATAAAGATAATTCAAGAATGTAAACATTTCCATGGAAACTTGAATTTTGCTCTTTTCTCATTCAATTAATTCGAGTCAATGTTTCCATTAATTTTCAATTGAGCCATTTAAAGTCTAACCAATTGCAATTATCATGAAATAACATTGAAACAAAAAAAAAGAAGGAATCAAAAATTCTTCCTGAAATGAGCTTTTCTTTTTCACCCAAACATTGAATTTGTTGTTTAAAATTCATGTCAACAAACGATATGAACTCTGTGATTCTCAATTGAAACTGATTATTCAATTATTCAATAGAAAAAAAAGAGTTTCTTTTTTTTTGTCAAAAAGCCTTTTCTTTACTTCAAATAGTGAAACATTTTTGTCTTTACATGTTGAAGGATGAAGTAGAGTTTGAATTGATAAAAATGAAGGTTAAGAACAAGTTGTTATTAGAGTTTGCCATAAGAAACATATTTGAATATAACATGAATTTAAACTGATAGCGAAGTTCATTTTTAAAGATGATATTAACTGGGAGGGAAAATGAGATGATAATGGTGATGATAGTCGCAGGGTTGGACTAGTATTATATTCATAAGAATCTTGTATTCAGATTATAACATATCGATGGTGGAATCGGTTTCATCTGAAGAAGAGTGTAAAACCATCAATTTAATGATGATGATAGTGTTACTTGTTACTACTTTTCTTGATCATCATTACCGTTCGTCTTGCCTTTGAAATGAAAATTTTTTTACTCCAAATGATAATGGCTGATGATGTTGCAGTATAATTTTGAGTTATCAAACAATAACATCCAACAAGATATTAGAAGAAGGAAGGAAGAGAAAAGGGGAAAAAAGGTAAAGAATTTGGTTTGAAGAAGAAGATGAAGAAAGTGCAAAAAATGATGAGAATGATGATGAACAGGAGAAGGCGAAAAAAACGGGCCAAAGAAGTGAATAGACTCATTGGAGAAGAAGATTTGAAAGTAAAGATGATAATGATTGGAGGATGAAGAGAATGTTGAGAGAAGAAGAGAAAAAAAAAGAAATTCTTTACCAGACTGGGATTGAAACTCCCTGGAGGTTGAAGGATATAACATTGAACACAGTGAGGCTGGAAAAGGCAAGAGCAAAAAAAGTTTACTCAGTTATTGGATATCGTGAAGGAAGCACATTAAGATTGTTTCAAAACACAAATCTTTTCTTGTTCATCACCATTTCCATCCTCATCACTTTCATCTCACTTTTGTGACTTTTCCATATTCATCTGAAAACACCTTTTCCAGTAAACTTTAAAATGTTGAAACATTTGCCTTCTTTAATAGGAAAATCAATCGTTTTCATTTTCCTTCAATTTTGACAATATTTTCCTTCTCCTTTTCATACAAATTGTTTCCATTTTTTTTTTCTACCTTTGTGTTTGCATGTGAAATGAATATTAACATTTCCAGGTTAACTGTGATTTTTGTTTTTGTTTTATCATTTCTTTACTTCTTTCAAATTGTTATCTTTTAATAATGGGTAATTGATTGGAAATAATAACATCAACTCATTGTTTTTCAACTGTCATTGGCTTTTGTTGGTTGTTGGTTTCAAGCTTAGTCAGCATCAATTGCTTTGCTTAATTCAATGAACCTTGCCTAAGCTTGTTTAGTAAACTTTTCATGTTATTATTACTACTCAATGAGAAGATTGGGAAAAGAGAGGAAAGATTGCACTTTATTGGATGATAACTATTAAATGATGAAGATAATGATGAAAATGATGATAATCATAAGGATGATCATTTTTGCTGCTTCTTGGATCATTAAACTCAACCAAAAGTCTAATCATTCAACCAATCCATATTGGACTTTCGTATCAACTGTATAAGTGATTTTTAATGCATCTTGTTGCAAGTCAAAGACAATGGTTCAAGAGTTGAAATCAACTTTTACCAGTTTCTAAACATTCAATTTCAACTAAAGATGTCAAAAAACAAATCATGAAACTGATTCAAACAGAGTTGAAAATAATGACCAAGAAATTAAAAGTTAAAATTCATTTTCATTTTACTTTTTTAAACACTTACCTTGAGTAACCAGAAAATGGTTAAACTTTTTCAGAATTTTAATGCAACTTTTTTTTTTATATAAAATTTTTTTCTTCTTTCCAAAAAATTGACTCAATTCACCATGACTTGAATAGTAAATCTTGAAATGTTAGTATAAATTATTTAATCATCATGAGTTCATGACAATGGAAGAAAATTTGATTGAAGGATAATTCAACTGATGATATTAAGAAAGATTAACACCAAAATAAGGAAAAGTTAATTAGCTAAAGATGATTCTGTTTTTCCACTGTTCTCATTAGAGCTCCTATTGTCAGGGAATTGGATGGAAGGGAAAGTTAAATAATCTGTTCTGGGAGGCAAAAAATATATTAATACTGGTAACAATGAAACAAGTTTGGTAAAGTTTATTTACAGATTTAGATATTGTCCTTTAGACAATCAGTTAAAAGCAAAGTTTCGCTCTCATTTCTCTTCTTCTCATCTTCTCATCATCATTTTTATCTGGCTCATTTTTTCCTCCTCTTTTCACTCCAATCATTGTATCAATTATTATTATTAACATTTTCCCTCTGCCAATGTTAACAGTCGAATGTACAAAAATGCAAAAACATTGCCAATCCATTTGGTTCTCTTGTTATCCTAATGTTGATCATTTATATTGAACCTTTTGTATTGTAAGGAAACTTTTGCACTGGAGCAACTACAGAACCTTGAAAATGATGGTAATCATTTGACAAACTTTTATTCTGCTTTCATCATGAAATGTGGAAAAATGCTTTCTCTTCTTGTTCGTCCATTTCATGTATAAATAGACAAATTGAATGGACCTGAAAATCACGATGAATATTTAACTTAATTTTCGTTTCTCTTTTGCTTAAACTGTTTTTGCTTGTCTTGACATTTTCATTTTCAACTAACCATGTAATAGGCTTAACAATTGATCATTGGTTAGGATTTATCAAAATGGTTCAACCTGAACATAATCAATTACATCTGAACCTTTGAGCAAACAGAAGTCAGGCAGGAGAAGAGAAAAGTCAAAGCTCAGGGAAAACAAAAAAAAACACTCAACAGAATAAAATAATCCATAACTTGAATTCTCATGAGAAATTAACTCCATTTTGATAAATGTTTCATCAATTGATTGATTTCACTTAGACGGTTGTGGATCGACAAAAATTCAGGTTCAATTTGTTGATGACAAATTACACCGAAAAGTGTATCAAAAGTGAGGTCAATATTAAGAAATCTAAATGTCATTCAGTGAAAATCAGCATTGATGAGATATTTGACAGAAAAAATGAAAATCGAACAAGTTTCAAAGGGAAAATTTTTCCTAAACTGGGAGTTAAAATGGTTGATAAAACAAACTGAAAGCTTAATGATTATTATATTGAGAATATTTGTTATTTATTTTTCGACTTTTGATGTCAACTTAATACTTATTTACGAGTTTTCATTGTTGTGTTTAAATGTTAATTTTAATAAGCTAGATGAGTAAAATGCGAATGGATGATGAAAATAGTAATAACATTATTATGCTTGGTTTGACTATTGAAAAGGTGAATTATGATTATCTGATTAGGAAGCAAAAGTGAGAAGAAAAAGTTATGCAAAAGTGAATTTTTGGTCTGTTTAGTGGATCAACTCACAACGGAGTGACTCGACTCTTGGCCCATTAAAAAGAGTCAAATGGTTAGCTCGTGTTTATGGTAACCCAATGGCTTTCATTGACTATCATTTCCTTTCCTCTTTTGTGTATAATAGCCTATCAAATGATTGTGATGCTCATAAATCATGGATCAACAAGGCAACCGCTTGAGGTGACGCTAACTCTCCCTCTCCTTCCCATCATCATCATCACAGTAGCATCCTCCTTCTCCTCCTCATCTTTATATCCAAAAATATTTTCTCCTTTTTTTTCCATCTAATACATATAAATATAAATTTCTCTATCCAATCTTAGCAACATTTAAGCTTGAAACTAATCACAATGCTTTTCTTCTTTCTGGTTATCTTTCAACTGCAAAGTTATGCTGATCTTCATTACACTCTTCAACATCATCCGTTTCATCATTCAAAACCATTGTGCTTCTCATCAGCATCATCAAGTTTCCTTTAAATCTTTCAATTTATAACCATTTTCAATGTTCTTTGACTAACTTTTTTTTTCTCTCTCTTCATTCTCTGTCCTTCTGAACAGCATGAAACCATTTACTTTGCCTTTTTAAAGAAGACACAAAATGATGATGATGATGATGATGCTAGGATCAATAAAAGAGGAAAAAGGATTCAAGTTTATTTGCAGTTACAACGGAAAAGTGTGTTTTCCCAAAACTGACCAAAAAGTCCAACTCTGTAAAGCTTTACCATTCTCAACTTTACAATCACTATTCATTTCTTTTACTCATTAAACATGAATAATAATAATTAAATTAATTGTTTCTCTCATAAATTAATGATCATTTCAGTGAGCAATATTTTTCCCTGAAATGTTCTGAGAAAAAAAAGAACAAAAATCAACTGAAAAACCAGAAAACATCAATATTTATTTTATTGTAAAATCAATGTTCATTAGCTTATGAACAAATTTTCCAAGCAGCTTCATAATTTTACTTGAAAAGTCCCAAAACCTAAAAGTGTACATTTTCTGGCAACAAACTGTCATCATTGGCATTGACCCTTGACTCTACTAAATAACCATCCTCATCAGCTCTCATCAGCCTTCATCATCACCATCATCAAGAAAAACATCATTTCCCAGAAAAAAAAAGTCAACACAAATTTACTTATAAATAGTGGTTATAGCGCAAAAACACATTCAAATGTTTCCAGTTTACTTTTCAAGTCTCTTCATCTTTCTTCATCATTCATCCAAAGATCTTGTATCTTCATCTTTTTGCCTCAACACTTAACATCCTTTGATGAGTCTTTTGTCTTCATATCATCGCCATTATCATGGACAATTCGTGGGCGACAAAATGATGAAAGTCTATTTTTACAATTGAATCTTTTTCCTCTTCAGACTTTTCATCCTCACAAACCTTCATGTTTACCTGTCTTGTTTGATTATTTATTGAATCGGTATTACTTGATATTAACAATCAATCAACACAATTGATTATAGCCAAATAAATAAATAGTATGATTAATGTTTCACTTCAAATGAAATATTATAAATCAATCAACACCTTATTGACTTTTCCGTTCATTTTGTCTACAATTTAACCATCAATTATGTATTTCAAAATGATTTATAAATTGTAATTGTTGCAAAAAATAACACACTGGTCGAGATGTAATCATTTATTGTGTTAATGGAAACTCAATTACAGAATAGAAATGAGAAAAAAAAATGAAAAATGATCAATCTTTACACTCTCCTAATCTGGTCATTCAATTGTTTGGCACTTTGGGTTGAAATATTAATCGTTTATCGATAAATTGTCTGAAGAGTTTAAAGGTTTATTCAAATTGGTAAAGATGTAAATGGCAAGATTTATTGGTTGAGTCACAAAACCGAAGTCCTCTTGTCTTTCAAGAGTTTAATGTCTCTTTTAGCTTCAATGGCTTTTATTGTCTTCAATCATCTTGAGGTCATTTTATGTCCAACCGTTAATGATCATCTCTTGAAGGTTACATTGGATAGTAACAGTTACTGGAAGCTGATTAAATCAAGATAATCAGGTTTAATGTGGATAAAGAGAGTTAGATAAATGGTCAAAATGGTTGGGTTAAGGGTAAGGTAAAGTTAACCTTTATGCATTTTACATTATAAAATGAAATGAAAACAATCAGTAATGTTGTTGTCATGGTAAGTCAAGAAGATAAGGAAGATAATGATGACTAAAAAGATGAAAAGAGAGACCAAAAAAGAAACTGAAAGAAAGAAAGAGAGGATGATAAGACATGCGCTTTTACTTGTCATCTTATCTGTAAAATTAAACCTGAAAGCGGGACTCTGTTAGACTGTTTCAGTTTTATCCTGACTATGTTTAAGTTTACTTCAATATATTATTATTTTAATCATTATCATCATCGTCTGCACCATCATCATCACCGTCAACATCATCATCATGATCGACATGGTCATTTGTGAAACAAAAAGTTCATTTTCTATGTATTTCTAATCAAATTGTTTCCGTTAAAAGTCAACAATCTTTTACTTTCTTTTTTATTTGCTTTCACCATAACATGTTTAACTAAATCTTTTTACAAACAACAACTTGCTTTTTCTCTGGTTTTACAATTAACCAGTGTTAGCTTTTTAACTACTATAGTCAACAATGATCAATAATTAATCAAAAATTGTGTGTCATCTAAATATTATTGATGATCTTGATTGTACCAATAATGTTGCCATTTTTAACGCTTCTTTCTGTCAACCAATTAGTCAACATTTGTTCGTCTGACTAATCTTTTGGCTACACAATTTTTTTGTTGACTTCAAAGTGATCTGTCCTTTTTTGTGGTCATTTTCATATTGATTTGTTAAAAAATTTTATGATGATATCGCCAATGGTATCACAATGGTCTCACCTGTTTGGTGCTTTAATATCTCTTCCATGTCTTCTTTTGGTCATTTTGATTTATTCAATTGGATTCTCCTTCATTCGAATGCCAAGGAAAACGAAACACTCGCTAATCAACATTCTTTTCCTCATCACTTGTACCATAACATTGTTTACAATATCACTCACTTTTCCCTTTACCTCATCTTCATCATCCACGTCCAACACTCATCAACAGCAACTTGTTCATTGTCGAGTAATATCGGCATTAGTTCACTTTTCAACACTTTCCTGTCTTCTTTGGATATTTTTAAGTGCTATTTCAATGTATCGCAGTTTGTCTCATAGTGCCCACGAGTTTTCCTCATCAGTCAACTCATCCTCTTCTTCCTCCTCCAACAACAATAATACCAAATCATCGACAGATGACAATGAAGATGATGACCTTAGATTACCTGATCTCCCTCTTCGGACCCGCTCAATTCACCATCATTCTGTATCTACGTTTAAAAAGCGAACCTCACCTGCAACTATTTTAGGCTATTATCTTTTTGGTTATGGATTATCCAGTATAATTTGCATCTCTTGTTTAACAATTAACTTTGGGTCGACCTATTCTTCCTTGTTATCCTCTCTAACATCAAGTTCAGCGTCATCAGCGCCTCTTCTCTTCTCGTCATGTTATGTTCCAATGACACCCGGAGGTTATGCTGTACTCTATGGTCCAATCGCACTTTTATTTTGCCTTAATCTCATTGTCTATCTCATTGTTGCTTGTATTTTAAGCTGTCTAGGAACCAACATTGTCTCACCCGGAGCAACTCTTCATGACTCAACAATATCTCTTAAAAATGGTCTCAATGGATTGAGTAAAGATGACTCTATTAAGGTTGATCTTGAATGGACTTACAGGCGACAGTTGTTTGCACAAATTGGACTTTTCATATTATTTACCAATCTCATTGTATCAATGATTTTTCTTGTTGCATGGAGGCCATTTTCATTTGTAAATCAATTATCTACATCTACATCTTCATTATTTTTACCACCATTATCCACAGCCGCTGCGTCAACAGCCTCCATCAATGGATCCATTGTGACACCTTCAACACCAGCAACTTCTACGACATTATCTACATCTAACTCAAGTGAATCAATTTCTTTGATTTTCAGCAATTCAACATCCCAGTTAATTCCATTAGTCGCATCTTCATCTTCATCACTCACAACAACATTACATCTATCTTCATCCTCGTCTCCACCTGAAACAGCATCTTATCTTTTATCAGGAAATTTAAATGCCTTTCAACTGGATCAACTCTTTTACGGATTAGTCTACAGTCTATCATCTTTCCTGCTTGCCTTTTACATGATAATCTTGTATGTTGCCAGACGCCGAGATGTTCGTACTTTGTTAACTTTTTGGTTAAAGGGTAACCGTAATCACCATAATAACCATCACCATCAGTATCACAGTCGTAACCGTCGTAATTGGTTTTGCTGTCTAACTGGTTCGGTTCCGGAAATCCCTTTAATGCCCAAAGTTGATGTTATTCGTAATAGTAGTTCACATTCAGCTAATAGTGATCATCATCATTTAGCTCAAGCTTTATTACAATCAGTTCGAGAAACCTCGTCCAGTAATAAATTAAACATTGATGAATGTGAAATATCAAATAACACTTTAAGCAACAGCAAAGAGCTTGCCCATGGTTTGGTTTATGAAGAGATCAAGATTCATGACAATACAAGTAGAGAAGCAATTCCTTATAAAGTAATTAACAACATCTCATCTGACCTGAGAAATAATTTACCCAGTTTAATTGAGTCCCCTTTAATCAACAATTCAACACCAGCACCATATCATTTAGATTACCACCAATCAAACCATGAAGTATTCATCAATCCAAAGTTAAATGCAATTGCGAAAAAATTTTTTGAAAAAAATCGTCGTCGACAAGAGCAGCAACAGCAACAATTGAAAGACAAGTTGATTAAAAATGATTTAGATGCAAAAAATGTTCACAGTATAATATCCTCATCAGCCTCATCATTTAAAACGGATCATCCCGAGGTTGGTGTTACCGCTTCAATCTTTTCAAACAGACCTCGACTTTCATTTGATAATGGATACCATTCAAACGGTCTTCCAAGAGATCACCATCGAAACACTGGTTCAGCCTCGTGTGTTGGTGTTCCCATTGCCGGGCGAACCAATGGTACCAACGAAATCAACAATTTAATTTCACGTCTACAATCAGCGGGTAAATTGAGTTCATCTGCTTCTTCAGCTTCCACTGCCATTGGATCAACTGTCGGACCAACCAGCTATTCAAAGGCCAAAAGTGACATTATCTGTTGGAATCCGTCCTCTTCTTTTCTCGCCAAATGGCAAGGACCACGAACCAACCCACCGCCATTACCACCTTTACCCACACGTAAAGAGATGATGTCAATCTCACAGTCAAACTCATCTCAATCCTTTGCATCAACAGTCCGTCAAACCAAACGACTCAATCTCAACGGTCCAACAGGAAAAGAATCACCTTCAACATTTCAAGATAACAATTCAGCCAGCAACACTGGTGACGATAATAACCTAATCTCCGGTTTACGGGTTAAACTTTCCAACCGGAAACTTCCAGCCATTATAAGTCCACCTTCACCGTCCAATCTTCATAGAGCTTTAGTTAAGGTAAGAAATTGAAAGAAAAAGGAAAAAAGCAACTTTTCAAAATGATTCCGATTATCAACATCATTAACAAAATTATCATTAAATATGATGATGATGATGATCACCACAATCACTTTATTTATTATCTACATTATTCCAAGAATAATGTTACACTTTTCATCCTTCTTAATGATCCAGACTAACAGTTATTAAAATGATTTTCCCATTTCCCATGCTAAATTCATCAACGGATTATCAATCTCTAATCTTCTGTAAATTGCCTTAAATAACTATAAGATGATGACAACTATTTAGTATCAAACTCATTTATGTTTCCTTGAAAATTACTAGCCTGGATTAACATGATTAGTTAAACTACAAAAATCAAATCTTCTTCATCTTCTCCTCTCTTCAACCCAAATTAATTCAAGTTAAAACAGTTATAACAAAATCCTAGATAAATTGAGTTTCATAAGTTAATTTACAAATCTGTTCATGTTGCCCTTTTTGCTAAACAAAGGCAAAAATTTAGTCCAATGATTAAATTAAATTGCTCTGTCAAGTGTATTAACATTGATTTGCTCTGGCCATTTGTCAGCGCAAATTAACATGACAAAATGTTGAACAATTTTCTCGCCACTTTTGTTACTTTTACATCTTTTTTCAGCCAAAATTAAACCAAAGTCAACAACAATTATACAAATTGTACGACGAGTTGTTGACAAAATGTTGAAACATGTAAATTGGTAAAAATTGAAGTGATGACAAGTTTACAATTGAAATACAATATGAATTAGCTTAAACATTTGGTTAACTCAATCAAATTTAAACATCATTAAAAGACTTCATCAGACTCATCTTCTGATCATCATCACTGTAATTATCGTTAGCTTTTGTTGAATGTTGTTTTTTTTGCCCGTAAATATGAAAAAACTAAAAAAAAGTCAATTTGTGTACAACAATTACAATTGAACCTTTTCTTAGACTAAAATTGTAGATAAAATTAGACGATGAAAACAGGAAAAAGCGGAGAGACTCAAAAAGATGAGAATGATGATGAAGACTTTGAAAATGATCTCAAGCATCCAAGTAAAGTAACATCAACAAGGAATAATCATCATCTTTTAAATACCCTTTTTTTGGCTGAAAAGGCATTTTCTTGCCGATAATTGCATTTCCTTCATCATTTCAAGATGATCAACATTCATCCTCATCATTTGTTCAACTTCCTTGATCAACAAAAATTACCAAGAAACAGACACACAAATTGACTTCTATTAGCTCTACTTTATTTATACCAAATCAATTGCACTAACATTCAAACCCATTTCAATATTATCAATTATTATTGTTGTAAATTGAAAAAAAGGTTTTTCCTTCCTCATTGATTCCCATTCAATCAATAATGCAAACTTAATTAACCAGATTAATTTGTTTCCATTGTCGTTACTCTGTAAATTAGCTTTCCTTGGTTCTCACAGATTCAATCAATAGACATTCAAATTATGTCTATTAATTAAAACCTAATAATAATGATGATAATCTCACCGTTGGCTGTTGAAGTTGCTTTAAATCTTATGCTTGATCGATTACCATTTGTGATTGTGATTTCAGATGCTCCTAATTTTGTCTAGTTATTAAGTTAATCACTTTAACCTTAAATTAATCCAAAACTAATAACAATCATTAGAATGAGAAACAATTGATTGTTAGATTTTGCTGTTTCTTTCTGTAAATGTAAATTTCTCGTTCTCTCATCATTATACAAGTTGAACATATTTTTGGTTAAAAACGATTTTATGGTTGATTGATTAACTCAGTTAACCTGAAACTATTATTTATTGTAATCAAGTTAATTTCTGAGAAGAAAAGCCAGGAAAACAGTTGCATTGAAAATGTAAATATTGAAAGATTCTCATCACTGTATCACAACATTTTACCTTCTCTAATTGATTTATCATGGAGACATTTTGGCTTTTGCATCATCCTTATCATCATCTTGATCATCTTCTTGCCAATCTTTATTGAGGCCTCATCACTTATCGGTGCGGCAAAAGAGTCTACAGACACATGAAAAACTATTGAGAGTCAAGAGGAAGGCAAAAAGTAAAAACAATGCCGATTCCTCTGAATCTTCATCACCTTTGACAATCAACTTAATTGATCCATGAGTTGGTGATTGACTGAAAGTTTAACTGAAACCGGCAATTTAAAGTTATCCTTTTCGGTCTCAATTGAAGCTGTATCCATTGAAATGACGAGAAAAAGTCAACATTTTTTTTAAATCTCTCTTATCCTTGAAAGATAATCTTGAGATGTTGTTTTTCAAGTTTTCATTAACTGTCAAAGAAGCAAAATAGTCAACTAATTATTATTGATTTACTTATAATTCTCAATGAAATCAGATATTAATTAATGTTGGAAAAGAGTTTAACTCCATGTACTTTGTATTCAATTTGAATAACTTTGTAATCAGAAAAAAACTGATCAATTTCAAGTGACTTCAACAGTTCACCTTACTCCTCTCGACCCTAAAAGGACAGAAGGACTTGCAACAAAAGGACAGAAATTTCGATTCAATTACATTCCAATTGAAATCGCAAACCTAAACCTTAATTACAAATCAGTCCTTCGATCCATTAGAGCGTTAAAAATGCAAAATCTAAAAGTACTCATTGAACCTAAAAAGGTAAAAAAATGCCAAAGAAGTTGAATTTTTTTTTTCCTTTGGTTTGACCAAACATTTAGTTCTTCACTTCACAGATTTCATCTTGGAATTTTGGTGTTTTCAGGTTATACTCATGCCAGTCAAATTGATTGTTCAATAACTAATTGACCAAAAGAAGTGCATTAACTGTTAAAGTATCACAATTTACTTGCATTGTCTGTTGATGACTTTGTTGGCGTAAAGCTATTTGAACTCAATAAACAATTTCACTCAAAAATGAAATGGACTTCAATCAACAACCTGTATTTTGAACCATTGACAGATGAAGGTTTCATCTTCATCTTGATATGCTAAAAAGCTGAATCCCACCTAATCTTGCATGTTATCCATTGAGATATCAAATCTGACTGCATTTCAATTTAAACCTACCACAGAGTTTAACTTTCACTCAAAATTAAATTATCACTTTACTCAATATTTATCTATTGACTTGAGGAAAAATATATTTTTGCATCTTCTTCTTTCATTTGCTTTCAATTTTGTTTATTATTTTTTCATTTGTTTTTTTGCCTCACTTTTACATTTCTCATTGATCTTTCCATCTTCAACTTCCCAAGCCTAACATCTTTTTCAATAACATTTCATTTCAACTTGAACGCTGTAAATTACAGACAGCAATTGTACATATAAACACACTCAGTGAAGAGGCAAAAAAACACAGCAAAAGGCAGTAATATCATTTACATTTACAGTTATTCATCGATTTTTCATCAGTTTCGCTTGAACCATCAAAATATCACTTTTTTTGCTTCTCATCTTCTTCTTATTTACAAACTCAAATCTTAGCTTCTTCATTGCAACTCATTTAAAACTCTCATCTTCCTGCATCTTGCTTTATCCTCAGCCTTTTATTCATCATCGTCATCCTTTCATATCGTAACCTTTTCCACTTTTCTCAATCTCTTTCCTCTTCATTATCATGAAGTGAACAAAAATCTAAAACAAAAATGCATTTTCATCTTTCTTGTACTTCTTTATTAATCTTAATCTTTCTCCATCTTTCCTTTTCCTCTCTCATGATATCTCTGTAAAAATTAATTAAAACCAAAGAAACCAGGAAAGTTAATCTTAATTAATCTCTGTTAACTTTTCATTGTTTCAAATCTCTTTCCAATCATGTTAACATTTTTCCCTTGAAAATTTCATCCAAAGCAACAAAATTTAATTAACAACTCGCTTACTTTGTTTCAATGATTGTGACTCTTAAACATTCAACTTGCAAGTTTGCCAGTCAAATGTTGAGGATAATGAGTAACTTTTAACAGTTGGTAAATTGGTCCGGATGACCTTTCTTGACCTTTTAAACACTTGTCTAAACCAGTCACAGAAAACTTGGACTCCTCCATAAGCATCATCTTTTCAGGTCAACCGAAAACTCAAACAACTAGAATGAAAATAAATCTTGACCACTCTTATGGTTGTCCGGGTCAGCATTCGCAATGCTTTTTCAATGATTTTCCGAGCAACCCAAAATTTTATTGTCATAAACTTTAAAACATTCACATTGTTGATCAATCAAAAAATTGAAACAAAACTTTTCACTTTTTACACTCAAATTAACACTAAATTAATGAAACCAATCGTGATGAAAATGCTCTAATTATCTTGAAATTGATTGATACAATTTTGCTAATCATCAATAGCTGTACTTTGAATAGATTTTTAAACATTTCTCGAGTAAAGAGTTTGATTCGCAAAGTTTCATCCAAATTTTGCCTCATTTTGAGATTGAACTGTGAAAATGTTTCAACGTTATTTTACTAAATTTACTAAGTATCGTAAAGGAACCACAAAATTGACCATTAATCGATTACCTTGAAACTCCCTTTGGGCATATCAATTTAATTTAAATTTCATTTTAACAGTCAATTAAGATCAGAAAGATTCGTCGTTGATCATGATGAACCCATTTCATGTCTTTACCTTGCTGTAAAATTTATTACTATTTTGTCTCATTCAATGAGATTGGTTCGCAAAGCAAGAAAAAAAAAAGTAAACCCAAGTTTTGACATTAAATTATCTTGCTCATCTCTTCGTGCCACTTTCATCTTCTCCTTGAAACTTGCAAAGGTCACTTGGGCCTCAATTGAGTATCGATTTGTTTTGGTATCAATGAAAATATTTGAAATAAGTTGCAAGCCAAGAAAAGAAGGCAAACAAAAAACTCTAAAAACTGGTCAGATTAAAGGCCAAGTCATTACTGTTATGAACCTTTGGCCAGCTTTTGCCTTTTTCATCTTGATCACTTTGAATCACAGTTATTACATTATATGAAACTTTTCCTCTTCAACCAACTTTCCATGATTATCAGAGTTAAAGTTGCAATCATGATCCATAATCACCACCACCATCATCATCATCATCATCTTGAACAATCAATTGACTGATTGCTAGCAATTTTGATACACTTTCTGCAACACCAACAACTGATTATCAACAATCAAAGGTGTTAATTTATTTACTTTTTTTTCTCCATCACGTTCTTTGCTATTTTTTCAGCTTCTCTTTCATCTTTCATTGAAAAACTCTGTTCAGAAACAATATGCTTTTTGAGGAAACTTTCGAGAAATGCTTTTCTCTCTTTACACCCTTTTACCCTACTTTTTGTGTGGACATATTCACTCACTTTCTCTCCATCCTTTCACTCTAATCATCCTTCTCATCATCATTATCATCATTCACTGACAAACACTTTGATAGTTATAACAATGTTAACCAATTCCCTCCTTTTTATTTTACTTTGAATCAAAGAAGCAAAAATACTTTGTTAAATGGATGTGAGCAAAGACAGTAAAGTGATGATGATTGTGATGATAAAAGAAAGTCGGAGTTTGCAGATGAAAAGGATAACTTTGAATCGATGAAATGGTCCTGAAATCAGGATGAGTTACTCTGAACATTTTTGTTCCTCTTTTGTTGAACAATCTTTCATGTCACGGAAAAATTTATCTCCATATTTCATTCCATTCTTTCTCTTCTTTTTCTTTTCATCATCATCATCATTATCATCCATTCTTAGTCTCTTTTCATTCCCTTTATCTACATAAAACATCTTCCTGTTAATAATCAAATAAATGATTAAACATTATTCCCTCATCTTCATTAACTTTACCTCTTGTTCAATCGGTTATCATGTTTACTATGAATTTGTATATCATGATGGTTACATTAACAATAATGATGATTATGATGATGTTACAGGAGGCTAACTTTCAGGTAATTTATTGTGACTTTTGAAAGTTGTCTTTTTTTATTCGAAAATTTTGACTTTTCTTTTTTTTCTTCGATGACTTTTGTGGGAAATAGCTTACAGGTTTCAACGATTGATTGTCAATGTTGTAACGATATTTTGCCATGAAACTGATTTCCTTTACATTTTGGTTAGATCTTGAAGGGAACCCATAAATATCTATTGAGTTTCAAAAGATTATCAAGAAAATATAATAACCTATGGGAGTAAACCATGAAGTTGAACCAATTCTTTTTCTCTTTTCTCTCACAATTCCATCTAAAGGCTTGAAATTTGTGACAAGTAATTAAGATGCATTCGTTTCTCTTCTCATATCAAACATTAATCTTAACTAATCCATTTAGTATTCTTGATTAGCTAGCACAACTTGAAACAAGCGTGTCAAGTGATCAATTTTATGGATCGTGAGAAATGTTCAGTAGCTGAACTTTTCTCAAAAATAGCCTGATGAAAAGCTAACAGGAAATACATTTTTCTCAGTCAATTTTGCTCATCAATCTGACCTGAGAGTAAAAAATATTGACCATTTGGTGTCCATTACATTTACTCATGTATTTTGAATTTAATTTTTTCATTAATCAAAAGGTTTCATTAAAGTTGAACTTTAAATTATTAATAGATGAGTGTATTTGATAAGTAAATTATTTGATCCTGAAACTCGGAGTCTCATGGAAAACATGAAAAATTGTTCTCAGCTGTCAGCGTGAATAAAAATCCCATATTCAGTTGGAAAAAGGCTTTTCTATTTTCAGGTTAACATAATTTAAAAATCATTTAACTTCAACTTTGGGTTCTTCATCAAGTCGCGTTATTACAAAACTGTATCTTTATGGTTCTTTACCTTTTACCTTTAGTTGAACCATTTTTGCCTAATCATTGTTTTAAATTAAATCTTAAACTTAATTTATAAATTGTTTAATCAGTATTTCATTTTGGACTTTTGTGTCTCAAAGTTGAGTCTCAATTTGACAAAAGTCAACTTGTTTGGCTTGATGTTGCAGGTTTCAGGTTTGTTTTGCATCATCATTGGGACAAGAAATTGATTAGCCTTGCAACAATTGAAAATGAAGATTAAAATTGATTTGATTCCAATAAACATTATAATGTTTTACTGACTCAGACTTTGCTTGTGTTTTGAAGTTTACTGAAGGAAACATGAAGTCTGTTGGTCAACATATTGAATGAATTATGATGATCGAGTTGATTTGATTGCAATAAATTTTCTATCATGACATTCTGAATGGACATTTATTAGCCCTTCTGGCACTTGCCCTGATGCTTACCATTTATCTACCTTAATCTTGAATCGGGTTTCAAGAATAAAATTACATTAAAGATTGCGGTTTCATGGTTACATTTTCAATGAAAATGTTGAACGTTTGATCTCATAGATTGAAATGATTAATGATAAATGTTTCCAATTGAATTGGATGGAAATGAATTAATTTTATTCAATTTACTTTTCCCTTTTTTTGTTTCTTCACTAAATTGTTACAAATGATTTTGTTCTGTTCATTTAATTCCTGTGAGATTCAACTTTTCAACTTGAACTAAATCCTATGCAAATGCATGATAAAAACAGATGATGATTAGGGTTGAATGATGATTGTTGTGATGAGAGAAAGTGAGTCTATCGAGATTTGTTGAAATGATTTTGATGATGTTCAATCTTTTTAAGAACATGAGATTCACATGAAATTGTTTTTCCATTAGGATAAAGGGTAACCATTAGAAGGCTTTTTACTGCATCAACAAACTGTTCAGATGGATTCAGAATCAAATTGAACGATTGAACGAAAAGTAGAAGAAGATGAAAAAAGTAAAGTTGATTGAGCAAATCAGATTCAGAAAGATCATTAACTTTGATTGCTTTTTGTGTGTTATCACTTGTATTATACATTTAATTTACGTTTTACTTTTTCCGCTCTTTATTTGTTAACAAGTATCAACAGACCCAAATTGTTATCAATGTATCTTTATATTGATTACAGGTAAAGCCTCGGGATTCATTTCAAATATTATCTTTTGATTGACTGATTTTCTCTCTCTCTTTTTTTTCGTCTTTTCATGGTAACAAGATATTCTTTCACTTGCCAACCTCTGAATATAATATTTGTCAACAAACATAATCATCATAATGATTGCTTTTAAGCTTTCGTAGAGTTGCGCTCAGCTTTGAGATAATCTTTACTTAATAATCTTCATGTTGGTTAAAGCTTTCAATCTAATTAGCTTTCGACACTTCATTCAGAATCAAATTGATTCTCATGACATTTTATTGGTAATCATAAAGATTACTGTCAAAAGTATTAACTTTCAGTTGCATTATAACGCTCTTAATGCACCTTTTGTGCATCAAAACCAAATAGTTTTGTATTGAAATTAATCTAATGGCTTTTAGTTGAAGATCGGTTAATTTTTAGACTTATTCCGGTTTCAGCTTTCATCTTATTTTAGTCTTATTCTGGTTCAAGATTGATTCTGAAGTTGGCTTAATGATAGTTTAATTGAAACTCTTCTAGTTAACTATTTGGCCAACATTATTCTTGCGGGAATTGAATGTTTCATTTGGAATTAGGAAAGTTTACTTTTCTGCAATTGGTTTAGTTGGTGAAAGGCTAACTACCTGTTGGTTAAACAGGTAAATTGTAACCAATTTGAATTCACCTTGAATTAGATGAACTGAATAACTCTTTTCTTGATATTGGGTGACAGTTTAATTAACTCAGGGTAATGGCCAAAGTTGAAATTACAAGTTGCCTCACTGCCATATCACAATTCACCATCAACTTGTTCATCTCCTTAATAATGAACAAAATATACTTTTATTTATAGCTTACAGGAAGGACTAGACATGATTATAATAATAGCAAGAATGATGGAAATGATGAGAATGACGAAGATGATGATTTAAATGATGATACAAAATTATAGCGATAAGCTCAAGTTGAAGTATTAATAATAATATTTTAAGGCTTAAAGGGCAACATTGAATTGTAATTAATGGGGAATTAGTGATAAATTATGTGCTTTGCTAACATAAGCGCTGATCAGTGGTCATAAATTGTCTTTAATATTCAGATTAAAGTTGATTAGATGGAGCATTTGAGATAACCTTAATGACTTTACATTGAAAAACATCAACAACTTGAATTGAAAGTTGATTTATCTTTTGGAACGTTTTTATTTTAATAATTTTTCTTTTTCTTTTATGTTTAGTCTTCTTCATCAATTCCTGGTGCCTTAGAGGATCGAGATCAACAACAAAGCGAGATAATGTCCGTTTGCTGTGGATCTGAAGTAATGTCAACTGTCTCGGTTCCTTGGACTTGTTACTCTAAAAGAACGGTACCAATTTTGCGGCCAATCACTAATCCTGGTGAAACACATTATCCAATCAATTCATCGTCGTCATCATCAACTCACCATCGGCCTCATTACCATTCCCATTCTCATCATCACCATAGATCTCACCATAAGCGATCTTCACGATCTCACCGTAATAACCATTGCAATCGCTGTTGGGATGTTTACTTTTGTGATATCTGTGATCTTTGTTCAAAGTCTCCACCAACCAGGCGAATAGAAATTAATAAAGATCATTCATCTGGACATTTACCGAATCATCGTTCATTAAATTCTCATCATCATCATCATCTTCCAACTACAAATTCATCTGCATTGATCAAGAAAGATTCATCGCTTATTGATGTAAATGAAGCACCTTCAAAGACTGGTCCATTGTCTGTTAATAACCATTCACCGCCTCACTGCCATCCTCGTAAAGCCAGTTCAACGGTCAGCTCAAATGGCGGGGAAAGGCGTCGTCGTCGTAAAAAAAGGCCGAGTCAATGTAAAAATCGTTCATCGCAAGGACCAATAACGGGATACACTAATCATGGACCTTGTAAACATTTATCTCGATCAACCAGTGTCAATGAATATCGATCATGTCACTATTGTTATACCAAACATTATTCATCTTCCGACACCCAATGAGATTTATACATAACTTATTAACAATTATTGATAAAATACTTTTAACTGCTTTCATAAATAAATCTTGTTATAACTTATAATAAAGACAAACAATCTGATTTTGAAATTAATTTTTTCGATTTCAACGTAAACAAACTTCATCGAAGTTCAAATAATTATTTGTATTGTATTCAATTGTAAAAAAAATTAGAGAATAAAAATGCCAAGTAAATTATTTAATTACTATCCAAAACTTGTCTTCATTTGGCTTTTGAGTATTGTTTGTTTAAATTATTAGAAGTGATGCCATCAAATACATTTTCACAACTTGGAGTTAAATTCAATAAATTGGACAGGAACACAAACCAAACAATGGGGAAGCGACAGAATGATAAAAAACCTTATATTTTGAAGATTAATCCATCGGTGATACAGTTATGGAGACAACTGAATGAGCAATAAAATAATTTTTATCGACAACTTCGAGTATAGAGAATGAATCTCTAACTGGATATGGATATCAACATTGACTTAACGTTTATCTTGAGATAAAATAGTAGCTAAAAAGTGTAGCTTCCATCGACATATTATCGATATCTTTAATGTACCACTGGATTGATAGGTTCGGCTTTAATAGAGGAAAATACCAGCTTGGACTCTTTTTCGTCACTTATCTCACCAATGACAGCACTTGTAAAAGATAGAGGAGAATAACAAGATTAATAAAGATGCATCAAATGACCAAACGCGAGTTTAACTTGAATTAATCATCTGGTTCTGATACTTACACATTATCACCTCTAATTATATACAGACCAAGTGGAACCATTTCAACGCCTTGAGTCATGGAATAGACACGTTCATGAGAGTCATCAAGAATTATATTAATGGTCTGATCGAAGCCTTTAAGAGTACCCTGAAATAAATGAGAAATAAATTAGAAAATTGATATTTCAATATAATTTCCATGGACTTGATGTCAATAACAAAATCAACTTACCACAATGTTCCTACCATCGGCAGTAATTACATTTACAAAATCTAGAATTGAATGCATCAAAATAGATGAAGGAATGAAGAAATTCGATGACAAGATAAATTAAAAGCAATTAGATTCAGAAACTAGACTCCGAAAATAAAAACAAGATTGAAACCTAATACTTACGATTAACATAAGGTTCTAATGCTGAGGTCATCCTTGGTTGAGATAAACGGCTATGCAATTTATTAACGATTGAACACGACAAAATAATGAAATATGACAAATTAGAATCAATGAGGACGCTAATAAAAACGCACAATTAGATCAACATCAAACTAAAGTCTTGTCAAAGTCTATTCTAACAGAGCGCTTAAAATTTCTTTCAAAAACTTTGCGCGCCATCTAGGATGTCAAAGAATAGTAGCAAACAAGTGGGAAAGTTGAAAGAAAACAAGAAAATTTTAATATTAAAATGTGATTTATTATTATATTCAGTTTTTAATTATAATTGGTTTCATATATTTAAATTATTTTGTCTTTTTCTTGTCAAACTTATGATGTTACAATTAAATATCGCTTTTTGATTGATGATGATGGCATTGATTATAATAAACTTACAATGAACTTGAGTCACTCATTAAATTCAATGTGGTTAATTCAATCCAAGTTGTTGTATTACAGTTTATTTATAATGATAAAAATGGTGGAAAAAATGATGATTACAACTATTACTGTGGAACACAATAATTAAAAGTGATTGTGAACTATAATTACGTTAAAGCAAATAAAAACATCAATGATTATGAATATCAGAATGTTTTTATTATGAATCTCTCCTAAAACAAGCTTCACATGTTAGTTATTACGAGCCAAGCAAATTGATCAAGATGAGTTATAATCATCATTTTTATTATCTAAAACCCTGTTTTCAGTTGAAGGCATCTCGTTCAATTTAGTTAAACATTTAACCAAATTAGATTGTTGCTGTTGAAGATGGTTCAAGTTATCGTCATCAAATTTAGGTTCAGTGCAACCTTTACAATCACTTTCAGCCACCTTTGATTCCGCCATCAGTTCAGGTTTGTCATTTTCTTTTCTATCATCAGTGTCATCT
This sequence comes from Tetranychus truncatus, assembly GCA_028476895.1. Taxonomy (NCBI): domain Eukaryota; kingdom Metazoa; phylum Arthropoda; class Arachnida; order Trombidiformes; family Tetranychidae; genus Tetranychus; species Tetranychus truncatus. The sequence continues at coordinate 7,696,549 of CM052061.1, forward strand.
TCCTCATGGTCACCATTTTCATCATTGTGATCACCATTTTGATTCCTTTCCTCCTCTTCAGGTTCAACTTGATTGTAAACGTTCGAGCGACAGCTGATTGCGTCTCTATTGCTATCTTGTGAAGGCTTTCCAGACTCTTCATCATCTCCTTCTTCATCAGAAATGTCTTCTGATTCAGCAATTCGAAGTGGAGCCAGGCTATCCTCGTCATCATCGAAATCAACCTCATCAGTGTCATCAAACATGGTCTTTGACAATTTATTTAATTGCTCCTCATTGATCCCGGATCCATCTTTTTTCAAATCAAAATCTGCTTTCAATGTTGCTCTTGAAGTTAAATTTTGAGCCGAGTTGAGTTTATTTTCATCATCTTCTGAACCCATTTTAACACAACTTGCTGATATGAAGCTGCTATTGCTATTATTGGTTGACCCCATGTCCATCATGTCAACATCCTCACATGTATCGGAACAAGCTGATGAACTTTGCTGCATAACTGTCGAGGCAACGGTCGATGAACCATTTTTACTCGATTTGCTCTTCTTTTTGTGACTTTCCCCAGAAGTTGAATTTTTATCTGCACCAGTGACTCGATGTTCAGCTGCTTGAGCATTGGTAATTCCTTCTTGTTTCTTCCATTTGGTTCTTCGATTTTGGAACCAAATTTTAACCTAAAAAGCAGATAAAAACAAAGTTAATAAAACGATTTTAACCAACTTATCGGAACAAATGAAATCTGTAAGTCAAATTGAATAATAACCTTATTTACCTGAGTCTCAGTGACTTGAAGGCGTCTTGCCATTTCAGCTCTTTCAGACGAAGAGAGATACTTTTTAATTTCAAACTGTTTTTCTAATTCGAAGATTTGTCGCCCAGTAAAGGTTGTTCTTGCCTTCTTCTTGCGACTTTTATCACCCGGTGATGTGGCGTCACCCATTGAATCCTCATTGAAACGTCCAGTAAATTCACTTTCCATTGAATGGTTAGACAGGTGACTATCATTGCTATTCTCATTGGAGACATTTGATATTAAAGAGTTTTCCAACAATTTATCTTTACTCATTGATATGGTTCCATTGGCTACCGTTGAGATCAAATTATTTACATCATTTTGGCCCTCACCAAGGAATGAATTTGTTTCATGATTGTTAACTGAACTCGGTAATGAAGAGGCTTTTGATTTACAGGAAACTTTTTTTCTTTTCACTCCTTTACCAGGAATCAGGGAAGATGATGAACAAGACGAGGACGATGAAGAAGATGATGAATATGTAAACACGGTTGATTCACCTGGAAAGACAACAGTTTATTAATAATGGATACAGTTTGTCGATAAAGTTACTCGATATGCAAGTTGTTTTATAAACATCTCAATTTGCACAAACATCTTTAATATTGAAACCAATTTTTTCGATGTTACAAAAAAAGCAAATATTATCTCATCTTAACCTTATGAAGGTAACAATACAAATAAAAAAGAGTCGAAACCTGTTATTTACCTTTTTCCCTTCAATATTGAACTGAGTAAATCTAACAATGAAAATGGCGTTCATTTGAAAAAGTGGATGAAGATTGGAATGAAAAATAAGACAATCATGACAATTGAGTGTAATAAGGTAGTAAATAAATTCTGGTAAACAATACAAAGCTCAATGTTAAATTATTTCTTTAAATTTAAAGATAGAAACGTTAACTTTCTTTAACGTTTTGCCTTTTTTTCATTCTTTTATAATAAATTACCTCTTTCTGTATCAGTTGATAGAGAGCAAAAGGTAACTTTATTTTCATTCAATCCTCAAATAACAGAGATAAAGTTAAAAGGTTGATGAGTGATTACAATAAATTAAATAAAAATAATCATGAACCAGCTGGAAGCAAACAGAAAATTGAACAATTAACAACTGAATGGTAAAGAGTGAACACAGATTTAAAGGTATTCATGATAATCCCAAGTAAATGTTTAAAAACACTTTCAGATTTCATTTTGAAACAAAATTGTCATCAATTGATGAATCAATTCTCAACCCAAAAGCTAAAGATTTAATAAATACACAAAGAAACCAGAAAATTTAAAAACAAAATGTGAATCCATTATAAAGAGTGAAAATTTATTTTCATTGCAAAAAAATTAATGCATAAAGCATAAAAAGCCTGGCAATTTGAACGACTTTCAAGGCAAAATTTAAAGATGTTATCGAGTTGAAAACTCTTCATGATCAAACTATGATAAATTAACACTGATTCAAGTACTTTATTTTACAAATTTCAATCCCAGTAGATAACATGGAATGGTAAAAATATGATTTCTTTAAATGTTTCTAACTGTTTGAGTTACGTTAATTTAAAATCAGAAAAGACTGCAACAAAATTGAAAAACAGTAAATGCAAGCATTTTTACAACTCGACCCAGAAAATGGAATGAAACTTGCAATATATTTAGTTTATAATTTCAGGATAATCGATGTTTGACTTTTCTGACCTTTTATCGCAACTCGAAAGCTTTTGAAGCAGAACTTTTTGTCCTTTTTTGATAATTTCAAACGAGTTTCCTGCACATCGTTTCGTCAAGATTTCGGTTTACATTTGAATCACTTTTATTCTTGAACAAAGGAAAGACTTAACTTGAAAGCCTTTTTACCTTGAAGAAGACATGAGATAAAGATGGAAATAGATTTCACTCCTTTCCATGTTAGTGCTCATAATCTGAACTTGGAATTGATATTTGAGAGGAAACAGTTTAACTTGTCAAACATGAGAATCGAAAATTTCAATATTTCATTATTTCCCTTGAAATGATAACAAAAACATTTCCTTTCAAAATTGGAAACACTTTGAACCTTATTTTTACCCTAAAAATGTTCCTCTTCTCAACAAATCAAACCTTAATACATCAACTTTACTGAACAACAAGAAAAAAAAAGGTTTCATTGAATGAGTTGAAAAGAAATTTCTTGTTTCACCATTTCATGTGAAAATAAGCAAAAGAATTTCGTTTTTTTTTTCTTCTTTTCATTTATAACATTTTTTTTGTGTTCGCTTGTCATTTCAATATTCACTTTGATGTAAAAAGGCAAAAAAGAGATACTTTTCGAGTTCAACCTTTTCCTCCAAAAACTGGAGTTCATTTATAATCACTATTATCTGATGATGAAAAAGCAAATATCATTTAAACACTTTACTTTGTTTGAATATCATTGAAGAAATTAAATGTTCACTTTCTACCCTTGAGACATTTTATTTGGGTTTCACCTGAAACAAGAGTGAAATTAAATTATTTGAAATGCAATGAAAATTATCTGCAACTTTTCTGTTCACTGATAAACTTTTAATGGAAACGAACGAGACAGTAATGTTCAACACAAAAAACAACAACAACAAATTAATGAACCATTCAACATTTAAATGTTGATGAAAGTGAAAGCAAATATTATCTGTAAAACAAACAGCAATTCAATATTGTCTCAGAATCGCAAGTAAAACTGTTTGTATTTATTTACAAGGCAAAATGTGATTTACAGTTATTGCATTTTCCCAATAATAAAAAGTACAAAGTCAAGAGAAAATATTTTTCCATGTAAATCTTATTTTCCCTCAATGTATCATTCCTTGTACGTGCAAAAGTATCGAGTTGTTCAAAGTATAAATTGAAAGTTGAACCATTTCCTTAACCTTATGAGGAGAAAATTTTTATAGCTCGAAAAAAAATATTGATTTTTCACGAGCAAATATCAATCAATTTTCAAATTACAATTGATTTGCATTTCAATTTTGTGAAAGTAGTTGAGATAATCTTAAATTTTTCCATTTTTAAAGGTTAATTATTTCTGGTTCAATATTGCGTTTCTTATTAAACAAGATGAAATAACTTGATAATAATCGATGAGCAAAGAAACTCTTGAGAAGGGAAAAGTCTTGCTTTTGCTGAAATTACATTGACTTTCAATGCTGACATAGCATTTGATATTTCAATATTTTTCTTGTTGACTGAAAGTGTTTAGCTCTTTATCATGACAATCATGGAATCTTGTGACAATTTTCTGTTTCCAATTGCTATTAATGTTCATTTCAACTTTACTTTTCCATTTCCAATGTTCAACTCAACAAATCCATCTACAATGCCCTTAAGGTAATAATCATACAAAGGTATAATCGTAAGCTTACGTAAACATTATGATATTAGCCTTTTCGTTTGTTTTGCATCAACAGAATCATCATTCCTTATTAGTTATTTTGTTCCTGATTTTATTGTTCCTTTTTTTTCTGGTGTCTCTTCATCTTTTCTGGTTGCAAATATTTTTATATGGATAAATGATCATTAGGTTAAGTGTACAGTTGAACATTCAATTTTGCTTTATGTGAATGTGAATGATCTAAATGATTTATTATGTAAATTGTAGTTAAGCTTTGATTGATCATTTTGCATTTTGATGAAAACTCTTTTTACTTCTTTTGTTTTGCCTGTTAAATGTGTTAATACAAATAAATCTGACGAGAATTGTTGAGAATCAATTTTAGTATTTGATTTAGCTTTTTCAGTTGAAAGACAAAATGTTATTTACAATCAGATTGAACCATCAAAGAATATAATCCTCTTTTGATTGTCATCTTTTCTCATCATAAAAGTAAGATTATCTTCGGTGGAATAACAGGGAAAATGAAGAAGAAGAAGAGAAAGAAAAAAAAACGGTTGCCTTTCATGATGAGATGATGACAATGATTCCTTTTTGTGTGTCTTCATTTCAATTGTTATTACCATTGATTGAACTGGCCTGATTAGGCAGTAAATGAAGAGATGAGAATGATGATGATTATGTAAATGATTAAGGTGAATCTAACTTTCATTTACATTTAATCAGCTTTTCCATTCCATCAAATCAGATGAGAATAAAGTTTCGTCAGTCTTAATCATTACTATTTCAAGATTAATCAACATCATTTTCAAGTTACTTTATTACTTTCCGATTACTAACCAAATCATTGAACACTATTATACAAAGTTTACAATCAATCTTCAATCATTCAATTCACTTCAAGTAAATCTTTTTCCAATCGTAAAGATCCTTTTGAATCTAAATTGAATAATAAATTAATCATTTTGGACTATTAAAAACAGTAAATTAAAGAGTCTGAAGAATCAAAAGGAAAAGATGAAAAGATGAAAAGCTGAATTTGAGAGAAAGAAGTTGCAATTGCAAAGTTGAATTGAAACATTTAATGGTAAATTGAGTTTATTCAAGTCGATTTCAGGGAAAATAATTGCTAACAATTTATTTGAGCTTTGGTTGATGTTATTAGCTGAAACCACTATTAGATGATCATAAAACAATGCATCATCCAATGTTTAATCAAAATGAATTGTTAATGAAGAATATTTTCTCTACTTAATCATCATCAAATTAGATGATTACCGATGTGATTCCCTGTGACAACTGATCAAGATAATAATGTTGAAAGAGTGGAAAGCAAAGAAGAAAAAAATGTTTCAAAGACATGGAAAAGGATTAAAGCACAAGAGTCACACTGAGCAATAACTGAATAACCTTTTGATTATAGCAATTTAATTAGATGCGAGAAGGAAAAGGAGCAAAAAATGAGTGAATGATGGAAATGATAATGTGAAGAAAAGGATGAGCAAAATTATGAGTAAAGTGAAGGGGAAAACGCAAAGAAGGAAAAAGATGTTGGTAAAGTTGCGAGTTCTCATTATCATCATAATCATTTATTCCCTCATCTTCATCTTGATCATCATCTTTGTCAGTCATTGTTGTAATCATTCAATATTCTTATGGTCTGTATTACTTGTACTTTGTCATGTTATATCACAGTGTATATTGAATGGAAATGTTTCATTTCTCTTTTTTTTCACTTTTTCCGCTTTTCCTTTCCTTCTGATCTTTTTCACTTTCGCCTCAAGATTTTTTTTTTGCTGCTTTCAACCTCACGCTAAGTAGATTCACTAATAGCAATGATGATAATGGGAGAAGGAACAAAGCAATTTAATAGTTGAATTGAAGGTTGAATGGGAATTGGAAGAAGAAGAAAAAAAGACTTGAAAATGTTAATTCCTTACAATTGACAGACTCTGACAATTTCCGAATTGCATTATTTAAATTATCATTTCCATTTAATCATATTTACTATTTGTCTTTCAACCTTTACCATTGAAACTAAATTCAGAATAAATATTGATTTTTTGTTAATTTACTCTCTAAATTGTAACTTCATTGTAATTTGTAACATTTATCAAAATTTAAAGGTTTCCAGTTAATTATACATCAACTCTTGAAAATGATTGAAAATGTTGAAGAGAGAGAGAGAGAAGAAAAAAAAATTGCTGAAAAACAGTAAAATTAATATATTAATATATTCAGTTTAACATTTTAAAATGAAGTGATGAACTTTTGCCTGAAGTAAAATTGTTAAGCTGTAAAAATGAGTCACAAAAGTTGTTCAATGTTCAAGTGAAATGAATTAATCAATAAATGAACAGATTTACATTGAACATTGATAATTGACTTGAGCAACAGTTTGACTAAAATGATTATCCGAGTTGGCGAGTTTCAAAATTGTTAGTCAATAATTATACTCTAGAACTACATGAAAGAATAACTTTCCCCATGAAAATTGAAACGTAATCTCAACTCTTTTTATACATTATTTATATCATTCAACATCCCAAGAGTATTTTTATATTTATTGTAACTTCTCAATCTTTTCTGTGCATTTATAAACCTTTCTTTTTCCCTTTTTGGTAAAAGGTTTAATTCAGAGAATTGGATAACATTGAACTTTCCAAAATAGTTGATGAAATAGTTCTTATTGTTTAACTGATAGGGAATTAACTTGCTCATTGTTGTTTACTGACATGTAAAAATCAGAATCCAGAACTTTTATCTTTTCCTTTTCTCTTTTCTTTTCCTCTCTTTTGCAGCTTTCCCAATTCTGAGGGAAAGCAATTCAAGTGAAATCATATTTATTCAATTCAATATCACATTCAGTTCAAGTGTTTCTTGCTCTTGTTCAACCTTTAAATAGTAATTTGATTAATGTTTTTTTTTCTTCATGATAATTTCATTTTTCCATTCACCAATTGAGCAAAAATTTTCATTTCCAATCATGAACAATTTAACAACATTGCAAGTTAATTTTGGGTTCAACAAATATCAAGTGTAATTGAGTTTGTTTTTTTTCCCATTCAATTTTGGTTAAGCAAACAATTGGAAAATTCAAGTTAATTGAGTTCAACTAATTTTAAAATGATTAACCAGTTTGCTATTGGTTTCAATCCAAAATCTATGGAATCAACTTTCAATGTAAAGTTTTCAATTGAAACTGATTATCGTTTTCCTTTTTTTTGTTTTGAAACCAATTCTCATGAGAAGTTATGATAATAACGATAAAATGAATTTATATCTTCTCTCATTTACCAGGCTCATTATCATCTCGCCTTTTTTGTTGAATATGATTATAAATGTTATTATGAATATAAAAAATACTTTGAAATGTAAATTTCAAGTGAAAATGGATGAAATGAAAGAGGGAAAAAAAAGATTGCCAATTGAAAATGTTTCAAATGAAAAGTTGCAAAATTGCTGTTAATTCAATGATTTGCAGTAAACTTTACCATCTAATTTGCAAGAGTAAAATTGCAAATTACAATTAACTTTAATCTTCTGGGAAGAGATAGAATCAAAAGTAGAGTTACAAATTGGATGGACATGAAGAAGAAGAAGAAATGGTGAAAAAATGAATAATCAAGATTGAAAGCCTAAAGGCAATTGAATTTCATTTCAGTGTTGACCAAACATTGCAACAAAGCAAAAGAGCCTTTCAAATTTGTACATTTCCCAAGCAAGTTGACCAAATGGTTAAAGCTAATCAATTAATCAAAAAAAAAGATGAAAATGGTTCAACGAAGAAAAAACTGATTGGCACAAGAAAAAGATCAACATTAAAGAGTATAAAAAATGTGATAAATGGGGAAACAAGAGGATAAAAGATGAAGATGAAAGTTGCAATGTGTGTGTGTGTGGACAGTATTATCAAATGTTGATACAAAGATAGGTAAATCCCTGGAGAGCCTAAGGGTATAACGGGAGTTTTTGATGGATTTTATCTGCTGTTGACTTTTTGTAGAGAAAAAGTTGCTTTTTTGTTGTTGAACCAAAAAAAAAAAGTGATGAGAAAGCTTAAACTTGGAATGCAATTAACTGAAAAGATGAAATAACTTATTATTTATTGAAAAACGCTATCAAAAGTAAAGCGCAACCACACTTATTAACCATTGACAGGGAGGTTTGATCAACTGGGAGTTTTGCTTTGGGATTATCACTGACTCTTGGAAATATTTATATTTCAACTTTTCTTATTCTCTTTCTCTCTCTTTCTTTTTTTTTCTTTTTCCTCTCGGATGATGATATTAAGAGCAATAATGGTTACTGTGAAAGACAATCTTTAGTTATAATCGATACAATAATAATCAATGGAAATGTAATCTAATATAATATTGAAAGCCTTCAAATCATTGAATAATATTAATACATTTAGAGATGAGTTGTTAGCTAAATGAATAAAGTATAATCTTGCCCATGTTTAGAAGGGGAAAGTTGCTGATTAGGACTGGGAGGTGGAAAGGGAAGGCAATGGGTGAAGACTAGAGATGAAAAGATGATGGAAGATGGAGAAATGTTATCAAGAGGAAAAAGGATGAAAGGTACTTAAATAGAGTGCATATGAAATATATAAAGGGAAATGTCATTTTATGGTTGTGAAGATGTAACAGACAATCGTGTTTACTTTGTATATCTGGTAGAGAGAGAGAGAGAGAAGTAGAGAGAAAAGTTGATATCGATAGACAGAAGAGAAATGATAAAGATGAGAATAATGAAGATGATGAAAATGATGATCATGTTGAGCTTTTTTTTTTGTGTGTTGCTCTTTCACTCTTTGTCAGCATCACTAACTGATTTCATTTATTGTTGCACTGTTGATCAGCAATAGCAGGAAGAAAAAAAAGTAACTTTTAACTTTTCCTTTATCATCGCGATTCTGTCTATCTTTTCATTTTCATCATCTTCTTACTTTTTCTGCCTTTTTAGATCAACTAGCCTACGCTATTTTCCGCTTGACCAATTGCTTTAAATTGGATGTTATTGAGGAAATCAGGGAAAGGGCAAGAAGATGAGAGGCAGAGTCGGTGAAAAGGGAAAGTTTATCTTGGTGAGATGATAATTTCAATGATAATGAGCAAAAGTCAAATGGGAGGACAAAAGTAATTGGAGAAGCCATTTAATTTGAATGAGAGAATCTGAATAAAATTGTCAGATTAACAGATTAAAGTGAACAAACATAATCATATTCAATTTTGGTTGCAAGATTACATTAATTGTGATACATTAATATTTATCAATTTAAATGTATCGCTCGAGTGAAAAAAAACATGAAAAACTGATCATTTCAATCAGTGCAATATTAACAGTAAAATGTTTGGAAAAAGACAAATTTTTCAATATTCAAAGTGAGACTAAAGATTCAAGATTTAAATGCTATTGAAACTGCAAGAAATTTTCTTGGTGAAAATGATTTTGCTATTGAAGATGAAAAATTTTGTATTTCTAGTTGATTAAGAATTTTTCAAAGTGTCAACTGATTTGAATGATAATCAATGTTTATGTTTAAACTTGAGCTTGACTGTAATTGGATTGTGTAAAGAAGTTATTATTTGGTGAAATCGGGTTAAGATGAAAGATTCTTGTTTATCAAGAGAAGGAGGAAAAAACAGTGAGACAAGAGTGAAAGGTAAATGAAGATTGTGAATGATGACAAGTTATCCTATTGAATGATAATATACTGAAAGTACCAGTTTCTTGTTGTTAATATTACAAGTAAAAAAAAGATAGCAGCAAACAAAAGTAACGAGAATTGGCCAGAATTGTTCACAAAGTAGATCAACAATAAGAATTGTCATTTAGTTGTCTGTTAATAGTGAAAACGTCATCTTCTTTGCTTTCAATTTATCTTCTTCTTCTTCTTTCTGCTCCTCATCATCTGAAGATATCGTTTTTCCTTTCCGTTCGTTTCCTTAATCTTCATCATCATCTTTACCTTTTCTCTCTTTTCCCTCCTTCTTTTATCGATTAACTTGTAACCTTTATCATTATTATTATCGTAACATTGGGATAATGCATATAATTTAAGTTTCTGGTTAAGCCTTCAATCACACAATCAAGGGATTCTCAATGTAATTATTCAAGATTCATTGTGAATTATTAAAGGTGTAAAAATAGAAGATATAAAAAAAAGGTAAAATCTTGTGAATATTTAATCGTCTTTTGATAGTTTGTTTCAATTGCAACAATATAAAACAGTAAACTGAGTTAATGTCAACCATCAAAAGTAACCATTAGTTTATCATTAAACGAATGCTTTTTTTCAATGTTAACTCTAATCAACAGAGGCTTAGAATCATCATGTTTCAATGAACATGGAAAATATCAGTTTCAATGATAATTTGAATAACAAAAGATAAAACCTGAAGAAATGTTGAGGGAAAATGAATGAATCTAAATGATTTTTTTTTTCTATTAAAATCACAATTCAATCAACATTTCTTTATTTTTACCCAAAAATCTTTCAACTTTTTTTCCATTAAATTGAAGGGTAGTGATGCCCAAAACTAATCCCAATCATATCATTTGATAAAAATCATTTAAAAATATTTAAGCATTTAATCATTTTGTTAGCTTTGAAGCTTTATCTTTTCTTAAACTTTGATTTTGTAAATTTTGTATTAATCCCTTATCTATGACATCACAAGATTGTGTACCGTTGTCATGTTAATGGTGACCATAGCTTCTAAGCTTTCTTTCCTTTTCCTTTTTTCATTGTTCTTCCCTTCCGTTAGAAAGGATATATAAGGATGATTCAAATTGAGTTAAAAGGGGTCTTATGTCCTGTTAAGTCTTAATTATGTCCGTAATTGATCTCTAATTAATTGTGATAATCTCTCTTCTTGAGTCTTCACTTTCATGGTTTCTAAACCTTCATTTTCATCTTTAATTTTGGGTTAATTTGGTGTTTTTCTTTAAATAAAATTTTGATTTAGTTTATAAACTTGTGCCTTCTAATTTTCATCTATTTGCCAAAGACTTGAGTCTAATTGTTCTGATCCCATGCTTGAGATTAAAGCCATCGAGTTAATCATTATTGTGCTGATTTTAATCATTGAAATACAAACATCGTGTTTGAGCTTATTTTGGTTCCAGTTTGGTAACTCTGAGTCTACAGCTATCTAAAGCTATTCTTCACTAAAACAATAAAAGTTCAAAAGCTTTCTAAAGCAGTAAAAGTTTAAAATAAGTGTGACTGTCCAGTCAGATCCAGTTTCCTGTCTCAAAACGACATTCTTTTGGTCATCTTTTGTGGTTTATAAACCTTTGGTAATCCTGACTAAAAAGTCCAGTTTAAACAAAGCCCTTCTACAAACAGTAACCTGGTCAATAGTTTTGAAACTTAGCAATCCTAAAGGACCTGAACATTCAGGATTTGAGAGGCTGAATAAATCTTCTGATTTGGTTTTGAATTTCAACTTTAATTGTAATTAAAATTAATTCAGTTTAAATTGTGATTCGTTTCTAAACGACTGTGAATATTTACAATAACCTTTCAAATGGCGACCACGGCAGGATTGCCATTTAATTCAACAATTGAATTCGACTACTGTTTTATGGGAAAAGAAACGAGAAGTGATAAAAATGATGAAACAGATTTAAGCTTAAAAGCTCTCGACGTATCATCAATGAAAAACTATTTGAGAACTTGGAAAATCAAATTCATAGTGAACGATACAATTATCAAAATGAAATTTTATGATGCTGTTAAAACTTTATTTGCGCTCAACAATGTGCCTGATGTATCTCAAGAGTTAATGGAATCCATTGATACAGATCAACTATTATCTTTAAAGATCCCTTCATGGATATGTGAATTGCGAGAGAACAATGTTCCTGAACAAGACATTAGAGAAATAATTTCTCGAGTTGGTATTGAACCAAGTGTAATGTGTTTAGCTAGTGAAAGCTACATTCGCAAATTGGGAATTGGTTCCCCCGCAAAGAAGATAATTGAATCAATAATTAAGAGATGGAGTCGATCTGAATTACCGAGTTCTAGCGGTAAGGCAATAATTAACCCTGGTACTGATCTTCGTGATATTTTGAGTTCCGAAAATACTCATGACGAAGTTTTTGACGAACAAGAAACGATGGTTTACAAACCTAATTCAACACAAGTTGCTGATGATGTTAATAGAAGCAGAAATCAAGAACGAGAACAAGTTCATTATCAAGATAGGACAAGAGATCAAATTGATGAAAGCGATGATGAGGATGAAAAACCTCGACGAAGACAAAGTCTAACTATCAATGCTTATAATAGGTGCAAACCTAAACTTCCAGTTTTGCCAAACTATACTCCTGGTACTGTCGATTCATGGATGTGGTTGCAAACCATTAAGCGAATATTGAGCTTAGAACGATGTCACGACGACGATAAGCTATATGTGCTACAAAAAGCTATGGCTTACGAGTTTTTGCAGTATGCAAAGAAATTGGACAAGGAAAAGCATACAAGCAAAAGTTATATCGCTGCTTTGGAGAAGAAGCTGAGAAATCCTGCTGTAATTTCTCAAGCTACTGCTGATTTTCATAATTTGAAATGGAACTTCGATATGAATCCAGAAGCATTCATTCGAAAGTTAGAAATGATGTGTATTAAAGTGAAAGGCGAACCATCGCCAAGTGAATTTATTCAAGACGTATTAATACGATTACCTACAGAGGTAAAGGATACTTTGATTCGGTCAAAGTCTGTGCATGATATACAAGAATTAACTGCTGCGTTAGTAAACGAGTATAATATCGAAATACGGAAACGCAACGAGAAAAGTGAGTCTAGGCGTGAATCTTTTCGAGTGGAAAGAAAAGATGGTGATAAGAAGGATGAGAAAAGGAATACGAATTCCAACTCCTTCAATGCACGAAAGACACCTTTCAGGTGCTACAATTGCGGAATTTTGGGACATTCGTCAAGAGACTGTCGCAAACCGAGAAAATCTAATGGTAATACTGATGCTAATCATGGTGATAGTAATCAGTCAAAAGAAGGTCGTTTTCAACCTGCAAATTTGAGAATGGCTGGAGTTCAACCGACGTTTGGTCAAGGTCAATCAAATGCTAATAAGCAAGAAGCAAGTAACTTTGCAAGTGAAAGAAAACCAGATATTAATGGGGCTAACGGACCGAGGAAGTTAGCAAGAGCACCAGATGCACCAGAAGTGGTTTACATGATGAGTGAAACCGAGAAAGTCGAGCTTATAACAAACATTGATGATGAAATTAGGAATTTTCCTACGGTGAGGTTAACTTTCTGTTATCCTGATAAAAAGTTTGTTAAGATCGGCGATGTTTTAGTGGATACTGGAGCATGTACTGCGTGTATAGATTTAAATCTGGCGATAAAGCTTAAAGCTTTTACTTTGCATTCCAACGTAGCCGTACGAGGAATAATTGCAAATAGCTTTCAAGCTGTTGAAGGTGCTGCCTTCGCGATATTAAAACATCCTAAGATGGAGACATCAAGGATAATCAAATTCCAAGTGATGCGGAATCTGGAGCCTGTGATGGTTCTTGGGAATCGTTTTGCTGACGTATATTTTGCTGGTATGGTTAATTATGGTGGCCGGTACCAAGTTAATTTGAGAGAATCGGTTGAAAGTGAATGGCTCACTCCGGAGCTGATGTTTAGATTTTGCACCGCAGAAGAATCAATTAGTCTAATTGGAAAGCCTGAAATGCCTATGGTAAATTATGCTGAGGAAAGAAAGTCAAAAGACAATTTTCTTCCTATTATGCCTTGCTCACCGTATTCTGAGGAGGAAAACATTCCTGTACAATTGGAAGAAAGACAAAACTTTATGATGGAATTGTCTGAAACTAAAGAGTTTGAAAATGTATTTCCAGTTTATTTTCAAAATGAAAAACAAGAATTGAGTCTAGCTGAAAGACTGTTAAAAAGGATGAATCCTGATTTAGATGATGAAAAGAAAGAGGAGTTGTTAAAAGTTTTATTGCAATTTCCTGAAGTATTTAGCCAATGCAAATCTGATCTAGGTTTAGTTCCCTGGCAGAGATGGCCGATTAAAATCGATATTGGAGATAATCATGTACCGTTTCAAAAGCCATATCCTTGCACCGTTGAGAAACGCAAGGAATATGAAAAAATTATTGCTGAACTTTTGAAAAATGATATCATTGAGGATGGATCAAATTCTGAAGGAGGATCACCTGCAATGTTAATTGGTAAACCTGATGGTTCATTTCGTTTGTTAAACGATTTGCGTGCAGTCAATAGACTAACAAAAATAATTTATCATCCAATGCCGAGGATAGATGATTGCTTAGAAGCAATAAGAGATGCAAAGTATTTCAATATGTTTGACCTTTATCAAGGTTATTTCCAGATCGAGATACCTCCGAGTGAACGAGGTAAAACAGTTTTTGTTACGCCTGATGGCAAGTACCAATATAAGAGGCTTCCAATGGGATTAGCCTGTGCTCCTTTCGAGTTTCAACGTTTGATGAATACAGTATTAAAAGGACTTAATTACACTGAATGTTTGGGGTACTTTGATGACATTCCTGTGATTGGAAAATCGTGGACTGAATTGTTACAAAACACTAGTCTAGTTCTTGAACGATTACGAGATTGGAATCTCAAAATCAAAACTGATAAATGCAAATTTGGTGTTAGAGAACTAATTTTATTGGGTCATTTGGTTAATGGTGATGGAATACGACCGGATCCTGATAAAGTTGCCGCTTTAAAGCGCCTGCCATACCCTACAAGTATTCGTCAATTGCAATCGCAATTAGGGTGTTATAATTACTTTTCGAGATATATCAAGAACTACTCAAATCTTGCTGCACCGTTATACCGATTGGTATCGAAAGAAAGAAAGTTCAAGATGTTAAAACAAGATCATCAAGCTTTGGATGAGTTGAAAAAATCTTTGATTGAAACAACTTTATTGGTACATTTCAATCCGAAATTAAGAAAGAAATTAAGCGTTGATGCTAGTGATATCGCAGTTGGAGGAATATTACTCCAGGAAGATGCTAATCAAGAAATCCCTAAAGGATTTGAATCATTAAGTGATGTTCCAATTGAAAAAATTAAGTGCTGGAAACCATTGTACTTCTTTTCACAGAAGTTAGCCAAGCATCAAGTGAATTATTCAGTCAGTGAAAAAGAGTGTTTAGCTATTTTGGTAGCAATTAAAAAGTTTGATCATTATTTAGATGGTGATATCTTTTTGGTAGAGACTGATCATCATGCCTTATGTCAGCTTCCCAAGCTTCAATTCAAAAATCAACGATTAAATCGGTGGGCAATAATTTTGTCAAGTTACAAATTCAAAGTGATTTATACTAAAGGTGAAACACATGGACCTGATTGTTTGTCGCGTTATCAAAACGAGTGGGATCATCGAAAAACAATTGATCCAGAACAAGAATACATTGAGAACTTGTATTATGTGCAATCTACTGATGAATTGAATATTAATGATGCTCAAATGATGAATTCATTGTTACGAAAAAGTTTTGAAACTTGTTACCATTATCAAACGGATGATCAATGGAAGAGCAAATTGATTAATGCTCAGCAAGAAGATGATAAAATCAAAGAAATCATCGATGAATTAACAGTTAATCCTGACTCAAAGTTAAATGAAAGTTTTCTGTTTATAAACAATTTATTATATCATAAACCTACGATTGGTCATGATATAAATCGTGTTGTCATTAATGACAAAGTGTTGAACAAAGTTTTCAAAGAAGAACATGAATCTTCAATTGGTGGACATTTTGGAGTTGAAAAAACTTATTTACAAATTGCGAGAAGGTTTTGGATGCCTAAATTATATGAAAAAGTCAAAGACTTATGCTCAAATTGTGATAAATGTTACATAAGTAAATCAAGCAACGTAACTTATGCTGAACCGGCTTTAAAGCCTATTCCTGAAACAATTTTTGAAAGACTTGAGATGGATGCTCAAGGACCAATTACTTACAAAAATAGTGCGAAGAAAGTAATTCTGGTTTTAATTGATTCTCTATCAAGATATGTTTATGCTCGAGTTTATGCTAATCAACACGCATCAACAGTGATTACGTTTTTAAACGAGTTCTTTAGTTTGTTTGGATTCCCTGAAATCATTCAGACTGATAGAGGGAGAAACTTCCTTTCAGGGGAAGTGAATGATTTTTTGAAATCAATTGGCATTAAACATGAAGTTAGCAACAGTTATCACCCTCAAAGTCAAGGAACTGTTGAACGTGTGAATCGGACAATTGCTGAACGTTTAAGGACATCAATTGATGGTCAAGACAAAATTGATTTAAAGACATCTTTGGAAGATGCGGTAATAGCAATTAATGCTTCAATTCACAAGATTCATAGGTTTTCACCTTATTATTTGGTATTTGGAAAATTTTTAAGAAAGCCAATAGATTTACAATTAAGTTTAGAAACTTCAACAATTGAACAATCAATTGAAAAGTGCAGAGAGTTAGCTCGAGACCGATTAATTAAACAAGCAACTTATTATCAACAAAGACTAGAGTCTGCAACAAAACGAAATCCGTATCAAATTGGTGATTTGGCATATATCAAAAATTGTGCTCCTTCAATTGGGACGACTAAGAAATTAGTTCCAAAATTTTTTGGCCCTTACTTGGTGTTAGGGGTAAAGAAAGGTTCCGTGCTACTGCTTAATCCTGAAAATGAGGAAAGATTCACATTTAATTTGGAGCTTACTAAGCCACATGTTGGGTTAATCCCTGAAAGTCTGAAAACTTTGAGAAGTAAAGTCATAAGTGATGCAGATGACAATGATGAACAACAATTAAGTGCTACTTTAAGTAAACAATTATGTTTGAACAATTCAAGTATTTCAAATGAATCAAGTGCATCTAATCTAAGCTTTGAAGCTGATAGTACAATCAATGACAATGTAAATGAAGTGGATTCTGAATCGGAAAAGTCAACTATTGCTGATGACAATCCGCCTGTTGACCTAAACCAGTTTAAACAATTTAAACAAAATAAGAAACAAAAAAGACGAAAATATCAAACCGCTAATCGAGAAATAATGAGCAATCAAATTATAAATAGTAAAGATGCTGAGTTAATTGGTCCAATAACTCGAAAAAGAAAGATAATTTCAATTAATACAATTATCTTAATTGAGTTTAAAAACTTTGAAAAATTTGAAAAAACCGCTGATAAGCCTTTGCAAGCAATTCGCGCTCAAAGTGCCTTTACTGTTAAGGGGGAGTTACTGTTTGAGGAAGAAGTCTCGTCACTTCCATTTTTGTCTCCATTGTTTCAAGTTGACATATTGGTCAAGTTATCTTTTGCAAATTCTATTCTCAATTTCTTTCCAGTTTATAAACTATTTCATTCCAATTCAGTTTTCTTGATTAATTCAGTGAATTATAATTCACCTTTAACTAAGTTAGTTAAATTAAGTTCGAATTGTTTCGATTTGATTAATTTTGATTCCAATCAAATTAGTAAATTCTATTTAGAATCTTGTGCTTTTGGAAAATTTGAGTTTCCCTTTCAGTTTGTTAACTCGACATCACGCTTTTCTAAGCGAACTGTGATTCAGCATTCAAGCTATTTTCAGCTAATTGTGTTTAAAACTGAACAATTAAGTGATTTTCATCGTAGAATCGAACTCTGGCAACCTTTTGTGATAAACTTTGGTGAACGTGAAAGTCTTCTGACTAAAAATTGTGCCGTTAAACTGAACCCTGAACTATCTACAGTTTATAAACTCGAGTCATCTTTAAATTTTGTGAAAATCTTCATCTTTCGTGAAGCAATCGTTATGCCATCTTCCACTTCAAGCTCTGATTCATATCTTTCTATCAGTGATAGTGATTCAATTGTAACGTCTGAAGCATTTGGACATCGTTTAGCTTACAAGCTTAAGCAAATTTTGACGAATCCCGTCGCACCTCCAGATGAATCTAAAATTCCGGTGGTTACCCTTGATGCTGATCAACCTACATCTTCAGATGGTACTAAGACTGATTCAAATCAGCGTAAGTTAATGTTTTCTGGTTGGTCTGATGATTCAAAGCCTTCGAAGGCTCATCCACAGTTGACCCTTGGTGGTAACAAATTTACTCAAATGAATTTAAAGGATCCTCTTCCGGAATCCACTGCATTTGGTTTATGCACGATCGATCGTAAATCGAAGGACAACAGTCCATATCCTCCGCCTGATATGAATCAACTCCGATTCAACTGCTCATTCCCGGCTCCTAAGCCTATCGATGAAGCTGAATTACCCTATTATAATCGAACTGAGTATTTCATAAAAGCTCAAGATTGGGTAGAAGAGGACATAAAGAAGTCCGAAAAAGATAAGGCATGGTTCGAGTCTTTCATCAAGGAAAAGATTCAATGCAACGTCGTAGATACTAATCTAGACGGAATTCAATTTGGTACACTCAGAAAAGGATTGGCTGCTAGTCAAGTAATTCATACCGAATTGGGAAGGTTAAAAGAAATTATAACATGCCAGTTATGTGAGCAAATTGCTCTGAATCCCAAAATTTGTGAAGTCTGCACTCGCATTTACTGCTTTGGATGCATTCGCTGGTTGCAATCATTGCCCGGTGATCTACAATTGACAAAAGTCACTGATGCGAATAAGTTCATGTGCATTAATTCATCTTGTTTAGTTGGTATTGAACTTAATGGATATCCAAAGTACACCGAAGTTGAAAACGAAGAAATTCGGAAGCTTTACAGTGAAGCCATCTTCACATGTCATCGCCAGTTTTGTGATGCACAATTGGGTGTAAAGAATATACTTTTTCATTTGCAAAGATGCAGAAATGGGCCTATTGTCTACGAATTTGATAAGACATTACAATTACCTTTTATGTCTGGTCCTGTTAGAAACGAGTTAAATGGTAAAACGATTTCGCTAAAAAGCATTTTGCCTGCTCATCTCAAATTAAAAGAACCAACTCAAAGTCATGAGCAACGATGGCATCGAAAAGCATTGGGTTATGCTTTCTTTTCTAAAAATTTCAAATTAGATCCTAAGGAGTTCAATCCTGAATTAATTCGTGCACAAGCGAAATTTCAATCAGCATATTGGAACAACGTCCGAAGACAAAAAGATCCGACTGAACCAATCGATGAAGGTGAACAATTTGCCCTTGCAATAGGCTTTCCAAGCTGTTCTACTGTTCCAATTCCCGACGTCCAAAGACGATGGCCAACAACTCGATGTCCCCGAGTGCCAAATTATTTAATTGATTATTCATTGAATTGGAAGAGATGGTCTCGATATGTCGAGCCTCGAGATGATGACTCTGTGTCAACTACTTCCACTAACGTTTTGTATGCAATCGATGTCGAAGACAAGCATACGCCTTTCATCAGAATCGATCCATTTGAGCGTTTAGCTCCTGCAGATGCTGAAAATGTGCAAGATTGGTTAAAGGAATCGTTTCCTTCTTGTGCAAATCCCCGTTCTATGTATAAAGAACCTAATCCCTCGAATAAGGAGTCAACAATTTACTATCGTGAACAAAGACGTTCATATTTAGCGGAAAGCTTCATTAACAGGCCAAAGGCCAATCTTCCGCCAATGTTAGACTCACAATTACAAGTCATCAATGACTGTGCTGCAACTTGCCCAGATAAGCAATTAATATTTTCAATTAACATGATGTGCATTTCTGTTTGGGAAAATGGAAGGATGCGACCTCGACCTTGTTGGGTATTAGTAATGGATGGAAATATGGAGGTTATTTACGAAACATTCGTACGGTACAGGGAAATTGAGTACATAGACTCTACCTGGCATGGACTAAGTCCTCGGGACCTCAAATATGCAAGAAATCTTTGGACCGTAAGGGACCAAGTTATTAAATATTTGGCTTGCGCTCAGAAAATCATCGGTTATGGGTTGATAAACCATCTTACCAATCTTGGTCTAACTTCTGAGGAAATTCGCTGCCTACATCCAAAGTTGAGAGATATCAATAATTTTTACTCTCCTTATATTGAGCATCCTATGCATTTAAATGCAATTGCATTCCTCTGGTTCACTGGATACACGCTTCCAGTAATAGCACATTCTCCGGCCGTAGAGACAATCACAGTCCTCAGACTTTATTATCTACAATGGCAAGAAATTGAACGAATTGCTCACAACAATAATGGAATCCACAATGAAAATGTTGTCTTAACTTGTGGAAATCGAGTAACCTCTGCATTGTTGTACGAATTTGATCAAGGGGTGCAAAAGGGTCTATGCAATTGGCCGATTGAATGGCGAAATCACCCTGAAAGAAAACGAAGGATTCCAATCCCGGTCTTCAGCGACAATTGTGTATTGCCTGATAGGGAAATGCTACAAAAGACTGCAGATCAATGCCGTATTAATTTAGAAGTTTTGAAAAGTCAAAAGACATTACCTTCGCAATCGCCACAAGCCAAGGCCAGACGAAGGATGAAGGCAATTCAGGATGCCAAAAGATATGAATCTATCTCAGAGACTATTGAAAATGCAAAAAGAGCTGCCGAGGAGGATGCTAATCCAAATTCACCTAAGCGGGACGTTTCAAGAAGAAGCTCTTATGATTCAAATGTTTCAAAAGTTTCACAAAGTTCAAAAACTTCCGAATCAAGTGCAGTCTCGGATGATACCGTTATTTTCGTGGATCCCTCATTTAAGTCACAGCCTATTCCAACTGATGATGAATGGAATTAATTTTGGGGTCTTAGTCATCGAGGAGGGGATGTGAAGGGTAGTGATGCCCAAAACTAATCCCAATCATATCATTTGATAAAAATCATTTAAAAATATTTAAGCATTTAATCATTTTGTTAGCTTTGAAGCTTTATCTTTTCTTAAACTTTGATTTTGTAAATTTTGTATTAATCCCTTATCTATGACATCACAAGATTGTGTACCGTTGTCATGTTAATGGTGACCATAGCTTCTAAGCTTTCTTTCCTTTTCCTTTTTTCATTGTTCTTCCCTTCCGTTAGAAAGGATATATAAGGATGATTCAAATTGAGTTAAAAGGGTCTTATGTCCTGTTAAGTCTTAATTATGTCCGTAATTGATCTCTAATTAATTGTGATAATCTCTCTTCTTGAGTCTTCACTTTCATGGTTTCTAAACCTTCATTTTCATCTTTAATTTTGGGTTAATTTGGTGTTTTTCTTTAAATAAAATTTTGATTTAGTTTATAAACTTGTGCCTTCTAATTTTCATCTATTTGCCAAAGACTTGAGTCTAATTGTTCTGATCCCATGCTTGAGATTAAAGCCATCGAGTTAATCATTATTGTGCTGATTTTAATCATTGAAATACAAACATCGTGTTTGAGCTTATTTTGGTTCCAGTTTGGTAACTCTGAGTCTACAGCTATCTAAAGCTATTCTTCACTAAAACAATAAAAGTTCAAAAGCTTTCTAAAGCAGTAAAAGTTTAAAATAAGTGTGACTGTCCAGTCAGATCCAGTTTCCTGTCTCAAAACGACATTCTTTTGGTCATCTTTTGTGGTTTATAAACCTTTGGTAATCCTGACTAAAAAGTCCAGTTTAAACAAAGCCCTTCTACAAACAGTAACCTGGTCAATAGTTTTGAAACTTAGCAATCCTAAAGGACCTGAACATTCAGGATTTGAGAGGCTGAATAAATCTTCTGATTTGGTTTTGAATTTCAACTTTAATTGTAATTAAAATTAATTCAGTTTAAATTGTGATTCGTTTCTAAACGACTGTGAATATTTACAATAACCTTTCAAGATCATTTCATCAATCAATTGTATCTAAAAATAATACATTTTAATGTTAAAATGAAGGTAAAATGAAGGTAAAATGAAAAGCATTCAGTTTTCAAGTTTGTCACATTTTTGTATCCTTTATCATTTTGTCCAGTTTTAGTTGTTTAATTTCCTGAATGTGATTCACTTTGGTTTTACAATTATTTTTCAACTCATCAAAAGTGAAATGTTATATTTAATCATGTTTCATTATTGAATTTTAATTAATGGTTAAAATAAAGGGAAAAAAATTAAAATATTAATTAATGATAAAAATAATGATATTAGGAGCGATGTTAATAATGATATTAATGTTAATGATAATAAGTTGAGGTTGACTTTGATTTTCAAATATTGGATTAACCAAGAAATGGATTCATGAATTAATGGATTGCTATTAGGCTTTGGTCATTATTTAATGTTAGTTATTAATAGAAATAATTATTTCTCTTTGAATCAATTAACTATTTTAAGTGAATGTGTATCTGTGTTTAAACCGATTGTTCAGTTTCTGTTGAATAATAAAATAGGTAATTTAACAAACAAAAATTATCAATTTGCATCATTTGTACATAATAATTAGGATGAATGCAAGTGATAATAATAATGTGTTGCTTGTTTTACTGAACAAGTTTCATGAGTTTTTATATATAATGAGTTTACACTGAAATTTGTTTGATCTATCACTGAAAACATTGAATGATTTAGCCACTCAATTGAATCCCCAAACGGGAATTTATCTTTACTTGGGTTGACAGTTAAGTGATTCCTTGCTTTACAAGCAAAATGGGAAGGGAAAGGAAGATGAAGCAGAAAATGGATCAAGATGATGGCGAAGATGATAAACCAAGCAGAAGGAATAAAAGGAGATGAAAAATAAGAGGCGGGAGAAGTTAATCATTAATAGAGAAACTGGAAAAAAAGAGAATCAAGAGTTTACATTGTTAAGTGATGAGCGACTCAACCAAATTATAAATGTAACTCAATCAAATGGCAACGGAAATAGGAGTTACTATTATCATTATTATTCAATTGATGAACCTTTAGATTCATTTTAACTGTAAACTTTCAATGAAAATTGATATTGAGCTCATTTTGAGATGAGAAGCTGATAATTTGCAAAGTTTAATATGATAAGTAGATTTGAGGGAATCTAGAATTTCAAGTTCTCCAAAATCTTGATTTTGATTTTATCATTTGCAATAAATTGAATCTCATCAAGGGAATGTTTTTTTTATCGTTTTTGCGATGAAATTGTCTTGGAATGAACTGGGAGTGAAAAGGGATTTTCATTATTGCAGCTTGTTTGGGTAATTTATTCAGTTTAACTCGTCTGATGGTATAATCATTGATGTATTATTTTGGGTTTTCAAGTTAATCTTTGAGAATGTGAATTGAGATGAATGTTGAAAGTTGATTTTAATTATGAATTTGATGAATTAGCAGTTATGGTGAGTTTTTATCAATCAATTGCAAGAATAATGGAATACTTTGAGGAATGAAGAGTTTAACTTGAGTTGAAATGAAACAATCAGAAAATGAATTAGATTTTTTAACCTTATTGAGAGAAAGAGATAATGGAATTGAATGGAAGGAAAAGAAATGAAAAAAAAAGATTAAAATGAAATAATAACTGGAATAAAGTCTTGAATTACAGATGAATGAAGGTGAAAAAAGACAGTTAAAAGGGTAAAGAGGAGAGGAAAAAGTAGAAAGGTGAAATGATAATGATGATAGGAATTGAAAAAATTATAAAAATGGGAAAAGTATATTCAAAGAGTGAATGGAAAGAGTTACAGGCAAAAAAGAGATCAAATTGGAGTTGAAAAAGAGTACATTTAAATATGATGAGAATGATGTTCATGATGAGTAGAAGATTTTTCATTTCCATTTTCAAGTTGCAAACAAGTTTCAAGATTGTTCGAGAAGTTAAAAGATGGAAACAAAAAATGAAAAATTGAGAATGAAAATTATTTCTATTCAATTGACACACTAAAAATGAATAACAATAAATGTTTAGACTTAACCTTATAAAGTATTTTCATCACCATTGCGAATTGAATGTTGCAAGAATCATTATTATCCGTAATTTTGTGATGAAACTTGGAAAGAAAATTTATCTTCAGAATTTTTCCTTTCCTTCTGTTTCAATCTCACCTAAGCATTTACATTTACTTTATCAGTTTGTGTAAGTCGAGTAAATCAGGGAACCATAAAAATGAAAGGGATTCGTTTATTTTCCTCATGAGTCTAGTTTTTGTCATTCCCTGGTTTCTCAGTTTGCACCAATTTTATGAATTAATAATGTTTATAATGATAATTTGGATGATAATTTTACTTGAAATCAATAAAAATTGACTCTCAGTCATTTACATACATATTGATGTTGCTTGATAAAAAAAAAATGTTCAGGTAAATGCTCAGGGAAAGGAAAGGAAACAATTCTCAATAATCAGAATTGAATTCAAAAAGTTGAGATAATGTTATTGTTGCTTGCTTAGTCTCAAATCAATCATATCATTTATTTCAAGTTAAACTGAAACCATTTTGTTTCTCTTTTTGTTTTGTATTGCTTTTCAGTAGGCAAGAAAACGAGAAAAAACCTTTTCATTTTCACTATTTATCTTCCTTTTCATCCTTTTCATCTTCTTTTCTCCTTGTAGAAGACACACTTTTCATCTGACAGAATGAATATTATTCTGAATTTAAACTCAATTCACAATTCAATTCTTTCTCCTGTAAGTGTTAAATTTTATTTCACTTTTTACTTTGCACAGTAAAAATGTAATAACTTTTCTTCATCTTTTCATCTTCCTTTACTTTCTCTTGCTTTTTCCTTTTTTCTCATCTTCCTCACTGTAACCATTTCTTTATGCCAATCATTTTTTTATGCTGTTTAGTTTTCTTCTCCTTAATATTTTGCCAGAAAAAAATAGCATAACCAGAAAAGGAACCAGATTCTGGTATCTTTTTTTTCCCTCTGTCTCTCTGTCTACTGAATCTTTATTCACTTTTGTTTCTGAGTCAATCTGTTGTTCAAATTTGATAACTTTTGTACATTATATAATACATTGAATAGTAACAAATTTATAACTTCACTTTTTTGTGTTTCCTTTTGTTTAATATCATTTTAACGCTCAGCTTTTCAACTCTCAGGTTAAACCTGATGAAAAAAGGCAACTCTTAGCTTCATACATATATAATCAAGTCTATTGATTTGAAAAGTTGGGCTTTTATTTTAAAATTGAGCAAACCGAGCCAAATGTTAATATCATGATAAACATTTGTGTGTGCATTAAAAATAATGGGTTAAATAGGGAAACGGTTCAATTATAATAACTTTGCTTCTCTACTCTTTTATACTTTTTATTGTAAAACATTATTTGATAAGAAAATTATGTATTTTTATGTCAACTTGACAGGTTTTGTTTCAACTCTTTTTTTTCCTGCTTCTTCTTTGTATTGTTTCCTATTCACCATTGATGTTTAACAATCAAATTAAAGGTCTTACCTTTGAGATAGTCAGAGGTTGAATTTGGTTTGGTTAGATGTTGAAGGGATGAAAAATCTAATATGTTTGTGTCGAGATTGTTGACTGGTCGTTTTGATAAAGCAATTGCAGGTTTAACAGTTAACTTTAGGGAATCGATTGAAGTTAATGAAGATGAGGAAGAAGAGGAAGAAGAGGTAACTTTGGTATTCAGTTTTACTGTTGCCGGTGGATTGGAAGATGAATTGACAGTAAGATGATTAACTGATGACGATAATGATGATAAGGGTGAGATACGATTTGTTCTGTTAGGAGATGATTTTGAATTAACCTTTAAGATTGGATCATTATTTTGATTGAAAGTGGTTGACTCAAGTGAGCCTGATAATGTTGATGAAGACAATGGTTTGGACAATGGCAGTGATGATGATGATTTTAGATGTAATGATGAGGGTGAAGGTGAAAATGAGGAGGAAGAGGTTGGTGATGAAGAAGATAATGATGAAAGGGATGATGATGATGTTGAGGCTAACGTTGTTGGTGAGACTGTAGTCAAGTTTGATCCAGTTGTTGGTGAAGAACGACATTTAGATAAATCAAGAGCTGATGATTGATAACCTTCCAACATTTCACTTGAGCCTTTTGAGTTCAACTGTTTTCCTGATGAACTTTTACGACGACAATCATTCAGTGAGCCATACGAAAGGTTTAGGGGTTGATCAGCAGTTGCTAAAGATTGATCCAAAGGTACTTTAAACTCGGATGCGTGATTGGATGAAGAAACAGCTGAAAGTGGCGGCAAGGATACAGGCAATGCTGGAGGTGGTGGGGGCAAAAGCGAGGCTAAAGAGGCCAGTTTAGCTGTGGCTGGTTGGACAAAGGGCTTTTTGCTCTTTTCTTTGACATTTTTTGTGCTTTCCTGAGATGTTGGTGTTGCTCCTTTTGGTGTTGGCGTTGCTTTAGTCCGGCCTTTCTTTGGTTTATCATCTGATTTACATGACTTGTTTTTTGGAGATTTCTTGAAGGGAAAAAGAAAATATTATTAATATTTTGATTGATTTTTTATGAGATTTTTGCTTTTTTGATAAGTTTAAATTTGACATTTGTTTCAAGCTTTTGCCAATATAAACCTTAAATCTATTCAATGGGAAACTTTTAACGTCCATTTGGTGAACAGTTATTATTTCACTTATTCAAGTTTCTTATTGATTCTGATTGTTAATTTACGTGACTTTTACAAGCAATAATAGTTTGAAACAGTCGTCAATTTTAGACAAACTTACCTTTGAAAGTTTACTATCCATGAAATTCAGATGAGATACTAGACAATATGGATCAATTGATTTGATATTATTATTACTATTATTATTATTATTGTTATTCACATCCAATTTACTTTTTACCAGGGAATTGAATTTACTTGATGTTGAATTGTTTGTTTCACTTAATTTTTTACTAACACTGTTGCTGTTGGCTGCAGTTGTTGTCGCACTCATCGAATTGATATTTGAATTGTTGGAATTATCACAACTGGTTCGACTTGATGACAATTTAGATGTTGACTTTAAACATTTATTTTCACCATTTTTAGCCGATTTGCTTTTATTTTTACCTGTTGTTGGCTTAATAAATCCTTTAGTTGTACTCAATGTACCAATTTTATCCATGTTATTGATATTATTTCCACAATTTGAATCAACTTTATCATTGGAATTATTCCGTTTTTTATCCTTTTTGCAATTTTTGTTTTCAACTGTTGAACTATTATAATCTTTATCACAATTGGTTAGACCCAGAATGTTGGCAATTAAAAATGGTGTCGGTTTGCGCGGTGGTTTTGAATAAACATGTTGATGCCAAGAGGCAGTTAAAGGTGAACAATTATCAGCATTACTATTATTATGATCACTTGGTTTATTCATCATAATATTTCCATTCTCATCATCACCTGAATCATTAACACTGTTATTAATGAGATTACATTTTGAGGTCGATGCTGTTATTGATTGATTGTTATCCGTTCCATTGAACAATTTAATTGAATTACTTGAATTGTAACCAACACCGGTCAAGGTTTGTTTAAGAATATTCAAAGAGTTGATTTTATCCTGCATCTAAATTCACATCAATAATAGATGGACATTCACCAGAGAACGAGAGGCAAAAAAAAGGTAAATAAATAACAGGAAAGTTGATAAAATGATGGACTTGGAAAAGGTTGTTGTTGGCGAAAAATGTTGTAGCAATCAATTATAACTGCAAATGGAGTTGATTTTTATCAACTCGAGATGATGTTTGGTTGATGTTGAAGTAAATATGATTGTTGGAATTGGACAATTAAGATGGGCAAGAATAATTGATGAAATGATTATCATTCCTTAAATGGTGATATGGATGACTCGGGATGAATGTGAATCCAAGGTAATCCATGGAAATGATCAGAAACAAGGGAAACAATACACAACAAGATGGAGAGTAAAGTTATTTTGATGTTAACAGAGTAAATGTTAACAAAGGATTGATATATTTATATATATTATCGTTTTTATTTCTCTTCTCATCTTCTTCAATCTCTTATAATAATCACTTTCTCTTTTCTCTATCTTATCATCTTCTCTTTAGTTTTACTCATCTATCAGTTTCTCTGCTCATTTTTTTCTGGGTGAACAGAAAAAAAACTGAACATTCTGTCTTTTCACTTTTTCTCTCAATCTTCCTTTACTTCAATTGATCATGTTTAAAAAAGGTTATAACAAATAAAAAAAAGAAGAGAAACTTTTCAATGTTCTCATTGTTCTTTGGCTGTGTCAAGATGAAAGAGATGATGGAGACTGAAGGAAGACTAAATGTGTGTGAGAGATGCGAAAAAAGATGAGCAAAATGATGAGAAAGATGAAGGAGAGAGAAGTAACATTCTTACAAACAAGTATACAGAGATTTCTATATATATATTTGACATCTCGCTAAACTCAATATCAACATTAAACTTTACTCGTTTTCACTCCCAGACTCACTTGTAACTTTAATTCTCCTTTCTTTCCTTTATTTCTCACTCACTCAGTATTATCTAAGTATTTCAAGGGAGATGTGAAGATAGAGAAGGAAGGAAAGAAAGAGAATGAGAAAGACAGAATTATATGAGTTTATCTAAAAGAGTCTGCCCTCTGCTGTTGAAACTGTTACTGTGCCCAATATTATTGTTCACGGTTGCGTGATTAGTAAAGTGATTCAACTTTCATCAACAATCAAACTGAAAAGGTGAGATTATCTTTCTTTTCTTTCTCACTTTCTCTATTCTCTATTTTCACCTAATCTTAGGAATACTCATATTAATTGATTCAACTTGCAATTGGAATGATTTTCACTGCGAAAAAAATTATTCCAAATCACAATTCTCATTCAATTAAAGAGGTTATTTATGAAAAATAAATACATTTTGTTTCTCTATTTGAGTTAGTTGTAAAGGTTAAAAAGGTTCACTTTTCAACTCAACTTTTCAAGATAATACAAAATGACGATCTATTTTCAGAAATGATCTCTAAATTGAATAACAATTTTTCACTCCCAGTCTTCTTTGATTGACATATGCTTAATCTTTTTTATATTGAATATCCACTTTGGCTTGATTCCTTGTTCACTGCCTGTTGTTGCATAGTTTAACCAACTTAAGATCTGGTCCATTTTGCCTTCAATTTATACATCTTTCAAGGGTTAGCTTTTTTTCCTCTCCTCTTCATATAAATATATATTCTTGAATTTTCTCTCCCTGTATCCTTGGCTTCTGTTGAATGTTATTCCTTTGACTGATGATGATTAAATTATCTTTCCATTGCTGTATCTGTTTATCTTATCACACTTCATTGTATAAGCCATCCTACGATGTGTACATTTATATGATCAACATTAATAGCTGTTAGTGTAATATGGAAAAAGGATGTACACATTAACATCACTTTGTTTAACAGTTTTTTGTGTAAGAATCATTTCCATTGAAGCTGCTGTTTCTCCGATTTCAAAAATCATCCAAAGGTTACTCCGCGATTTGATAATATCCTTTATCCTGTAATGCCAAATATTGATTTATGAATGAAATGTACTTTGAATAAAATAAATAGAACAAAAAACATTATGTTTATACCTTTTTTTTCAAGTGAAATGCTGTTTTTTGTGCTTCCCTCCATTTCATGTGTAAAGTTAAATTTAATAGAATTGTATAAGTGATTCAATTTTGACTTGATTTCGCATAATTTTTAAATTATTCAGTTCCAACATTTGCTTTGCCAACAAAATTCAATGGTAGTTAACGGTTTCTTTTTTTCCTTTTGATTCTGTGTCAAAGAAATGAAATAAAATATTATTACTCGATGTTAGAATAAAATTGATTTCAACTGATGAAACTTTAACTCTTTTGCATTTCAACTTGCATTAATATTTACATCAACAATTTACATTTTCAAAATTGATTCAATCACGAAATAAAGTGTTGATGTTATGATTAAGATTCAATCAGAGATGAATTAAGGTTAGAAAGAAAATTTATATCAATTAACTGAATGTTCAGGTTGATCCTCATATTTGTTTGTTACTCAATTGTTGATTTCCTAGGGCTCCAAGTTGCAGATAATTTATTTTGTTCAATGTGACGAAAAAATTGACAATAATGACAATTGTTTATTCATGTTTTCACTTATATCTTAAGTGTTCCTTATTATTTTCCTCACCAATTCCAATCTGAATTGAAAAAAAGATATAACATTCAACATGGGAAAAGAAAGAAACCATCATCATCATCTTTTCTGTCTTTCTTTTTTTTCCTTCTCTTGTTATCATCAATACTTTACCTACTTCAGACAAAACTCATTTCAGTTGAGATACCATCAAGATCATTCATTCATTCAATCTCGATTGACGTGGTTACTTTAGGGAATTGAAAGGACCATGAGCCAGGAAGAAATAGAAGATGAAGAAAGCAGAAAAGAAAGGAGAAGATGAAAAAAAGGTAAAGACAGATTTGTTCAGAACAAATAGGCTAAGAATCACGTTATACAAGTAAAGAGATTTTTTTTCTTCTTCTTCTCCTTTTATTTCTACTCTCCTGGTTGTATCTTTATTCTGAATGTTACTTGATTTTTTGTATTATTTTCCTTTTGCCAGCAACTTTCAAATCCTAGTTGAAATCAGTAAGAGTGAGTCGGTTCAAGTTGAAATTTGGTAGAGATGAATGATGACAAAGAGCTGGCGAGAATCTGGAATAAAAAGAAGTAAAAAATAGTAAGTCTAATTTACCTGGATTGACATGGTTTTGTAACAAGGTAAATATCAAGTAAAGAGGAGGAAAAGAATAGATTTATTTTCCTAGTTTTTGCAACACAAGCAAATCAAATAAACAATTGTCAAGTATAAAAGAGTAAAATTATAGTCAATGTAATGTTGATAAACGACTAAATTTAACTAACATTTCCTTCCCTTCACTCGATATTGTTTGAATTAGAATCATTTTTGTTATTTTAATGTCTATCAAGATAATCTGAAATTGAAAACAGTTATATCAACTTTAGTTATCATCACATATATGTCGTGTCTGATCATGAAATACTCACATTAGTTTATTTTTGTCTTTAACGTATTTTGTCTCGCTCAATATTCATAGACATTGATCTGTTGAGAGCAAAAAAAAGTCAAAGTTAAAGTGATTAGCTTAGAGAAATTAGATTCTGAAAAGGATTGGTGGGAATCATTTTGAGGACTTACCAAAATAATATTGATGATCATGTGAAGAGGAAAAGTTGTTTTCACCGTTCATCAGTTATCTTCAGGATTGTTTACTGATTCAATATGGATAAAGTTTCAATTTCAACTGATTTTGCTCAAACACAATCATCAACATCGTTACTTTCAAGTCAAATTGTGTGAACAAGTGATTCCATTGTAAGATGATATTGCCATTCAGCATATTAATATTTGATTTCTCTCTTTATGTTCCTCAATAGATTGTTCAAGGAAAACAAATTTCTTTTCTGTATCATGGCTCGTGTAAAGAAAGGTGTTAAAAATGGATTCTATAGGAAGAAATGCTGTTCAATTGATAATGATGAAAAAATGACAGGTTGAGAATGATGAAATAGAAATTTGATGTTTCGTTTAACTAGAATTTTTGGTTAACATATTATGATGATTATAATGATGCTGATGATTATAATCAATATGAGGAGGTAGAAAATGGAAAAAGATAATAAATAATAACAAAGATGTTGAATAGTCAAGATGTTTGAGTGAGTCAACAAATTTTTTTTTGTTGCATCAAGTTTTACTTGAAATTTTGGTTGATGGTTTTTAGCTAACAAAGAGATCAGAGCTAAACGATACAACAAAGGAAGGTAAAAAAAATTGTCAAGATGAAATTATCGACTAAATAATGGTGGAATTATTATAACAGAGTCTGAAACACTTGAGGTTGTTGGAGAGGAAAAATGTTTTTTTCATGAACATCTTGGGTTCTCCTCAGTAGTCAAAGAAACTCAGCTAACCAAGAAAATCAGGTAATCTGAATATTTGTTTGTCTACAATGTATATATATATATGATTTTGTAGCATTCAATTTGTTATTAATCATGAGTGAATAAAAGGCTAAGCTGCATGTGTGTTGTACATTATCTAGGTTGAAGTGAAAAGTAATTGTAATGTTATTAGTAATTTGGTGCATGTTGAATGGGTGAAGAATGGTTAAGGAGTAATGGGAAAGAGAGAAAACAAATAACTCAATTATGTATTTATAGCTAAATGGTTAGCAGATTTGGTATTTTGATCAACCGTTTCACTCATCTATTTCATCAATAAACGTCATCATTAGTTATCGTTTTTGCAAGGTGAATAAAGAAATCGATTAAGATGGATTCTGTTGAGCAGCTAAATCTGGTTCAGCATAATAATAAATAATATCCAATCTATTAAGCTCAAAGTGACCTCTATGGTTTGATCGTAGGTTACAATTGAATGGATAAAATTATACAATAGCAGAAAAGAAAGGAAAGAAAGAGAGTGAGATGAAATGCGATCGATATTGAGGTATAATAAAGACTATTGAGAAACACAGAAGAGAAAATCAAAATGAGGAGGAAAAAAAATAAGATAACAATGTAGAGATGTTAGTTGATGAAGATGATGATGATGTTACAACTCAGTAAAGCATCCAAGTTGGAATCTTGTTCCTAATTAGCTTAACTCCTTGGAGACATTTTCGCCACATCCAAATAGGTATGCAATCTCTTTAGTTTTTTCATCTTGTTTTGTTTTTATCTGCTTTCTTATCCAACTTCTGAAAGGAATGGGAGAAAGAAAAAGATAAGTTAACTAAATAGGTAAGAAAAGAAAGTCGATAATGAAGATGACGATCATGGTGATGCAAAAAAAGAGGGAAAAGGTGACCAGAATAGTAACAGAAAAGGTAAGATGTGAAATGAATGAGTTGAAACCTATCAAATCAACTTGAATGAAAAAGGAGTAAGTTTACCCTGGAAATCACTTCTTTGGTACATATCTTTTTCCTTCTAATCATTTCTCCTTTTCATCTCAAGTATCACTTTTACTCCCAACGGTTACCAATGATTTAGATTGAGAAATATTGGCTCAGGAGTAGCTTATTATTTCCATGATATTTATATAAAGGACGAGTTTCATGTTCTTCATTGCTGTTAACCAACCACGATTGCTCAGTTGTTCCTTGAATTGTTTTTGATGGAGGCTAAGTTTGAGGGAATATAAGGAGAGAAAGAGATGAAGATGTAAAAAGATTGAGTCACAAAATTGAAAGAGAATACAAGAAAATAAGATGATAATGATTTAACAAAGGTTAAGTACAGTTACATTGATCATTTTCTTTTCCTTATTCTTCACTCCTTCTCTGGTTGATCTTTTCTTGTTTACCTTTTTCCTGTTGCTCCTCTATCTGTAATCTATTTTCTTTATACTGCTTTTAACTCTGCATCAGTTACATAAGTAAATATATTGTTATAAAAAAATTTATAACACATCAATGTTGCTCATCACCACCAAACGAAACAAAAAGTCTCTCGAGAAATAAATTTCAAGACGTCCACATTATCACTTTGGTCATCATAATCTTGACCACTTTAATTTGAAGTTTTATGATAGAAGTCTCGAGTTTCATGTGTAATCTCATCTTTCATTCCAAGTAATAGCGAGGTTTGATACTTTTTGAACCATCATGAAACAGCAAAACAATCTAATGAGTTCTTGATAATCTTTCTCTCTCATTAACTTAAGTTAAATGTGGTTATCAAGGGAACAAGATAATTCTGGTCACACTCTTAAAATTTTACTCGTTTTTTGATTCCATTTGAAAGCTAGGAGATGAAAGAGTCTATAACACAAAAATCAAGGAATTGAGTTTGATGAAAACATAATCATCTTTACGCATATTGACAAGCCAATATAATCGAGAATCGTGAATTTTTTATAACTACGGAATCGTCTGGTCATCGTAATTAAAAATGAATTTACGGCGTCGCCTATTTACAAGTTTTGATTATTTCCGAATGTATTGACTAGTCAATATGAGCAAAGATAATTTTGCTTTGATCAAACTCATTTTCTTTTATTGTATGAAATGTTGAAAGATACTAATACCTAGTAAATCTCTTGAGCAAAATAACACAGGGAAAGATGATGAACATAGTAAATGAAGATATAAAAATGAAAAAAAGGAATGAAGAATCACATTGAAAATTTAAGTAATAAACAAAGCAAAAAACTAGACACCGAAAGTTGTTAAAGCTGTTTTCAAGACAAAATGAAATCCATTACTGACTCACAGTTTGGGTTTCATGAACACTTCTTAATAATCCTTCTGTTGACAACATGATTTAATGTTAACCATAACCATTTGAAAGCAACAATGATTAAAACAGTTGAAAAAGTAAGCTGACGGATAAAAGAAAAAGAATCTAACTTTCTTATCTTATCTTTTAATCATCAAATGGCGCGACTTTTCACATGTTTCTGTAAACATTTCTGTCTATTTAAAATGAACTTTGAGTTCAACCGTTAAACCACAATCATTACCATTTTCTTTTCAGTTAGATTAACTGATAAAAAATAAACTATGAATCTTTTGACTTTGATGAGAAACAAATGCCGAGAAAAAATAAACCGAAACAAGGGAAATAAATTGTGTCCCAATGGATCGATACAAGGTTACATTTGAAATCTGCAAATGTACTCTTCTTTTGCCGCTTCTTATTCTGGTTTGTTTTTCATTCCTCCTTTAATTTCTTCACCTTTTCGTTTTCTTCTTTACTTACTTTTGATTGTTCAAGGGTAATTGCATCTGTCAGGTAACATAAACGATGAGAAGACGATAATGAACAAAATTATGTTGCTCCTTTACTTTCTTGTGAGTTAACCAGCGTACCACTTTTACTAAATGGGATATTTCAATCATGGTCAAGTTGTTGGCTAACATTCATCT
Source organism: Tetranychus truncatus (assembly GCA_028476895.1). Classification (NCBI taxonomy): domain Eukaryota; kingdom Metazoa; phylum Arthropoda; class Arachnida; order Trombidiformes; family Tetranychidae; genus Tetranychus; species Tetranychus truncatus. Next base: position 7,731,452 of record CM052061.1, read on the forward strand.
TCTTTACCATCTTCGATAAGTTATTTATTATCGAGAAAGTATCAACATTTATGGAAATGGTATTAACTTGATTATTATTTCAAGTTAATCGTCCATTAAAATGATCTCAAGTAATCTATCAAGTCATCAACAGATTGGGAAAATTGAAAAGATTGTTTGGATACAACTATTGGAGTATTTGGGGGATTTTACGTGTAAATTTGTTATCATCAAGGAGTTATAAGCATTTCTCCAGGTACTTGCCAGATCTATATAAAGTTTATCAATTTGTCTGAATCTTTTCAATGTTTCAATACTTTTTCTGAGCTTCCTGATGTCTCGTGAAGTTATTGAAACTTAAAGAGAAAAATTGGTTGATTTATTGTTTAATTGGTTTATTTTATCACCATTTTCATCGTCACTAGGAAAATTTGAATTGAAAAATCTTGATTTGTGTTACTAACTGCTGTAAGTTCATTCTCATTGCCACTGTTGGAAATCACACATCAATAGACTAAATTTATAGTTACATTATAAATCTTTATTTTCATGTACAACCAAAAATTTTACTTTTATTATTTTCGAGAAAGTAATATATTCTCAAAAGAGCAGAAAGTTATTAATTCATCTCCATCTTCATTCATGTAACCTTTCAGTTCAGAATCATTTCCGCTTTCTTTCTGTCTACTTTCTTTTTCACTCATCTTCAAAAGGAACATCTCTTCTTGACTTGCTTCAATACTCTTGACATAATCATCTGCTATACACAATATCAAACATTTATATATAAATATACTTATTTAACGTTGAGTTCCAATGAAAAACTAAGTCAGTTACATGATGACAAAACTGAAAGAAGGAAAAAAAGGCGAATAAAAACTTCCAATCAACTTGGTTTCTTTTGTTTCACTTCTTGAGACTTTATATCCTTTGCTTTCAGTCTTTTCATCTGAACTCTTTTCCTTGCTCCTCTGATATCAAAATCATCCTCTTTTTGTCTCAAAGATCATACCAATATACCAATATATATAATGTGTATAAATGTGTGTGAACAAGAGCATAACAATCATCTTATATTTTGTTGAGTCTTTTTTTTCTTCTCATCTTTGCTTTATTGTTGACCAAGTAGTCCTCCTTCACGTGACCATTAGAAAAGGAAGGAGACAAAAGTTGGATAAACATGATGATCGAAAGCATCTTTCCTTATATGTCCATTTAACTGTAAAGAAGAATAGATGAGAAGAAGCCAAGTGGGAGGGAGAGAAAGGGGAGATTGGGGAATAGAATATATTGAATGAAGAAAGAGAAAGTATTAACGTGGTTTGGTCAGTGTTAAAGTGAAACATTGAATAAGGTAAAACATTTTAGACTTACTTGGTGGATGAAGGTGGAGATGACTTAGTTTGTCCACATTAGGATGCTGGTTATGTAGTTATATGATTTTGTAAGAAAGAGTCGACATGAAGAAGATTTAGGTTGGAGACAAAACTCTGAATTAGAAGAAAAGAAATCGAAAGAGAAAAAAAGTTGAAGAGGAGAGAAATTATATATCAAGAAGTTAGTATTGATTCTGTAGGTAAAAAGTCAAGCAAATCTCATTTAAGTCTCCTGAGGACATGGGTGGTTAAACGAAGGTTTGGTTTCAGAAGGTTATCCTTCAAGAGTCATTGATATTAAAAGAGAAAGTTAGACAGAAGAAAAAGAGAGGAAATAGAAGATGCTGATGATGTCGATGATGATGATGAAGGTTTTTATCTTTTCTCGCCTTGTCCAAAGTTAGAAGTTGATCACATTCTGTTACACAGTTATAGCTTAATGTGCGAAACAAGGAGAAAGAGAGATTCGAGTTAGACAAAAAGCAAGAAATGGATGAGTGAAGAAATTGGAATAGAATGAGAATGAGAATGAAGAAGATGAAATTGATGAATTATCCATCAGAAAGAAAAAACATTTATCTTTGAAAATCGGAAGATGATAGAAAAATAAAAATCAATAGAATGGACAGTCTGCATCGTTTCAAAATAAATAATTTTATTGGAAATAGCAATATAAAATAAATGAAATATTGGTAAATATTGTTTTTTAGGAATTTCTTAAATTGATTGGATTTCATATAATTGGTAGTTGATGAATAAATAACTTTGCTACCATAAGGAGCATATTGATTAGAATTTTCGAATTGAATAATTATCCTTATTATAAATTATTTTTTTGAGATTCAACTGGCTTTCAACAAATTCAATTGATTTAACGATACCATTGGTCAATAAAATTAACTAATTAAATTTTAGGCATCTTTAGCGTCTGCGATTCCACCTTCCGTTATAGCAAATGTTGCTTCACTTTCTGGTTGATCTGGGCTATCATATATTTTAGCAATCCTGGTTTCTCCTCTACCTTTTCTCAAAGCTATTCGTGTTGTTGATGCATGGGCTAAAATATGACCACCAATTGGTTTTTTTGGATCAGCTTGAAAAGTCATTCCAGCACCTTTATTATGGAACATGAAAAATAGTAGAAAAAAAACAAAATAAATGAATTCAACATATTTAGTGGAGAAAAAATTTACTACAAATTAACAATTAACTTACCAGGGTCTGCTGTCATTTGATTTGTAATAAAAACAGCTACGTTATATTCTTCACTTAATTTTTGTAAACGAGCCAGAAATTGAGCTAACTTTTGTTGACGATCTGCTAATTCTCCACGTCCACTATAGTCAACTCTAAATAAAGCCATAACTGAATCAACGACAATCAATTTGAAGGCACCTTTTGACTCAAATAAAATATCTGTTGCTTGCTCTAAAAATCGAAAGAAAGAAAATTGTTAATATGTATTGTACTGTAACTGAATAAATTATTTTCCAAAATATAATATTATATTACCTATTATTTCGTATTGATGTTCACTGGTATATGCTCTTACATAGAGAACATTGTCAAGAGCAGATTTTTCATCCATTTCAAATCTTTCAGCAATTTGTCTGTAAATAAAATAAAGTAAAATAAAATTAATACAACTTTGTATAACTTTAATAACATGATAGATGTTCATTTACTTTAAACGTTCTGGTCGAAATGTATTCTCAGTGTCTACGAATATTGCTTTGCCTCCAGGAAATCCATTTTCACCTTGTAATTGGCAAGTAACTATAAGATAGAGTGTGATATAAAACGAAAAGATATAAGAGATAAAAATGTTGAATCGATTTAATAAATCCACAAGGAATCAAATGTAAAAAACAGCAAACGCTGTACCTTATGTATGGCAAATATTATATGCTTAAACACTTAAACTTGTTAAAAAATAAAAAATAAATAGTGACTTATTCACTTACCACACAATGTATGACTTAACTGCGTTTTCCCACATCTGAACTCACCAAAGACTTCCGTGATTGACATACTTTCAATTCCACCTCCTAAGAGACGACTGTTGATGAAAATTGATTAATTAAAAAAAGGTAGACAAAGTAAAAAGAATAAATCATGTGTTAAATTGGAAGATAACTAATTGTTCTTTATTAAATTATACTTACTCCAATTCTGTAGAGCCAGTAGATACTTTAAATACAGCTTGTCTTTTCACACTTTGCTCGAAAGCCGTTTTAAACTTATTGGGTGAAGCCTTGGCCACAGCTTCTCGAATTTTGTCGACTTTAGCATCACTAAGTCCCTAAAACACAAGACAATAAACACAATAAATAAACCAAATAGGTTAGTTTTCATTTAATTTACAAACCTTTAATGCACATAACTTTTTCCTGGTACACATTTGGATTCCAGTTATTGTATAGATGCCAGCCGCTTTGAGTTTTTTTAGATCAGCTACATTCTAATTAGACAGATAAGAAAGGCTAGATTTATATTATAACTTAAATTTTAAAAATTGTACTTACCACTCCATAATCAGCTAATTTGTCTACATCACCACTGATTTCTTCGGCAAATCTGGATTGAGAATCAGTATCAGTGTCAACATCTTCAGCAAAACTTTCAGCTTGTGAAGCTGAAGCTGCTTTCTTTGCTCGAGACATTTTCTAAAAATGTTGTATCACCAATAAGAAATTATTAAATAATGAAACAATGAATAATTAGGTAAAGTAGAATAATGAAAAAAACACAAATAACAAATAAAGCAGAAAAGGCGATGAACTAGAGTTTATACAGTTTTGCTTATCATAGACACCACTTTTGCAAGAGACAAATTGTGCAATAAAATGGCGTTCAATTTTTATTCTACAAAAAGAATATTTTGTGTAAATGTTGTTCTTTTGTCTAAAACTTTAACGAGAGTTGTATCAGCATTCTTCTCGTGAGCTTCTTTTGCTGAAATATTATTTAACTTATTTACTATTAATTAATTTTGCTATTTATCTGGTTGATCGCTCATTATTCTACTTTACCTAATTATTCATTGTTTCATTATTTAATAATTTCTTATTGGTGATACAACATTTTTAGAAAATGTCTCGAGCAAAGAAAGCAGCTTCAGCTTCACAAGCTGAAAGTTTTGCTGAAGATGTTGACACTGATACTGATTCTCAATCCAGATTTGCCGAAGAAATCAGTGGTGATGTAGACAAATTAGCTGATTATGGAGTGGTAAGTACAATTTTTAAAATTTAAGTTATAATATAAATCTAGCCTTTCTTATCTGTCTAATTAGAATGTAGCTGATCTAAAAAAACTCAAAGCGGCTGGCATCTATACAATAACTGGAATCCAAATGTGTACCAGGAAAAAGTTATGTGCATTAAAGGTTTGTAAATTAAATGAAAACTAACCTATTTGGTTTATTTATTGTGTTTATTGTCTTGTGTTTTAGGGACTTAGTGATGCTAAAGTCGACAAAATTCGAGAAGCTGTGGCCAAGGCTTCACCCAATAAGTTTAAAACGGCTTTCGAGCAAAGTGTGAAAAGACAAGCTGTATTTAAAGTATCTACTGGCTCTACAGAATTGGAGTAAGTATAATTTAATAAAGAACAATTAGTTATCTTCCAATTTAACACATGATTTATTCTTTTTACTTTGTCTACCTTTTTTTAATTAATCAATTTTCATCAACAGTCGTCTCTTAGGAGGTGGAATTGAAAGTATGTCAATCACGGAAGTCTTTGGTGAGTTCAGATGTGGGAAAACGCAGTTAAGTCATACATTGTGTGGTAAGTGAATAAGTCACTATTTATTTTTTATTTTTTAACAAGTTTAAGTGTTTAAGCATATAATATTTGCCATACATAAGGTACAGCGTTTGCTGTTTTTTACATTTGATTCCTTGTGGATTTATTAAATCGATTCAACATTTTTATCTCTTATATCTTTTCGTTTTATATCACACTCTATCTTATAGTTACTTGCCAATTACAAGGTGAAAATGGATTTCCTGGAGGCAAAGCAATATTCGTAGACACTGAGAATACATTTCGACCAGAACGTTTAAAGTAAATGAACATCTATCATGTTATTAAAGTTATACAAAGTTGTATTAATTTTATTTTACTTTATTTTATTTACAGACAAATTGCTGAAAGATTTGAAATGGATGAAAAATCTGCTCTTGACAATGTTCTCTATGTAAGAGCATATACCAGTGAACATCAATACGAAATAATAGGTAATATAATATTATATTTTGGAAAATAATTTATTCAGTTACAGTACAATACATATTAACAATTTTCTTTCTTTCGATTTTTAGAGCAAGCAACAGATATTTTATTTGAGTCAAAAGGTGCCTTCAAATTGATTGTCGTTGATTCAGTTATGGCTTTATTTAGAGTTGACTATAGTGGACGTGGAGAATTAGCAGATCGTCAACAAAAGTTAGCTCAATTTCTGGCTCGTTTACAAAAATTAAGTGAAGAATATAACGTAGCTGTTTTTATTACAAATCAAATGACAGCAGACCCTGGTAAGTTAATTGTTAATTTGTAGTAAATTTTTTCTCCACTAAATATGTTGAATTCATTTATTTTGTTTTTTTTCTACTATTTTTCATGTTCCATAATAAAGGTGCTGGAATGACTTTTCAAGCTGATCCAAAAAAACCAATTGGTGGTCATATTTTAGCCCATGCATCAACAACACGAATAGCTTTGAGAAAAGGTAGAGGAGAAACCAGGATTGCTAAAATATATGATAGCCCAGATCAACCAGAAAGTGAAGCAACATTTGCTATAACGGAAGGTGGAATCGCAGACGCTAAAGATGCCTAAAATTTAATTAGTTAATTTTATTGACCAATGGTATCGTTAAATCAATTGAATTTGTTGAAAGCCAGTTGAATCTCAAAAAAATAATTTATAATAAGGATAATTATTCAATTCGAAAATTCTAATCAATATGCTCCTTATGGTAGCAAAGTTATTCATTTATTTTGGATTCACATAACATCAATAAACTCATCACTCATAGTAACAAACAATGAACAATTTAAAGTGTAAATAACTCCAATGAACTGTAACACGAGTTGGAATTATTATTTCAAACTAAAAAAAACTAATGTGCAGATTGTAACAATCAAAACCAATTTGTTTGAAGTATAGATAAAAAACAACAATAAAGGGATAATGATAAATCGCAGTAATTGTTACAATGAACAGTAAATATGCATATCAATAAGGCAATTTGAAAACGGGGAAAATAATTAAGATTTCTTTTTTTTGTTTAAGTGAAACCATCAAATGGCTAGAAAAAGTTCATCATTAGAAGAAGTCGATCATGAAGTTCTCATGGTTGGAACAAATTACAGAGTTGGCAAGAAGTTAGGAGCTGGCAATTTCGGTGAATTACGTGTGGGTAAAAATTTATTAACTGGTGAACCAGTGGCAATCAAATTTGAATTAATGAAATGTAAAGTGCCAACACTTCCATTGGAATATCGATTTTATCGGATGATTGGAGTTGGTGAGGGCATTCCAAGGATACATTATTTTGGTCCATGTGGACAGTACATAGCATTAGTAATGGACCTACTCGGACCAAATTTAGAAGAAATGTTTAATTTATGTGATCGAAAGTTATCAATCAAAACAACCATCCAATGTGCTCTGCAAATGATATCACGGATCGAGCATATTCATAGCCGTAAACTCATCTATAGAGATATTAAACCAGAAAATTTTCTTCTAGGTCGACCTAAATCATCTAAGCAAGATACAATACATTTAGTTGATTTTGGACTAAGCAAAGAATATATTGATCAAGAAACAGGTAAACACATACCTTTCCGAGCGGGGAAGCCACTAACTGGAACAGCTCGATATATGTCAATAAACACCCATATGGGCAAAGAGCAAAGTCGTCGAGATGATTTAGAAGCTTTAGGTTACATTTTTATTCTTTTCCTCAAGTCAAAACTTCCTTGGCAAGGTTTAGTTGTTGAGGACGTCAGAGAAAGGTATCGAAAAATCGGAGAGATAAAGAGATTGGTGGCAATAGAACTTCTTTGTGACGGATTTCCAGAGGAATTCGCAACTTATTTAAGATATGTTAGACGACTCGATTTTGCCGAGGAACCAGATTATAGCTATCTCAAAAGGCTCTTCAGTGATCTTTTCAATCGCATGTTTGTCGAAGATGGTAAGTTAATAAGATCAGTTCTAGATTCAAGTTTTTTTCTTACATAGACCTAAAATATAAAAAAAGAAAAAAAATAATCAGAAAGTTTTAAATATCACCAAATATACGTCATTTGCTTATCTATGGTATTGCATAAAAATCATTATCAAGTTGAATATAGCTTTCAGCAGGTTTTACGTCAACTGATATACTATTGAATATCTTAACTAATTAACTATACTCTAATCATGTGCATTTAAAGGTGAAAGTTTCAATTTTGTTAGTTAGAATTATTGTGTTCAACAAATTTGTACACAAATAATATTGAAACAGCTTTAACTTACCTTGAATAAGGTTATCATGGAAATGGTATTGATACATTTTTTGGTCTTTTGTTGTTTCTCTTCAGGTGTTTACGATTGGCATAAAAGATTAGCCGAGAAGGAGAGATTGGAGGATAGAAAGTTTTCTCAACCAGGTGTAATTTAATGACAATCGAATTGGATTAATAACGAACTCAGTTTGCAAGATTCATCATCAAACCTAAAAATTGACTTCTTTTGCTAACTCGTTCTTCTCCTTAAGATCGTAATATGGAGACCACCCCTCACAATGTGGCGGAATATTTGTTATTTGGCTTTTTAATTGTTGGTTTATTTGAAATCTTAATTCAAATAGATTATCTCAAATTATCTGGCCCTTCTTTAAACATTTAATTGTTATTTGTGTTCCTTGTTTGCTTTTTTAGATAGCTAATGTAATCATAATCTCTCTTCTCATATATTTATGTCCATCTTTTTCATAACATGTCCATTTAATTTCCTCCTAGATTTTACAAAATTAAACAAAGCTCATGAACTGAGATTCGTGTTACACTACTTTTCTACTTTTTTGACTTCGAATTGATCTTGATTTTAAAGTTTTGGTATCATATCGAACGTGTTTTAACATTATTTCTCCGGGGCTCAACAGACGAAGCCTCAACGCCAATATCATATGTTTGTACGTTTTTGTATTCATCCTTGCTGTCTCGACCTAAACATACCATGACAGCCTCAGATAATGACGAAATCTCCGAAAATCCTGATAAAAAATATCGTGGAAATGTTCCAGTTATAGATAGTATCGATCAAATGACCCCAGTCGAAAGGAAACTCACCAAATTATTCAAATGCAGCTTCTATCGTAATCGATGTTTTTTCACTTCTGATGATCCTGCAAGTTTCATGAGGCACCTTGAGACAAGACACAAAGGAGAAAATGCTTATTGCATTTACTGTTACTATTATTCTGGTGAAAACAAATCCTATGAGCGAACAGAGCGACTTATTGATCACATTTTGACACATCATGGGTTCAGAAATTTTCAGTGTAACTCTTGTGTTTACCGAGGAACAAGCATTCCTCATGTTCTACTCCATCAAGCAAATATTCATGGCAATAAATATCAAACTACTCTATCAGGCGAAGGTTCGATTGGATTATGTAAAGTGCTTGTTTGTAAGCAAATCGTTAATGGTCCCCTGCCAAGTGAAACGGTCCATTGGTCTAATTGTCGAGTTGATCGAGTTATTGCATCACCCAAAGAATCTCCAAAGTATCAATGTCTTTATTGTGATTTTGTTTCTCTTGTCCCTCACGTTGTTTTTTTTCATATTTGTAAAGTTCATCCCGACTTCAGTTTGTGTTTGTTTGACAAATATGTTGATCCTTTACCAGAGATAGAAGAAGCTGACGAAAAGAATGCTGAAGGTTTGTTTATCGAGTTTAAGTTTTTCTATTTTCCTGTTTTCAATCTCAACTAATCTTCTTTCCTTAATTGTTATTGTTATAGAAGCTTTAGATGATGAAGATCTCGAATTAGATGCTATCGTCAATGAACTCCACTCCATCGGTACCAAAGATGATGACGATGTTGATATGACTCCTGTTGATGAACCTGTTTCAGAAATTTTTTCTGATGACGAAAATGACAATCAAAACCGACAAGATATTGGCAAAGAGGAGACTACAAGGGAAAGACTGTTCGCCGTAAAAGGACTCAGAATAGCAAAGAAACAATCTGATTCAAGTAAAGCGCGAAAATCGACATCAAAACCTTCTGTTCGCTTTCAAGAGCCTGAATTTGACAAAGATGATGATGATGATGGAGATGGTGAGGAGGAATTGAGTTTGGCAAGAAAAATTAGAGGATTCAGACCTGAGCAGAGTGCAGCATTATTTACACCGGTGCCTTTAACTGGAAGCAAGCATTCCGCTCGAAATATGTTTAAATGTACAATATGTGCTGATGGAGCTCAACTTAGCAGAGTCGCAATAGAATCTCATTTAAAGAATAAGCATGGTACTTCAAGTTCATTCAAATGCTCTGAATGTGACTTTCTTGGCAGCTCAAAAGCCATTGATAGCCATTTCAGAGCCATTCATAGTTCTATTGAATCCACAGTTAGATATGTGAAATTTATTGTAGCTCTTGATGAAAAAGAAGAAGCAAGTAAAACAATGATGGGTCAACCTGTGAGGCCTGGTATCAACCCAGCACCAAAAAGTAGCAAAAAATCATCTGAAAAAGATCCTAAAAATTTATCAAGTAGAATCAAAAAATCTGTCTTTCTCGGACCGGCGAATTGGAAAGGGGGAAAAAGGCAAAAAAGAAAAGAGCCTGGTGAGGCCGAACAAGACAGTGGATCTGATGCTGAAACTATTTGTGGAGATCCTTACATAGAAGAAATGACAATTGACGAACAAGAACAAGAACAAGAGCCAGATAATCGTACGAATAGACGTATACATAGAGCTAAAAGAAAAGCCAGAGACCATGAAATGGTGATTTCACCAAATCAACCAGCCGAAGAGCTCTTTGAACCAAAGTCATCCCAAGAAAGAGGATCTGAATTCTTCTTTTGTCTGTTTTGCAATACATTTTCATCTACTAACTTTGATGAAGCTCAAACACATATGAAGCGACATCTTGGATTGGATAAAATTACCTGTCCGAAATGTCTTACTTTTGAATGTGCCAATATAAGAGACTTGAAATTACATTGCGAAAATGAACATCCATTCGATAGTGTTGAAATTGATGATAATAACAAACATATCAATTATATCACAGAATTTCTCAATGAACAGTTTATTCGTCGTTTTAAAAGTGACCAGATGTCAGCAGAACAGGCATCTAGATATGCCAGGATTATTTGTCCAATTTGCGAAAGAGCGAATCAATTGTCTGGTAACGCTAACTATCATCACGTCAGTTGGAAAGCATTTAAGAGGCATTTTTGGAAACACGCCAATGCCACTTATATTAATTGTAAAATCTGTAAAGCTCTTGTCCCCAGAATCATAAAACGTAATCATCTCGAAATAGACCATTATGATGAAATTTCTGAAGATATTTCCGATCTTAAAGGTTTGTAATCTTCATGCGTTTTTAAATTACAAGATTTTAATCTTTTTTTCTTCCACAGATTTGAGTAGTTATTATGATGAACCTTTATCTATACGAGCTCTCAACTGTCTAAAGAGTTACAAACTTAAGTGCAAAGCATTTTACGAAAGCCGCATAAAAGAGGAATTCGAAATTGAAGAATGCAGAGTCGTTCTAGGAACTGAATTGAAACAGGCAATGAGTGCTACCATTAAACAAGAACCTTGTGATACATGGTGAAACATAAAACCATATTTATTTGATTCTCTAAACAACATAATTAACAACAATCCTACGAGATATCTTTGGCTTCAATTAATTATGCTTATCTCAGTGTCTTTAAACTTTCACCGCATTTCGAAGTTGTATTGGTCAAAGACAAACAAATGGAAAAATTCGTATTTTGCTCGTTATGCTTCATCAAACGTTCACCGCCATTCTTCATTCCAATCAGAAATCCATCAATCTTTTGAACTCAGTCTTTAAGTTTTGGAAAAAAAATCGCACTGGGATGCAAAAATTCGGCTTAGCTGGTCGTTAATATAATAATCAACTCGCAATAAATCATACTCGTTTCATTCCTCTAGTTCAAATTTCGACGACGTTGTTGATAAGGACGTATCAGAATCGTAGTCAGTGGTTGATTTATATTGGTTTTCACTGCTATATACGGAATCGCCAGATGTCAAGTGATCATCATCGCCCTATTAGCATACAGAAAACAGTTTACAATCAACAAAAACTTCATGATAATCTAGTACTTCAATATTGTGCCATCTATTTGCCTTAAACAAACTTACATTCTTGTCCAATTTTGTGTTTATTTCATCTTCGGTATGGTAAATTTCGTCTGTTTCTTTATATCCAGTCAAATTTGAGATCTAAAGGAAAAATTTCATAACAATCAGATTTAACCATGACGCAAGACAGCAATTTCATATCTTACCTCGCTCATTAAAAGTCCTTTGGCCTCAAGCATCTGACTAAGGGAACCAATTTGTTTTAATATACGCTCCATTGCATCTTCTGTTACTTGTAAACGTTTTTTAAGCTCACATATTTGTTCATCTTCTGTATAATTGAAAGTAAAGCCATAAGTATGAGCATAAAATGCTAATACGATATAAATTTTGTACAATAACATATTACTCATTAATGATACTCACTTTTCAAGTCTACCAATTCTTCTTTGCAAGTGTCAAAAAAGAAAAAATTTGTTGATCAGTAAATAACAATTGAACATTAACAGGAAAGATTTTCGGGTTTACTTACCTTGTACAGTGTTTTTGGCTGCGCTTTGTTTATCGTTTCGTACTCGCTTTTTTAGTCTCTGACTATTTGCTTTTCGTTTGATATTATCACCATGTTCATCATATTCCTCACTGAAGACAAATTTTCTGTAATCAGGATCCATCTGGAAGTCCTTAACAATTGGTTTATCGTTTTCAATCGAGTCTTCGTCAATCTCATCTGCATCATCAAACCTATCATCGAATCTATCATCATCTTTGCTCATGAACTATTCAAATCAATAAAAACAATAACAATGTTGATTAAATGCATCCGTGAAATGATAACTAATCTGAACTAATCTAAACTAATCTGGTGAAATTGATCTTCACCTTTAGGATAGTATACAGGAAGACCACAAATAACCCGATGGTGTAAAAAGGCATTAATAAATTGAAAATTCCTCCAGATTCTTTCGACTTCATTTGCCCAATTGTTGATCTCGATGAAGCTCCAATGAAAGGCTGTAAACAAAGTAGTTAAAGTGAATATCATGAATAGAAAAATTGATTCAAGATGAAGTTCCACAAATAAAGCAATCAAAATTACGATTATAAAAAATCACAAAAACATTGGTTTCTTCCTTATATATTATTATTACCTGATTAAGTGAACCTGGTTTTTGGTATCTCATATCTCTCATAACATGTTGGCGGACTCTTGGATGAACCATTGCTATATTGTAATAGTAAATGAAACGGTTAGAGATTGGATAAAGGTTTTGAATTGCAATGGATATTACCTAAATTATCAGCAGAGCGAGGCTTTGGTGAACGGAGAGCAACTTCAATCATTGGGTAGAATATTTTTGGCCATAGAATGGCAAAACAAGCAACAATAACACCGAGTATAATAACACTTTTACCTGTACTCAATTCATAGGAAGTCTTACCAGATCGACCTTTAGGTTTAGTCCACCAACCTGATTTAACAGCCATTTTATATTTAAAAAAAACAAATCAAATCAGGTTGAGGTTTCTTTGGATTTCAAAAAATTGAATTTCAAGAAACTATGAATCGGATGAACACAAAACAATTGATACTAAATGCATAGATGATAAACTCACTCTAATCTTAACCTATCAAAAAATCGATTTCAGCTCATTGCGATTGCTCTTGGAAGCTTTTCTTGGTTTCAACAATCAACTTGTTGTAATCAACTTTCTGCAATTTACTTCCATACTCATTGAGTAATTTTAGACGTTGACCAACTAATTAGTAAAATTACCTTTAAGCTTGATAGCGCAATTTGAATCGAACTAGTCAATATCCTACCAACCGATAGCGTAACAAGAGTAATGTTTTTTAAGTATCTTAATCAAGCGATGATTGAAATTTTACTCAAATTGGATCGATGTTGATACAGAAAAAAATATAATTTTGTTTCAAGTTGAACCGAATGGAATTAGTCTTTCAAATATTATATAATTGAATTGATTGATAGTTTTACATCAAATGCAAAGCAATTTGTTACAGTTAGTGAATTGAATCAATCTGAAAATATGTTGAAGAAGAGGGATAAATTGAATTATAACAAAGAAAAAGTATTTTATGATATAAGATGAACATAATGATGATGGTGATAATAATAAGGAGTTTTATGAGATGTTTTCCAAGAAAAGGAACATTTTTTCAGCCCTAAATCTTTTCGAGAGGAACTTTTCAGATGAGAATGTTTGAAATGAGCAAAAGTTTCAGCCTGTGAGGTAGCTTGACTATCGGAATGAATCAATAAACTGAGGAGGGTTTAAACAGAATAGACCCTTTCCCTTGATCCATTAATGGGCTAAGAAAGCGAGTTGAAGAGAGAAAGGAAGACAAAAAGTGAGGACAAGATGAAGGAAAGAAAACAAGGAAAGCAAGAAAGATTTGTGAGAAGAGGGCGAAATGACAGAAATGAAAACACAAGAGGGAGCAAATATATAAAGGGTAATAGTGGGCCAAAGGGGCAAATTTGGGGAAACCCAATTCCTGGAAAATATTTCAATGAGAAGTGGTTCTTTATAGAGAATCCTTTTTTGTCCTTTCCCTTACATTTTCACAGTAACTCTGCTTTGCTTGAAAACACACTTAGAGACAAAGTTCAAAATAATACATCCACAATCTTTTTTTTTCAGGTAAAAAACTCATCATCATCTTTTTCTCCCTTTCCCTTTCTCTTTCCCTTTCTATCTTTTCAAGTCACTCACTCTCGTACACACTCTCACTCTGATGTGTTTACATCGTTTCATTATCAACATCAATTCACATTTGACTGTTTAACTGGTAACCAGGCCTTTCATATCTTTTTATTTTGCTCTTGAATTGTTTTTTCTTTTCTACTGCCAAAAAATTGCATTAATCGCCAACGTTTTTCTTCCAATCTTTTTATTCCATATTCAGGTAAACTTTTTTAACCATTTATTCACCACCGTGTTTCCATAATTGTAATCGATTCAACTGTTAACATTTTGTTGATTCTTAAACATCACAATTACTGAATTTCGTTTTTGGTTTTCATTAGTTGGTTGTTGATTGAGTTCAAGAAAGATCCTTTAGTGTTGATAACAAATAATCTTATGTTATTTCTGACTGAGATATTGTTAATTTGGAGAGTAAAAACGAGCTAATACAACAGAGAAACAACAATGGACAACGAAACACTTCGTAAAGATGAAATTGAAGCATTGTCAGCTATTTATGGAGATGATCTGGTTTTGGAAGAAGAAGAAAGCCATGGATTCTCTGTTTCTTTAACGCATCCCGAGGAAAGTGAAAAATCAATCAAACTTGATATTCGCTTTTCCCTTGATTATCCTTTATACGGTCCACCATACTATACACTAAGTGCTCCATGGATGTCTCGTAACCTCAAGACCAGTTTAACTAATGAACTCAACTCAATTTATCTGGATAATCAGGGTGAATCCATATTGTATATGTGGATAGAGAAAGCTCGAGAGTATCTAGAAAAGAAAGAAACCGGTGAATCAGTTTCAAGTAACAATGAAACCGGCAACGCATCTACTCCTGAGGACAATGGTAATTTGGATGAACAATTAACTGCATTGAATAATAAACAACTGCCGTCATCAGGTTAGTAAAGCAAATTGATTTTTTCGACATTTCTTCAATTTACACTCTGTATTTTTAAACAGCTTTCTTATGCAGCTCTACCTCATTTTGAGGGACCAATTGTTAATTAAGTATTTGCATTCATAAATTTCCTGAGAGGTTGTAACTTGAACGGGTTGAATATTTATGAGCTTCATTGCGTTAAATCTGTTGATTTATCAACCGGTTACTTAGTTGAAGGGTTGTAGATGATGAATAATATTAATTGATTGAATTTTGTCAAAGTTCATTTCTTAATATGGAAATGTTCAAAGCATGTTTCTACTTCAAGTTAACTTGCTAACTAGTTGTTGAAATTGTTTTGATAATTAACCGAACTGATGAAAACAGGGAACAGGAATCATGCGATTAAAGATTAATTGGTCACAAATTACTTTGCTGGATTGTTATTGTAGTCCTTGCTTTTGCTCATGTGAATCTCATCAATGTGTTGATACAGATTAACCTTGAGTTTACAGGTGAACCCTCATTTTTGAATCTCTAAGTTATAATTAAAGTGCAAAAACAGGATAACTGTGTGAAAGATTGTCATGAAGAGATACATTAATCGAGACTAGGCTACTAGGGAAGAGGAGTAAAGAGAAAAGTTAAAGTTGATGATGAGGAAGATGAAGATGAAGTGTTTAAATAATAGTTTTGAATTAAATGAAAACAAATTTAACCTTGAAATCTTCGCTTTAGTCACCTAAAAATAGTTGTAATGCAACTTGGATCATTCAACCAAATTGTCTTCTATGGTTAAGTTGCAGACTTTAATTCTTGTTTCTCCTCTTCGCTCTCTCCGGTTCAGTGATAAATAATAATTTGAAGAAAAATGTTGTTCACATAATCATGTTCATCATGTTTATATGATGAAAAAAACTATTACACTTCTCGAAACTATTACATTTGGCATCAATTTTTATTGATCAAGAGATTTATCTTGTTTTCACACTAAAATGAAACCTCTCAAAATAGACATCAACATTGTGTCAATAACATTGTTATTCACACAGCAAGCTAATTGACAATTAGGCAAATTACATGTAATTACCCAATTAAACTAATTTGTGAAAAATTTCCTGCATTTTAAACCAACAATTGACATTACTCGATTACTTATAATTTTTTAATCTCTTGGTTATACAGCTTTTCGTCTCTTTGAATATTTTTGAGATAATTAATCGGTCAATCATCTCGATATATTGAACAGTTATTTTAAGAGAGTTTCATTTGAAGTGATTTTGGTGCAACCATTGTTTAACTAGTGCTTAACTGTTTTGTGTATTAATTTATTAATAACTTGATTGACTATTCCAGGTAAAAGTGAAAATGACGGAGATGGAACTGACGAGGAAAATTATGAATACAAGTATGAAGAGTATGATTACCATCATTACCACCATCACAAAGATAATGGTCTTTCCAATGATATTAATCTATTTCATGGTGAACCAATTGTTGATCGTCGGAGTGTTTTTCAAGCTCATATTTGTCCAGTTGATTGTACCAACCAAGTCCATTCTGCTCTGGCTCAGTTGAAAACAAACAAAAAGATTGCCAATGCAACTCATAATATTGTAGCCTACCGTATCAATGGTGGAGCTAATCATTCTTTCATTCAAGATTGTGATGATGATGGCGAAACTCATGCTGGTGGGCGACTTCTTCATCTCCTTCAGCTTCTTGACGTTAAAAACGTTCTCGTTGTAGTTAGTCGATGGTATGGTGGAGTTAATTTGGGCGCCGATCGCTTCAAACATATAAACAATGCTGCAAGAGAATTGCTTGTCAAATGTGGTTATATTGAAGCTGTACCTGAGAAATCATCTAATTCCACTTCAGGGCGAAAGAAAAAATCTAAATAACATTTAATCATGTATTCCCATTTTAAACATTCAAATGGGAATGTATTCACAGAGCAATGTACGATGGCCAATTAGCAATTAACTTTAAGGTTTACTGCATCTCAATATTAATCATATTCACGCAGTTAAAATCCAGTGAATTAACTGCTCAACCTGTTAACCTTTTCTCAGCTCATCTCATTTGTATTACTTTTTTCGTGGTTATTTTTTTGCTTTGGATTGGTTATCCAAGCTAAACTCGTCTCATCATTGTCCATAAATCGACTGTAAACACTCTATCGATTAACATTGATCGATCGATAACTACTCTATCGATTAGCAGTTTAGCTTCAATTATTGTCAAATAATCTAAGTCTTTGAGAAATTGATTAATCAAAAATCTTTAATGACTGATGCAAATTTTTATTTTTTGATTGACTTTGATTGTAAAGTCTATTGAAGTCTTTCATTTAACTTTTTTTCCTAATCATAATTCTCATTGATGAGTTACTTGATCGGGCAGCTTACAATCAAACTTTTCTTTACTTTAATGCCTTCTATAGCGCAATGAACAAATTACCATTTGGGTTTAAATCTAAAGTTCATCATATTGCAATTACGTTTAATTACATTTAATCAAATAATGTAGATCTAAATAATTCTTTAAATGCTTTACGCTTTCCATAAATAACATTGTATCTTTATATTCACTTCAATTTGATATGCGTTTTTGTACATTAAATGTAGATTTATAAAAATATTCCATTAAATTGGTTTTCTATATTTGCCATCAAAGCAAAATTTACAACTTTCAATTTTATTTGTTTATCTTGAAATTAAATAATTTTAATTGTTGATATTTCTGTGAATCAAAGTCTTATGTTTGAGCAAGTTTTGTTATTTCAAAATGCCCGCCCTCAATATTTGTTTACTGAATTTGTACAAGACTTCATGATCGTCTCGAGTGAAGTGAGTTTTGTTTTAAATAATCATTCTTTATAATTAAATTTATTTTTCTGCTAAATGTCATGTTTAATTCAACTTTACAAGCTATCCTGCCAAGGACTTATCGTGTTTTGATTCAATCTATTCGATCATTTAAGAATAACGTTGAAAGTGATTCCGAGAAGTGGATTAGACTTGCTGCACATTGGAGTGATAAAGATAATAAATTTGGAACCGATTCTGAATCTGATGCCATTAAAGGTTATGAAAGTGGACGTTTATCTACTTTTGAAGATGATGAGGGTAATCCTTTGTATCCAACTGGACTATTGACTAATGCCAAACCATTAAAGCCTCATAAGTATAGATCTTCTCACATTAGGGTAAGATGGTTGTCGTTTTAAAAATTTGTATTCTAATTGTTTTATTTTTCATAGAAAAACAAATTTGTTGATACCAAGAATGTGAAATTTATAGCAGGCAATGGAGGATCCGGAGAAATATCGTTTTTGAGGTTATTCCTGAATCCCATGGCAGGACCGGACGGTGGTGATGGTGGAAATGGTGGACACATTATACTGAAAGCTGATGAACGAGTCAAATCTTTGTCTGATTTACAATCAACTTATTATGGTAATAACGGAGAAAATGGAGCAAATAAAGATCTGTCAGGAAAATGTGGAAAACATATTATTATCGATGTACCATTAGGCACGTTAATCAAAGAACAGAGTGGGAAAATTTTAATTGAATTGACAAAAGATGGAGAAATGTTCATTGCTGCTCGAGGTGGAGCAGGTGGAAAAGGAAATCATTTCTTCTTAACGAACGAGAACAGGCATCCTAGAGTAGCTGAATATGGAGGCCGAGGTGAAACTCGACAACTTATATTAGAGATGAGATGCTTTGCTCATGCAGGTTTGATTGGATTTCCTAACGTTGGAAAATCAACTTTACTCCGAGCTATATCTAGAGCTACACCAATGGTTGCAGATTATCCCTTCACAACATTAGTACCTCACATTGGAGTTATCGAATACTCTGATTATGAACAAATTGCTGTTGCCGATTTACCTGGTCTTATTGAAGGAGCTCATGAAAATCAAGGTTTGGGTCATGATTTTCTGAAGCACGTCGAGAAGTGTGTTTGCTTGTTTTATGTTATAGATATTAGCTTACCAGAACCTTGGAAACAATTAGAGGCCTTAAAATACGAATTAGAGCAATATAAAATGGGATTATCTAAACGTCCACATTGTATTATAGCATCTAAATACGATTCTGAAGACTTGCTCCACAAATTGGATGAGCTTAAAAGTTATATAGCAGAAAATACAGTCAAAGATGAAATTCCATTACCAGTAATACCTGTGTCAGGAAAATATGGTTACAATTTAACCGAATTTCTTAAGCACTTAAGAGCTTTATACGATTTGTATAACAAACCAGAGCCCGACGAGGAAGGTTTTAAATGGTAATAAATAGTATAAATAATTTAATATAATATATAAATAAATACATAATCTGAGTAGACAATTTCAAAGTTTTCAATTCGAAACGTATTTATAATGAATGGATTAGACATGATAAATTGAGGATTCATTTAAATGAATCATCGTCGACACATTTTACAGTTACCAAGCAATTTATCAACGAATGATTGAAAAAGTAAGAAACGGTTCGTATTTTATCAAATCAATGTAAATATATAATATAAATTAATTCTAGAAAGACATGTACATTTACAAGTTATATCATTTGTACCTAAAAGTCACTGTAGCAGTCAAGTCAAGTAAGCAACAGTGACAGTGTTGCTTACTTATCATAATTTACTATAAACCATCATTAAAAGTTCGAATTAAGTAAATATTACATTTAGAGTCCCTATTCAACATTGATAATCAAATAATAAGAGAAGTATCCCAAGTGTTACCATTTTTTCGAGCTTATATTGTATAGCGTGAAAAATAAGGTTACATTTATACTTGCTTTTTATTTGCACATGCGGCGATTATCATAATTAAGCATTTTTTATCAAGTATATAGTATATTGAAAATAAAGAAAAAATTGTCAAATCGTTAGAAGTATAAATTAATTTAAACAACTTTGACTTTGAATAGCAACCTGCTACAATTCATCTAAAAATTAGTCATCTTTATCTGTAGGACTTTTGAACTTTCTAATCTCTTCTAATATTGCCATTGCACCTAATTTTCTGAATTTTTCCGCTAATTTAAGTCCTATTTTAGCACTATTTATAAAGTTGCGTCTAACTGTTGAATAACAAGGAGCATTAGAAGGAGGTAAACAAATGCTGGTGAAGTGTTTTGTTTCTCCAATAACGTCATCGATATCGATTTCATCTGCAAGATCAGCTTCCTCGTGGGTTTTAATTGATTTAGTACCATCCAAAGAGAAAACGGAACCGTGAAGCGTCAGCTTTATCCTGCGTTTTTCATCACCAAAATCTTCATTAACAATATCTGTTGGATCCCATGAACATCGAACTCCTAGCGGAACTGAACACCCTCCTTCAAGTTTTGCCATAAAAACACGTTCTGCTATTACTTCAAAAGTGGTTTTGCAATGGATTAAGGGACTTAAAAATCGTATTGTCTCTAAATCATCTTCACGACACTCGATTGCTAATGCACCTTGACCAACGGCATACCACCAATCAGAATCCAGCTGATGAGATATTCGGTCTTCATAGCCACTCCGTTTTAAACCAGCATAAGCAAGAATCAAAGCTGAATAAGGTCCATCTGGATCATCCAGCTTATTCATTCTTGTTGTAAGATTTCCTCTGATATCGATTGGTTCAACTTCAGGATTATAAAATCTTAGCTGAGCTATTCGTCGAAGAGATGAAGTTCCAATGACAATTGGTTCTTTTATATTATGTTTTGTAACCCATTCAGATTTATTATCACTAGGAGGTTGGATAAGTGTAAATGGTTTATCCAACTTAAGGGAGCTTTTCAGAACTAAAGCATCGTCGGGACATTCTCTTCTGTAAAGAACAATTTAAATGGAATTAGCATCGTAAACAGATTAATTGTACTAAATATTATGTTTAAAGTGCATACTTACTCAAGTATAGCTGCTATACAGAGTTTAGGAGGCAAAGTAGTAGGCAAATCCTTGAGAGAGTGAACAACAAAATCGATCGACTTATTTAGTAAACCGTCTTCAAGTTCCTTGGTGAATAAAGATTTAGAACCTATTTGAGATAGTGGTGTATCCAAAATGTGATCGCCTTTCGTTGTCATTGTGATCAGCTCAAACTGATAATCCTTTTCGGAGTAAAATTTTCGCAGTTCACTGATGACAACCTCAGTTTGAATAAGTGCAAGTTTACTCTTTCTGGACCCAACACGTATTTTAATGGCTGGTTCATCACCACTAGGTTCAAGAGCTGGCATCTTGCTTTCCTTTCCATCTTCAAACGAATCAGTTCGTCTCCTTTTTGGGCACCACATAATCGGAATAAATGAGTAAAATGCAATACTCAAATAAAATAAATCAATAAACAAATAAAAAATATGAGGAAATTAACGCCGGAGAAACCAGTTTTAAATTTACAATAATTAATATTTCATCAAGCACCACTAAGTAGATCAAGTAGATTAATTCCAGTCAACAGCATGTCACATAAACGTTGCATAAACCACCGATAACAAAAGTATATTAATTCAAACTTTAGAAGTGCAAAACAAGTATTATTCTGGAGGATAAAGTTACTGGTAGTGATCAAACTGATTGAAACTTTGAAAATTTCAAACTTGATGTCTAAATCTGCAGAATTATCTAATCCATCAACATTGTGTTTGAGATGTGGTGGCTACTGGTAACCGGTTATTTGGTTAAAGGGAAAGTAACCATGGATCGTTTACTTTTAACTCTGGTTATGTTTAATTTAATACAGATTCACCCGAGATTCTTAGTTTTGCAGATCGCCAGTTATGTTATCATCCAACTTACTCATCAGTAATATTAATTAAACACAAATAAAACAGCAATGCTTTGATTAAAAAATATCAAACTAACTACAGATAGAGAGAGAAGAGTAGAGAACAGAAAACTAGCGCTACCTTCATCCGGTATTCCTAACTTGTTTGAATTTTCTACCGTGTGATTACCGTTGTACCAACCAAACTAACTGTTAAACGCCGCATCTTAAGTGTGTTTCTATGAGTCTTAACATGATTAATTGATAAAAATGATGGCTGATTATTCTTGTGTTTAAGGAGATGAGCAAAGTACTCGATACAGCAAGTATTATAATCTCTACTCTTTCAAACGATACAGGTAAAGAGGTTCATAAAGTTGAATTACACATGTCAATCAACCGAAGTGAATTTTATTTATTCATCAATAAAGATAATATTCAACATATTGAAACCAACTTTCAGTGAAAAATTAAAGAGAAACTGAAAATTTCAATTTCTTATTGGATTTAAAATCCAATAAAAAACGCGGTTATTTTAAATTGAGAAATTGATTCTATCAAAAATAGTGTTTATGACTCTTTTCATTTAGAAATTTTTCAAATGTGTTATTTAAAATAAAAAGCGCCACTGTTTTTAATGAAGGTGATTAATTGCTGTAAAAATTATGAATAATTTTTGAAAGTCACCGAGCATATTGAATAAAAACATAATTCTTACTATCAATTCAAGTGAAAATAAACTTTATTTAAGCTTATGTGTCGTCAAGTAACAAATAATGAAATGATCGGATCATCTTAATTTAGGAAATTATCTTTATATCAATTGCATCACAAATTTATAATCTAGTTTTCCTATCATAAATATAATTACCAAAGACTCTTTATAATACCTAGGCAATAACAACTATTTGACAATATTTGTAGCATTTAATTCACATACATTCTTGGCTTATCTAATTCCTGATTGCAACAGAGCATTGGATACCAAATATGAGTGTAAAAATTAGCTATTAATAAATCAAACTAGCTTTTGCTTTAATCAAGTAATTCTATTTTAATTCCTGCAGAAAATTATTTGAAAGATGCAATTTACGTCTATTAGTTAAATCAATAGATGGAGCCTAAAAGTGAATAAGGTACCAGCAAAGACCAAAGTGTCGGTTAACGTCAGGTCAAGCTGAAAGTGTTAATTAATTTTTAATTGTTTAAAGTAACTAATTATCTTTAAATTGTGTGTAAACATAGTTATCTAAACCTCAAGAACCTACGTGTAAAATCTCATATTAATACTTTGAGTCATATCTCTTAAAATGGATAACATTGATGAGGATATCATACCATGTGCTTCAGACTTACCCTCAACAGGTGAACTCATTGGTATTGTTGAGAAACTTAAGCTCCTTCTTCCTGGAATGTTAACAAAGACGGCCAAGGAGAAACATGGCTCATTAATACTGTCATCACTGGATAAACTCAGAGATGGCTTAATGGCAAATGCGATCCACAGCCCTTCTATTGATACCAGGCTCGACAAGTTGGAAAATCTTCTGTCGTGTAATCATCAGGCACCAAGCTATGCGTCCAAGGTAGCTGCACCCAAACAAGACCAGCTTCTGATTATTAAAGCCAAGGAAGACAAAATTGAGCAAGGTGTTATTGACAAGGTGAAAAAATTAATTAAAGATGACACAGAATTACAAGTGGATGCCTTGTCTGTTAATGAAAAAAGTATTAAAATAAAATCAAGCAATAGACAAACTATCAAAAAAATCAAAGAGAGGGTGGACAATGAGGAAGCTAGTGTTCAATCTTTTGAGGCTAAGAAATTGGATCCACAAATCCAGATCACTATTAACTCTTCTGAAATCGAGGACGAAGATACATTTATTAAAAGAAATGGTTTACTCGCGGACCAGATGTGTAAATTTGTTGTGATTACAAACTATCAGAATTACAACAAGATTGATAAGACCAGAGTGATCATTCGGTTATCCAAAGAAAATAGGCAAATAATCGAACGGAATGGAAGGGTATTTATGGGAGGCTTCAGCGTCAACTTTGCTGATAGTTTCTATATCAAATCATGTAACAACTGCTTCAACGTTGGTCACACCAAAAAACAATGCTCTAAAGAAAAAATATGCACCAACTGCACTGAATCTCATGAAGACATACACTGTGAGAAAGACAAACAAGAAAAAGGATGTCTGTATTGTTTCAACAAATATAAGATTATGCGTCACAAGCCGAAATCAAAGGATTGTATATCATATCAGGAGGAAATTGACCGTCAAAGAAAGATGACAAATTGGAATTATGAATTTTAAATTTTTTGCTCATAATTGCCAAATGGTAGCTATCAAAACCAATAATGCTATTTCTCAAATCAACGAACATGACGCTATAATGATGCAAGAAGCGAACCCAAGCATCGTTGCACTTATTGACACCAACAAATTTGCGGTCTGCTCAAATGGCAGAACTGTAACAATAGTCCCGAAAAAGAACCTTATCAAAAATCTCAAAATTGGTCGAGAAAATTTGGTCACACTAATCAAACAAAACGAACTGAAAATCGTAGTGGCAAATGTTTATCTCAGTCCGAGTCTCAAAGAAAATGAATTTATTGACGAAGTTCTCTCTCTGGAAAAGTCATTAAATGGCTTCAGAAACCTACCCAACATCCTGCAAGGAGATGTCAATTGTAGTCATCCTGACTGGTCTTACCAGACTGATAATTGGAACAAAAATAATGGAATTACCTTATCTCAAGCAATGGCTAGACTAAACTTACACAATATCACAACACCGAATGAATCCAATTTCACCTTCATCAGCCATAACAAGAACAGACACTGGATAGACCTGGCGTACACTAACATCAAGGCTGTGTCACTGATGTTACCCTTAGTTTTTCTACATCCGACCACAGGAGCCTAAGCATCACCGTCAACACAAGCGACAAAACACTCACCTCAATCAAAAAAATCGAAACCAAAGTCTGCTTTGATAATAAAAAATATTTAATGCTGAATAAGCAACTTATCTCGGAATTACCCGAGCAGGAATCCCTCAAGACAATTGATGATATCAATAAAGCCTTAACCAACCTCCTTGACTCACAATTAAGAGCTCAAGAAGAGTGTACTTTTATTGTTAAGTCAAGATCACTCATGAGAAGCCTAATTGACAAAAGCCTAAAAAGCAACTCAAAAAGCTCAAGAAGAAGCTCAAGAATGATCCCACTAACATCGACACTGTTCATGCGATCAAAAAGTGCAAAAACGAAATTAACGATGGAATCAAGAAGAAGCTAGTTGAAAAGTATGACCTCAAAGATCCCAAAACTGCATGGAAAAGGATCAAAGCTCTGCTATTTGATGAACAATTGCCCTCTGAAGAATTCAACCAGAACTCAGAGATAATACTCTCCGAACTCCAACAGATCGACCTCACAAGCAACATTCCTCCTAACCCCACTCCACTTAATCACAAATTGCACACTCATATAAGTACTGATGAATTAATCAAAATGACTAGACGACTCAAAGATTCAAGTCCTGGGTTGGATAGACTAAGACCTTCTGCAGTGATTGAGCTCATCGAGTCGTATCCTCAAATAATAACACAATACTTCAACATTATTATCAACAATTCGCTCTTTCCCTGGCCTTGGCGCCTTACTAGAGGTGCTCTGATCCCAAAGTCAGACAATATCAGGACTCGACAAATTCGAATGATCTCCACTTTTGGTAAACTACTAGTAAATTTATGTTGGAAGAAATAATCAAAGTCTACCCTGACCAAGAACTGAAGCATCAGCATGCTTACATTGAAAAGAAAGGCATAAACACCTGTCTACTTGAAGTACTCGACTCTAGACCATCCCAACATGGTCTCGTATCATTCGTCCAAACAGACGTAATAGGAGCCTTCGATAACATAAACCGCAAATCGTTTCTTTTAGAGTTAATGAAAGTTAAACTGAACATACCAACAAGAAAAATGCTTGTTAGCTATCTGATGGACAGATACTGCATTTTTCCTACTAAAAATGGTATCAAAGCCCTGAAGATGAAAAGCGGAGTTCCTCAGGGATCTATTCTTGGTCCTCGGCTCTTCGCTATTGGACTCCAACCTGTCCTGGAAAATCTTAGACATAAACTTGACATCCTCCAGAAGAACGAGGACGGATTACATTTCTCACTCTCAGCTTATGCTGATGACATATTTATCAGAATAGATATCACCAAACACAGTAAACGCAATATTCCCTGTGTCTCCGACTGGATCAAATATATCTTCTCGAGCTTAAATTCCCTCTTGAACCCAATTAACCTATCTGTGTCCATGAAGAAATCAGTTATACTTGCAAACACCAGACTGGCTAGAACTCTAGTAAAAGATGGAATTGCTAACGTGGCTGAAAAAGCAACCTTCTTAGGCCTTCCCGTCAAAGCAAAGTGTGGAGAAATGCATGTTGATACTACTCAACTCTTGGAAAACATTGAACAAAGCATTAACCGTAGATCTCTCAATAGTCATATTCTTAAAATCTTACCCGCTAATATTTTTAAGCTCATCATTAATTCCTACATCTACTCATTACCGATCTCATATGCCCCTATTCTTATCCCAGCTCTCATTCAAAACCATTCCTTCGCCAGAAATATCAATCGGATTACTAACCTTCTCACTAGACGAAAATATAATATTAGAGGTCATGACAGTTTAACGCTATGTCAATCCTTAGTTGGCATAACTCCTCTTAATTTTAAAATCTTTTCAGTTGGAATTCGCCAACTACTAGCTCATCTACCAGCAATAAGTGAAAGTCACCATTTCGAAGGTATTCAAAAGTATCTTCCTCATGCACCATCTGACTTGATCTGGTGGGGCCTCAATTCTATGACAAAATATTCCACTCAAGTATATGTCTCTGATAAATGGAAACATTATCTTAGAACTAAGAAAGCGCTCCGCTGGATAATGCCTCGGTGGAAAGAACTTGGATCCTTCAAAATAATTAACTCATCAGCTAGATTCCTAATCGGTGGTTATAATTTTATCACAATGGAAAATGAATGTTCCTGCGGCTCCAAGATTGCTGATAATATCCACTGGTTATTTCACTGTCCGAAATACTCACAATCAAGACTGTCTTTCAAACATCACAACGAAAATCTAATCAAAGATATCATTACAAATCCCACCTATATCGAAAATTCATTGATGAAATTATACTAAATGAACTACCTCAAATCAAGAATTTTACCAAATGACCTAAATACTCTGCCCTATCTCAACTGCAATTCCCTCATCCCTAATTTCCCATCACCCCTCTAATTCTAAAATAATCTTATAAAATCTTATATATTTTGTACTGTAATTATTACAAGAGTGAAATTTACTCATAATAACTATGTATGGGTGGCGCCGTACAAGCTGCCCTCTCAGCTGGAGAAACAAGAAATAAAGCAAAGAGTAACAAGAGACTGCACGAGAATAGAAGACCTCAAATTGAGATTATTAACTATGGTAGGCGTTGATAGATAGCGCTGGTACCGAAAAATTAATACTTTATAATTTTTAAGGAATTAAACAATTAGAACAATTAAATTAACTCTCTTTTTCTCTTTCTTTTTCCCTTTCTTTTTTTCCCTGAAATCAGAGCCATCTAACAAAGCCTCCCGAAACCATTAATCTCAATTTGACGTCTTCCATTCTCGTGCTATCTCTTGCTCCTCTTTGGGTACCAGATAGTTTCACTATCGGGAAATAGCTTGTTTACACTAAAAGTGCTAAAAAACGGGCAAGAAAGTTGAGTTTAGCTCATTTCCCCAGACCCGTAAGGGGATGAGGGTTCTTTGAGTGAGATAAGGCTGTAGCTTTCTCTGTGCTAAAATAGAGATAACAGCGATAATTTGGCTCAAACACTTTTAGAGATTAAAAAATGTTATGTAATTAATTTTGTCATTCGTTTTTTATACAACTTAGGGGCAGTTCGGTTCAAGACAAATGTTGATAAAAATGTGGACAAAAATGTTATTAAAGATAAAATTTTGATAATTTGTGACGTCACAAATTTTACAACGATTCGGTTTACAATTTTTATCCACATTTGAATCATGCGCTTGCATTGAAACCTTATCACAAAAATTTTATCTTAAAATTTTATTTGATTAAAAAATCAACATTAGAATAAGTTTTTAGACAAAATTTTAATCAAAATAGGTGTTTAATCTAAATAATTGCTTAAACCGAACTGCCCCTTAATCAGAGACTTTTTCTCCCCAGACCCGTAGGGGCGTAGGGGTTAATATATATTTGGTTTGTAATCTTTCGAGATAAACGTATACTTTTATGTATTAAAAATCAAAAGAATGTTGATAACACAGCTATTGTAGATAATTTTAGAAAAGTGAGATTAAAATTTAACCTAACTGTGAGGATCTATTTGGATAGTTCATCTTTTTTTTATCTTTGTTATTATTGTGACTAGAATTTTTTGGCTTATCATGTAATGTCAGACAATACCTTTGATGGTTATCTTGGCTATCTTCAATTATGATTGATCTAGTATTGAATTTTCATTCGGAGCGTGAATTTATTAACATGTTTTCATTACTTACATTATTTTTGAAATAATAAATATTCTGTCAAAAATTTAATTATAATAGTACAGAAACGTAATCAATCATTTGGATCGTCAACACAATTGCAACTTAAATTAAAATGAACAATCAGTTAACATTAAATAATGTTACTATGGAATAGGCTATACTTATTATTCAATGTCAGCAATCAAATCTTGTATGGGGTTCACCATCTCATTATTTGTCTGAAAATGAATTGCTGTAGTAAGTAAATCAATCGGTTTGATATTTTCTTGGGGTATTAGTCGGTTATGTGTGGCTTCATCAGTTATTCCTATGTTTTGTGGAACCAGTGTTTTAGCCCATTGCAGCCAATTATCGGGTTTCAATATTTGTTTCAAATCATTAAGATAAATTCCAATTAGGTATTTTTTCACAATAATTCGGTTTCGTCTAACTTCTTCATACTGAGAAATGTTGGATTCATTCATCCAACAGTGGATTTCTGTGCTTATTCTCATTCTAAGTCGATAAGTATACTTATCGAATAAGTCTACATTTACACTTTTTGCAATGAAATCTGGTACTTTGTAAATGAACTCTACCAGTAATGAATCTTTACGTAATATTCCTCCAACCATGCTTAATTTTCCATGTTTTGGAATATCATTAGCCTGTTATTACGTAAAATAGTTTATTTATTATTGAATGGTGAATTGGTGAATGCAGAATGCAACTTACTTTGATTAAACATTTGTCCTCGTAGTTGAAGTTCAGGTCTATCTTTTTATTTGTTCCAATTGGTTGCATAACAAAATATTTATATTTGCACCCATCTTGTTTTATTAAATGACATTCCTTTATGCGACCAAATATGCTCACACTTTTCCCTATTGCTGTTTGATACGTCAATCGGGCTGTGTTCAGAACGCAAATAGAACTTTTGTCTCCTTGAAAGGGTGCTACTGTTTGTTATTTAAGATTATGTTTCAATTTATCTGATAAAATTTAAAAGTTCCCTCAATGTATTGTTAAGCAAACCTGTTTTTATCAATTGGCGGAGTCTGATTGTTTGAATTGGCTTAATATTATGTGTTATTCGGGTTAAAAATGTTGCTACGTATAAGATCAAATAAAGACCACAGTCGTATCCATTTTGCTGACATGAGCCAATTAAAAGATTAGGGTGGTGGTCAATATTTAGAGGCGAGGTGATTGCAATACTATGTGCGGAAACGATCGCTTGTGTTATAACATTTGTTGGGTTAAGTGGATCGTAATAAAAAGCAATGTTCCTAATGTTTCGTCCAATCAGTATAATACACAATATCCAGTGTTGGTGATTGCATATTGGAATTGTAATATAATTTGAATTTTGTTTTATAAAGCGGTTTCTTAAATTTTCTTCTCCTCTTCTAAAGCTCTCGTTTCCTGCTTGAATAGCACATAAAGATTGGAAGTAATAATTTGGCAGTGCACTAACAATTTCATTTTGGGTTGGGCATTCGTGAATTAGTATATGAATCGCGGAATTGATTACATTGTCTGTCAGGTAGAATTCTGTCTCATTTACACCAGGAATTACATCTAAGCAATTCAAGTCAGATTGATTTATTTGGAATTCTCCGATCAGACATTGCACTGCATTTGAGTTTTGTTGTGGTGGTAAAGGAATTTTTTGATCAGTCAAATTTTCGTTATGTGGTGTTGATTGAACAAGTGGCATTTTGGAATCTTTTCTTTGAACAAGTGGCATTTCGGAATCTTTTCTCAGTCGTTTCATTTCTGCAAGTACATTTATGTCTGGTTTGTATTTGAGTAAACTTTCTAAATCAAAATCATTGATAAAAAGCCCTGCAATTGTTTTGACCCTACGCAATGCAACATATAAGGTTGCTGCAAAATTTTTTTTGCCTAAATCAATAACTGCAGAATCTAATGTTAAACCTTGAACCTTGCGCGTTGTGGCTGCCCAACAATAATTCAATGGTAACATGAATCTTCTAATTTTAATCCCTTTACTCGATGTGAATGAAGTTTCAACTGGGCCTATCCTAATTGGATCAGCAATATGGTCGAATTGAATGGTAGCATATTCTGGTAGGCCTCTATTAATTTGTGCTTTGCAGTATGGGATAGGCCATTTTAAAGTCAAGACCTTACCCATTGTACCATTAACTAAGCCTCTTTTTGGATCAATATTTTTTACGAGCATTACACGCACACCATATCCAAGTTTCAAATCATTAGGCACTCCTCCTGTATCGCGTGTGAATTGACCAATCAGCTTTTTGTGTGATTGCCTTATTTTGTTATGCTGGGCTTTTTTGTACTCAGCATAAACATCATATGCTAATACAGTTTCTAACGTTACATTTTTGCTAGATAGCTTGTTAAGCATGTGTTCATTATGCATATTAACCTGCATTAGTGTGGGATAAATATGCATCAAATTTTCAATTCTCTCGATTTCGTTGCTAACGAGTTGCATTCTATTTATACATCTCCATGATAATTTTGAAGCTTGTGACGTGTTCAGCTGCCCAATTCTGAGACTATTACAAATTTCAGTTAAAATATCATTTTTTTGGCGATGATTGATCGTTAGTTCAAGCATGTCAAAATCATGCCAAAGAATATTTGACTCATTACCTTTAAAAACAAAATTTCCTCGCACTGGTCTAAGTTGAAAAAAATCACCAAAGACGATTACACTCAGTCCTCCAAAGTCAGATTCACTACGACAGAATTGAATGCACCTTTGATTAATGTAATTAAAATTTCTTGCGGTTAACATGCTAATTTCGTCTATTAAAATGAATTTTATTGTTTTAAAACGTTGAACTAATTTTTCTAGCTTTGCTCCTTTTATTGAATAGAGATCGTTATCAATATTATTTACAGGGAGGTGAAATAGTGAATGAAGAGTCATTCCATCTACGTTCTTTCCAGCTAAGCCTGTGGGAGCACCTACAAGGTAGCATTCTTCACCCCACAATCTTTTCAAAATTTTTTTAAATAATGTAAGCACGAAACTTTTACCAGAACCTCCTTCGCCTGTTATGAATAATTTCATAGGATTTCCAGAGTTAATATATTCAATGCATTTATTTTGCAACTCTTGAAATACATGGCATTGATCATGAGAAAGATTATGTCCTAAAAGCTCTTCGTCCCAGATTTGATATAGCTTATCTTTCTCTATTTCTGGAAGTGTATTGCAATTTTCTTCTTCGCTTGCATATTCTGGTGTGAGATCATCACTTTGAGGGACAAAATCCCACGAATGGTCTTCGATTAAAAGAGCTAATCTTTTAAACAAGTTTTCATCCTTACATCTTACTAAATTTTGTCGATAACACTCAGCATACCAAGATACGAGATCATTTCTCTTTTCATTGTGATATTTTTCATTTCTGAAACTCACGAAACATAGTAAAAAAGTATAATAATATACTTCTTGCGATTGTAATTTTTGTCTCGTGCGTGTAAGTGTGTGTTACCAATGGATAATTAATATTGCATAGTATTATTGCATAGAAATATTGCATCGTAATATTGCTTTGTAATATCGCATAGTAATATCGCATGGGCACTTTAAAGTATCTCCATCTATTGACATAATAACAAACATGTCATATTTGGATGTCAAATTAATAATTCAGATGGCAATACTCACACGCTTTATTTGCCTATTTGTTCATTAAACAAGGGTCTGGGGCTATCCTTACGTTAATAAGGTATATCTTCTTGTTTGCTATTTCAATTGTTAGAGTTGATAAAATAAGTTTTAACCGGGACTTGGAACCATGCGCTGCTTCGTCAAAATTGTGAATGAATTTACTCTACCCATTCAACATAATCTGTGGAATCATTTTTCTCCATTGTTTAACAGTTTCTAAATCAAATGATTTTCTTTCACCGCGATACTAACTCAATTTCAAGTTTATCCTCTCTTCAAACCTCTAAGCTCTTCTTATGCTTTTCCCTACTTGAATGACATTTCTATTCAATGGAACTCCTTTCGATCGACAGTTCAGAATTGATTCCTTGATCAAGTTATCATGAAAATCAATCCTCTAACTTTTCTATAATCTGAAATGAAAATAGCAACAGAAATACTAATCAAACAGCTTAAATCGTAACTTTCGGTGGATAAAAAATGAAACGAGCAGCTCGTTAGTTGCAATTTAAAAACAATTGAAGTTGATACCTGTGTAGAAGATTCTGATATTGACAATATTGATAGTTTTATTAACAAGATTAACCAGAAATTAATCAGCCTGTTTTATCAACCTTTCATAATTAGTAGGTTATATATTGGTACACAGTATTAGTAATATGAATCCAATTTAATCTTTTTAACCATGATTTCTCCATACTTCTTAGCGCATCTATCTGGAGTTTCGGATAAATGATGAACATAATGCCACTAAACACTGAAAATGATCGTTAACGGCTTGATCCTGAATCTCCAGACGAAAAGATTAGTATAATATTATTATGATATCCTTCATCTGAACATGATAGCTTCTTGTACATCTTCAGTTTAAACATCAATTTTTCAGAGCAATCATATTTTCCAATTCGTTTGATGGTTTCAATCAAAACTTTTCTTGAAAATCCAGTAAGCATCTTCATTCGGTTATCAACCGATTCGACTATAACTGAATCACCTTCATCTTCATGCCAACAATCACAATAAGTAACTTATTCGATTGAATTATAAAATGGTCATAATTCAACATCTAATGGTTCAAGAACGGTTAACCAATAATATCTCCATGATTTGAAAAGTTTAGATTCTGGTCGATATTCGGTTCCAATTGTTTTACGAACTTCTTCAATCATTTACACTGTTCTCTCAAAAGTATGAGCTTGAGTTACATGAATGACTTTATAAAGGTTGAAGGTCTTGATTTTGTCCTATCGGAAGAATAACGAAAAAAATTGAGTTACTATTGTAAAAAAAAACTGGTTTTAACCAGCTTCGGCTGTCACTACCTTTCCCTACCTCAAGTAGGTAGGGAAAGGCCACAATTGGTTAAAATTTTTCGGGTCGGCCATTTTAGAGGGAGAAGATTTTCTCCCTCACGGTACATAAAATGGCCGACAAAACCCTTTGTTTGGCGTCGGATGGACCAGCCGCGGAAGCCTTAACCAAATTTTTAGAAATTCAAGTTTTTTTTTCTTTTGTTTGTGAAATCAGCCTTTAAATTGTTGTATATTTTGACAAAATTTTTAGTATCCATTAAAATATTGTGCGGGAGAACATTTGGCACCCACGCGGGGATTTCGAGTGAAGCCAACGGAGTGAAAGTTAAGTATCATATATTAATATTCTGTTTCCTATTCATGATCTTCTTATTGAATTATACTACCAACTATACTTTTGTATTGATAAGAGTAAGTCGGTCCCTGGGTCAATCATTGGTTTCATTTATTTAATAACTAAGGCATCTACTGATGATTTCAAAACAATAAAAGTTGATTTGTTGTAGTCATTTAAGGAAAGCAACTTAATGACATAAATGTATGACCCAAATCTATATATATATAACGACCTGAATAAGAAAGTAATAAGCACGGAACCTCAATTTGAATTACTCTTTAACGACATTCAGGCAGTAGATACAAGCCGGTTTAGTTGCTGGTGTTATTTATTGACTGAAGGGAGCAAAACTAAAACTCGGTGCTTGGGTTTAAGTGATCTCCACTAAAGGTGGTATTCAATACTGGTTCTCGTGAACTAGATTAGCTATTAGGTTCCAATACTACTAAATTGAAATACAGCAGTTAGGTCAACCGGATCAATTTAATGAGCCGAACCAAACCGAATTCAACTGAAGAAAACTAAAATGAGTTATATGATTGTGTCCATAGAATCAACCGACTGAAATATCTGATTGATTAAATAGAATTGCTGAATAATTTCTCAATATACTAATAAATTGAACCGATTATAATTAAGAATATCAATGCAATTTCGGAACTGAATTCAACAGATTAAATTAAAATTGAATTGATTAATCATTACGACAGAACAAAATAAAATAGATTAATTTGATTTAACATAGTGATTATTAGAAATTGAATTAAATGATTCTGACGAACTGCATTAAATCAATTAAGTGTAGTCAATCTATGTGCAATTGATTAATTAACTGAATTAACTGGAATTGATAGAAATTGAATAATGATTAATCTGAATTGTGAATTGGCAGAATTTAAAATGAATAAAAATCTGAATTAAAGCAATGATTATCGAACTGATTAAGGAGTAAGTTTGGTAATGGATTGAATGAAATAATTGTTTAATGAACCTGAATAGAATTAAATCAAATTGATGAATCTGATCAAACTAAATAAATTTAATTAATTCATTAACCTGAATTGAAACAATTAATGATTAAACTGAATTAATTAATTATTGAATTGAATCAACTTAACTGATTAAAGTAAACTTAATTAACTGATTAAATTGAATTAATCGAATTGAATTACGAAATTAATTAAACTGAATTAATCGAATTGAATTAAGAGATTGAATAAGCTAAATTAACTGAATTGAATCAACTGATTAAAATTGGATTAATAAAATTGAATAAAGCAATTAATTAAACTGAATTAACTGATTAAGCTGATGATAAGCCCAACTACAATAATATTATTCATTGATAGTGAAATAGTTATCCAAGTGTTTGTTCCTTTAAGTATATTATTAATCGTTTTGCACTACTTAATGAACATAATTGAATTAAAATCAAACTAAAACCCGGTGAGTGGGTGCTTTTCACTCGGTGATGAGTGGAGGGAGGTAAAATGTGTAAAACCTTTTGTTGTTTTATCATTTTAGTATTCTGGATGTTAATAGGAATTCTAGTATGGAAGACAAAATATATGAAATTCAATTGAATTCATATAGTTCATTAGAAGATTCAGAAACCGAAGAAAACCATTTAACTTTGACTATTAATGAATCAAGTATTAATGTAATAGTTTTAATCTTTATAATTTCACCAATCTTAATACTCATTTACAAGATTTTTGCTGATATTTACTACATGTACACAGTTTATCATCAGCCAGCTTAAATATAACTTAAACGAAGATGTCAGTACCTCAGAACAAAGAGACGCAAGTGAGTAGCATGACTAAAAAGTCAAAAGAACGTCAACCTGTAAATCAATTTATACACATAAGTAACTTCTCTGGAGATAATGAGGGAGAAGATTTGCTCGAATGGTTAGAATCATTCGAAGCCTCTGCAGCTGCTTTAGAATGGGACGATGAAACAAAATTAAAAGCTCTTCCAGCTTATTTAACAGGAACTGCTGCAAAATGGTACAGATGCTGTATTAAAACTCTCGAAGAAAAGGATAAACCTAAGACGTTTGCTGAATTGCAAGCAAAAATGGTAAAAGGATTAGCCCCTTCGAACTACAGAAATAGCTTAATGAGAGAATTAAACGAGAAAAGGCAACAGCCTGGTCAGTCAGCTTTTGCTTATGCTTACGATATTAGAGATTTATGTCGAAAAATAAATCCAAAAATGGATGAAAATTTGGTTCATAGTTTTATCCATAGAGGATTGAATCCAGCAGTCAAGACTCGAATGGACTTATTATCAACTAACAATGATTTGGATTTCGACACTAAATTGTCCCATGCCGAGAGATCGGTAGGAGAAATAAAATTCTTAGAGGATAGTGGTGAAGATCACCCTCTACATAAACAAATCAGTTCATTAACTGAACAACTAACAAATCTAACTGAACAATTTGAATGTATTCAAATGAATTTAGAATCTAGAAGAAGAGAAAGAGATTACAGTCGAAACGATAATCGATTTCGACAAACAACCTACCAATACCAGGCCCCTCAGCCTCGACCAACCTATCAACTACCACGCTATCCAAACCAATCTCATTCAAACCAACCTTATCAAAATAGGTATCAACCTCGATATCAGCCTTCATACACTCAAACTGAACCCAAGAAAGTAAATTTTACTCCAGAAGAAAACTCAATGAACCTTAATCAAAGTTTACACTGTTACCAGTGTAATGGTGTAGGGCATAAAAAAGCTGATTGCCCAAGTAGACCAGTAGCACCTAGAAGTGCTGGTTGGTCAAGGGAAACCAATGTTGGAGAATCTTGGCGTTCTCCACATTATTCTCGAAGACAAGCTTATGAAGAACAACCTCAGACTTCTTCTAGTTATCGAAGAAGGGGTTACACCCCTGATAAAAATTTGAGTAAATCTCCTCCAAGATCCAGGCGACCTCCAAGAGAAGAATCGCCTTCAACGTCTACAGCACGTAGACGATACCGATCGCCTAGTCCTAGAGCTAGACGTAGATCTAAATCAAGATCTAAATCTCCTACCAATGAAAGGAAAACAAAAGTAGTAAAAGCAGTTTATAGAGGATATTCAGATGAAGAAGATGATGATGACGGTGATGTCAGAAGACAAGTTTTGTCCATCATTAGTAAAATCCAAAACCGCAAGAGAGATCTGACTTTCGCAAACATGAAAATAAAAGGCAAAACTATTGAGTGCCTCGTCGACACAGGATCACAAATCACAATCCTCACTAAGGAAATAATTAATAAATTAGAACTAGACTATTCCAAATATAAAGGTCCAACAAATTTAACAGCAGGAAATGCCCCTTTGAATGTTCTAGGTGAAACATACCAGAACATCATTATTTATGATGCATTAAATGAAGTGGAAATAAAAACTCCAATAATCATTTTGAATCAACTTCCTTGCAACATCAAAGGAATAATTGGATTTGATGTTTTACAAACAGGTAAATTCTGGATTGATTGTGAAAACGCTAAGTTGGTAATTAATCAAGCTCCAGCAAGAAAAATCAAACTGCTAGAAAAGGCCTTGGCTAAATTGTTAGCTGAAAGAGATGATAATTCCACAGTTTCAACAAGAATGAGTGAGAGATTAAGTATTACGTACCCCGGTGATTTTGGGGACAATTTTTCACTTATTAGTGAATCAAAACCAACAGTAAAAGAGTTAGTAGTTAGTAGCATGATAAAGGAATTAAAACTCGAAGTTAACAATGAAATAAAAAGAGAAACTAGAAGACAATTGGAAGAACTAATTCAAAAATATAGACCTGCTTTTGCAGCGACTGCAAAAGAATTAGGGTTTTCTAATGTTTTCGTCCATCAAATCAACACAGGTACGCATCCTCCGATTTCACAAAAGCCTTACAGAATGTCAGAAGAAAAACGGAAAATAGCAGAAAAATCAATAAACGAGTTAATAGATGAAGGCATCGTTGTTCCTTCTTGTTCCCCTTGGGCTTCACCAATTGTATTGGTTGCTAAGAAGGGAACCGAAGAAGTGCGACTTTGTGTAGATTACCGCAAATTGAATGAAATCACAGTCAAAGATAAATTCCCTTTACCAAACATTCAAGATTACTTAGATAGTCTTCAAGGAATGAAATACTTTACTCTGCTAGATTTAAGATCAGGTTACCATCAAATGGCCCTAGATCCAGCAGATCAACCTAAAACAGCTTTTGTTACACCTAGTGGTCTTTATGAGTATACTAGACTTCCCTTTGGTCTAGCAAATGGACCCTCGTCATTCATGAGAATGATGAGCATTGTCTTGGGAGGATTAATTTATAACACTTGTTTGATTTTCATAGATGACCTACTTATTTTTTCGAAAAATGAAGAAGAACATTTAGAACGACTTGAAACTATATTCAGGCGACTAATTAGGGCAGGATTAACTCTTAAACCAAATAAATGCTCCTTCTTTAAACAAAAAATACTTTACTTAGGACATATTGTTAGTGAACAAGGACAAGAAGTAGACCCCGAGAAAATCCAAAAGGTCCAACAGTTCCCAACTCCGAGAACTGTTAGGGACATTAAATCTTTTGTAGCCTTATGTTCTTATTATCGAAGGTTCATAAAAGACTTCGCATTGATTGCAAGACCACTTACTAATTTAACTCGAAAGGATTTACCTTTTGAGTGGGGTCCTGCACAGGAAAACGCTTTCAATGAGTTGAAAACTAGGTTAACAACACCTCCTGTTCTTGCCCATTATGACCCAAATAAGCAAACTCAATTAAGAGTCGATGCTTCAGGTTATGGTTTAGGAGCGATTCTTTTACAGAAAAGTGATAATGGATTTCATCCAATCGCTTTTGCCAGCAGAATCCTTAGAGGGGCTGAAATCAATTATCCGATTTCGGATAAAGAATGTTTAGCTATTGTATGGGCAGTACAAAAATTTAGAGTCTATTTAGAAGGAATTAAATTTGAGGTAGTAACAGATCATTGTGCACTTTGCCACATTCACTCAAAAAAGAATTTACCCGCAAGATTACAACGTTATGCGATGGCTTTGCAATCATTTGACTTCACAGTTACTTATAAATCAGGCAAGAAACATGCAGATGTAGACTGCCTGTCACGTTATCCCATTGCAGACATTCCCGTAGACAATCTTAAAGATGAATGCGAGGAACTATTTACTATGTTAGTTGAGGAAACTACTGCAGAAAGTTTCGATTTGATTACAAAACAACGACAAGACCCTAGATGTAGTAAAATACTAAATCAACTGGAGAATTTAGCTAATTTAACTCCTAAGGAAAGAAAACGAATGAATCGCTTTAGAATCGAGAGTGGAATCTTATATAGACTAACAACCAATCATTATGGAGAAACTTGGAACGTCGTTCTTCCTAGGGAACTAATCCCAAAAGTTCTAGAAGAATACCACGATGCGATGATTTCTGGTCATCCTGGTTTATTTTCAACTTACAATAAAATTAAACAATTTTATTGGTGGCCACAGATGACGAAAGACATTACTAATTATGTTAAAAACTGCTTTACTTGTCAATTAGACAAAAGAGGAAGCGGAACTTTAGAAGCTCCTTTACAATCTATTGTGGTTAATAATGCATTTGATAAAATTGGAATAGACTTGGTTGGTCCATTACCAAAGTCTTACGGCCAGC
The DNA here is from genome assembly GCA_028476895.1 of Tetranychus truncatus. NCBI lineage: Eukaryota > Metazoa > Arthropoda > Arachnida > Trombidiformes > Tetranychidae > Tetranychus > Tetranychus truncatus. The sequence continues at coordinate 7,771,169 of CM052061.1, forward strand.
AATACATTGTTGTCTGTACAGACTACTTCACTAGGTGGATAGAAGTAGAAGCTATCGGTGATTTGATGGCTGAAACAATCGCAGAATTTTTAGTTAATAAAATATTCCTTCGCCATGGTTGTCCAAAGACCATCCTGAGTGATCAGGGTAGAAATTTTATCTCTTCTATTGTGGGATCGGTTAAAAATTTTATGGGAAGTAAATGGTCCTTCTCAACATCTTATCATCCGGCCACAAATGGTTTGACTGAAAAAGCTAATCAAACCGTTTGTGCAATGTTAACGCATTATTGTCAGAACGAAAATCGTAAAAAATGGGCAAGACTAATTCCGGTGATGGGATTTGCTTACAACACCAGCGTGAATAAATCTACTAAAAGTTCACCTTTTTACTTGTTATATGGAAGACAACCTGTACTACCAATAGATATTATATTAAACACAAAAACATTCAAAAGTTTACCGAAAACAGTTAGAGAGTCCATTTCACAATGGCCCCAATTAAGAGATCAAGCCAGACTTTACTCAATAGAATCAAAAGAAAATCAAAAGATTCAACACGACATGAAAAAACTTAGAGACTTCAATGTAGGAGAAGAAGTAATGTATAGGATCTATCAAGGATCAAAGAAATTAACTCCTAAATTCACGGGTCCATATAAAATAATAGAAAAGTTAGGAAAAACAACCTACAGAATTTTACCATTAAGAGAAAAGGGAAAGATGAAAAGGGCTCATGGCAGCCAACTTAAACCTTACCATAGACCGATACAAAATTCACGAAAGATAACTAGTATTAAGAGAGTAGAAAAAATACAACCTTATCGCTCTTCTTTATCAACGTCATTAATACTTTTGATGGGACTAATTTGCTTAGTAGCAGGACAAATTAACCCTTTCATAACTGGAGATACAATTTTATGGAAAGAAACTGGTTACAAACCCAGAAAGACGACCCAAGAGATAAGATTGCTTTTGGCTTTCACGAACCCTTGTTCAGAAATGATGAACTTTAAAACAGATGACTTTGGTACTATAGTCAATAGGACACACCCTGGGAAGGGATGTCCTATCTTAAATTATACATGCGAAGCTACTAGAAAATACTTGTTTTCATTGCAGGATTACTGTTCGAACTTTATTGAAGAGAAATATATTAAGCCAATTAGATTTATCCCAACAATCAGAACTAAAGAAGAGCGATCTCCACAGTTAATAAAAAGAGAACTACTTACCGCATTAGCGGTTGGAACAACAGTTATTACGGTGGGCGGTGTAGTACTTACAGGAGTAGCATGGATCTATAAAACTATAATGACACCTGACATTGACTTCAAACCAGTCTTAGATGCGATTACAGCACAAAATGTCGAATACCAAAAAGCAATAAAAAAACAAAATGCTCACTTGATGGATATTGCAAAAACTCTTTATAATCAACGACAACAAATCGATTTGATAAAAAAACTATTACCAATTGTGTCCTTTCAAGCAGCTGATATCGTGACCTGTTCAAATGCTCAGCTAGTCACTATGCAAAAATTCAACGAAAGTATAACAAAACCAACACCAACAATAGATCCATATTTCTTTAAGTCCCTAAAAGTTGATTTAAATTGTGACGATTGTGACTTATCAGTGATTGAAAAAATCTCAGTAACTATTCACAATGAAGAAAGATATCCAGTTTTAAGTCTGAATTTCACGACATTTAGGCACGATCAAATTATGAAAATATTCCAAGCTGACCCGTTTTTGTTGTATAAAACCAATTTGACACATACATGTAAAAGTAGATACAAAGGACCAGAATATTTATTAGTAAATACCACCACATATCAGTTCTGTGAAATTGATGAGAGTGAGTTGAAGTCACCAAACCCTGTTTTCACTAAAGTGTCAACCTGTCCAAATAAGTTTAATAGAACACAGCTCTGGAGAGATGAGCATTGTGTATCTAGAAACGTGAACGAAACAATTGTGGCAGAAAAAATCCAAGTTAAAAATATGGGTAATCATTATTTGATTCATTGTGCGGGACACAAAATTGAAATATACTCAGGTATATATTCATGTCCGAATCAAGTTATCAAACTATCGAAATATACCAATTTCAGTATTGATGACATGAAGTATACTTCCAACAATTTTTTCATTTACGTTAGAGGTCCTAGAGTAACAGAACATACTCAAGCAATTAATTTAAAACTGTTTCAACCAGCTTACCAAGAAATCAACATAGCACCCTTGAAATTTGAACTCCTAGATGCAGCTCACGAGAAGGTACTTTCTAGTTTCGAGAAAATCACTCTTACTTGGAAATTTGATTACATTAAATGGATTTCAATTGCACTGTTAGTAACAATTTGTTTCTTATTATGTTCTCTTAGCGTACGCTTCATGTTTACACCAAAACGAACAGTATACTCAATAGTTTACGATGAGAAGGATCACAGAACAAACAGAGTAGATAAAACAAAAGATAAAAGACAACCAGAAATAATACCTTCACATAAATGCTATTAAAATTAATTTTGAGAAATAATTATGGTAGTGGGGAATGATAAAATAAAAAAAAAATTTACAAAATACAAAAAACAAAAAAAAAACTAAACAGAAAAGTAAGAAAACGCCCGGTGATTGGGCTAAAAAAAACTTAATAAATTCTATTGATAGAACAAAAAAAAGGAAATAAATAAATAAAAGTGAAAGCCCGGTGATCGGACTGAGAAAATTAATAACAAAAACGCCCGGTGATTGGGCTGACTAAACCCAATGATGGGTTATTAAGTCCCGGTGAGTGGGACTAATTAATCATATTTTTCCTCTACTCTTTTATCTAACAGGATGGAGAAAACTCAACCAAGGGGAAGAAATCCTAAGTACCGAGAGGAAGATAGAAGATCAGTTTTACTATATCACTATAACACTACCTGATCTTATCCTGCTATGCATGGAACTTTGTCAATAACTATGGAGTCTGTAAGAAAACCGTAGTAGGGTGTAAAATGTCCGGGACGCCACCGAAAATGAATAAATACACTAAGCTAACGATAACAGCGCATACACAAAGAGCAATCAATTATGCTCATAATTTCCTGATAAAAGAAGTAAAAGAGATAGCGAAGCAAATTAAACAAAAAACAGGAAAATCTCGATGGATTTCACTGACTCCAATTCCGCTATTCCATTGCAGTTTATGCTTCAAACCAGACCATCACAAAACTGAGTGCAGAAATTGTTCATTTTGTTCAAGTAGTGAACACATTAGAAGAAATTGTCCTGAATTAATAAAAAAAATAGGACGAATTACCTTACCAGTCCTTCCTGTTAATCAATCAGTCAATGAACTTAGGGAAGAAAGAAGACAACGACGGCGAGAACTTAGGAGAGAATTCACCGGAAATATTTGGTATAAGATCCCTGGGAAATATGATCAAAAATTACTTCAAAAATTAGAACCAATAGGTTCCCCATCTTTACCTACTTTATCCTTAGACATGGAAGGAAACGGAAGTGGAGGTGTTGGTAATGTTCATGTATCTGGATGGTTTGGTAATACAATAAGAGTTCAAACCATATATTATGCAGAAATCAAGTCAGAAAATTCATTCTACACAAATACAAAATTACAGGATTGCAACCTATTGATTTAGCTACGGGTTCACCTTTTCATAAAGTTCGTTCGACCGTCATCGAGATACTAAGAGGCAAAAGAGTAATTACACAAGGAGATGGTGATTTTATATTATTAAAATTTACTCCGACGGATCTAATGAATAATGATATTACTTGGGTAAACTTACAGTCATTATGGCCTGGTCGACAACCCTTAGGATTGAATTACATTGATAAATTCTTCTTCCCGGAAAATCCGAAACTAAAACGAGATGACCCGACTAATGTAATTGCAGGACATTCCCCCGAGAGAGATGCCAGAATTACTCTTCGAGGATATATGGAGTATTTAAAACTAAAAGATTGGAATCGAGTTCCGACTTCAGAGATAATTAGACAGATGGTCAACTGCAATTTATCAGTCAACGATTGGTAAAATTTGTTTTATTCATATTTTAATCAAATTTTCAGTCTTATTTTACAGAACGAGGACGTTCTTTTGGTGCCCCGGTCAACTGTAAAAAAAACTGGTTTTAACCAGCTTTGGCTGTCACTACCTTTCCCTACCTCAAGTAGGTAGGGAAAGGCCACAATTGGTTAAAATTTTTCGGGTCGGCCATTTTAGAGGGAGAAGATTTTCTCCCTCACGGTACATAAAATGGCCCACAAATCCTTTGTTTGGCGTCGGATGGACCAGCCGCGGAAGCCTTAACCAAATTTTTAGAAATTCAAGTTTTTTTTTCTTTTGTTTGTGAAATCAGCCTTTAAATTGTTGTATATTTTGACAAAATTTTTAGTATCCATTAAAATATTGTGCGGGAGAACACTATTTTAAGTAACGATTACAAGTTGAGGAAATGTAGTTGTCATTACCTGTCAATATATATGTCCAATAACCGCAATCATGTCTGACTTGAATTCATCTTGCGTGGATCCCAATTGTTACCAAAACATGGGTACAACCAAGCTCCTTTGATGTCTACAGATTGGCTCTATAGTTAACATTTAAAAGGTTACGATCATGTTACTTTCCATGTCGACTCATAACATCATAACTCATTATCAATCTTTCGCTGGCAACTTGTTCATCTAATAGTTGACCATAAGGTGTAGCACCTGCACTTATCAATTGTGAATCACTCAATATATCCTAAGATCAGCTTCTCATCCAGTTCCAGTTCAACAAGTTCCCTCAAACTTGTTCCAGGTTTCAACTTAGTGTTTAAATCTCTTAATTTGTCGTTACAGTGATTAACTATCAATATTGTTGCCAACTTTTGATAGATTGATTAATATTGTTCAACCCTTTATTCAAGTATCAAATGTCTACAGACTTGTTATCAATTATTATGCTCCAATGTTACATTTTCAGCAAAGATTACTTTTGTGAATTAATCGCAACATTATCAGCTCCTGTAGTCGTGAATAATTGTTACAATAAATTCCCTTGAAATATTTATTATGTCGCATATGATGCTCTTCTTATTCACGTTGTATAGTGAATAGGAATCCTGTTGTATAGTGTTTCAAATTACTGAAAATATTGTTTACTATTGAAAGAGGAGGTGCTGCGGTTGTTTAATGTGGTGAGTTGTGTAGGCATCAGTTTGAGGAAAACCCTAAATCAAAATTTTGATGCCTTCATTGACGACTTAATAGCTAGTCGATAAAGTGATTAACTTGAATATTGAACACGTATATAAATTGTTGCCAACCATCCAACCATAGGAGTGTTTTTATTAGATTATTAATTTCGACACACATTTTTATCAAATATTTTGTTATGTTGAATTTTACGCAATAATTGTTTTCGTCGTTTAATAGTCGTTATCAGGTTGTGTCATTGTGCATGATTGTTACATGAAACTCGCTTATAAATGCTCTTCTAGTTTTATGGAATCGCAATGTTAGATGTTTCAAAACATAGTCAACGCTAATTGAAATTATTGTTCAGTTTTCTCTTTTGTTTTTTCATCTCCCATTCGAGTCCGATAGAAGCCGCGTAATTTTTTTTTTGAATTCAATCAAAATGTTTGCTCGTAAATTAATCAGTTCATTGATTTCCTCGAAATGTAGTTCATCTTCAATCCAATCAATTAGACTTCTTAGTGAAAAGACATCACCTGATGCTAAACAATTGATTGCTGTTCTTCAGCTTAATAGCAATTCTGACAGAGAGGCAAATCATCGCGTAAGTGAAAGGTTAATCCGAGAAGCTGCTTCATATGGATGTTCAATGGCCTTTTTACCCGAAAATTTTGATGCGATGAATTTCACCAAGGAAGATGTCACTGCTTCGTTGGAACCCATCGATGGCCCTATGATCAATAGATATCGAGATTTAGCTAGATCTTTGAACATTTGGCTTTCACTTGGTGGCTTTCATGAGAAACCAAAAAACCATGGTAAGACTTAGTGGTGATAAATATTCAAGACTTGTTTATTAGTTAAACTTAATCCAGTGATTTAATCCATAAGTATATTTTCAGGAAAATTTTCAGGGGAAAAGTGTTATTTTTTGAAATAGTTTCAGACTATCAGTGCTTTTTGCTTATTGAGCAAAAAATTGAAACAATGTTGAAAGTTGCACAAGGTTAAAATTTTATCGATAGATTATTCCTTGATAAAAAAAGTCAATCTAATTTTGATTAAATCTGGTAATAAGCAGAGTTTTCCAGTTTCTATGTATTCTCTTTTTTATCAATGAAACAGATTTCATGCCGTTACATAATTTTTGTCAATTTTATCAGTCTGAATTTGATAAGAGCATACAACTATTAACCAACTTTTGTTGAATTTTCCTAAAGTATATTGCGATTTATATCTTATCTGAATGGAGATCAAACTAATGAAAATGTCCATCCAATGGTAAAGGTAGATTTCCATTGGATACTTCCATCTTTATCAGTTGTTTGATCTCCATTCTGAAATGATTGCCAGCAATAACACGAAACTCTCTTTATTTAAAATCAATAGACTTCGCTTCAATTTATCTTCTGGCGTAAAAACACATTTTACAGCAAGACAAGAGATGCAACATGAAATTATAGTAATTAAGTTGTATTCTAGATATTAATATTTCAGGCAGTGCTAAGAATATCGCTCTTCTGCGCTCTGTGCATGTTATTTTTAATAAGCATTGGTGGTTTATTTATGAATGTACTGTATTTTATCTTTGGTTTTTATAATTTTCTTTTGAATTCTTTACAGATGATGGAAGAAAATTCAATACTCACCTCATGATCAATAACGAAGGAGACATCGTTTCAGTTTATCGTAAAATTCATCCTTTCAACGTTAATGCTCCTGGTAATGCTCGAGTTATTGAATCTGCTATTTGTATTGCTGCCGATGAAATAGTCCCACCAGTCGAAACTCCCATCGGTAAAGTTGGTCTTGGTATTTGTTATGATATAAGGTTTGCTGAGTTTGGAATAGCCTTGGCGAAAGCTGGTGCTGATGTCTTGACATATCCTTCAGCTTATTCACTAATCAACGGATCAGCTATCTGGGAACCAGTTCTTCGCTGTCGTGCCTTGGAAAATCAGTGTTTTGTCGTAGGTGCATGTCAGACTGGATATCATAATAGTAAACGATCTTCATGGGGCCATTCCATGGTAGTCGACCCCAGAGGTAGTGTAATAGCTCAAGTGGGTGAAGATGTAGGCTTAGCTGTAGCTGTAATTGATCCTGCGGTACAAGCACAAGCTCGAATTTTGTTACCTAATTTGAATGATCGACGACCTGATGTATATGGTGAAATAATTACTCCTAAATTAAAGCAAAACTAAATTAAAAAAATAAGAAACGTTCAATAAAAATGATTTTGACTGCGTTTCACCTGTAATTCATTCTAGAAACTGTATCCCTCTTCACTAATATTGTCAAGTGGGAAAAGATGAAGAGTTGGACTGAAGGGAGAGTAAAATTATGAAAGGCTCACGGGATAAAGGATACTGAATATATAGTAATTAAAGGATTCGTTTGTCGAGACTTTCGAAGCGTCAAAATCTGATTTAGTCAAAAACAATATTTTTCAACTTCATACCAGGGTAACATAGGTCAATTTAGAGAATCAGCTCATCGAAACCAAATTTCATGGGCATTTAAGACGAGACATTTTGAAAAAGGACTTCGATTTCAAATATTTAAAAAGATTTTTACGGGATAAAAGTAGTAATAATAAGAGAAGTTAGGGCCACTTCCGCTTCTTCCGGCCTCTCTTTACAGCCAGGTACTTCCGACCAGTCATTAGAGCCAGATACTTCCGACCTATCGTTAGAGCCACATACTTCCGACCATTCTTTAGAGCCACAATCTTCTGACCACTCATCCTTTGAACCCTGACTTTTTTTTTGCATCATTTTTTCCCAATCTTTTTCTTCTCATCTTTTCAAACTAAACTTTCTCACGCCAATCTTTCTTACCAAAACAAAATGTAATTTGACCTTTAACTGTATGCAATATCTTATCTTTGAACTCTTCTAAAACAATTATAATCAATTAGTTTCTTTCTTCTTTTGCTTAATTGATTCTAATTGTTTTAGAAGAGTTCAAAGATAATATATTGCATACAAGCGAACCAATCTTTTGCAATCTTTTGCGAACTTTTTTACATCTTTTGCAAACTTTTTTGCATATCCCGAATTCAATGAAAAGAGTCAAAATTTAATCAAAATCAAAGTTATTCTTTATTAATAATACATTTTAAAGTACATTCTTTTTTTTTACCGATTTTCATGACCGGCCAACCGATTGATTTCATTAATAAAATAATTATTGGCTCTATCAAAAGTTTGCAATTCACTTCTTGTAGACTGACTTTCTTGCTGAATTGAATCGTTCAAGCTGACATTCATGTCAGCTAGAAACTCGACAACCCGCAAATGTTGGGCATGTTGGCGATTTTCAATTCGACCAAGAATGTCGATAATGGAGTTTACCTCTTGACCATTTGCAGTGATATTATGGCCATTCCTGTTGACTGTTTGTTGAATTTCGGCACATACATTTTCAATCCTCGAGGTTACTCCAACAGTCGACAGTATCGAGTCAATCGAAGCCAATGAGGGTAAAGATGATGATGAAGATACCGAAGACACCGAAACTGGAGATGGGGCAGGAGCGTCTGGAATTTCGTCCAAATCATCTTCTACGTCATCCAAATCTTGAACCATCCGTTCAACACGATCAAGGAAACGGTTGATGGTCCTCCGTTCTGGTTGAGGGATTTCTTCCAGGACACTTATTATTAGTTTAACTTCAAGCAACTCTTGCATGATGGACATTTTTTTGAAGAAAGATTGAACTTAATACTTGAGAAAATAAGATGTTAACTGTAGTGATGATTGATTACAAATGAAACAATAGATTTTAAATTTTAACTAGGCATGTCCGAGTTGACCTTTGCTAATTGGACAATCTGAATTGACCAATGTAAAAGGGTAAAGGGGTCCAGATTTCTGGAACAATCTAACAATTGCAAAGAATGATGCAATGAAGGGTAAATGAATGTCACTCAATACAATTAATGATGTTATCGACTAACCTATGGTAAATTCATGTCGGAGATTGTGATTAGCGGTACATCAAAGCAATTAATGATGTTCTCAGCTCGACTATGGTAAATTCATGTCGGAGATTGTGATTAGCGGTACATCAAAGCAATTAATGATGTTATCGACTAACCTATGGTAAATTCATGTCGGAGATTGTGATTAGCGGTACATCAAAGCAATTAATGATGTTCTCAGCTCGACTATGGTAAATTCATGTCGGAGATTGTGATTAGCGGTACATCAAAGCAATTAATGATGTTATCGACTAACCTATGGTAAATTCATGTCGGAGATTGTGATTAGCGGTACATCAAAGCAATTAATGATGTTATCGACTAACCTATGGTAAATTCATGTCGGAGATTGTGATTAGCGGTACATCAAAGCAATTAATGATGTTATCGACTAACCTATGGTAAATTCATGTCGGAGATTGTGATTAGCGGTACATCAAAGCAATTAATGATGTTCTCAGCTCGCCTATGGTAAATGTTCCTCCATCAACCCAGTAAAGAGTTAATCTATGCAAACTAACTTGCATATATTAATTCAATGCAAATTGATTCTTAATCGATTCCAAGTGAATGCATGATAGGGGGTGGGTGATTTCATGATATTTATACATTCAATTGATACTTAACTAGATGCAATATGTCTAGGCCTTCTCAGGGTAAAGAAACATGATTTATCCTTTCAATGTTGAAAATTTACCCTCAGGGCATGAAATTTTCAAAGTGTTCAGATCTTCATGAGACATGGTGCATTTGATAGATCTTGAGTTGAGTCTTCAGATTCTTTTACAGTCACATAGATAGCATGTATAGTTTTTGAGTTATGGGACTGCAAAATTATGATGAACCCAACTTTTTTCCAAATTTTTTGTCATCGAATAACATGATTCCACCTATCGTTGGTTAGCTCTTAAGAAGACAAATCGATTGGTATAATCGATTTTGAAATACGATGACGCAATCTCATGCTATGTCAGAATTATAATTGAACAGAATGGAATCTGAATCAGATACAAAAAAAGTTATCAGAAATTATTAATCAGAAAACTAAAACCAGTCATAATGAAGCAATTCGATGATTATAAATATATCCAGCGCATGAATTCATCGTGTTTTATTCTGAACCCGTATTATTAATGTTGCAAAACCATGGATATATTTCAAAATTTATTATGTTAAATTCAATTCTAGTTTGTTTATTTAAACTCTGTACTTTTTAGTGCTTGATTTTAACTCAGTCGCCATCTAGTAACCATTTTTAGTGTTTTTAGTTTAATTTACCAATCGTCAACTGTTACCTTGGGTTTATTCAAACCATCGTGCTGCTTCAAATTATCATTCACCCACCAATACACATGGTAAGTTCAATTTTTCTCTGCTACTTTCATAAAAGCCATTTCTTGTTTGATTTTTCTTTCAGTGTATTTAGTCGCAATGAATAGAAAAGTCGTGAAACCAGTTCCTCCGCCAAGACGTCCTAAAACCAATAGAGAAAAATTTGAGCGCCATTTAAAAGCAGCGAACAAAAATCCAGATGGTAGTCTTGAAGATTTGAGGAGAGCTAGTTATTTTCTAGACTTGGCCATACAAGAAGAAAGAAAAATCAAACAAGAGAAACAAGAAATAAAACAAGAAATCAAACAAGAAAAAGAATAATCAATTATTATTTCTTCTACCCCTTCCGTAATAGGATAACGTTTGTCCTTGCTGTGGTGATAATTTTCCCCTGTTAGGTGATTTCATTTCGCATTCGTGCAATTGTCGGTTTCGAATTTGTCGCAGTTATGATCTCTTCCATCTTCCACCGGTTTCTAATCCTTCATCATCACACAATAGCACTAATCTTTGCTTGAACAATGACCCACATGTACTGAAAGGAATTGCAACATCTGTTATTAAATTTGCTGGTAAACCAGCAAATGCGAAGCAAAATACATTCAGTAAAGATCAATTGCGATCCCCGTCACCTGTTTCGTCGTCGTCGTCATCTTCATCTTCTTCATCTTCGTCTTCATCATCTAGCAGCTCATTTGATTCATCGTGTTCTAAATGTATTGAAAATGCGGAACAAGAGTCACAAAATAAGAAACTAACAACAGTGATCGAACGCATTCCTGATATTGAACTTATTGATCTTGTGTCTTTGTCTCCACCATCTTATCAATCTGAGTCACTCGTCCTTGTCACTCAAAGTGATGGAACGACCAATAATGAATTAGATGAGACTCCACCAGCTAATCAACCTGACACTGTCTCTCTTGGTAATCAAAGCGATGGAACGACCAATAATGAATTAGATGAGACTCCATCATCTAATCAATCTGAGTCACTCGTCCTTGTCACTCAAAGTGATGGAACGACCAATAATGAATTAGATGAGACTCCACCAGCTAATCAACCTGACACTCTCTCTCTTGGTAATCAAACCGATGGAACGACCAATAATGAATTCAATGAGACTCCATCATCTAATCAATCTGAGTCACTCGTCCTTGTCACTCAAAGTGATGGTACGATCAACAATGAATTAGATGAGACTCCACCAGCTAATCAACCTAACACTCTCTCTCTTGGTTCTCAAAGCGATGGAATGATCAATAATGAATTTAATGAAATTCCATCCTCCAATCAACATGATCTTGATAGACAAAGAGATCAATCTGGTCCTTTTGAAGAGCAAATGCTTAGAAAACAAAAAGTACGCTCCGTTGTTCCAAAAAAGAAAAGAAAACTTGGAAATTCGCTGCTAGCTCCAGTCAATAAATTACAGAAATCAAATTCAGCTCTGAATGATATTTTAGTGATTTACAAGTGTATCTTAACCGGTGTTCGAGACTTATTGAGTTTAGTTAATGTGATGCTGGACGAAATCTCAAGGGTGATCAAGATTGAGCTTGAGCTGAAAAAGTTAATCAAGTTTCAGTTTTGCTTATCAATCTTATTTGAAAAAGACATTGAAAATGAGACTAGTGCTTCAAATTCATATTTTTGGACAAAATTACAATCTCTCTATCAAAGTGATGATATTGTAGAAATTGTGAATAATTCACTACAAGGAATTGAGCCACTCATCGATCAATTTACTGAGCGAGGTAGTGGGTGGAGAATGGTTGAAATTAAAGTGATTGAACTAAGGATTGCAAAGTACAGACCGATTAAAGGAGGATGTGGAAACTCTTTGCTTCCAGCAGTTATTGCAAGAAAGACAAGATCAGTGTTATCTGTTAGATGCACATCCGATTGTTTTATGTTTAGTGTTCTTGCTGGACTACATCGCTCTGATCATGCTACTCGTCCATCGAGGTACCATAATCACGTAAACTTGTATGATTTCAGCATGGTTAGAGGAATTGTTCCTATTAACATCATTAGCAAATTTGAAGAAAAAAACAATATCTCAATTAATATATATACTTATTGTGACCATGATAAAGTTATCATTCCAGTTAAAGTTTGCAAGAGCAAAAGAAATCTTCATGTGGATTTATTTCTTTACGATGAACATTACCATTTGATTAAAAACTTCACTTCATTTGTACGGAAAAATAATCACTTTGTGTGCCCACGATGTTTGTACCATTTTAACTATCAAATAAAATTGGATGAACATTTAGAATTTTGTAACAAGTTGGAACCACAGCGGGTGAAAATGCCAGGTGCTGATTTTCTACATGTTTATCGTAAAAATTTTGACAAAGAAATAAAACATCCTTTCATCATTTACGGTGACTTTGAAACATTATCAACTCCTGGAGATAGTGACATCGGAGAGTTGAGACAAAATGAACCATGCAGCTTTGGGTTAATTGTTGTGAACTGGAAAAAAGAAGTTCTATATTCAAAGTTCTATCGAGGAAACAACCCTGCCATTTTATTCTTGCGTGAATTGAAGAATTTAATCGAATTTCTCGATTCGTATCTGGCAAACCATACTTGTCCACTCAATATGTCTCAAAGTGATGAAAACGAATTTAGGGCTGCACAAAATTGTCATATTTGTCTCAGACCTTTGCATGGTACATCAGTTCGTGATCATTGCCATCTCACGGGAAGATTTAGAGGTGCTGCACATCAAGATTGTAATTTACAATATAAAGTTCCAAAGAAGGTTCCTGTTGTTTTTCACAATCTTAAAAACTTTGATGGACATATCATCATTTCTGCTTTGCGAGGTGGAATATTCGAATCTCAACCTCAAATAATTGCTCAAAACCTCGAAAGATATATCGGATTCGAATTGGATCGATTCAAGTTCATTGATAGTCTTGCTTTTCTTCAAGCAAGTTTAGATACTTTGTCCTCTCATCTCTCAGACGATAAAAAATCCCATTTCTTAAAGCAAGGTTTTCCGAATTCCGATTTTAAGCTGCTTCTCAGAAAAGGTGCTCTACCTTATGAGTACATGGACTCTCATGAGAGATTCAATGAAACAAGTTTGCCCTCTATCGAAAACTTCTATTCTTCCCTCACTGATTCGTCCATATCAAGATCAGATTATGATAAGCTAATTGAAATATGGAATCAATTTAAATGTAAAGACTTGGGTGAATTTCACGACATTTACTTGAAAGTTGATGTTTATTTATTAGCTTCAGTTTTTGAAAATTTTCGAGAAACTAGTATCAATTTTTTCAATATTGATCCATCACATCATTGGTCTGCTCCTGGATTAACTTGGGCCGCTGCTCTGAAAACAACATGTGCAAGACTGACTCTTTTTGCAGATCTAGATATGCATCTAATGATTGAACATGCAATTAGAGGAGGGCCCACAATGGTTTGCAAGCGACACGTCGTAGCCAATAATCCAAATGTACCGGGTTTCGATATCAACAAACCGCAAACTCATATAGTCTATTTGGATGTGAATAACCTTTATGGGTTTGCAATGAGTCAAAGACTGCCTGTTAAAGGATTTAGATGGATTGATCCTCTATCATCTGAGACTCTCCTTGACGATATTTTAGCTACTCCAGATGATGGAGATAATGGGTTTTTTGTTGAAGTGGACCTCGAGTATCCTCGAGAATTACACGATCTGCATAATGATTTTCCATTAGCACCTGAAAAAAGAACTATTGATAGAGATTCATTGAGTGCATACCAAAAGTCACTGCTCACAAGACTCGAGGAGAAAGGAATTAAATACAGACCAAGTGAAAAGCTCATGACTACGTTTTACAAGAAAGAAAAGATGGTCTTACATTATCGATCTCTAAAGTTTTATGTCGCTAAAGGATTGAAAGTAACCAAATTATATCGTGTAATTGCATTTCATCAACAAGTTTGGCTAAAACCCTATGTTGATTTCTGCACCAGTCAAAGACAATTGGCATCTAATACAGCAGATAGTAATTTCTGGAAATTGAAAGTCAATGCACTTTACGGAAAAACAATTGAGAATGTTAGAAATCATTTGAATGTAATAGCGGTCGATACTCCAGATCGAGCAAATTTTCAAATAAGGAAAGAGCTTTGTGAAAGATTTCTTATTCTGAATGAAAATCTCGCCCTTGTACAGGTGAAGAAAGCAAATGTTTTCTTAAACAAACCAATTAGTGTTGGTTTCACTATACTAGAGCTGGCAAAACTACAAGTATATCATCTGCATTATGACGTTTTCAAGAATCATTTTGGAAGTAATATTGAGCTGCTATATACCGATACTGATTCATTAATCTATGAAGTCAAAACTGACAATTTATCACAAGATTTGTCTTCGGTCGCAAGTGTTATGGACTTCTCCAACTATGATTCTTCACATCCTTTATATTCATCTGTCAATCACCGGAAAATCGGGTATTTAAAAGATGAAATGGGTGGTAAACCAATTCATGAGTTCGTTGGAATAAAAGCAAAATTATATGCTTTCAAAACTGATGATGGAGTTAAAAAAGTTGCCAAAGGTATTCAACGGTCAACTTTGAGAAATAATATATCTTTCGAGGATTACATAGATTGTCTACATAATGAAAATATTAATACTGCTACAGTGCGAAGACTAAGCTCTAAAAAACATAAAATTAGTTTAATTGAACAAAACAAAATTGCACTATCACCTTTTGATGATAAAAGATTTTATTTAGATGATAAAATTACTAGTTATGCTTTTGGGCATTACAGAACTTAATTTTTGTAACATTTTCTCTTCTTCTTTTACATGATTACATTTTGTAAACAAATTGTTTTTATTGCCTATTAAAATGAATTTTAAACAAAAAAATCCACATGCTAGGGAATCATTTCCTTGAATTTTCTTTTTATTGAATGAATAACCATATTTTGCATGTCTTTCAATGAAAGTAAGTACATTTCCATATGGTTCACGTCCAAAAGAATCAAAGTAATATGCATATCCTTTCGTATCGAATTTTATCGCGACCCAATGGCTTCCTGATTGATAATGTGGATCGAGATTGATTATGAAAAACTTCGGTTTTTCAAAATGAATCGGCAACAAGTTTATTGGGAAAACGCCACCAAAATCAGGATAATGATGTAAAATATTGATTAAATCCACAGTCGATAACATTAATAATCAATGAAGATATTACGATTTTTATCTATTGCAATAAAGTTATCGTATTGAGCAAACACAATCAATTTAATTGCAGATGTAGGGGCTTTAGCGAATTTCAATTCAATCCTTAGATTTCCACGTTTTAATAGAGACAGTGTTCCTGTTTCAGCTCCAATTGAACCATCAGGAGATAAATCAAATGCGTAGAAAGCTTTTCCGTTAATATAATCACTGTGAGAAATATCCAATTGTGGTAGCCCTTCGTCTTGGTTTAAGTATTTATAGAGACTGACATATTCTCGCATGTACAATGAACTTGAATAATCTGGTTGATATGGTATGCTAGGGCACATAACTCCATCAACATAGCACGCAAGAAAATTTAAATTAAAATGTTTGAAATCAAATGGATTTGTAGTTAACCCTCCAGAAAATGATTCGTCGGATACAAGACCTAAGATCATTCTCTTAGGCAATATACCAGAGATTGCATTTTCAATTGTCGTTGAACTTTGATTGGCATGAACTGTGAAACTTTTTGTTTCGTTTCTTGTGATGAAATATTTTGCTGGTGAAGTATCTAATGCTTTGAGGACAGATAACTGTGCATCAGGGAATAATTTCATTCTTTTTATATGAACTGCTAGCTGGTTGATTTTAATTTTGTAACTAGCAGTATCTTTTGCATCATATTTGATCAAAGGGAACGAGTCAGGGCTTCGAGTGAACCTAAGAGTTATAGGCACTCCACTTAGAAGTAGTTTATCTTGTGACATTAAAGGTAAATGTAAACGGAAGTATAAATCAAATTGCGATTGGATTCTACTTTCATCGCTATCTTCCATTCGTCCAACATCTGACTTATTTGGATGTCTGAAAAAGATATCTTCAATGAAGGCTTGGTAGTGATATGAATTATTAGCTTGAACAGTATTTACTGATCCAAGATAAAGATCTATCTGTTCAAATAAAGCATTGGCTAAATTATCAACTGGTTTCACTTTACTTGTTGCAGTTATAGTTGAAACAGAAGCATTGATAAGTACTGTTGTTGATTGTAAATCTGTGAAATCATCAGAGGCTGGAATATGTACTTCAAATGATACACCCCCTTCTAAAGTTGTCGTAGGTCTATATGAAACTTCATAATGACTTTCAATTGCGGTTTGAGTTGGCGGAATTTGAAATATTTCGAGTTCAGACTTGCTAACTGGTACAGAGTTTTGATGTAAAAAATCCATCATGAAAATATATCGGATTTTTTGGGTCTTTTTCGCAAAGTTTTTTTAGACCGTGATTTTTTTGTAGATTTCTTTCTCTTTCTTGTTCTTATACCACTTCCTTCTTGATTTATCAAGTCTGATAAATGCTTCAAACTTCTAGAGGCTGCAGATTTAACACCTTCTTTACCTTTGATTTTCACTGCTTGTTTAACATTCCCGTGAGTTAAAATATCATTACTAATATTAACCCCTGTCTTGAGTAATTCTTTTCCTAATAGTTTCAAGATGGGGATTCCGAATCTTTTTAGAATAGAACCGAGACCATATCCTCTTTGATATGGTTGACCTCGGAATACCTCAATGTCAGAAAAACCGTTTCCAGCTTGTGTTTGATAGTGATTAGTAAAATCACTATCACAATTACAATAAACTCTTCGTTGCATTTTTGTTTGATTAATCAATCTTTATTTTTCTTATACAATTTTCTAAAATTCAAGCTTATAAAAGTTCTACCTGATTTGAATTTTACTTGTGAACCGCTTTCATCGCACATTATTATGTTTATAGTTTCAATTTTGCAAGATCTTACAGGGTAATAAATTGGTTGAGTGAATGAAACATGTCCCAATTTTTCAAAATTTCCTTTACTTAGTGGAACAACTCGTAATAATCTAGAAGATGTATCACCTACAAAATGTTCTCTTATTATGTCAGTATATATGAATAACAAATGTGACTTTATCCCAATTTCTGGTCTTGATTTTGCATGAACATAATTCAATTGATTTTTAGCAGCATTTCTCAGCTGATTGAAGAATGTATTGGAGTCAAAACCAAGAGTTTTAACTAAATTTAATTCATAAATTTGTGGATAAATCTTATTCTTTCCGTCAGACCCCCCTACGATGCGAATTCTCTTTTCAGTATCTTTATCTTTATCTTTTTCTGTACCAGTACTTTCTTCGTATTCTTCGAAATAAGGAGCTGTCCATGATTCAAGACAAATCGACGCTATTGATTCATTCAAACTTTTAAGGATTATTTTGATGTCATCAGAATCATTGTAATTGAATTCAGTTGTAAAAATTTGTTCTGGAACTGCAAAAATAGCAATTTTAACTTTTCTTCTAATTGCTTTGAACTGAATAGGATAGAAAACTTCTTTGATTCCTACTTCCCAATCACCTTCTAAAATAAGAGGGTGACTTAATTTATTTGTGAATTTTGACAATGTATTATCTTCATAAATATCCATTGATGCATTTGAAATCACATCAACATAAATTTCATCGGATAGACGTGACATTATCAGTCCAACTGTTGAATTTATCAGGATAACCTAACCACTTGACAAAATACTCTGTTTTTCTAGTAGTTGTATTAACCCTAGTTCTTATAACTTTTTCAACCTGATATTGATCTGGCTCATCTGCTTTTATCAATTCATAATGATAAAAAACGGAAGTAATTGGCTCGTTTAGTAAATCACAAATCCTGTAAATGAAACCTTGTGGCGTTTTCTTTACTTTTGTTATTTTGAATCGTTCTTCTGTGAAATTTTGCGTACTTCCTTTCTCAAATAGACTTTTAGCCCTTGTTATTCGGACAATATCACCGACATTGTAAGGTTTCACTTTAGCTTTAGATTGACGATGTAATTTGCGCATATTTATAACAACATCTCGCACATTCTTTATATTGACTTCATTCGGTGACATACCTATAGTTCGATGATAAGATTGATTATATCCCTTTACAAGAGATTGGAGATTATCAATGTATCGTTTAGTATGTTTTGAATGCAGAAATCTGTAAATTCTTTATCTAATTGTTCTATTGAATCTTTCAACAACAGCACACTTTATCACATCATCAGTTGATGTGAAAAACTTGATTCCCTTTTCTTGTAAAAAATTTTGCAGTGTTGAATTCTTGAATTCTCTTCCTTGATCAGTTTGCAATTTTTCAGGTTTTCTTCCGCTAGATAAAATTTTTTTGAAAGCTGAAAGTATTGACACTCCAGTTTTATCCTTTATTGGTTCAATCCAAGCAAATTTACTCAATAAATCTATGACCGTAAACAAATATTTGAATCCATCATTTTGTCGGGCTATCCATGTCATATCTAGCAAATCACCTTGCCACTGTTCGTCAATACGGTCTACTAATATTGGTAATCGTATGAAATTTTTTTTCCGGTTCTTGAATAAAGTGTATGTGTCTTGTTTCTCAAGCCACTTTTCTATATTTGATAATTTTACGTTTGAGTTAGACTTTCTAACTACATCATAAAGTTTTTTCACACCTCCGAAAGCACCTGGTGATTCGGGATTTACATAGATTTGCGTGAGTACCTCTTCACTTGGCTCCATGTTAATTCTTTTGATGATATGAAAGGATTGAACACAAATTTATTAAGCTCTGGTTTAACCAACCGGATATAATCTAATACCCTTATAGTTCCAGGGGGTTTAGAATGTGAATAAGATGATTGCAAGTATTTGACAATATTTGAAATGTTGCTTCTATTTATAAGTTTCCCACTACTATATTTTATTCCACCATTTGGATGCACTAGAGAAGGATCACTTCTTAATACTGTTTCTAAATCACCATTCTGCCCTCGGGACTCTTCAATCTGTTCATCTTCTTCATCTTTTTCACTCTCTTCAAATTCTTCATTAAGACTTGATGGATCACTTGGTGTAGCATCAAATTTTTGAGTATCACCGATTGGTATGTTTTGAGTTGAATCTTCATTCACATACTCAATTTTCGGAGGTGAATCTTTATTCATTAATAATGAATTCAATAGTCTCATTTTTATATCTGTTGTTAAATTTGAATCCAATATTGGTTTAATTTCTTGTAAAGGATCACTTTCATTCTTCGAGTTTTGCAATTGTAAAAATTGATCTTCAGGAATTAAATATGATTTCATTATAACATTCATTTTATTAACTTTTCTGCTAGAATATTTGCTAGTACAGAAATTACAGGTGTCAACAAAGCTGGTAAAAATCCGCCTCTTTGATTGATGATTATGCAGCACTCATTAATTGCACTTGAACCAATTTTTCTTAAATTATTTTTATAGCGAGCTAATTTTTTAATAGTTGATTTCTTAAGTGGAATATTTCCTTTCAAAATATTACGTATTATTTCCCTTAATATTTTATAAATATTTTTTGGAGAGTTCTTCAATATTAACTTCCTTTTTGATTTACTCTTTGCTTTGGCTAGCTTCCGCAAAGTAGGAAGATGTTTGACTGCACTTTTGATTGACATTATGATTATATTTTTGGAAACAATCTACTTCTTATATAGTTTATAATGCGTAACTTTTCATGAAGCTCTTCTCTCCAAAAATATCTGTTAGTAAACGTAATTCATATTCGGTTTCTGGTTTGAGATCCACGAATAAATAAGAATGAGGTTCTTTCGTAGCATCTTCGTAAACTTTCTGGAACTTTTTTATTTTTGAAGGGAACATCTGTCTTGCTATGTTAGATGCAATCGATTGATCTCTAGGGTTTTTAAAAAGAACAATGTATTGTGAATTCAAGGAAATATTACGGCTTTCATTTCCTCTCATGAAAAAGTTTTGAACTAATAAAATTATTGATAAATTTCTATGATGTGAACCCTTGGTAAAAATTTCTGATATTGCCTTTGATGACGCAGCTTCATTCATCAAATCATCTATTATTATCCATTGCGGAGTAGTACCATCAAACCTACTCATTAAATTATCAGGTAATCCTTTAATAAAATTTACTGATTTCATTGTAGAGAACAAACTCTGCCATTCACCATAACAATATGTTATATTTGTTGGTGCTGGTTTACAAACACGATTTCTATTTGAAATCAACTTTTTTATCCAATGAGTTTTACCAGATCCTGTTGGTCCTGAAACCAACATTGTGAAAGGATGATGTAGATAAACAGAATAAAGTTTCATACTTAATTATTCATATTTAATTATAAATTTGAATGATCTTATACAGATTTTGTTACATTTTTCTGAAAAAATTCTGCATATAATGAACATTAGATAAAGAACATTTAGGATTAAAACAAACATTCGAATGAAGAGAACAAACTTCAATTGACCCATCATTAATTTTCTTATTTGTGGCTCCATAAGATAAGAGATTAATTGTAGGAATATCCAAGTATTGTAAGAATTCTTCAGCTTCCTTCGACTTTACAGCGACATGCTTTTTTAAACTGAGAATCCTCTTGTAGCAATTCTCAATTTCCTTGCAGGCTCGAACAGCTCCATATATACCATGGAACTTTCCTAGTCCTAATCCATGGTGGTTTTTCCTCAAAAAACGAGCTGATTTCCTTTCACTTTCCGAGAAAAAATCTTCAATTATACCGAGTTGAACACGAAAATGACACGTTTTATCCTCGTCCAACCAGGATAGCTCTCTGGGCCAGAAAACACCTTTAGCATAGAAACCTTGACAGTCAAAAAAGGCACAAATTGAATCCATAATAATAATAATGTTTTTATTTAAGACTTATAATCACTTCTACAAACAACAAATTGAAAATGAAATGAAAATGTCCATTTATCTTCTTTTATACTTGGCCAAAGATGAAACTTGCCGTCTACAAACTGCGCATGTATCATGATTGCGCAACCACTGTACCAAGCACCGTCTACATCCGGTATGAAAACAAGGAAGACAAATAGAATCAATCATATTGTTTGCGCAAATAAAACAAAAATCTGTTGAAGCACCGCCAACTGTTGCTTCCGGATCCGATTCACAAATAGAAAGCTAAAGTAATCAATCGAATTAAAGTAATAATATAATATTAAGGTAATAGAATCACCTTTTTATTCATTAAATGGAAAATAAATAACCTTGTAAAGATAGGTAGCCAATGAATTAAAAATATCACGATCAATTTCTGCAAAGCGTACAGCTCCTGAAACAAATTTGTTATCTTCAAATCTCTGTAAAAGGTTTTCTACATTTCTGGGCGTTGCATTATCATTAATATTGAAAGGGTAAATGAAAATCTGCTTGAATCGCTCATAATTATCTGCTAAAGCCTCTTTAAATCTTCTGATTAGAGCATCATCAACCGCTCGTCCAATCAATTGGTCAGGAACAAGTCTTCCGTTATTTACTTCATATGCAACACAGGAGCAAAATAAAAAGAAATCAATTAACAAGTCATGTATTTCTTTTTTCTCCATATTATTCTTTTGTTGAACTCCAAGAAGATATATAATTCCAGGAAGCAAAGTTTTAAGATGAGAGATTTCCGGTGGACTCAGCTTTATTGTTTTCATCTTTTTCTGGATTGTAATGGAATTATAACCATTTCTTTGAATTTTGAAATCTTCAACTTCAATAAACTCAGGACCATCTTGTACATTGAAGGCACGAATAAACTCTTTCAATAATATTAGATGTCGCTTAGCAAGTACGACGCCACGATGTGTCGGATAATCATTATACCACTCACGAATATCAACACGAGTACAAAGGAATTCATTCTCATCAGAAAATCCAGAAGATAAAGTTAACACTAAATTTTCAGCAAGTTTGAGCACTGAGTGCTTTCTCCATCTCAAATTAGGCATGTCACCAATTAAAACAGTATATAATTAACACAAATTAAAACAAAATGTAAAGAATTTATAGTTGACACGAAGAGGAAAGTTGATAAACTAATACCGAGCTGAGGAAAAGGTTTCTATTTATTCTTTTTTAAATGGGAGTGTCCTTTGATTAAAAGCAGCCAATACAATTTCAATATCTGAAAAGGCTTTACATCCGTTGATAACAATTGAGTCGGTGTGAAACAACATTAAACAAATCTTGTTATAGTACCAAAGAGCTGCAGGAAATAGTTCTGGTTCATAAATAATATCCGGTTGGATGAAAAACTTTTGCTTGTCAATTCTATAAGGAAGAAAAGACTTAACACCAATGCTTACAATCTTTTCAAGAGAAATATTATAATCAGGAAACATCAGTTTCATAGTTAAAGTAACATCCTCAAGAGATTTGAAACCTGTAGTTGTAACTTTACCGGATGCAAAAACAATACAAGTTTTTTTTCCAATCTTTCTGATCCATCCGTTGAATCGCTTACGTCCTTTATAATCAAATTGCGGAAGTACAATTCTTTGCCCTAAATTCCAAATGGAAACTATATTGGTAACCTCATATTCGTGTGACATAATTCAACAGAATGATTACATTCAACTAATATTGCTGCTTTTATACGTGCTGAACTCATCGTCATTACCGTGGTAATGACGACTCCTTCATCACGTGAACTATCATGGATAACAGACAGATTACATTCGTGCTTATTATTCTTTCCATTTTTCTTCTCATTTTACTTTTATTCTCTCGTTTTATATTAATCGATAATATAAAATATTACAATGTAACATTAGCTTGATTATTCATTCCATTCTTTAAAATATACAACAAAGTGCACTCGATAAAAAAAAAGGTGTACAATGAATTAATAAGCATCGAAAAATGGTTACAGAGGAGGAAAAAACAATGGGAGTGAAATATCGGAAATAGCTCTAATGAATGGTCAGAAGTATTTGACTCTAAAGAATGGTCGGAAGTATGTGGCTCTAACGATAGGTCGGAAGTATCTGGCTCTAATGACTGGTCGGAAGTACCTGGCTGTAAAGAGAGGCCGGAAGAAGCGGAAGTGGCCCTAACTTCTCTTATTATTACTACTGATAAAAATGTCAACTGGTTACCCTGCTGCTATCAATGAAAATATTAGGTCGGCCGGGTAGAAAAATGAAGCGAATTTTTTAATATTATGAGCTCTGAAGAAAATTTTTTAAAATTACTTTTTTACAACGTAGCTTCACTATTCAGCTGTATTTCTAACAACTTTTTACATACACTCACCTACCAAAAAGTGTAGCTACCAAAGACTGCACATAATTTTTTTTCTATGGCCCTTATTAAGGAGGAGTTTTATCTACTTTTGGATTTCGTCGAATTTTGATTAGATTTCTTAAATTATCAATCGGCTCAATTAAATTTTCAATAGTAAATTATCAAAAAAACTCGTAGACTCAGATTAAAGCAGCATCTAAGGTTAAAGGAAAATAGCCAAACCTGCCCATGATCGCTAATTGGTCGAACCATATATCAATCGAAAGCTTATGACGAGTAAAATATGCATCTCTGAAAAATCAGGCCGAAATTCGTATTCCCTAGAGATTTATTCAGAAAATCCCTTGGGACCCCATGAAGGTCACATCAGACTTGACTTTTCAGATAGAACTTTTTATGCTGATTCCAAAGGTCGTATGTATGTTACTCTAAACCTGCGACTTTTTGAGATATCCTGAGTTGAAAATTCCATTCAATGTAAATGAATATTCAAAGCCGTGGCGTTTCTTATTTACCCTATGAAGGTCGCGTCAGACCTAGTACATATTGTTCAGCGCCTGGAAAACCATCTTGAAAGTTCAAAAATAATCTTCCAAGTGTGCGGTTTTAGATTTGCCATCTAAATCACTGCTTACGCGAAAATAAAATAGAAACAAAATAATACAGTTTTGAAAATTTTATTTTTATCATCAATATCATCATCGTCATCATCAATAAGATTTTAATTTTTTTATATTTCATATTTTATGTATTATTTAACTAACTGCAACGAGAAGTTATATGGTTTACTAACGAGGGCGGAGCCCGAGTTTGTTTAAACATATAACTGCGAGTAAATGTTAGTTAACTGATTTACATCACGACGTTAGAAGGGGCAAGCACTAATGATATCAGTGGACACAACCAGTGATATTAAAGATTGATTAGAATTGAATTTTTCCGTTGCTTAACAAAAATCACAAGGTACACATCACAGGGGTCACAATTGAAAGTGGTTCATCTAAAGGTGAACAATTTACTGGTGTAACTAAATAATCATAGATATGTGGCCACTGTGCTTGTTAACTGTGCCTGTTAACCGTGTATATTAACCATTCTTCTTAAATATGAGATTAAACAATTTAACAGTTTAATTAAATTGCATTTAATCAGTACAGAGTGATGTAAATATATAAATCGACGGTCCCAGCGGTTATGACCATGCATGGCCATATATATTGTGTCCACAGCCACTGGAGACCGACCATTCAAAAAATAAAAATTTTGTGTTATGTTGCTTCTGAAAGATATAAAGATTAACATATTAGATAACTGTATAATACTAGCGTGAAGTTGATATCTTACTTTTTATTTGAGCGTTACCAAGCTCGACCTCTTCTTCGCCTTCTTCTGGCCCGGAAAACTCTGGGCGACTGAGCTTCAGGCAGATCTCGAGGGTCTCGCTCGGTGGGGTTCTGGATTGGCAGCTGGATGGGTGGCTAGATGGGTGGCTGGATGGGTGGCTGGATGGGTGGCTGGATGGGTGGCTGGACTGGTTGTTGGACTGGTTGCTGGGCCAGAATTCGTTGGTGGGGCAGAGCATCTTGATATGTAGAAAGGTGACAAGCCCCCTCTACATGACCATCATGGTCCATTTTTTGTTGCTGTTTTTGTTGTCGCTGTTGCTGTTGCTGTTTTTGATGCAGCGGCTAATGTAGTTATAATGCGATTGTTATTTTTGAATCAAGGCTTATATACAACTACTGAGACTGCGTCAATACATGACGATGACAATGTACTAGAACAGAATTCGTCTATTATTATCATTCAGGTATTAGCCTTCATTGTAGCAATTTGCAATAGTTTCTTCAGTCTTTTTGAATTCTCAAATCTATTTGATGATAAGTTGTAGACTTTAGATTTGGTTTAAGTTTTCAATTTTAGTTTCGTTTTTTTTTCGTTTTCGGTTTCTATTTTCTTTTTTTCATTTTGATTGCAGTTTTGACTTGATTTCATTCTGAATCTGATTTCGATTTTGCTTTGATTCAACTTTGACTCGTCTTTGATGTAACTTTCATTTGACTTCCATTTGACTTTGATGCGAACCAAGCCAGAAATGGCAGATAATATTCTATGTGTTTCTTGTTGTAAGCTCAATGAGCAATGTTAGTAAGTCAGCCTCTAGAAAAAGAAATATAAGGTCGACCCGAACTTATAAAATTAATTCAGGTATCATGGTCAGATTTTTCCTTAACAATAGACTGTCGCATTGCCTGAAAAATAATACTAGGTTTCTTCCCGATTCGGAAGTAGAAATACAGGGCTATTCAGCCCCATTTACTTCACGTTTCGATCGATATCTCATGAACAAAACATGATTGGCCGATAATATTGAAGGTGTATGCCTTTGAGAATTGAAGGACCATAAATTTGAAGTCTCAAGGTCATTCAAGGTCATTTGTCGGGAATCGTTCCTGATGACCTCAGACAAATTTCGAGGTCATTTTCAGATAGAAAAGTCAATTTGTAACAAGTTCATGTCAAGGTCAAAGTCATAACATTACTATCTTTTGAGATATCACAAGTTTTTGTCTCACACAACGTTGAGGTTTTTTCGAGCTTTTGTTTCTTTTGTCTACCAGAGCTCCGTTAGCTAGCCAGTCAGCACCACGAGGAGGTGGAGTTGGTTTTCTGCTGACCATATCTGGACCAAACCGTACTGAAAAGCTGCTTCGGGTTTGATCCAGAATTGTTTAATGTCACTGACAATCATCTGAACTCATCATTCAAGGATAACTGCTTGCCTTCCAACTCAATGCATGCTTCAAAAATGAAGAGATCGATATTAAAACTCAATGAAAAATTTTTTGAAATGAATTGAAATTGAAATGCAGAACTATTCCCGACAAATGACCTTGAATGACCTTGAGACTTCAAATTTATGGTCCTTCAATTCTCAAAGGCATACACCTTCAATATTATCGGCCTATCATGTTTTGTTCATGAGATATCGATCGGAACGTGAAGTAAATGGGGCTGAATAGCCCTGTATTAGCGGAATGGCAGACTTTAGAACCATTTCGCGCTATAAATCCTTCAGAATTTGGTGAGATTAGCGACTTTCTTAGAAGCACAGGAAACCGTAATACATCTTATTTTTTATTAAAGCCAGTTCCTGAGAATGATAATGATGATAGATTTTGGAGAGGGATGAATGTACGAAACTTTCTCGGTCTTCTGAGTTATATTGAAACTGATAGATCCAATAAAGAGGAATCCGCGAAAAAATTGCTCTGCTTCGCTGTTACCGCAAAATTGATAAACTCTTCGGACTCGACGATTAGGAGATAGAACAGGGAAATCCGATCTGCACTTCTCACTAAGTTTGTTACATTTCATTGAGGTTTTCGTGATAGTTTTAGTAGGTCAGATGCCCAGCAACATTTCACACCTATTGCTAGAGCACTTTCTCCGAATCAAATGATTCTGTTGAGTTTATATCTATATGGGGCTGTCCTTACATTTATCAACAAAAAAGTATGAATTTAGAATATCAAAAGCAAAGTTATTCTGAACAGAAAAAACGAAATCTTTTTAAATCAATGATTTGTGTTTTTCCTGATGGTTATATCTATGATGTTTTTAGCCCGCACGCAGCAGTAGATAATGATACTAAGATTCTCGAATACATAGTCAGAAACAATGAAGGGTTCAGAGATTTTTTCAATGCAGGAGATAAATTCATACTAGATAGAGGTTTCAGAGATGTTCAACGATACCTAGAGTCTAAAGATTTCGATGTTTATGTGCCCAAATCTAATCAAGAAGCATATAAAGGATTCAGACAACTTCCTTGGTTAGAAGCAAACCGCTCACGCGAGGTAACAAAATTTCGCTGGGTGATAGAATCAGTAAATGCTCAGTTGAGGCGTAATAAATGTCTTGCATCGATAGTGCAGAATAAAAGCGTAGAAAAACTTAGAATCTGTTGTGCGCTTATCAATTGGTATCAATCGAGGTTAGTTTCAGATGTCCTAAATTCCAATCAGATAATTGATAGACTCATTTCAAGAAGATACAAAGCAAATAAATTAGTAGATGTAGTTGTAAGGTTTAATTTGAGAAATACTGATAGGTTTTTTTCCTCGTACAATCCTTGCTCTGAGACTATTTTTCCGAGATATAATATTCCGCACTATAAGATCAGACGATGTAAGCCTTTATGCCTGTGGTAACTATGCTATAAATTTTTGAGAGCATATAAAGATCATACTTTGAAACTAAGACAAGCAGGGCAGTCAGTTTTAGATCCATTTAGATTCGTTTATTGTGAGAACTTAAATGATTTAGAAACATATGATATTGAAGGGAACGATTTAGTGCTGTTTCGATGTGAAATCCGAGGTAGAATGTCGTTAGGATAAACGGTTGATATGGAAGGTTCAAATTACTCTTTATTGGACATTACAAATGTAAATTGTTGTATTTCTTCATAGCTGTGAGTGGTCAAAATGAAATTCAGTGATCTTATGAGCTTCATCGACTGGAATGTATTAATTTTAATAAAACCCAGCTAATAGCTATAAATTTAATCTTTGATATTTGTCTCTATTTGGATAACTTTTCTTATAAAATTTAACCATGAGAATTACAAGAAATATGCATAAAAATGAATTAGTGAATGCTATTGTTGCAAAGTAAATGGTATAAAAAGATGAAGATGATTCCATGAATCTAGACACAACCCATGGGTGAATTGATTCACCCAAAGTTCCGAAGAAGAAGATCAGTGAAGTAGCTCTACTTGGGACTGTAAAGCATTTCTGTATAAGACCAAAACATAAAGCAAAACAAGGCGCGAAGCCCATGCTAAGAAAGCCAAATGAGATCCAAGTCAATGTTAAATTGCTATCAGCTCCAGCAGCCATAACTGAAGCTCCACAAATTACTATTATCACATTGGATATGATTAAAGTTGCTTCTTCAAAGTATATTGTCAATGGAATCAACACGAGCCTGTATATACCAGCAATTGACCAGTAAATAGTGACCAAAAGGGCAGCATCTTGTTTGTCCAATCTCAAATTAGATTTAACGCCAAAAGCTGTACCAAGAGCACCTTAAAAGATTGGAATAAGCAAGAATATGAGAACTTCTGAAAGCACATCAATGGTTACTAGCATTGTTAAACAGGTAATCATTGAATTATATCCATCCAGGTTGTTGCAATGTATACTACTGCAGCTTGTTCATTAAGTCAGAGTGTTAAGCTTAAGTTAATATATTAATAAGGTATAATATAGTATATAATAAAGTTAAAATATTAGCTAAAGATGCGAAACATAAAACAGTTTTTACTTACTGACGAGATTTTGTCCACCAAATTCAAAATTAACAATTAACGCAGTCAGAACGATGGCCAGTATTTGTTTGAATCTCTCACCTTCATTTGGTTTGTTGTTAGTTGATTTTTTATCTCTGTCGTTATCATCATCACTTTCAACTTGGTCATTACCATAGATGAAAATAATATAAAATATAATGGCCACAAGAGTAAGGAATAGACCCATTATAAGATGAGGATATTGAATGAGAACATCATCTTTGGTGTAAGATTTATTATCAGTTGAATTGATTCCTTGTTGGTTATTGTAATCATCAATATCAATGGGAAGTAAAAAAGGTCGTGTAATCAACGGAGCAACCAAAGCACCAACATCAAAAAACAGGTGAAGAGCTTGAAGGTAGTTAGTACTTTGTGCTTTCCATAATAGCGCAGTGTAAACGTTGCAAACTTATAATTTTGAGAAATATAATTATTATACCACTTTTTTATCATTTTTTACTGTATTTACTGTACACCATTTTTACCCACCACATTTTCTAACAATATTAAAAGATTAACCACCACCCAAATCGTCCGAATTGTTGGGATATGACGGCGATTAATAGTGGATGTGTTAGGTGGTGTGGAAGTGGGCAGCAATTTGGTGGATTTGGGTGGTGGATAATCTTATAAAAAATTGTTCGAAAATGTGATGGATAAAAGCCACTCTGTAGTGATGAAAAATACAGTGAAAAGACGATTTGGTAATTTGGTTAACTTGGTACTTACATATTTCGAGAAACCCCAGAGATATTCCGCCAAATATTGTAGCTATCGATAATGGCCAAAAACTGTTAAACCAAGGAGATAAAATTATAGAAATACCAAGAACCAGGTTTGATAAACTAAGAAACAAAACTTTGCTGACATATTTTTCAATAAATCCAGCTAAATGATGAAAATTTCATTGAAAATTAATTGTTTGTTAATTTATTATTAAGCTTTTATAAAATAATTTAAACTCACCTAAGAGCGCCCCAATAATGTATCCAACTGCTCTTTGTTGGACAAGAGTAGCCACTGTTTGAAAATTTTCATTTATCAAAATCTGGTAATCAAGTAAAGATGATCCAAGTAGGGTGAAAACGCTTCCCATTCCAGCATAACTTGCAAAACACAATAAAGTGTTAAGTAATTTGTAATTGTTGGTCCGGACATATTCAATCGCTAATGACTTACAACTCATTTTGTTACTTGAAATAGTTGTTTACTTGTAATATGCTGCTTAGCAGCTTAACATCCTATCGAGATTAAAGTTATGAATGAATTTCACCGAGACAATTCACAATCAATAAACTTAAGTAATAACGAATTTTGTAATTTTGACAAGATGTAACTGATTCAATGAGATGAACTCAGTGTCTAATCATTTACCAAGCTGTCTCTATAATTGTCTCTAGTATCCAACCAGCATAAATTTTTGTTCCCGATGTTTACCAGACAAATTTAAGTCTCGTGTTCAAGCGTGTCGCAGTCTTAAAGTATACAGCAATATTAAACGAGCTGAGCAGATAGAACCACTCATATTCATTTACTTAGCTGTCCTCTCCATTGTCTAACTATTAGTATACAACT
The DNA here is from genome assembly GCA_028476895.1 of Tetranychus truncatus. Lineage (NCBI taxonomy): Eukaryota > Metazoa > Arthropoda > Arachnida > Trombidiformes > Tetranychidae > Tetranychus > Tetranychus truncatus. Next base: position 7,801,946 of record CM052061.1, read on the forward strand.
AATAGCATAAATTAATCTTTATCCGTCTTGATTAAACAAAAATTAATTGTCGAGTTCAATTCTTCTGTAGTCGTATTCATTTGTTCTGGTCTTACAGTCAATCAAAATGTTAACAATTGATTGTGTTCAAGGTATTAAAACATAAGGTTGACCCAGTTTGAATCTCACCTCTTTCTTAGGGATTGAGGAAGATTATACAATTTTATTTAAAAAAAGGTCCATAAAGGGATTCACTAAAAGACGAAAATATCCATTTTCAAAATAAAATATGTTTATCACAAAAACTGTCAAATAACTGTTTTACTTGAACATGCAGATAAACTATTTCTAAGCTTTAAGATCGCTCAAAGTCGCTTATTTAAAAACAATCAACTGAGCTATGAATTTTCTAGATAAACAGCGGCCCTTTTTGGTCTTTTAGTGAATCCCGTCCACAAACAGTGCTTATGATGTGTTTTAAGTTAATGAAATAAAGCTGAGCAGCTTTGATTCATGCCTGAAGAGGGTTGAGCATTTTATTTTCATGAATCGTGAAGTTCATATAAAAAGAAAGTTATTTCAGTTTGACAATTCTTGATATTCCTCCCTATTCGGAGAAATTTTCTTGTAAAATTTAACCATGAGAATTACAAGAAATATGCATGAAAATGAGTCGATAAATACAATGGCTGCAAAGTAATTAGTGTAAAAAGATGAAGATGATTCCATGAATCTAGACACAATCCACGGGTGAATAGATTCACTCAAAGTTCCGAAGAAGAAGATCAATGAAGTAGCTCTACTTGAAACTGTAAAGTATTTCTGAATAAGACCAAAACATAAAGCAAAACAAGGCGCAAAGCCAACGCTAAGAAGGCCAAATGAGATCAAAGTCAATGTTAAATTGCTATCAGCTCCAGCAGCCATAACTGAAGCTCCACAAATTGCTATTATTACATGGAATATGATCAAAGATACATCAGTAAAGTACAATGTCAACGGAATCAACACGAGCTTATATAACCCTAAAATTGACCAGTAAATAGTGACCAAAAGGGCAGCATCTTGTTTGTTCAATCTCAAATTAGATTTAACTCCAAAAGCTGGACCAAGAGAACCTTGATAGATAAAGAATAGAGAAAAGCGAAGAATATTTAAAAAAGATATTTAGAAGTATTACCGCATTAGATTGTTGAAGATGAGCAACATAAAACAGTTTTTACTTACTGACGAGACTTTGTCCACCAAATTCAAAATTAACAATTAACGCAGTCAGAACGATGGCCAGTATTTGTTTGAATCTCTCACCTTCATTTGGTTTGTTGTTAGTTGATTTTTTATCTCTGTCGTTATCATCATCACTTTCAACTTGGTCATTACCATAGATGAAAATAATATAAAATATAATGGCAACAGCAGCAAGGAATAGACCCATTATAAGATGAGGATATTGAATGAGAACATCATCTTTGGTGTAAGATTTATTATCAGTTGAATTGATTCCTTGACGGTTATTGTAATCATCAATATCAATGGGAAGTAAAAAAGGTCGTGTAATCAACGGAGCAACCAAAGCACCAACATCAAAAAACAGGTGAAGAGCTTGAAGGTAGTTAGTACTCTGTGCTTTCCATAATAGCGCGATGTATACATGGCAAACTTATATTAAGATTTTAAGATTTGAGAAGCATAATTACATAGACTAATTATTATTATAGATTATCATTATTTGAATGATAATTTGTATAAGTTTGTACTTACATATTTCGAGAAAACCCAGAGATATTCCGCCAAATATTGTAGCTACCGATAATGGCCAAAAACTGTTAAACCAAGGAGATACAATTATGGAAATACCAAGAACCAGGTTTGATAAACTAAGAAACAGAACTATGCTGACATATTTTTCAATAAATCCAGCTAAATGATGATAAGTTCATTGAACATTTATTTATCATGTTTATTAATTTATTGTTAAGCTTTTACTAAACAATACAAACTCACCTAACAACGCTCCAACAATATCTCCAACTGCTCTTAGTTGGACAAGAGTAGCCACTGTTTGGAAATTTTCATTTATCAAAATCTGGTAATCAAGTAAAGATGATCCAAGTAAGGTAGCAACACTTCCCATTCCAGCATAACTGGCAAAACATACTAATGTGTCAAGTAATTTGTAGTTATTAGCTCGGACATATTCAATCACAACTAACTTAAAACTCATTTATAATAGCTGTTTAATTGTAAAATAATAGCGGGCGATAACTTATTAACGGTATTGAAGTTATTCACTGATTAAAAGGCAATTTACTATTGATAAACCTAATCGATTGTGAGTGTTACAATTTGGTGAAATGATATAGATTTGAGCAGATAGACCTACTCGCATTCATTTACTTAGCTGTCTTCTCCATTGTCTTTAACTATTAGGATACAGCTAATAGCATAAATTAATTGTTGTATTTCTTGATTAAACAAAAATTAATTGTCGTGTTCAGTCATTCTGTACTCATATTCATTTGTTCTGATCTTATAGTCTAGAGAAAAATTCAACCGTTTTTCCAATCTTTTTCATTTTATCTCGCTGAGCGTATAACTTACTGTCTGATTTTCACAAAAGAGTTTTGTTTATAAAACTTCTTCGAAATACCCGAAAAATTTAACAATTTTTGATCTACAAATTAAACTTAGCAATCATAAGATTAAATTTTTATCTGATTGCACCAAACTGAAATATTTTGTGGATACATTTCCTCGCATTGATAATTATAATTAAATGCATTGATTTCCATATTACCTTAGTACCGTATTCATGAATTAGCTAGTCAGTTTATGGGCAAATTGATAAACAATTAATACCATAAATACCTAATCATAATCATATCTTCACGATTTTTTGAAGCATTTGGAAGTCGGATTTTACAGATTTTATAACTTTTCCTCGTGTTAAGATATTGAATTGTAATCCAGAATATTTCTATAAATTTTGAACTCACTAAATTGAAAAACCTTCATGAAATGAGCCCAAATAACACACTGGTAAAAATTAATGAACACGGTGCCTTAGACTTTAAAGACTCCGCAGTTACATTGGAACAAAATGAAATTCTTGCTCTAATGTTATTGAAGATGTAGAAGATGTTAGGTTATTGATGATGTTGATCGTCATGAACAGTATTGATTCATTTTGGACACATTTTATTACACAATCTAAAATGATCTTTGTTTCGATGAATGATTATTTACAGTAAATAATGAAAATTTTGTATGCATTTAAATTATTAGTTAGGAATTTTGAAGACTTCCAATGAGTGAGCTATTTGATTGAGATTCCTTTTTATTAGATTTATCTTATTTTCATATTCTTCACGTTCTTCGTCCAGTTCACGTTGAACATTTGTGAGACTCTAAAAGAAAAATTAAAATAAAAATAAAAAATTAGCAACATGCAAACGTGATAAATTCATGTGCAGCCAAGAGTATAAGAAAACCTTGAGTATGCTAATTAGCTGAAGTTTAGTTAAACTTTTCATCGACTTACAGTGATCGTTTTTGCTAATTTTTCGACGTGCGCATTTTTTTCCTTTATTGCTGACTTCAGCTCTGAAATTTTCTCCGCTAGGAACTCTTTCTCTAATTGTGTTTCTGTAAGATAAAAAAGAGAAAATATTAGATAAACTAAATTTTCATAAATTTAAGGAAAATTATTTTGTTATATCGATGCGTACCAATTGTATATTTTTCATATGCTTCCAAGATAGCTTCAATGCCCGGCCATTTGAAGCCAGTTGAGTGATTAGATTCAGAATTTTTTGTCGATTTATCTTTATGACCAGGATCCGAATACGATTCAGATTTCATATTAACACATTTAATTGATTGCGAATCATCTTTCATCCTTTCAACTGCTTCTGCTTTCTGTTTTGAATTTTTTTGAGCAAACTCTTTGTTATCCAAAGATTTCAATAATCCTTGTTTAGCATTGTTAGACTTTGATTGTTTACGGTCAGTCACATTCAAAGTACGCCTTTGATTGTGCCATGAATTGTTAACAGCTAAAGGAGTGCAGTTTTCGAGGGAAGATGGTAAGGAGAATGATGAAGACGAAGATGTACTATTATTGGCGCTGCCGTTGATAACTCCATTTTTGTTAAACCTTTCAGGATATATTCGGGGTTGAGAGGAAAGATAGTTTAGCCACTTGTCTAAAGTTTCTTTGGAGAGATTATTTGTGATTTTACCATAACTTAGATTAATTGATCTTCGTCTGTCTCTTTCCTCGAGAATACCTTCCCAAAGTAGTTCACGTTCCTTCATTTTTTCAGCATTCAATTCATGTTTAAGGCCCAAAATATTCATGTAGCCGCACTTATCGTCAAACTTTAATTCAGCTTTATTTAAACTACTCGGTAGAATATCAGTTGGTTGTAAAAATATGTTTTCAGAGTCGTAAAGTTCAGGTTGTGGCACATTAGTCAAATCGAATGGTTTAGCATCAAGATTTGAATGGAATCGTCTACTAGAAACATATTTATTAAAGAGTAAATTGCGCTTGGTTGAATGTGTTACCAATCCAAGTCGACTGAGGAAATCAATTTTCTCTGGTTTTGTATCCAGTTTCAATGGTGGTCCTGAGGTTATCATATATTTCAATCGATTTCTCGCTTTATTAAATTCAGATTCTTCTTCATCGGATTCATCTTCACTGCATGTTAGTTCATCGTCACTAGTTTCAACTGATGCTCTAGATGTTGGTCTCTCGGCACGCTCCTTTCTCCTTGCTTTCAATTTCATTTCTAATAAATCTAATTTTGAGACCACCTTAGTTTCAGGTTCAATAGGCTTGTAACAGTTGTAATCTTTGTGCGGTGTAGGATAAACTGGAATTGCTGGGCGATTTGATGGTGCCAACTCACAAATCGTTGATTTTTTTGATTGAATGTTTAAGTTAGATTGATGAGGTGATGATATTGATGGTTTTTGAGTCGATTGAGAAGACTGAGTGGATTGAGGTGGTTGATGTGGTTGGAGGGGTTGAGATGGTTGAGATGGTTGAGTTTGTTGAGTTTGTTGAGGTCTTGATAAAATCAATGGTGAAATATGATCCGGTGTATTGATGAGATAAGTTGATGGGTTGCACGGAACGAATGGTTGAGATGAAATTTCAATCGAAGACTTAAGAGAAAAATCACTCGGCAGGTCGCTGAAACGTTGTTTTTTAGTATAACTATAATCTATCGGATTCTCGAATGCATTATTCCTTTTAACGAAATCTGGATTGATTCTATTGCCAACTCTTGAATCATCTCGTTCATTTATTTGTGGCCTCCAAAGATGGTTGTTTACCGGTGCTGTTGAAATGGTTGTCACTGGGTTTGTTGTGAATGTAGTAGAAGACTGTATTGATTGATGACCAAATTGGTTAGAAATCATATGAGCAGTTTGATCCTTTTTAATATCGATTAAGATGGCATTGGTTCTGTCTTTATTGCTAATCACGGTACTATTTGAAGTTAAGTTAAGAGGTTTTGTACCGGGATTACTTATTGTAACAGATCCATTAAGCTGTTTCTTATTTGAGTTTGACATGTTAGTCATTTCTCTTGCAGACATTCCAACCAATAAATTACCATTTGTTAAATATTCACGATTCCGAATTCCAAGTTCACAATTTGATAGTACTGATGTATTCATTTTATAGCTAGGTGGACCGGAAGAAGAGACTGGAGGATGGTTGGAAGGATGTTGATGAGAATGAGTGGAGACATGGTTAGAGTTTGTCCCATGACCAAGTAATCTTTGCTTTTCGTCATTAAGAACTCTTTCCTGGTGTGTTGCTAAAAGTTCAGAGTATCGAGAGCTCATTTGATAGGAAGGCACATTGGAGTTTGATGTTACATGTCCGGGCGATAACTCAGAGTGATTTAAAGATTGAACATTTGACGTCTGATGGATATTACTCGATCCTGATCGCATGATTCCATATCTTTCAAGATACATAGGATCTTCAATCCTAAAAGAATAATAACATGGAATTAATAAATATGATTGAATACATAAAATAATTAAATTGGCATTAGAATAATGTTTTACCTGTAAGGTGCCGGTGGATGAGGAGGCATATGTGTCGTGAGATTGTGATGGGAAGATTGAGAGGATTGTGATGGTGGCATAGATGCTGATGGGTTTGCATGAGACGGTGAACCGATGAACGGATTATAAGTATATCCAGCAGCTACTGCTGCTGATCTTAACCTCTCACTATATGGAAGAATGTGATTAGCGAGATTGGCGGGGGCTGATGATGATGATGATCCTGGGTTTTCAGTGGAGGGTCCAGAAGACTGGGTATTATGTGACTGTGCACTTTTAAGAAGGCTTTCTTCAAGACTAGAAGATGCATTGGCGGAAACTGATGTTCGATACTGTTGGAAACCGGAATCATTGTGGTTGCCAATGGAATTGATGGGATTAGTAGCTGGAGAGTGAATTAATTGATTTGAATTAACTCCTAAAGGGAAGCATGAGTAAGGAGAGAAAAACAAAAGGTTTCGATTAATCATTACTTAAGCTTTAAAAGGATAACAAAAATAGTTTGATTGGTTTGCTTTGTATATTTATTGGCTCGTTTAAGACTTTGATTATCAATTCTGTAAACAATTAAAAACAAAAGTGAAAATAACAATTGAGATCAACAATTTTTTTGGATAAACAAATAAAGGATAAAATGGAGAGTGGAGATTATAGAAGGTATGGAACGGATAAAATACATTGAAAGGCAGAAGCTAAATTGAATTATGATAGAAGATCGATAATTTGCCACAAAATTGTGCATAAGATTGCACCGAGTCGAATCTAGATTATCTCAGTTTAGTTCAATTAAGGTTATCCTCTGAACATATACATAAGCATGAACTAAATAAGAGGGTGAGAGATAGAAGGAAAAGAAAGGTCGGTTTGTTTTCCTTACTTCGTTTCATTTCCTCTTTGTTACTCTATCTTTCTCTCAATACTATTAAGTAAATGACTTGTGTCAAGTCTCTTCTTCGTCTTGTAGTTCTAACCTTTCTCATTCGCATAACTCAGCTGACGGTTTAAAAGACCAAAGTCATTTCTCTGTCCCTCATCCCTCTCTTTCTCTTCTCCATTCTTCCGTTCTATGTTTTTCTTCTCTCCCTTCCTACCAATTTAACCAGACAAGTTCCCAGGATAAAATCTCAATGTATTATATTCTTGATATAACATCTTATCTTTCCTCTCCTTCGCTAATATTTTAGGTTTTTCTCTTTCTCTTGTTGACTTGTATCTTCAGGTGAGAATAGGACCAGAGAAAGAAAGCAGACAGACAGAGAAGAAAGAAGAAAAGCTAAAGAGGGGACAAAAGAGGGAAGAGATTTCATCGCAGAGGTTAGACTAACAGTCAATGCAAAAATTTTTCCGGTTAAGCCAACAGATTTTAACATCCATTTTATACTCTCTTTTGGGTTCTTTCTTTCTATCTTCTCTCTATGCTTTTTTTCTCTCAATCTCTCTTTCTCTCTAACTCGATATCTGGTCTCCATCATAAACAGCAAGATTACAAATAAACATATTACGGTGTAACTTGAATAGCCAAGACTTCAAGGACAGGATAGAAACAATTGAGACTCACAGCTCACTGACGACCTCCAAATGGATAAAAACCAATGATTTAGGTATAATCTATTTGAGTGAGAAATGAACGTTTATACTTATACCTATACATGTTCAAAACAACTCAAATTGGGATAAAGTTAGTGAAACAAATAAGATCACTAAAGGTACGATAGAATTAAAATATCAAAAATGTGGAACAGCCATGTTTAATCAATCCTGTCCAAGACTTAGATCGGCCTAATACATGGTCTGACTCTCCACTGTTCAACTACTCCAGCTTTTTTAAAGTAATACAAAAAATGGCCTTGACTCTAAATTAATGTAAAGAAATGTGAAGGATATAAAAAGCAAAAACAAGTAAAACGGAGACAAATCGATAACTAGAGAAGTCAGAATCAAAGAAAAAGAAAAAAAGAGAAAATGCGAGAGAAAAGTTTCTCTTGATCCACAAGTTTAAGGCAGATGTAAACCGGGTTAACACATTGAGGATGGAACATCTTTTATCTTAATGATGAACGACAAGGATTAATTGAATAAACAAGGTAAAACCAGAGCCACAAATAATGTTAAAACAAGAGTAAAGTATATTCACTAAATGAAAATGTAGGTAAAGGTGAAATGACAACTTACCCTGTTGATGGGACTTGGATGGACCATTGGTGTTATACCCATTAATTGTAAATGGAGTTGAAGGTGATAGAGATTGTGGTGAAGACGAGGAGGACAATTGTGGTTGAAATGTTTGAATCAAAGTTGAAGTGGCTGTCGTTGGATTGGTAGAAAGTGGATGAACAGTCATTCCAGTTTGAAAATTTTTCTCTAAAATAAACTTTTTCATTGAATAATTGAGTTAACTTTATACAAATTCATGAATCAGGTAAACAAGTAAACAATTGATTTTATTGTAAGTGACAGAGGTTATAGTGTAACTAAAAAGCATGTAAAGTACAATCAGTCAACATAAAGGAAAGTAATTAAATTAAATAAAATTAAGGCACAAATACAGGCTTCACTTTTCACCACACAACAGCTTGAAAATATTATATAGTTTAGACAGAGAGAAAGAAAGGAAAGGAGCGAGAAATCAAGAGAGAAGAAGGGAGAAAAAAGAAAGCAACAGAGTTTTAAAGAGATTTACTTCTCTTTCTTGTTACCTCTGGTGCAAACCTCTAAATGCTTACACATATGAAAACACACCAATATAAAAGTGCTTTCTTTGTTGGTCTTTCTGGCGAGTTTTGGCTTTTTAGCAATGAAATCTTTTGACGGCAAACTTTTTTGCTTGGAATTGCTGGAAATTGAGAATTGGAAGAAGCTTAGGCTCGTCGATTTCGAGTTTTATTTAATTTCAGCCATGATTTCATCAGCCATTCGATTTGACTAATCATACAACTCTATCAGTGTCAATACAAACATTCCAATATTCTCAATCTCTCCATCACAATCTTACGCCAGAGATGCCTCCTCATCCTCCGGCACCCCACAGGTAAGCTAATATTCTTTTATCATTTTAATTCTTTTTTTTTGTATTGAATTATATTTATTTGATTCATCTCCATGTTGTTGCTTTTTTAGGATTGAAGATCTAATGTATCTTACAAGTTGTGGAATTATGCGATCAGGGTCAAGGTATATCCATAGAGCGTCAAATGGCCACTCTTTAAATCACTTTGAGACACTCACCTGAACATGTAAAATCAAACTTAAATGTGTCTTCCTTCCAAATGAGTTCTCGATACTTTGCGCTTTTAGCAACCCAATTGGAAAGAGTTCTTAAGCCGATACGAAAAGCCGACCAGTCTTCTCAACATGAGTATTATCACCTCATCAATCTAACAAAATCATTCAGTCAAAAAAGCGCCGATTTTTGAACCGACATCATCCAATCACCCAGCAGTTCCTACAGCGCACAGATTACAATTGTTACAATGGTGAGCCTACTGAATCTGAAACTAAGGTGGACTCAAAATTAGATCCAAGGAGCGAGTCGAGAGGTCAACATCTAGAGAATCGGTTGAAACTAGTGACGATGAACTAACGTGTAGTGAAGATGAATCCGATGAAGAAGAATCTGAATTCAATAAAGCGAGAAATCGATTGAAATATATGATAACCTCAGGACCACCATTGAAACTGGATACAAAACCAGAGAAAATTGATTTCCTCGGTCTTTCTCGTTCTACTTCTTCATCGTCCTCTCATCGATTTGAATCTAATAAATTTCAGCCATGTTTTCAGTAAAATCTAATTCAAAATTTCAGAACGATGCTTAGAGTGTTATTCGCCATCAATTGTTTATCATAATTGATATTTCGTTCAATGCATTTAAATTTAGGCAAACAACTATAAACTACTCTAATTATTTTGAAGACTCAGTTCATAAAATTCCTCAAATTTTCTCAAGGTGAACCAGTTGTACAAGAAATTAACTTTCTTACATCAGTGAATTTTTATATCAATGCTTCAGTACGTCAAATATGTGTGGTTTGGTATTAAGAAAAAAGACTGAACCAAAGATTGCTTTAATGCTTATTTTTCTGAATCTTATTCAACAATTATTCAATAATCTGGTTATTGATAAGCTTTTAGGAATTATCATGAGTCAAAATATTAAAAAAATCAGCAAAGGCGGATGATTCAAAGACAGGATAGCAAATCGGCTTTGAGCTTAATGATTTTTCGAATTTTGATTAGCCATCAGCCACCACCGAGCCTTTGTTTTTATCTTTATTTATCTGTTGTATTCTGACAATCATTCTCTCTTCCGAATACAACCTGAAATTAAATCATTAAACCATTAAATTAAACAGGGCGAAGATCTATTATCTTATTATAGTGTTCATCGCAAGAAATTCAGTTCAATTGCTACAACATATTTATTTTCGCCTTTTGACATATTAAACCCAAAACAATCCATTGTCAGATTGATTATTACAAATTACTATGATAAAAAGTTTAGCTTGTTTCAGCATTCAGTTTTAATGAGTTAAGAAGTGAGAAACGAAGAACGTGAATGGAGTTCCTAGCAAATGAAAACTCAGAAGCCCATATTGTAATAATAACAAGTTTATTACATAACTCTATTAATATTAACAGTAACTTTTTTCCGCATTGCTTATACCAATAAACAACATCCGATTGCGCTTTTGAGTAAACTTTGATAAAAGCTAAAACACAAAACTAATCAAAATTGTGATCCATATGAACAAGTTATTTCTTGGCTTCTTGTTTTCCTGATTTCCTGAATTTAGTGAAATAAAGTATCAAACCAGCTGTGACACTAAGAGTAAGAATCGAACAATTTCGACGTCCAGTATTAGTAAAGGAATTGAAATATTTTGACATTCCAGTAAATTGAGATTCATCGACATGTTCACTTCCACCAGCCATTATTGATAACTGTTTGAATGTGAAAAAGAATCATTATCAAAACATTGCATAACACAACAACACAGGAACTTTAAAGAGAAACAAAATTCAGATCAAAATATACTCACTTTAGAAACTAATTTGGCCACAAAATTGTCTAATTACTTACAATTAATAAATTAGAAATTAGTTGACAACAGGCAAATTGGACTTTGAGATTTGTTTTTATATTTTCACCATTAAAGTCATTTGATCAGGGATCATATAATAACAACGAACTGTCTATCTATGTTCACATAATTGACAAAACTAATCAATTTTACTGATATTCATAGTTTGTCAAAACCAAATAGGTAATAGTAATGTTTTATTTTGGCCTAAATAAAAACTGAAAAAATTGTTTTTAAGCGTATTCTGTAAATTGATATCATTAAATCAAGATTTCAAGTTGTCGCGCTCTGAGAATAGATACACTGTCTAATTCACACTATTTGTCGGGCATTGCTATTTCACGATCTTCAATTTTGTTGATACATGTATAATAAAATCCTTAATAAATCATATTTAGATTAAATTATCATTGCTAACTGAGTTTTCTGATTAATGTTAAACGAAAGGAGATTGAAGTTAGTTTTTTCCTTAAGAAATTGAAATGAAATTTAATTAAAATTAGCTCTAATAGAGAAAAATTTGAGTTATCATAAAGAGTATCATGTGTCTATCCGCTGATGGATCAAATAAAACATTTCATGTTATTCTTTTGGTGCTTTCTGGATACAAGATTACAAATGATCGAAACCATTCAATTATTTGGGAACAAAAGTAAAATCTCAGAGTAATAAACGATATTTAGGTGAGGAATAAAGTGAAATACTATTATCAATAAAAGCGAAATAACGTGATTAAAATGATTATAACCATGGTCAATGTAGTTTATCAATCACTTGCAATATCAATATTGAAACAGTACATCTTTAATTGATATTACATCGTCAACAGATTAAATGATGAAAAATGAAAGAATGAAGACCTTGCTTTTCATGGAGTCCTTGAAATTAATAAGAAAATTAAATTGAAACAATTGATTATTGGACAAAAAATGAGGACAACTTTAAATATGATTACAGTTGGTTAACCTAATAGAACGGCTAATCGGATAGAAAGACCCGAAATTAGGGTTAAAGTTAATGCTTTTAACCAGTGAGAAAGGATTGATTTTTTTTGAAGGTAAAAGTAAATGTAAATCACATTGAAAATGGTTAGGAATAGAATTGATTTAGAGTTGTTGGATTAAGAAAGATGAAGAAACAAAGTTTTACTCAGGCTTCAGTTTTAGTTGATATGCCGAGTTAAATCTTGTTTATTATTGTTATGGTTTCTTGGTGGTTCCCTGTTTTCCAGCAGATTAATCAGTGTTTATCTGTATTGTGTGTTTCAATTAATCAACAAATCACACTGTAAAGGTTTCATTTTTGGGGCAAGCACAAGAAAAAACGAAAAACAGATTTAACAGTTCACTATTTGCTAACAATCAATCCTAATGAAAGTAAAAAAAATAAGTTAAAGGTAATGTGTGAGTTTGTCTGACAGATTTATCAGCATACAACAACTATTTACTTGATCATTTCAACTTTTGATAGTTAAGGTGGTGTTTGGATTGATGATCAAGATCAAGGATAATACATTGGGATCCAACAATCAGCCAAATTGTTTCACTTCTGTTTATATTTTCAATCTTTTCACATTTTCTTGATCACATTTTCATTTCTTGTTTTTGTGTCTTTGTAATTTTCACCATTAACCACCTTTAAATTGCCAATTTTACCACCGAATCTTGATTCCAACAATTTTTGTCCGATTGGCTTAGATTATAATTAATTGCTCAACGATGGGAACCCGAGAAAGTAAAATGATGTCTTCTTCAATCAGTGGTCTTGCTGCAAGTTCATCTACTTTAACAGCGTCTGCATCACGCTTAGCCAATGATCGACTTGCTCCGTCCGTTAAATCGATCTATTATTGTGACCATGATAAAGGAGCTATTTGGAGTGATTTACTAACTACTGACCTATTAGAGTATATCCCCGATCACTGGTCACAGTTTGAGCCACCTTCTTCCTGTACTAATCTACTTCTTGCCATACTTTACTTTTTAATATTTGTTTTTGGCTGTGGAGGCAACGGATTGGTTATTGTCCTTTATCTTAAGTAATTACAGTGTTAATTTCAAATACATATCCAGCAACTAATTATGATTAACTATTATATTCTATTCCTTACTCAGTGCTTACAATTTAAAATTAGATTTTAGACTTGTTTTGAACAAATATTGTTTTGTACACATTTATTTTACGAGTCTAGGCCTAACTTTGATCTGAGATGTTTTATTTTTTTGTGATTTTGTCGATTTTTTTATCCCAAAATGATGAATATTATCATTGATTTAAGCTATTCTATTCTCTTTTATACACAGAAACAAAAAACTCCGAAGTCCATCCAATTTATTATTGTTTAATTTGGCAATTGCTGATTTCTTTATGATCTTTAAAACTCCTGTTTTTATTTATAATTCAGTTAAATGTGGACCTGCTCTTGGTTCATTAGGTAAGTCCTGTTAATTTCTTCAATGTCTTTTTTTTCTTTTAAATAGATTCATTTCAGTTGAGTCTGTGAAATGAAATCAATCGTCCTGACAAGGTTACATACTTAATGCTATTAAAAATAAACCATTAACTCCCAAATCTGTGATTTTTTAGCTGGAGTTTTAAGTTGCAATATAAATCATAAGATTATTAGTTTAAGAAGGAGGATAATTACCAGAATTAGTGTTGAAAAGGAGCTCTAAAAATGTATTAGACATGATAAAATGGGTTTAAACATCATTTGGACATTGTTAAGAGCAAAGAGGCTTACACTTGTTATAATTTTCATGCTTTGTTGAAGACTACTAGTGGCTATTTTTAACTCAACTAATATTCATTTCATTCATTTCTAATCATTTTAGGTTGCGATGTTTACGGTTTTCTTGGTGGATTAACTGGTTGTGCAGCCATTTTCTCGGTTGCAATTGCTTCAATAGATAGATACAATGTCATCTCAAATCCTTTGAATCCGCGCCGACTAACAACAGTTACGTCAACATTGGCTGTACTCTTTATCTGGGCCTATGCGGCTTTCTTTGCGACTTTACCATTGCTCCAAATTTTTAATCGTTACACCTATGAAGGATTCTTAACCAGTTGTACGGTTGACTATTTGGCTGAGGAAACGTCTGTTCGTGCTTTTGTTTTTTGTTACTTTGCCGCTGCTTGGTGTGTTCCAGTAACCATTATTGTTTGCTCCTACTATGGTATATATAAAGCTGTTGGTGCCTCAGAGAAGTCCTTAAGAAAGATTGAAGATACCACCGGCGGGACAACAGGAAAGGACAAGGGCAAAACAAGTCAAAAGGAAGAAATTAAAATCGCCAAAACAGCAGCTGTTCTCATCTCCTTGTGGCTCGTCTCTTGGACACCTTATGCAGCCATTGCGTTAACTGGTGCAACTGGAAATGGTGCTCTTCTCAATCCAGGTTGGTCCATGATCCCAGCCTTAACTGCTAAAATAGCTGCCACAGTGGATCCATTTGTTTACTCCTTGTCTCACCCTAAATTCAAGAAAGAAATTGAAGTCATGTTCGGTTCTAAATCACAAGGTAAAGGCGCAGCAAACAAGGCACCAGCTGATGATACTGCTACAGTTGACACTAAATACTAATCTGATAATGTCACCAGTATAATGTATCATAACTGAACTGTTTTGCTGAATTGTGGTTTACTCTTTCGCTTCTCATCATTTATCTCATTCACACTCTTTTATCAACCGCAAACTGTGAAAACATGAGTATATTCATGATTTATTTATTGATATTTTCAGTGTTTTAGTAATAATCCTAGTATTGACATTCAATCATCTCATTTGGCAACCTTTATTTACTATTTACACCTGAAATAATTGAACTAGTTGGCTGTTAATTTAGACGAATTTTGATTTTTTAATTTCAGTGATCGATTGAAGAGTTTCAACTCATAGTACATGGAAAATTATTATAAAAAATTGATTTTCTCATAATAAATTAAAGCTGGATTCGCTTGAGAGTTATGTAAGCGCATTTAGCTATCAGCCATTTAGCCTTCAATGGTTCATTAGTTCAAGATGCTGATATTTAAGTACAATTGATTCAATATTTTATTTTGATCTTCATTGAGAAATTTGTTTTAATCCATCCTAATCTCATTGAAATGAACTGAAATAGCAATAATTGTTTCTCAATTAGATCTTGGATTATCAGCTAATCTGTTTTACCAAACATTTTAAGTTATGAATAAACTCAATTAAATCTTAACTCACTACTTTGTCCTATCATTGGATTGAAACTGATTGTTATGTAAACACTAATCGATGTAAAAAATTGATTTAGTTCAACTAATTATTTGTCACATAAGAGTAATTTTCATAGAAATCGTTGAAATTTCGTGTTCGATGAAAATGATCTTTAATTTATCAAACATTTGGACATTAAGAAGATCATACTGGTTGATGGTGGATGGATGTCTATTATTATTATTAATAATGATGATATTTTAAAAATAATATTAATAATAATAATATTATACATATCAAGAATAATATTAATAGTTGTAATAATTAAGATGAGCTGAAAAGTGTTTAGTATGCATAAGGAGCGATTCCGTATTGTGATCCATGGTATGAGTAGGGTCCAGGATAAGCATAAGCATATCCGTATGGGTTTCGTTTATCAGGATAAACTGGCATTAAATATTGCATGTTTTTGGCTTGTTCAGCGCGTTTTTCACTTCGAATACATCGAGCAGATCCAAGGAACATGATTGAAGCAATCAAACACTGGCCGATTCCGAGCCATGCGAGAATATAAGACCAGCCATAATAAAATTCACTCACTCCGTGTTGTTTTAAAACCTTGAAAAGTAGAGAGAAAAGAAAATTCAATTAGACAAAAGTCGAAGTTACAACCAAATCGATTAAAGATACTCACCGTTGGCCAACCATTGTATGAAAGTTCATCTTTAAGTTTATGTTGATCATAAAATTGGACTCCATGCCAGAGACCCATGGCACCAGCGTCAAATAAAGCTAATCAAAGAAATATAATTCAAAAATAGATCATTAGAAAAATTGAAATCTTTCACAGAAATTCATTCAGGATCGAGCAAAGTCAGCTCGGTTTGTTTTTAAAAGAGCTAGGGAATGTTGTACTATTTATACCGCATTCAAATTATGAACTGATGATTAAATTACCTGCTAAGAGCTGCATAATACCAGTGGCAATGAGATTGGCGTGAGATCGTTTCCAACATCCTGCGATCCCGGTGAAGAATGAAAGAGTCAACAAGAAAAAGGCAACAACATACAATGCTACTACGGATCGAGCAAGATCTAATGAAGAGAAAAGAAATATTAGCAGGGTAAATATTGAATTAAATTGTTCATCATTAGCTATGATATGGGTTAAACAATGAAATAAAATTTGTTGTTACAGTAATATGAGCCTGACAATGTTGGTTTGTTTACAAATGGAAGGAGTTTATTTAAAGTGACTACATGCTACAAGTAAGGAGGGAAACAATGAAAACAGTGCCATCTTATAGATTGTTTAGCAAAAATAATGATCTCAAAGTTGACTGTAACATGACAATTAATGGATACGCTTTAACAGTATAAGTTAAATTTAGTTAATGTAACCTCAAGAAAGTAAATTAAAAAGTTAAAGATTTAGCAATCATCAATCGCAATTGAACAAATTTTAAAACGTATAATTGGAAAAAGACTTTGAAATGGAATCTTTACATTTATCCTTCAAGGTTTCAATCATAGATGAATGATCGTTGAAACAAATGACAATCTTGGTGATTATAATGATAAGTTGAGTGTAACAGTAATAACGGTTGGATACTTTAGTCTAAAATTTACATGTTAATTAACAAGAACCAACAATAATAACTAACAGCAACTGTGTGTAAAAACAGTACCTAACATTCAATTGTCATTACAGCAATAGTACAATAAGGATGAAATTGTTGTCTTACTCCATGTCTATACCTATTTTCAATTTCAAATGACAGTGAGCTCTCATTGTTGAAATTAAATTAACAGTTTAATGAAATGTTTATCAAGATGAATGCATTTTAATCACCAAATAACCGTCTAACAATAAACAACGATTTACCTGCGCTGTGAGATTAGATCAACTCGGTTAGCTGTAGACTATCAAAGATGCCAGTAAAACCCCATAAAATGGTTAATTTTGAGAAAATTAATTTAAATTAACTCAACTGGACTATTAAAAGTAATCACTATCAAACATCTGTTATAAATACAATCTATTTCTCGTCAGTAATGATGAAAAACAGCCAAATGTATCTTGCCAGTCATTAAACAATTTTTTATTCAAATTTTCAACTTCACTTGACTTTTCGGTTAAAAATAACCCAATGAGTATTGTCAAGTTGAATCATATTAAGCTCAATATTTCTTTGAGATTAAACCAGCTTTTAGCATTAAATCAACTCTTGAATGGCCATTTGGTATTAACATTTAAATTTCTTGTCACAATGATAATTGAAATTAGCTTTATGAAGTCAGCTAAAGTTGCTATTTAAGAGTTGTTCATTAGGATAAATAAACTTGGCGCAATAAAAAACATTTGAAAGGAAAACTCGTAAAACGTTAAGATTTATGTCAATTCGTGATTAGGTTTCCGAACAGGGAAAGTGAAGGATGTCTTGTAATGGTCACTCATGCAAGAGTCAATTTTGCAATTTTCACCATGAAAGGAGTAAAGGTGATAAAGGAAGAGGAAGAGAGGTAAGAAGAATACAATTAAGAATTAATTTTTACTTTTAATTCAAATGGACAAGGAAGTTGCAAATGATGTTCATAATGATGATACAAAATGAATGGAAATATCATTTCTCATGATAACTCTTCAATCATTGAAACCCTTTCTTTTCATCACTTTTCTCTCAAATAATTATCCTCACTCTGTTTTCAACCTGTCATAATCAATTGAATTTACCATTTCATTTTGTACCTTTTTTTACACACAAAATCATCATTCCTTTATTATCATTTCAATCCTGAAACTGTTTACTTCATTTTTAAAATGAACCTTTGCTTCTGTCCAACAAATATTTACTTCAATTGTTGACCGATACTTACGAAGTCTTTCCCATCTTTGATCTGAAAATTTTTGTGATTCTTCATCTTCAGGAATATGATAATCTACGTTGACACATTGAGTTTGAGTTGGAGATAAATAAGTTTCCACTGTAAGAGAAATTTAAAATATTGATTAGTCGATTGCCATTATAATGATTAAAAATTGGTTCTCACACTTGTAATTCATAGCAATTTGAAAGCTACTAAACATTTACTTTTAAATTCACATTTTGACAGAATTTGAAAAAACATTGAAAAGATTATTTTTTGTGTTCGTTTGATCAATTGTTGGTTAAAGCCATTCAATTAGAATCAATTAATCACGAAATCTTTAACTTGATGTGGAGACAAAAACAATCAAATTAAGGTCAACAAGGATATAAACAGGTTAACATGAGTCAATCAATTTACGACATTATCTATTGTAAGTTTAATTACAAGTTGCAATTCAAGCTTTTCACTGATCATTTGTTTGCTCATTTAAAAGGTAATAATGTACAAATGATAACTAACGAATTAACGGCAAAACCTGATAATCTGTTGATTATTCATGACAATTAAGAAAAGTTATAAAATAAAATATTTTTGCTTCACTTTAATGGTTCATTTATTAACTCGATGCAAGTTTATTGACATTTTGATATCAATAAGCAAACAGTATATTGTTAATTTAAACCATTGAAATTGATTTCTTTTTCAATTGCGATTGATTTGATTGTTGAAATATCCTAATCAACTGTCACTTTAAAGGTAATACAATCAAAGGGAGAAAAATGAGAATTAAAGTGAAGTGGAAAAGAAGGTAAAAAATGAAATTAAAGTTGGACAATTAATTGTTTTTTTAGACAATTTATTTCACTTTTAATTCTTCAAAATTGATTGGAATCAAGAGTTTGTTATGTTTCTCAATCAATTGAAACAATTGGCAAAATTATAATCACAAATGAAGACTTTTAATATTCAAATTGCAATAAAGCAAATGTAAATGGCTTTTGTCACGATCAGAATCAATAGTTAACCTGTTAAATTGTGATTGAACAAGAAGAGTTAATCTCATGCTGATTAAAACCATTAAATCGGAGTAAAGTGGATCATAATAATTTGACAAAAAATTGAAAACTCAAATTAATGCTCATCAAGATTTAAGTCTCAAAACTGATTCTAGACTCGATTCAGGATTTACTTTAAGGCTGATTTAGATGTAGATTCGGGTTCATTTGTGATTAATGTTGGGCTCAAATTTAAAGCCATTTTAAGGGTTGGTTGTAAGCCAGATTTACCAGATAAGTGGATGGAGATGGTGAAGAGAAGGAAGAAAGAAGTGTTTTATTTCATTGAAGATGATAATTTTTGGCCCTTTTTGTTTCCTGAAAACTGGTTCACCCAAATTCTCATCGATATGTATGGCTACCTTTTTCAATGGATTATATTGGTCCTGGCAGAGAATCAAGTTAATCATTCATTTACAATTAACGGTAACATTTCTGGTTCTCTTCATTAATCAGATTAAAGATCAAGTTTACGCTTAAATGTCACCAATTGAGAAACCAGTGAAAACAAAACGTTTGAATGAAACATTGAAATAGCCATTAATAGTTACCATTGAAATGAAAAACCAGAAAAAAAACCAGGAAACCAATTTTACTAATTAGCATTATGCTTATCATTAGAAATGAAAACGCTTCTCATTCAATCAACACCCAATTGTTAACATTATTTTCATATTAGAGGTTATCATTTACTGATCTCAATCAATCCGGTAAAATGATAAAAATAACAATCAATGATCAAGGATGGAAAGGGTATAATATATAATCACAGGTAACAACATCATGATTTAACCTCTATCATCTTTATATGCAAAACAATGAGAATCTTTTTTCGGTTTCATTTCAATTATCAATCAACTGTTGCCACAAAAAGAAACTGTTTAACCACAACAATTTGAATCCTATTAATAAATTCAACCTTTTTAAATTGAAGAGATGAAGGTACATTATATTGTGATTTACTGATCAAAGGAATAGTCAAGAAGACAAGTTGAGAGTTGAAGTTAACAAATTTTTATAATTGTACAATTAAACATAAAAGAGGTTAATTTTTGGAGAATCAAATCAAATTGGTTAGTCTAGTTGATTGTTGATCATGAAACATTCATTATTACACCAATTTATGAATATCTATTACCATTAATAAATTGTATTCAATTTTGTACTCTTTTTTAGAAGTAAAATAATGAGTAAATCTTTACTGACCCATTTTGATTTGGTTTAGCCATACAAATCAATGTAACATTCAAGGATCATTTTACTGGTCATTACACTGGTAATAGACTAAACTGACTAAATATAAATGTAAATTAAATGGTCAAATAATTTGCATCTTAATGTCAACCCAATTTAGCAACTGTGCAACAGTCAACTGAGTTTTGTGTTGAAATTCAGTCTATTTCAAACAGAATTACATTTTTCAATATTTAACTCAATTTAGCTTTCACAATTAGCATCTTAATCATCTTGGTTACCATCAACCTGACTTTTGCTCCACAAATTTGCAGACTTTCAGTCAAACATCTGATAGAATCAGCATTAGCTGAATTATGATTGTTAAGCCCAAGTAAATTGGATTGGTTTCAATTACTGATTCTTTTGCTTATCAAGAGGCAAAATTATTGAAAATCACTATTTTTCGATTCATAATTAAACTTGAATTTGATCGGTTTTTTGCATTTACAATTGCATGATAACAACATGAATAAGTTAAACTTCCAACAAGACTAAGAACAAGATTGATAACAATCCCAATAAAATGGTTAAGCTATCAAAACGAAGAGTTGAACAATTTTTATTGTTAAATTATTATTAGATTATCAGAGTTACTTGAAGAGATGATATAAATGTTGAAGGTTAACCTTTATGGTTGGTCTTTAAAATATTGAGATTTGGTGGAAAAAATGAGGTTATTTTTGGGTTTGATTGTGATTAGATGTTTAACTGTCGATTAATTAGAATGATTGATTATTCAGGTTGGAATCAAGATGTTTAACATTTTGATTCTCGATTGATTCACCATCGAAAGTCACATCAAGAGCGTTTGAATAAACGATAATGATCATCGTGTTTATTGACAACACTTAATTTTGTTAATGATTATGATGATGACAATAATGGTTAAGTGTCCAACAAAATATTTCATTGCATTAACATTGGGTTAAAATGGGTCACAATGAAAATGTAATTGTCTTTATGAAAGCACAACTCATCCGTAATCATCTTCAATTGTATTCAACAATTTAACTTTGTATTGATTACAGGCTGTACAGAACAATTTGTTAATCACAATTTGGAGTTACATTTTGTTAGCAAAAAGTGCAATTTAAAGTTGAACATGATTAGAGTTTAATGATGAGTTGCTAGTCATTGTTCACTAATTGTTCTCAATTTAATGTTAATCAGGTTGAAAATTTTGGTTATGTTTGTTTTTGCCTTTTCCCAATTTATTGGTCGGTAAAAATGGTTATCATTTGAGACCATCGAAAGTTCAGTAGCTATCAACAGCAAATTATCACTGATAATATCAAACAATAACTATAATTTAGATTTGATGAAAATCGGAAAAATGTGAAATTAAATCAACGACTTTACATTGTTTTGGATGGTTTTTAGTTAAACAAGGAAAGTTTACTTGATAATTGAATGATCAAGTATTGAGGCAAAAATGATTGACAAGGAATTGTAATCATTGAGAATGATTATTGATTAACAACAACATAATTATAATTAGTATTACAATTTAGAAATCCTTGAAACCAAACCCAATGCACCTTCAAACAAGTTTACATTTTGAAATAATCAATTCAATTGGAAATGG
Organism: Tetranychus truncatus; assembly: GCA_028476895.1. Taxonomy (NCBI): domain Eukaryota; kingdom Metazoa; phylum Arthropoda; class Arachnida; order Trombidiformes; family Tetranychidae; genus Tetranychus; species Tetranychus truncatus. The sequence continues at coordinate 7,824,038 of CM052061.1, forward strand.
TAAAGGAATCAAATCAAAATGGCAAGAAAATCTGAAAAATTAAAGGTTAAAATTAAAAATAGCCAAATATTGAAACCAAAAAAGTTAACCCAAATGTTAACCCAAAATATTGACTCAAAATATTGTTCCAGTTTACCTTCAGAGGTTTAAGGTTTATGCGTTGCATTGATATTTAAATGATCAATTACAAACCCCTTTTTTCAATTAATTATTAACATAATTAACGAGAATAATAATGATCATCTTTCAGTGATTGAAAAATTGCAAGTAACCAATCAATTTTTAAATCTATCATTAAAGAGGAATGGAGATGGAAGAGAAAGAAAAATGAATTTTGTATGGAAAAAAGCTGAGAAACTCAAATGAACCAGGAACCAAAAAAGCAACTAAACCTTGAGGCCATGTTTTTCAGCACCTTCGTCATCCTGATCATCCTTTTCTTTCTCTCTCTGTCTATTTAACTGTCTAATGAAACCAGTATGAAGTACAGACAAAAATGTTACCAAACCAGTAATTATTAAACAGATAATATCGGTGTTGCTCATGTAAGCAAAAGGCAAAGGAAAAGCATCACCAACGTTTACCTGAGTCACCATCACATCATCATATTTATCATCCTCATTATAATCTTCATCACTTCTCTCTCCTGATCCTTTTCTTGAGCAACAATCAAACCTGATTTACAATCCTAAACATTGGCTCATCAATAACCGTTCAACAGATGATAACTTGTTAGGGTCATCATCAGTATCACCATTAATACCATCATCAGGATCGTTAATATTATCAACTGATATTTACTTTTATTCATTAGTAGACAAAGTTGCTATTTTTGGCCTTACAACCGTTTAATGTTACACTTTTGTACCAAAAATTTTCATTGTTCCGTTAATTAAATGTATGAATGTTAATTAGTCAATTTTGCATTACTCAACTTGATCTACTTAATTTACTGGTATGAAGACAAGTGAATGATTTACAATCAAACCTACTTATTCAATATGTTATAAGTTATAACAATATTATGATAATAAGATATTTTGAATATGATTATCTTGATAACGGTTAACATTATTTATTTTTTTACCTTAACTGTTGCAGAATGTCAAGGTTGAGGTGTTTTTTCATAATTAGTTGATTGATTAAGTCAACTAATTGTCGAGTTTCCAATAATGTTTCTTTATTGGTTTTGTTTAAATTAAAGGCTTGAAATGGGCATAATTTTATATGTTGCTTTTATTACTGTTGTGGTCTTAAATAGATTAACCTTCATTGATTGAATATGAAGAAGACTTTTGGTGGACGAGTTTAATTGTCACAATTTAATACAATTCAATTGTTAATTTCGTGCCAAACTTGATCATTTTTTGGGTCGACAATTTGTTCCGTTAACTGTTAAAACCTAACCCTTTTTTGTGCTCCTTCAATGGCTGATAATCAATTGATGATAACAGTTGTGCTCGCATTAAATATTTTTGATTGATTTTTTAGAGTTGAATTAACAATTGAATTTATCATTATAATTCTCGTGAGAATTCGATTTCAAATCACTTTCAGGGGAACAAAATTGCAATCAAAATGTACTCAATATCAAGCGACTAATGTGAAAATTACCTCCAGTTACGCTTTCAATTCAACATTTTGATTCAACTCTATTCAACAATTAATTTCATCAATATCGGTCATCCTTGGAGATACGACAAACTTATCAGTCTTTATGGATCATTATTGTTCGGTAATCGTCTTAACATAATCATAACATTGAATTGGTTGTAATTGAAGAGATTTAAATGTGCTTTAAAATTAACCTTGATTTATGAGATCAGTTTGATTAACTAAGTTAATTTATGCGCACATTTAGTACCAATTGTTTTTGGTTGATAGAGTATTTGTTGGCTCAAGGAAAATTTCTTGAAATATTGAAACATGATGAATTCATGTTGCTCTGTAAGAATCAATAAGCTGATTCTTAAACTTGAGAAAAGTATTTTTTCCAACAAAAAGCCATTCAACATTCTATACATTCTGTGGTTGTGTTGCACAATTAACCATTACAATAGGAAAATAAGAATCACCAAAAAAGATTCATTATGGACTTTAATCTCAATCACAATTTCCTGATTCTTGTTAAAGCAATCCTTTTGATTCCTAATATTTCTATTGAATACCATTGCAACTGCTATTTTTGTAAATATGAAGCTTGCCAAAGTGAAGAAGGTCAGAATAGAGTTTCATACAATTATCCATTTGATTTACGTTATTATCGTCATTAAAATGATTGTAGGTAAGAATTATTACGAGCCAGTCCAATCAAAGTAAACTTGACTTGATAACCTTTTGATTTTTCCAACAATTCGTCAATTGATTCGCATTTTTTCAAAAAAGTGAACCAGCACCAGCTAAAGACGTCAAAAGCAAAAACCAATATTTATGTATGGCAAGAAAGGGAAGAATGAGGAATCCATTTGATTTACAACAATTGAAACCATTAAGATAGCGATTGCTTGTCGATTGTAAATCTTTTTATGAAAATTTTAATCATGTTTAGGCTTTTCAACATCCAACTCTTTCACATCTTTAGAATGGTGAAATTAGTCAACTTTTCAAGAGTTGAAAGAATGAAAATTTACAGCCAATATCTCTTAACTAATCTTCATTTTTGTCCAACCAAACAATCGGCTGCAAGTTGATTGTTGATTACTTGAAGAGATTCGGTCAGCCAAGATGGTGCCATTTTCCTTCAGCTACTTTGAGTGTAAACCTCTTAAAACGAAACGTCCATTATTTTCCATCTCATTTACATCACATCTCCATATCTTAAGTTCCGAGTTCATGGATGCACGGATTCCGTGGTCATCAGATCAACTATAAAAACCAGCTTGGGAAGAGCCTGGCTCACCATCATTGCAACAACATGAAATGTGGATTAGCACCAAAAGTTAAGTGTTTGACTGTAAGACTGTTAACCATACTCTCAACTATTAAAGTCATCAACCAGTCTAATCACACTGTTGTCCTAATCCATTAGTCACCATAATCCATTTACACATATATCATTTGATCTCTTCAATTACTTAATTTTCCTTCGAATGTTGTTTATAAAGAAATTAAAAGTTAACTAAGCAGTCATTAAAATAGTCACAATGATTAAAATAAATCAGATAATATGAGAAAGTTAAAGAAAACAATTAACTTGATACAAATTAGGAAAACAATAAAAACAGAAACAAGCCTTTAGCAACGCAAAAACAAAACCTTCTGTCTCATTTCCAAGGCTAAGGGTGAAATTTGCTTTGGCGCGCTAAATAAAATAAAAAATGTCATCATTAGCTCCAATTATAAACCAAATGGTTATCACACTATTACTGATTAACCTTTTGGTTTTTAATTAAACTGACAATCAATGAAAAAAAGTGAAATCAGATGTCAGGAAAGAGGAACAATTAACTATCACTTAAAAAGGAAAGATTTGGGTAGATTTGGTGTAAATGTCAGTTGACTTTGAGACTACTAAAGATGGCGCAAGTACCAAAACAACTGTAATTAAATTTGATTTCGCTTGATTTAAAGATACAAGTGAAAGGAAAGGATAATTGGATAAATAAGCTAAACAATAGGAAAATGAGGATGATGGTGATGATGATGACTGTAATATACACCTTTAATATGAAAAAGGTGTTTATTTATAAAGAATCGATTCACGGTAAGAAAAGAAGGTAAATAAAAGGCAAAACGAGAAGAAAACAATGAAAAAAGACGCAACAGAAAATGGAGTTGAATAAGTTTTCTTTGATAATGATGGTAATGATGAAGGTGAAAATGATGAGAATAGGTAAAAAAGGTAAGAGGAAGAGAAGAAGCTAGAAGAAGAGAGGAAAAAAGGTAAGAAATGAAATAAGGTAAAAATGAAGTAGAAGCCGGTTTGTTGGTTAAATAGATGATGAACCAGAATGTAAAGGTAGGCCAAACTATTTTAAAGAAACATAGAATGATAAAGATGATAGGGATGAAGCTGGTGAAGCTGGTGGGGATGAGGATTGACGGTGAAAGGTCTGGTAGTTGGGCAATTTTAGGATAAATGCATTTTGAAAGGTCAGTTTTATTACAAGTTGGTTTAGTCTTTATGGTGTTGCTTTGTAATAATTTCATGATTGACAAGCTAAGTTGACTAACGTGTGAATTTGATTAGTCAAGGTGAGAACCATTTTTCGATGAAAATCAGGAAAATTAGGAAAATATGGAATTAATTGATGATTAAATAACTACTTACATCCTTTGGGTTTCTTGTTGAGGAAACAAACTCTGAAAAGTCCTTCATCGCGACTGAAGTATCTTAAATCTGTTTCAAATTCATCAGTCAATTGATTCAATTCAGTTAATCTTTCCTTGGTTAAATTTCGGTTAATCCGTATTTCATACCAATTATCGGTACTGAAAGCTATGGCAAGACAAGCAACAGCAATTACGCTAATTATGGTGGCGATTGAGAGTGAAACAGCTGAACAAGACATTGTAAGTTGACGAGGTTGATGATGGTTTTTTAGATGAGATTTTTGAAGGTATCTTTCAAAAGTACAATAGAATCACAGGTGAATCCTTTTCACAGAATTGTGTTGAATAAATGAATCGTAAGGTGGGATATAAAATGGTTGAACACTGAAAAAACGTTAAAGCTGGTGAGAAGTAGAGTTGACAAGAGAGCAACAAATGGTCAACATTAAGAGGTAGACAAAAATTGAAAGATAACCAATTGTCCAATAGATATTGTTTGACCACAATCGCGAACCAGGTTAATTAATATAGTTGATTGTATAATATAATCCAATTGTAGTTGATTTAAATTGATCAACAACTATCCACTAGTAAGACACATTATTAATCCAGCAAACATTTCCCTTTAAAGTAGGGTTAAACTGTATACAGAGATATTGGAAGAGAGACAAAAAGGTAAACAAAATGACAGTGTTAATTATCGGTTGACAATGGAGACAATTAAGAGTACACTAACTATTTATCACATAATCAACAATTGATTGTGTAAATTGGTTAAATTGTAATTAATAAATTAAACAGTAAAATAAAGTAATAAGTAAAGGTTAACAGTCTTACCAAGATGAGTATCCAATATTTTAAGCGTAAAGAGTCGCAAACACACACACAGAGTCAGCTTTAACCAACGTCTCAGCGTTCAAAGCCAAATGAACAGTCAACATCAAGAAAACCTGCAAAACAAGTTTTTTCCTTTTCTACCTTTTCTCATTCAAGGAGGTCTTTAAAACCTGAAATAAGGAACCATTTTCATCATCCTCATCTTCATTAACATCTACTTTTTCATCTTCTCTGTCTACTTTTAAGATTGCTTTTTCCCTTTCTTTTCACCTCACATGGAAAGGATAGATTTTTTTCAACTGTAAACTTTCTTTAGATATGATAATAATATACAGTGAAAGCTAAAATTGCATCGGTCGGCATTTGGCAAGGTCAGGCTCAATACCTTACCCAAATTATGGGAACCTTTATTGACTATTGAACAGATCAATTGGTAATGTCAATGGCAATTGTCCGTAAAAACTGACAATCATAGTTTGCTTTTAAAAAGCAAAGCATTCCAATGTGAATAGCTAAACCTTTTCTTGGTAAATGTTGTAAATATTAGGGATTAATTCAACTATCACTAGAGTAACCCAATTTGACCCGAAAATTTGGACAATGGATAAAATATTTTACATTTTTCCTTGTAAATCTATCTTCATTACTGTTTACCTTTAACCTTTCATTGTGAAAATCCCCATCAACCTTTATGAACGTACGAAGTTATTTTTTAAATGTTGTTGTCTGATAAAATACATTCTTTATTAGCATAAAATAAGCTTTGATCTCCTGATCTACAATGTATTGATATTTATCAGAATTCTTGGTTCTTGGGACTGCTTGAAATCAAACATTGATCAGACTAATGGTTGTTTTGATTACTAAACTTGCTTTGATCTTAATGTTTAATCTTAATGCGATTCAAGTATGGTTCAACCTCATAAAAAAGTCAACTTACGATCATCTTGTCCGTCTCTTATTTTGAATAATGAATCTGATGTCTACTCAAGTATTGAATGTAATTTTTAAGCAAAAAATATTGTAACTTTATTCATCAAATTAATGACTTTTACGATAATAATGCAACCGACAATGTCTAATTATGTTGATACAATCCAATCAATAGGTTAAATTTTGAGTGAAACTGGAAGCCTGGGAAAAATGGGCATTAATTATGATTAGTAGATCAATTGAAGTAATAATTTGTTACACCAATTTGATTTCACTCTTGAAATAGTTGATTGATTTCCGGCATTTTGTGCACTTTTTCAACTCCTTCAATTGTTATTGATATCAAAAAATATCATTTTTATAACAATTTTGATTTGCTTTTTTTCACCAAAATAAATAATTGAGTGAGATTTGGTAACAAGTGGAGATGCTTTTTGTCTTTCAATGATAAACTTCAAGAGACAATCATGTTTCAATTGTTGATCAATGAATAAAATAGTGATGATAAATGGGCAATTTGTTAATATTAATGAAAATTATTACAATAATGATGATTAGTTACTTTTATGAAATGATAATTTAATGAAAAGTTAGCTTTAAAGGTTTGACTTGCAATATTGAAAAAAAGGCCAAAATGAATGCAATGTTTACAAATGTATTGAAAGTTGCTTTCTTAAATTGCTTATTAGATCATTCAAGTTATCTAATTGTATGAATCAAATTGAATGACCTTCTCAATTGAACAAATTAATTTTGACATTTATGATAATTGTAAGGCTTTTTTTCAAGTTGAAGGCTAACTTGTAGTAGGGATAATAGATGAACATCGATACACCTTGATAGCTGAATGATGCTTATCTTCAATATTTTTGGGTATTTTAAATAGGCTTCAGTTTACCTGATAAACATGGGGATGATGTGAATGAGGGAAACTATGAAAGTAGCAAAGTTGATTAGGTTTTCTTGTTAAACCTGATCATTTTGGTTATGCCAATAACCTGGAAATGGCTTTGAGGCAATTTCATTAAATATTCATTTCCATGATCATTAACCACAGATTCTCTATGATAATTTAATAACAATAATTGTTGTTTTTTTACGCTATTTATTTATCAATCTTGTAATCATATAAGAATTTGATACTCACTTGCTAGTTAAATGTACATTGAATTGAGTGGAAGATGAAAAATGAAAACAAACCGCTTACGGGTAATTGGAATAACTAACAAATAGTTTAATTGTGATCAAAGGTTACAAATTGACAATTACCATTAATTAGAAGAGATTTTATCATACAATAAATAAAGATCTCTAGTTACACTGGTTTATCAGTTAATAGTCATATTGAAATTGTTTGATTTGTTACATTTCTTTACCCTTCCAATCTGGTTTACCGTCGAGATGAAAGGCCTTTGTATTGTTGTATCATTTGATAGGCTTTTGCCTTAAAGGCTTGTAAAGCGATATGCAATTAATTTCGGGGTTAACTTGCACAATATTTACACTGTAGTATGATTAACATGCGATCATCTTTGATTCAAATAACATGTAATTTAGAAAAGGAATCAATCCCAATTGTTGACAATCATTCCTTGTTTGGCTTAAGATTATTGTGAGAATCTGTTTCTTTATGACACTTTAACCAAGACGCAAAATGCCATCATTTGTAGTAAAATTTGAGAAAATTTGAACGCCAAATATATCATTATTGCCATTATTACACCATGGTTGACTGCTGAAAAAGTGAAACATCATTGAAGTAGAATTGAAAAAAAAGGTTTAGGTTTCTATTTTCACCATTAAATTGGTGAACACTTGCTTCAATCAATGCTGGTCAACCAGAGTTATGGTGATAACTCCAGAAATAGCACGGTGATGATCAAGATGATGATCAGGGTGATTGAAGTGGGGATCATGGATAATACGGTCACACTCTACAGGTAACTCTTATAAACTTGTCCGATTACCAACTGGAAATATGTTTTACACTTCCTTAGTTGATTTTCTGTCTGATTATTCAAGAGCTTTCCATTTAATCTAAATGATTGAGAGACGCTACCAGTGATTGCCATCTTTAATTAGTGGTTATTAAAAGTGTGATTTTAAGATGATGTTTCCGTTCCTTTCCTCTGTTGATGATGGTGAATATAAAACTTTTGGTTAAATATTTGTGGCAAAGAGAACCGGACCTTTGAAGGGTTGAGTCTGAAATAAGATGAGGATACAGAAAGAGATTGGAAAAGATGAGAATGTTGATGAAGATGATAGAATTGGGATAAAGTTGACTATAAACTGATTCCTGTTCAAAAAGGACTTCAACCTTAACCTGAAGGAAAATGTTTTCCTGTTTTTCTAACCTAAGAATCCATTGATGATTATTTGGTAATGTGTATAGATAAAGATGAAAATGGTCCGGAGCTTTTATTCCTTATTCCTTCTTTTTGAGTGGAAAGGATTTTTAATTTGTCTGCTTGTATTTAATCAAATTAATCATCCTAAGGGTAAAACCGGTATTTCCAATGGTCCAACAGTACAAGTTTCACAAGAATGAGCAGAAAACTGATAAGAAGGAGTAAATTCTTTATAACATGGATAATTATTCAAAAATGATGCTCAAAACAGTAAATAGAACCCAAATCAATCAATCCACTATTTTTACGAGTATCAGTGACCATAAGAAAATATTTGAGATTCGTTGAAATCAATAATAATAAAACTTTGATGTTTGATGATCATTTGTCAACACGTTAAAATAACGTCCAGCTGAAACGAATACAAATATCGGTTGGAGATTAGATCCCGGATCAGTAATACTTTAAGTCAAGCTATAATCCATTGAAATTTAATATATTAAGTGTAACTTTGATTGCAATCAGTTCAAGTAATTGGTATGAGAAATTTTGATAATATTTTTGTGAAAGAATACTGTTAGCAACTAATAATTCAAATAAATTAATGGGACTGAATCTAAAATCTGTATTTTGATTGCTTTTGCTAATTAATACACCTTAAAATACATCGTTTTCCAGCTTCACTACTTCATATTACAACTTATTATTATGTTGGATGGTTAGGTACATTCAAATGTCGTTGTATGTCCAATTTCAAACAAAATGTACATTAAACTAGTTAAGTACAGATAAGTTCCGATAACACATGTTATACCTTCTGATTAAAAAAACGCGGCAAGTTGAGCAAACGATGCCTTTTCAATGTTTTTTTGTCATTTTATTTTCTTGTCAGTCTTGGTTAATCATGATTGCCCATGTAAATTGTGAAGAGGAGAAAAAAAGTCAACTATTAAAGCTTCAATCCTGTTGATTGGGTGAATTTACTCAAGTTGTGAAGACCAAGAAAACCAGCTTTCACATTGATTACAGGACAAGTTACCAGTGACATTTTTTGTGTATTTACAGTGCCTTGTCAGCCCAACCAGGAGGAACCAGAAATTTGATAGATAATTGGTAATGGTGATGTTAAAGGCAACAGAAATCACTTTAATTTTGATATTTTCTCGTTGAATGACCTGACAACTAAGGTTGGTTAAGGATTATCATTTGACAGGACAGTGAATCAAATAAAGGCAAGTAGCAAAGAAATAGATTGTTTCGCATCAATTGATTTTAATATTTATTGTTTTATTTCTCAATCGATTTACAGAGGACAGTTTGATTGAACATCAAGATTTGTTTGGCTTTTGTGGATAAAAATAGTTTACTTTTGTGTTCAATCATCATCATCGACATCAATCTTCCAGCCAAATTATCCTAATAGGTCTGTTTGAAAATCAATATCAATGTTTACTCTTCATTAATCAATTTTGCTACGAATTTCACCGATTTATCCATAAATTAATACAATATGTATGTGCAGTATGTATTAGACTTGATAGGTAAATGTAACCCTTATTTGTTTGTATTGTACAATAATGAAATGTTGGAAACTTAAAGAAAAGGCTTTTCAATAAGTAATTTTGATCTTTGTTTCACAAATTTTACTCTAAACAGTTCAGGTTTCACGATAAGTCAAGTTAAGTTCGATTTTCTCTGCCTTTCAAATTTACACCAATTGCTTCGTTGATATTCATTGTTGACCAATTTGCAAACAAAAGATTTCAATTCCCTTTGAATGTCTTTTGAACAAACCAAATGCCATTTATTAAATATATTTAATTGTCTATTATTTAATTCAATGATTGATTTTTTTCAAATTTTTCAGGACAATCACCTAAGGACACTTTCAACCAGCTTTGTTGCTAACAACGAAAAATCGATTTGATGAGTTGTTATCATTCATTTTATATGACAATTCGCATTCCATCAATATGAATTTACAACTGTAAGTAGTAAAATTTTAAATTTTAAGGTTAAATAATCACAAAATTTTCTGCTCTTCACCAGGTTTCAATTAAGCTCACTGGGTCAATCGCAGTCAGTTTTATAAACAGCGTTTAATCTAAAGATCTAGTTTTAAAATGAATTACCAAGGGAACCTGGACTTCGCGTTATTCCCACAGATAAACGTTTCCAGCTCATTTATGTCTTAGTTGAATAATTTGTAGCAGAAACTTGTTTTCCTCGTTTCACTTTATAGCTAAAGCTGTCATCGTCAAAATGAAAACATCTTAATGTCACCTTTGCGCACAACCTGGTTAAGGCCATCACCACCATCAGTATCATTGGTATGAGATAACCTTAGGCCTTGGCTTCTGTTTAGAAGAAGTCTTTTCAACGTTTGAAAGAGAATCTTTGAATATCGAATTGTGGGAAGGATGATTAGTTGATTATACAATTTATGTATCATTAACAAGTAAAAGTCATGAGAAAAATTTGAATTGTTAAGATTGCAGGATCTCTTTGGCTGGAAATACGTGTGAAACTATTTTGTGATTTTGTTTTCTTTTTGTGGCTCAAGCTGAACATTTGGAAGCAATTACTTTTGATTGTAGATAATTTAGAAACTAATATTTACAGGAAAAATCTGAAAATTGTAAATTTATCACCAAGATGGTTAACTTGATTGTAAGAACACAATGAAATTGACTCTTTTTTACCATCTTGTGAATGTAAAATCTGGTTTTATTTGTTTAACTATTAAATTACAATAACATTAGGTAAAGAGGAATTAATCAACAAGTTTCGGTGAAAAAAATATAAATCAATGGTCAATGATAACTTGAATAATTTGTGGGTATCAATCGAGTGTTGGTACAATTTTTACTAACCCTTCTTGTATTAATAATATAATCGATAAACAAGGTCAGGTAATTTTGTTTGATAATATTAATCAATACACAAAATAAAGTAATCAACTGAAAAGAAGCCTGCCAAATAATATAACGATAATAATACTATCCTGGAATCAAGGGTGAAATTAAATTAAATGATACCGAATGGAAGTGTATTAATGCGAAAAGCATTTATCCATGAATGGTTAGTTAATTTGCTTTTGAGTAGGAATTAGATTATTGCAGATATAAAATTGAAAATGATGATAAATATGACCCTGATTAACTATTTTGATGGTTAATTTGCTTGTTTTAGTTTGGCCCCAAGCTTTCCAAATCTAACAAACATATTAATTATTAGATTATTTCAATGGCCAAAATTATAATTGACCAGATAATAAGTTAGGCTTGTAATATTTATAATCAAGATTAGACCAAGAAGGTAATGTTGAAAACTACTGAATCTTTTCATGATTAATGATCATTGAATTACATCTTGAAATATTTAGAAACATGAAATTGTTGATCCAGCAACAATCAGAAATGTATCATAGAAAAATTTGATCAATTGAAAGCTCAGACTGGCTTATTGAGTTTTATTTTTTTTTCTGGTAAAATGTAGTGGAACAAGATTAACATCAAAACATCAGGAAATTGAATGAACAATCAAAGAGTATTTCATATTTAGTATCACCTTTAACAATCAAGCTTTGTTAAACGGAAATATCAACTAATAGTAAAGATGAATTCATACAAATATCTAAGATTAACAAAGTGATTTACAATAAGATTTATAAGTTATGATTGAGATTTAGTGAGCTGATGTAGGAGGATGAGAAATGATGATCTGTTGGAGTAACTCAATTCAATCATGGATGATATGTTAACACGTTTGAACGAATAAATGATTATGTTTCTATTTTGAATGGTCAACGGAAACAACAGGACTGAAAATTAAATGACTATTATAAAGTGTTGGTGAGGCTGATTGTAAAATCATGCCTTTTGATTGCAACAGGGAAAAGTCATGCAATTCACAAAATTGATAATATTGATTATGATTTTGATCAAGTTGATGGAGCCTTCGATAATGATGGTTAAGACGATGGTAGAGGAAGTTTAAGCAGGCCGAACAATATAAAAGGGTTATGATGGGAAACTCGCTGAGCTGATTGCTATTGCTGAAGATACAATTGTTGCTGGATATCAGTTATTCAAAGTGTATAATTTACCATTCTCTTTTTTATGATCGTATTTTGACCTTATCGGCCACTTTCCTTCTTTGTATTCCGTTAAAAATATCATCCTCATTATCATCAGATGTGACCTTAAAAATTGACTGATCAATGTTGGTGAATGTGCGCTTTAAAGCTTGCTGGATCATTTTTGTTTTCAAACTTGTTGATGTAACACAATATTTTGTTGAAACATTATTGTTAAAATGTATTTAAATGACGGTCTTCTGATGATTAGATGATGATGGATTCATGAGAAAAGGAAAATGTGAAGATAAAGATGTTGATGATGAAAAGTACTCCTCCAAATCAAGTGTAAATTCATCAACAATTGTTACTCCTATTATCATTTAATATATACTTGTAACTGACCTGTTTTCACTGTAATTCATGTTGGCGATGAGTTGGGTTCTCAAGGTCGGGAAAATTTGTCTTTCATTTCTGTTCGTACTTTTAGTTTAGCATTTTTTTCTCATTGCTAAGTTTATTCCGTAACTGGACATAACAAGTCTAATAAGGGTTATAACTTTAAATTTGATTAAGGCCGTCATACGATTGAATGAAGTTGTCTTGATTTTTGAGTGAAAAAATGAGGTAAGCTTGATTATTGATGCAGAAATAGTAAATCTTTGTTTAATTTTTCTTCGGATAAAAAGAGTTTTGGGTTAGTTTTAATTAACCAAAAAGTTTGATAATACGCTCTTAATATTAACCATGATGGGAACGAATGTAAAGATAGTTGATTGTGGACAACAGTAATTTCTAAACATGGAATAAATTAGAGTAACTGTGTCATTTTTTCCGTTCATATATTTGCATCATGATTGGCTAATGAACTTCCAATGGTCTTTCTTTCCAAGAATCTGATTCGTCCATAAGTTATGATAAAAAGCCATCTTGTAATTAACTTTAAAACACGATCTATAATTCAATAGAAATTAAAGAGAAATAATCAGTTTTTGCACAAGAACAATAAGTGATTTAGGATATGTGTTGAATGAAGGGAAAATAACTCACCTAATGAATCCGGTTGGTAATCGTAAGACATTTCGTTTCGGTCAGCAAATCGATTCGTTAAGTCAGCCTGAAATTTTGATGGTTTTAAGTGTGTAAAACTATCTGTTACAGGGTATAGTTAGGGTTTGAAGTCATCTTATCGGCATTAATTAACTTTTTGGTCACAAAAGAGCAGAAATAACTACAATGGATTCGAAAGTAAAATTTTTTGAACTGAGCTACTCTTGAGCTACTTCTTTATGCAACTTTATTTTAAGCATAACTAATGATTAGCCAAGATAATGTTGGATAAGAAAAAATATGAAATAAATACAAGATAAGAGTGATGAAAGGTAGAAAAGGGTAAGGGAAGCAAAAACAATGAAAACCTGAAGTCATCTAGATGATAGCTATGGTCTCAATTGTTCTCAAGTATTGTTGTGGTCAGACATACTACTAGGATAAGGTAAACTGGAATTTGAAGTAGTTAAACCTTTCAATTGATCTACTTTATTGCGATTACACTTAACCATGTAGATAAAATAAGTAATTGCTTCCTTTTCATCAATGGGTATAGTTTTGAAATGGTCGAGAAGCACTTCTGCCAATTGTGACTTGTTTATTCCAGGGCTAGTTTGAATTCTATAATGTCGTTTATATCTACGTAAAGTGTTTATTTGTAAAGTAGAAAGGTCAACTTGAGGTAATTCTTCAGAGCTGGCTGAGCTTGGTAAATCATTTTTGCCACTTCCCGAGTTACCAAGATTGTTTGTATTCATTCCTCTAATGGGAGTAGACCCATTGGAAGGACCTGAAATTGCTGAACTCAGGGAGTTATTTCGATCAGCGAAAGAGTAACAGTCGTTAGAGTTAGTTCCATTTTCATCTTCACAAGAGTCTTTTCTTTTTCTTTTCACACAGCTCCGCACACTTTGTATCATATTTTTATGGTGGTCGCAAATGTAAACGTGACGAGCTGTATTGTCAATGCTTAGCCGTAATTTTTTCTGTTGTACGGTCTTTTGGATACGCTTAGAGTAGGAAGCATTACCAGCAACTCGATTACACCGGGAACCGTCTTCAGTTAGACAACACAATTGATGGCTGTTAGAAGATATACTGAATGAAGAGGAAAAAGCACTACCAGGACTTGCAAAACTTGCTAATTTATTGTCTCGTAAGTCATCCATTTTGTTATGTGCATCATACATTCCATGACTTTCCATTTCTAGTTTAAAAGATGATGCAAATCGTGAACAAGGAAAATTATGTTAACAGTTAATTACCAAGTAATAAGATAGGATTGTAAGTTGGTCACATCCAAAGAACACAAAGAAAACCAAAAACAGATATCAAGATTGTTTTTTAGTTAGATTTGAGACAACTATTAGTCACAATCGGAACTTCTTTGTAAAAAAAATAAACACAAGAATGTCACTTAAGTTGAATTAGAAAACAAAAATGGAACAATAAATCAAAAAATGATAATTAATTGATCAATTCATTTCAATTTTTCATTGTTTTGGCAACATTCTTCTCCCGGGTAACAAGCTGTTGAGATTGCTAAAAACAGCTGCTTGACTGGTCTAAGAGCGACCTCTATTAAAAAATAGAAAAGTGAGCATAAGTGTAATAAGGCTTGCTTGTAAAGTGAGGAGAGTCCCAATAAAAAATGAAATTTCCAATATTTTTGATTCAATTTTGTAGACGTTTAAGTATAGCAATTTGATGTTAATTCAATCACAAACTGTTCACGATTGATAGGCAAGAAGAACGATTTGAGCTCTAAAGACTGAGTTACTATCAAGCCTATTGGGGTTTACTCGGAGCACTTTAAGTGACTTCGTTTGGACCATGGCCAACACGGACTGGCTAGTGCAAACATTGGACATAATGTCTCTTAATCCAATATATTAATACCTGACATTGTTTCATGAACTTTATTTATCAAATCAGCAATAGTAATTATTTCAGTAGCCTCAAAGATTGGAAAAGTATTATGATTCAGTTGGCGATTTTCATTCCAAGTTTTCATTTCTTTCTCCAAGAAACATCCTTCCTATTCTTTCTCTATGGTAAATGAAGTGTTTCTTTGTCAATTTTTCGGGCATGAAAAAAATAGCATAGGCCTCTGCCCCTTGATAGTCCAAAAATTTCTGTCATTAATAAATCATATAATATTGGATTACTGGATCAACTTATCTCTTCAATCGACCATGCAAGGTTCAAGTTGAATCAGATTCACCATACTTATTGGGAAAATTGCATCTAAAGTCCCATGGAACTACATTTTAGTAAAATTATGTAGTCCAGGGTAGCGTCCTTCATTGACTTTAGCTACCTAATTCAGTATTAAGTCTTGACGGTCAGTTTTGAATACTAAATTGAGTACTATAAATGTTTTTGCGAATTTTTGTCGTGTCAACTTTAAACGTCTTCGAGTTGAATTAATAATTAGAGCTCTATTCTGCTCAAACTTTTTATTGCCACCAAGTCTCGAATCTGATCCAAATTGAGTGAAGCGAGAGGAAAATAGGAGCTCGATGAGCTAATTTATTACTTAATAGTTCAGCTATTTCAAAGCTTTCCAGTCTTAACTTTATCTTCTTGCTGAATTAGCTTATTTACTCCTCAAGTGACTAATGAAACTGTACCATGTTTATCGCCGACAATTCATAAGGGAGATCGTTAAGACATCAGAACACATCTACTATGATTGTTTAAATTTTTCTGGTTCGCCATCGTTTTTGCCATCTAACGTCAGTAAAGTAAGTTTAAAAAGTCATGAGTGATTTAAAGTCACAAGTTGTATCGCCATCTTCGGTATTAAACTTTTTTTTGCTAAATATTTATCTCACCTGGAAAAAATCTTGTTTTGATTGGCCTGTTTATTTATTTTATTTTGTTTTATTTGTTATCAATTTCACTTCTAATGGTACTCATTAAGGAATAAACGTGTGAATATTAGACCATAATGGATGCTGAAAGTGTAAAAACTGGACTTGCCATCATCAATGAGCTTAAAGACATGATCCTATCAAATCTGACAGCTGCTGGTAAAGAGAAAGTTGGTGAGAAAATCAATACAAATCTTGACATGTTGGCTTCAATAATCAATGGAAATGGTGTATCTAATTGTAACACTAATGCCCAAGGAAATGTCAACTATGAAGCTGAGATTTTAAAAAGACTTGAAGCAATTGAGGGTAAACTTGATATGACACCTAAAGAAACCTTTCCTGACAAAGTGATACCACATTCAAGAGCTTCACATCGATTATTTCATGGATCTCATTTATTATCAGGAGCTAATACTAAATTTCAGAAAATACTTAATCAATGGTATGGTGTACCTAAGCAATCTTGGCGATGTATTTTTCGTGCTCAAACTCATAGTTTCTCAGCTGATTCCTTTCATCGCCACTGTGATAATTTTGCTCCTACCTTTACCATCATTTTGGGACATAATGGTGACCTGTGTGGTGGCTTTACAGATATACCATGGAGCATACCTGCTGACCCAAAAGGACGTTATATTACTTCAGAGAAATCATTCCTCTTTAGTTTGATTAATCGTGAATCAACCGACCCAATTAAATTCGATGTTATTAAAAAGCGCTTTGCAATAGTTCATCATCAAAGATATGGACCAATATTTGGTGGTGGTGCTGATTTAGCTTTATCAGACAATTGTGATGCAAACATGGAAAGCTACTCTAATTTACCTCATTCGTATGATGGAGAACATGCGAATAATTACATACTCATGGGACATTATTATTTCTGCGTTAAAGATTATGAAGTTTTTACTATCACCTGATAATTTTTTACTGGCTTGGTGTGATTGATTGAATGAACATTGATTCATTGACTTGTCTGGTCCGGAACAGAAAATTGTTACTTTTTAATGCTTTATTGAAAGCATGAGATTTTCATTATAGTAATTTATTACAATTCAATCAATTCATTCAGGGAGAGTTATTGTTAAAAATCCCTTGAATCAGAGCAATCAATTTGTCAACTTCTTTGTAAATTTGAAAATAAATTACGAATCAAGTTTAAAGTAATAAGAAAAGTACAAAAATCTTAACTCAGTTTACTTTGATAAACCATGATTAGTCGTTGTATTGTCGAAATAAATTTAAATTTATATTAATTATATTATTAGTTTTTTTGAAGTCACTTGTTAGTTTCGTAGTTTCAAATACCTATTTTTTTATTAAAATTGTAAATTTTTTATCTTGTTTTGCAATGTTTCAATCTTCAGGTTGAATTAACTAAGGTTGGAGCTACATTCTGTTCAAACTTTTTCTTGTCTCAAATCTGATCCAATTTAAATGAAACGATAGGAAAGTAAGTGCTCAATGAGTTTAATAAGGAACAATTAGAGACGAGTAACAATAAAAGAATTTCACATTTAAATTCTTCCTTCATCAATCTTTTTCCTCGTCAACTGCTTTGATCATATCTTTTTGATTGACCAATTTTTCTCTTGGCTTCCCTAACTGGGATCCTAAATTTTTCTCTAGTTGATCTATGCGTTGCCAATCATTAAAGGTAACAACTTTGACTCCTTTTGACTTTAGATGAGGAATTATATCAGTTGCTCCAGGTTTTTCCACTAACAAAGGTTCATTTTTGTCAAAATCCTTCAAGATATGTTCAGCTATTTCAAAGCTTGCATTCATTGTGCCAATGATTACTCCAGTTGCTCCAGTAGCAGCCCAGCCACTACAGTATAAACCGAAATCGAATCCGTGCACCTTTCCGTTAGTGTTACTAATAATTCCAGTTTTGTCATTCAGTGGTATACTTGGATCAATGGAAACAGCTCGATATCCTATGCTTCGCAAAAATAGGCCACATTTTAAAATCTCTTTTTCATCGGTTAGTTCAGTCTTTACTCTATCCTCTTGCTGAATTAGCTTATTTACTCCTAAAGTGACTGATGAAACTTTACCATGTTTATCACCGACAATTTGTAAGGGAGATCGACAAAACATCAGAACACACCTTTTGTGATTGTTGTTCAAATTTTTCTCGTTCGCTAAAGATAACAATAATTCAGTTAATCTTTTCCTGGGTCGAGGAAGTTCATTCTAATGGGAAAGAAATTAAAAAAAATGATTAGAGTCAAACAATCAGAAACGTAAATAAAATGAATTACTATAGTTTCAGCTGTGATGTTCTTGAAATCCTCTGGAAACACGATTGTATCACAACCCGGTAATTTTGTCAGTTCCCTCAATTCTTTTATAGTGAATGATACTTGAAGTGGCCCTCTTCGTCCAACCAAGTATACTCTCTTTACTTTGCTTTCTCTAAGGGCAGTCAAGGCATGATTTGTGATATCTGTACTCTTTAAGTAGAAAAATAAAAATAGTAAAATGCAAGACAATAAACGACAGAAAAATCCTACCTTTAAAGTCTCGTCTACAGGAGAAAGTAAAATTCTTGCACAATCCAAGGCGACATTTCCATGTCCAATAATTACAACATCTTCAGTTTGTAGAAACGGGTTTAAGTCGGAATCCTGGGGAATACCGTTATACCACCCAACAAACCTTCTTGCTGGGAGCACATTAATCAAATCTTCCCCTTCGATATTTAGTTTACGGTCTTCAGTTGCGCCATAGCAAAGGACAACTGCATTGTAGGATTTGAGCAACTGATTTAAAGTCACATCTTGGCCAATATTAATGTTACCATAGAATGAAACTCTATCTTGAAGAGCTGTATTGGTGAACGAATTAATAACATTCTATGGAAGATGAATGATTATTTATTAGTGAGCTGAACCAATGAAGTTATCCAATTCAAGAGTATATGCACTGATTTTGAACCAGGAAGAAACACTAGAAGACAGATAAAGCTAACAGATGAAACTCGAACCTTGACTGATTGATGATCCGGTGCAACGCCAAATCTGATTAACCCGAATGGAACTGGATATTTTTCATAAATTTCTATTGACACTCTGCTGTCCTTTAAATAGATAAAATTACATGTGATTATTTAGTAAACATAGCGTAAATATTTTATATCAAAATCCTTACCTTTAACAAAGCTTGAGCAGTGTAAAATCCTGCAGGTCCTGAACCAATTATACCAACTTTGATAGTCTTGATAAAACGTTTACAAGCTAATGTAACATTTGGTACATAGCTGAATAAATTTGATCTAACAGATAAAAATGAATTAATCATCTAAAATAATAACATGGAAAGCAACTCTAACATATAAACAAGGTAAAGATTTTAAGAGTAAAAACAATTGATAATCAGTACAGGATGAAATCTTAAGTCTAATCAGAAGTCATAGCAATAATTACTTCAAAAATATATTTATAATTAATTTTATTCGCCCTTTAATCTAAATAAAGTTGATCTTAATCACTTTTTTAAGACACTGTTTACAAAAGAAGCTGGACATATTTCAACAACTTATTTGAAACAAATACAATAAGTAACTTGGCAATATTCTGATTTCTGTTTCACAAACTTGAATTAAGCCTCAAAGATAATTCAAGCATCTTTGAAAATTGTCATCATTGAAATACTATGAATGACAAGGTAAAAATTAAGCAAATGGCTAATAATAATTAATTATCAACTCATTCAATTGTTTTATTGATAAAATATTGAACCAGTTAAAATTACCGCCTTTAAGAAGCAATAGTTCCATCTAGGAAATAACTTAAAATGTATTATTTTTGTACAATAGTCTGATCTTAATTAGATGCTTTTC
Organism: Tetranychus truncatus; assembly: GCA_028476895.1. Taxonomy (NCBI): domain Eukaryota; kingdom Metazoa; phylum Arthropoda; class Arachnida; order Trombidiformes; family Tetranychidae; genus Tetranychus; species Tetranychus truncatus. The sequence continues at coordinate 7,844,285 of CM052061.1, forward strand.
GCGATCGCTAATTGAGACTTTCAATGATAAGTTGGATTTGATTTATAATGAAAATTGTTCTTTAAAAATAAATGATGAGTAAAAGTAATAGTACTTAACTAGATTTACTGCAAAACAGTGTAGTCTGAGCGATTGATATGATTTTTTGAATATCCTTTCGGTATCCTTTTGAATATACAAATGTAGATGTTTATTGTTAAACTCTCAACCAATTACAGTATTTGAGGGGAAATGCCGATCTCCCAAAAGATACTACTTGATAGAAGGTGTTAATTTTGTTATTGGCTCTATCTAGTGACAATTTAAAGCCTTAAAATTTGGGAGTGGGCCAATCTTTACCAAAAACTAATCAGTAACTTTTGACCCCTGTAGGAACCTATTCTGAAGATTGCATCAAAATCGTGATTTTTATTTTTGAGTTATCGTTGAACAAAAAATCGCAAATTCACCGTGTATGTCTTCGCTTCGCTCAGACAATTAGTTCTCGAGGTCTTCAAGGAGATCGTAATTCACGTTGAAATAATGAAAAAGTTTTGATCTAATTGTTTTTTTTTTTGAAAAATCTTTACTCCAATAAATTTTTTAGAAAAGTAAATTAACTGTTTTTCTAAATAATTTGATTAGATTGACAGTGGAGGAAATTTAATTATCTAAAGAGCAAATTTTTGGCCAATGTTTTGAATATTGGAATCCATGAAAGATTTTCTGGAAATTGTCACTGAATCACTCATAAACCAAACAATAAATAAAATCATCAAAGCATGGATATTATTACAATGTATAGATATTAATTATGAAACTGTTAATATCACGCAAAGATTGATTTTTTTTATTAAAATATGATAGATGCTAGGGATGAGAATTCAATGTGTTTAGCTTTGGTGCCTATTTTTGGTGAAATATTTCTGGACAGTTTGTGATTAACGATGTTTTCGCTCACGACGATCTCGACTTCTAGATCTTCGTTCTCTACTACGAGATCTTCGAGTACGGCTACTTGACCTCTTTTCTCGACTCCTTGATCTACGATCGCGACTCCTAGATCCGTGATCACGGCTTCTAGATCGGCGATCACGATCTCTTCCACGCTCACGCTCACGACTACGTGATCTGGATCGTGATCTAAAGGAAAAAATGCACAATATGAGTCAAGTGTTCAATAGATCAATATTTAAAAACTGAATGAACTTACCTATAACTTCTAGCAGTTCCTCGTCTACGTCCGAAAAGTTGCCGCCTAAGGTCTCGAGAAATCGGTTTTAAATGCATAAAATTACAAAAACCACTACGAGTGCATTCACTGGGAAAAGAGAAAATTTTCAGTTATGTAAATCAATTATCAAAATATTATATCAAAACCATGTGAAACTTACCCCATTTCATATTGGCGACAACAGGCTTCTCTAAAATCAGTCACTGGAGATAATTCTGCATAAATTGGTCGCCCAGCAAACCAACGATTATTTAAATCACGGACAGCTTTGTCAGCATCTTCCTCTCGACGGAACTATGAAGATGTAAATAGATATTTATGGAGAATTAGTTTCAAGCAATAAAACCAGAAAGGTGTTTTTATTTTATGCTTACCTTAACATATACATTACCAACTAGATGATCTCCTAGGTTGTCACAAATGTTCATTTCTTCGATTTCGCCATATTTGTCTTCCAATTCAACAAAAACGTCTTCGAAAAAGTCATCAAAGTGTTTCTGATCTTCCTCTTCAGTCATTGTAGGCTTGCCTGTGGAGTTTCCTTCCAAAGAGTGAGCAGCATTTCTAGGATTTTGGTACAAATTTTGTAGCAATATAGTTTGACTGAAGGTAGGTTTATTGTGGATTCTAGAACAACGATTTCCATGTCGACATGCTCCAATTTTGAAGAAAAAACTGCAATTTACTCTAAGGAATAACAATAACAATAAATAAACGATTAGTTTTTTGAAATGAAAGGAGAGGGATAAAAACATTTGCCGCTAAAGGCTGTAAGATAAATAGCAAACATGGATTGACTGGACTGATTGGATAACGATACTTACTTGTCCTTTTCGGTTCCGAAAATTGACGCTAAATATTCTGCCATACTCAAATTAAAAGTCACCAGTCAATTAAATAATTCAAAATAATTTAAGTTAATAGGTTTAAACACAAGGCAGATTGCAAAAAGAAACCGAGTTTATAGTGAGGGACTTTATATAAATTTACTTTTTCACTGCATGGAAACATCAATAGATTCGAGAAGTTAAACTGGAGCTCATGTAAATAAGAATCATGAATACCGAAGTTTTGAACATTCAGCCCGCTTTGTATTAAACTCGAATCTTTGAAACTGTAACTTGATTGCACGCAATTAACAAGTTATGAAAATTTACGGATCCAACCGATGAAAGGGAAGACGCGATTTTTTGCCTTACTCTATCATTGCTTGAAATTCAATAAATTACATTTTTTTAATAATAAACTAGCTTTTAAATTATCCAAAGAGCAACAATTGCGAAAGCGAATCCTTGTTTCATCTGAATTTTCTCTATCCGATAAAGCATAAAAGTATTCAGAGTAAAACATAATCATGTCTAATTTGCCGACTTTGAAACAGAAATTAATCATCATTGAAATTTTTTTACTTCTTTTGGTTGTATTTTTTATCTTAGCGACAAGTACTACTTTGGTTGATAAATTTTTCGCTGGTTTATTGACATTAATTTCAACTTTAAATACACTGGCCATTTGCCTAGAAAATCGTTCATTGCTTAGGAATATTTGTATTGTTCGATTTTTTATTCTCATCTTTACTTTAGCATATTTTGGCGTTATCATCACTTCTTTGAGTAATCAAATGAATTCAGGAGTTTCCGATTTTAAAGATATTGGCGATGAGCTAATCAAAGCAGGATTTGTATGTGTTATGTTCATGGTTTGGATTGGAATGAGTAGTAAACTGGTAGTTAACATTCCAAAGGATCCAGTTCAAAATATTCATAAGCCTGTAGAGGCGAGAAATGATGTCACTGCAGAGTCCAAGTGATTTATCGTTCACTTTATAATGCAAAGGTTGTAGATGACTAACCATTCCAATATCATTCATGTGACAGCAGTTTCGATCAAAAACACTTATTGGGACTTGAATTGTGTTGTCAAAAAAGATTAACAATTTATTTTATTATTTTCTAATGTGACAGTGGGTATTTTAACAGAGACAAATAAAGATTGATTATCAATTTATGGAATTAGCAATATTTCTTATGCTGGTGTTGAAAAATGATCATTTATAGTGAGAAGAGGAGTAAAGTGAGAAAAATGGAAATACTTAGTAACATTGTTCGTTACTGAATTAATTATACAAAATTGTAATTTTCGCTCTGTTATAAAGATTAAATTTAGTAAATTTTTTTCAAATGCGATGAAAAAGAAACAATTTTTTGATGACGAAAATCTGTAAGTTTGCAAGAATCACACCAAAGCCAAAGAGATGGAGTTGAACAGTATCTCCGTTTAAATCTTTAATTTTTTTGAAACCCCGGGTACTTCCAGTATCTCTTCTGCATCGAAGTCCAATTTACGTTTCTCTTTTGAATTTGAATCAACAATAAAAACATCGCAATCGTCACCGTTGTCACAAATTATTTCAATGCCAGAATTACCATTCTCTACTTCCATAAAATTGGCATCTTTCTCATTTTCTTCATCTTTTTCTTCCGTACCATTTTTAGCTGAACCTTCGTTAATTATTTTCATAATATAAAAACGTTCTTCATTTTCGGATTTATCCACTTTTCCGTCTAATAGATTTATTATTAAAGATTGATTTTGTAATAAATCATAGACGCGAAGTCGTTGTTTATGATGTACTTGAGGATATTTGTTGAGTTGTTTCTTTTTAGATTCGGCCTTTTCAGATTCATCTGCATCTTCTGAACTCCAAATAATGGTAGGTTGACCTTCAATCTGTATATCTGGACACACAAAATTGAAGATCTTCATTATGATCTGTTCCACAAAATCATTCATTGTTGTCTCACTTAGATTACAGGTCAGTTCGATTTCAGGTATACGACCAGTATTACAAACCAAACAGTTCGGGTTTGGTTCAAATAGATCATAGGATGAGATGAGATTACGAGCATTGAGACCAACTTTCCGAAGATAAATACATTTACAGGCTTCTTTACATTTTTGATCGACTTCTTTTTGGTCTGTAGCATCTTTCACTTCGTTTAACTTTCGTAGAAGATGGATGAGTTGAAGAGTTATAAGTCCACCGACAATAGAATTGGTTGATGATATTGCTGGTATTATGTTACCAGCCATAGATTTAACGTCGAACCTTGATTTCTTTTCTATACCAAAACAATGAGATCTGAGGTTAGCAACACTAGTGACAAAATCCAACGCTTCATCATCATCTTTATCCCAAACCAAGTATCCCTCGGAACCGAGCCTCTTCTTTAAAATATTGATACTTTCACAAAACTTTTCATAACATTCAGACAATGACCATATACGCTGGTCCTTCAAACTTTGGCCGTTGGCGGAGACATCACCATTAACAGCATTTGAACTACTAGAAGGTTTGGGATTACTGTCATCTTTACTTAACATATCTACCGTCAATGGAGTGGGCCTTCTTCGATTTTCCCAAAGCTTGCTCATTTTAAGTAGGTATTCTATATCTATTTTAAATAGTTTGTCAAATAATAATTTAGAGTCATAACTATTAGAGTTGGCCCATTCACGTGTCGAGGGTTTTTTGTCCGAAGAGTCATCTAGAGATGTGGAGATAAAAAAAGATTAGGAGATTTTAATAAAAAACGCTTGTCACGGAGATGCCAAGTTTCATGTTTAGTTGAAGTAAAAAACCATACCTGATTTGTTGGTCATACCCAGTTCAGGATCATTCATATCAGGACTTACGTCATTGTCAGCATCTTCTTCACCAAATAACTGAGCAAACAAATGTTTACCCCAAACGATGCAGTGAATCGGAAGTGATGGAGTATTTCTGATAGTACAAGAAGCAAAAGTTTTTTGTTCTTGTCTAGGACCATCACACTCATAACAAGCACTGACATCACGTTTGATAAGAGTCACTTGGCCCATGTAACCTTCTGATCCTGATTCAACTAGCGGAACATTAGCAGCCAAACACATCCTATTCACATGACTTCGAGCTGCTCGGTTGTCTAGAGCATTAATAACAACTTTAAAGGTTTTGAAAAAATCAACATCATACTCTGAGCTCATAATTGAGTTGTGAAGAGCAGTGATTTTTAAATTTGAATGAAAGGCAAAATTAGCTTGCGACACATTGGCAGCAACCAAAGATTTCGATTTACCAACGTGATTTTTGTTGAATAAAAACTGTCGATTGAGGTTTGAAATTTCTATAGTATCCAAATCAATCAGGGTCAAGTCGGTAAAGCCAAGAAGGACAACATTTTTTATGATCTCCACACCAATACCACCGCTACCAACAATCAAGATTTTACTTGTCTTTATGGAACTAACAAGTTTATCATCATTTAAAATAGATTGTAGTACATTGTAATAATTAGCAGCAGTAGACATAATTAATTAAATAACTAAAATTTAACCGCAGAAAACAAATAAAAGAACACAAATTAAGCCGATTTCTCACAACCAGTCCGGCGGCAGACTTTCTTCTGAGACATGTAAAGCTCCATCTGTTGAGCGTAAAATAAACAGATATTAGGCTCCAATTTAAATGTTCTTTTCTTGTTTAACTTGCGAACCTCGAATGTATTTCAAATATTATGATAAAATATTATTTTAAATATATTTTTTGGTTCATTTTTAACTGTATTTAAACAGAAATTCTGAATGAAATATAGTATATAGAATAAAATGTGGAATCGAACCCAATTTTTAGCTACCAGAAATTTTTGCCTAAAGAAGAGCAAAAAAATTTTCTTTTGAGTTTAGGGTTGAGACTTTAGGGTTTGTAGGGGAATGAAAACTTAGTCCATTAATGCTATTTAAAAATTTCTCTGAACGCAGTTTTCGAGAAAATCGAGGTCAAAGTTGAAACTTCGATCACCTTTTGTACAGTTGTGTGACCAGATTTTTTCATCTTTGATGGTCGATCAGAAGATGCACTTATTTCGTGAAATAAAATTTTGTTTTTCGTACAATAGATCATTTCGATTTTCAGTTAAACTGACGCATTCTGTGACCATAAAGGCTAGAGATCTGAAACTCATTTTTCGTCGGTAAAAATGTTTGGCGTACAGCGGGTGATCGAACGCTTTTTTCAATTTATCGACAGTCATCTTGATTCTGCCATTCAAGTTTATCTGGTTGATAGTTTTCGAGGAAATCACATTCAAAGTTTAAACATTGATCGCTTTTTGTACCATTTCGGAAGCAGATTTTTTCGTGACACTCATTTTGCTGATGTTAATTCTAATGAGCAACTAGAAAATGCCTTTATTTTGATATATTGCACTTTTCGTTTTTGTACCGCTTCGAAACTACGATTTCCATTCAAACCGACCTCTTTCAGTGGTCGATAGAGTTAGCGAGCTGAAACTCGTTAACAGTCTATAAAAATTGATGAATAACCTCAATATTGAACCTCAATATTTCGAGACTGGTAGCCCCTAACATCAGCATTCTTCACGCAAATGTGAATCATTTCGTTTAAAGTTCCAAGACCAAAGGCCGAAATCAAGAGAAGTGTGGATAAATTGAAAAAACTATTCTGTCCATAATGTTATTAATCAATTTTTATAGAGCGATAGCGAGTTTCGACTGGCTAACTCTATCGATCACTGAAAGAGGTCGGTTTAAATGGAAATCGTAGTTTCGAAGCGGTACAGAAACGAAAATTCCTATTTATCAAAATAAAGGCATTTTCTGGTTGGTAATCAGAACTAACATTAGCAAAATAAGTTTCACCAAAAAATATGTTTCCGTAATGACACTAAAAGCGATCGAAGTTTCAACTTTGAATGTGATTTTCTCGAAAACTATGCACCGACGAAATCTTTAAATTGTACGAAAGGATCCAGTTTTCATGTCTCTACAAGGTATTCAGGCTGAATTTGACTAGAATTGATTTTCACTCGTTTTTGCTCATTTGTCTTTCAGCATTTGTGTCATTTACTTAAAACTGTGCTTAAGTGTGATTGTGTCTTTTTAGTAAGGCTTAGTGCAAAAGTATTGAGAAAATTCATTTTACTCGAGAATCACGACGATTTGACTGTATTTATCAGGGTTTTGAGCAGAAACACTAATCGCTAACTCGCTTTCACTCGTTAATATAATCAGAAATTTATAAATTAAAATTTCTTTATCAATCAGTTAATTGCTATATTTTAGACCATTAACCATTACCATAGAGTCATAAATGAGTTTGCATGAATTGAATCATGAATATCTCATAGTGGAAACAAGATAAAACATTGAAATCGGGTCTAAATAATCTTCAGTGAATAAACTATGAAACTAAAGTTTTAATCGGCCAGTCATCTTTTCACTTCGAAGCTAAAATTTGTGAATCTTCAATTCCCAATTCTTTTGCAATTTTCCCATATTTTTGGTTATTTTGTACCGATAAAAATACATAAAAAGTCCCTGCACTTACCTACTTCTACTTCTACACTTACTTACTTTCCTTCATTATACAAATAAACTAATCTGCAAAATGGCAAATTGTCTCCAAAATCGATCTATTTAACTAATTAGAAACCTTTCAAATACATGTTAATATTGCTTGAATGATGACAATCAAACTTAACAGAGCTTAAGTAAAAAACAACAAACGTTGGTTAGCGAATCTATTCGCTTTTACATCTTAGTTCCAAAGTCCGACCTTTTTTTCAAAATATTGGTACTCTTACTCTACAGTGGAATAGGACAGAAATGATAACAAATCGTACCAAATCTTTGATTGACTCTTGAACTAATGTATCTTAAAATAGCTTCAAACATTTCAATACTTGCACCAAATGGTGAGTTACTATAAATGCCTCCATAGCTTGAAATAGTTCTAACATGGCCTTGTAAGTGAAACTGCTATTTGTTTCATTGACTTTAACTGTTTAATCAACGATGAACAATCAAATGTTGCCAACCTCGTTCTGACCTGATTTGCTACTATTATTTCCAGGTCATTCATTGTTATCCATAAATTAACTCGGTTATCATCAACGTTATATGAAAAATGATCAAAGATTGAGAGGAGGAGTGAAAATGAAAGGAGAGAATCAATGAAGAATCAAAAATAGAATAATCTGATTGTAATGATTATGGAACGGTGAAAATGGTAAACATTGAGTAACAATTAATTCAATCGGAGTTCCTTGATCGAACACATTTAACTCATAATATAAACTGTCTATGATAAAATGTATCAACAATTACAATAGACCTTGTAGGCCTTATTAAAGCATAAAATGTTACTCTACTTCACACTTTCCACTCATCTTATAATCACTCAGCTATCCTGGTAAATTAGATAAATTGATGAGCTAATCACTTCATCTTCATCATTAATAGTTTGCTCTTCCTCTCATTCAACCGTTATAAAAGTCAACTGCCTTCAGCTAAAGCTAGTTTAAAAAAACCAACTTCCCTCTGAAATATTTGTGCCTGGAAACGCTCGTCCATTCAACATTTCCCACATTCATTTTATTCGCCTAAATTGTTAATTCCGACGCCTATTGGATTAGACATTCATCCTTAAATTATTCATTTAATATCTGTTCATTCATCACCTAATTCAGCCTAATTCCTCTCAAAAGTCAAGTCTACCGAAGGAGATCTTGCCAAAGCTCCATTGTCTACTTCAATTAATCCAAGACATAAAATTGAAACCAGAACATAAATTGTGATTAACCCTCCAAGTGATGGATAAATTGAGAGTTTATGAACTAATCTTTACCGCATTTATGACCTTCAACCTGAGAATCGCCAGTAACTTCAACAAAATCATAAAATCAATGCTGAATAAAGTTACCTGCTCAGTTGAATTAGCTTAAAGCTTACAAACAACACTTATCCGTTAATCATTTCATTTTCATCAATTCTGATTTTTCATTGTTGCTATATTAATTTAATTTATTTAGTAAATTTTACAATTGAATCCAATCTATCATGTAATTACAATCAAAACAAGTTAAAAAGTCAAATAAAATCTATAAAATTAATCAATGCAAACTGTTTGCTTTAACAATTCATTATTGAATAGCTTCTCCAAACATCTAACATTTATCAAGTTAACTGATACAAATAAACGGATGAATTTTTAAAACCGATTCCAATTGAGTCGTTTAATTGTTCAAATCAGCTGAACAGCACTTAGTCCATTCTTTCATCCCACAATTAAATTATCCATTAATTTTATCAATCAAAATAGCTTTGATCAAAATTGCAAAATCAATTTTCAGTCGCGACTAAAGCTTGATTTTATTTACACGAATCAACTTGTTTAAAATATTTAATAAGCATAGCCAAGTTTGATCGAGATTCTTGCTCTTGATTACGACTTTAATTATTACACAAGCCGGTGAAATAAAATTAAAACGCAAATCAATTTATGTGAATTTATTTTTAAACTCAATTTTGCACAAAACTCTCGCATACAAAACTATCTAATCATCATTATAACAACGATATTGAACAAGGAAGACTCGGAATAGTAAACATCATGATTTTCAAGCAACCTGATCATTGAGATATTCAACTCTATCACCTGGTTGGTTTGAATAAATGAGATTTCCGTTGATATCAACGAGGATTTGACGTATTTTGAAGTTAAAATAAACAATAAAAGAGGAAACGCTAATGATAATGTTAAAATGGATTTACGTAAATAGTAATCATTTGTTTAACCTTCAATGAGATGCTGCGATTAATGAATTCCCAATATGATTGATACTTAAATAAGATACAATTTATTAATAGCTGAAAATATATTACAACTTCAATTGTTTTTTAGTAAACCTTTGAATTTATTATCGAATTCCATAGAAGTGATTTTGACGATTTCACCGAATTAAATCGAGTGACCATCCAAAAATACAATCCAGCCTCTCAAACACGGTTTGACTCAAGATTTAACAGGTTATAAGTATTGAACAACAACTTCAATATATAAATATATGCATAAAAGTCGTCATTTTTCCGACTTATCCGGGTAATCAGTAACCACTGCTTTCAATTAGCTTTCTTGAGTCCATCGGTAATGACGAGAATCGATCGATTAACAAATGATCATTTAAGAGCCAGAGTCTGGGCATTTTTGTTATTTAGTCCTCGCTAGAGACTAAGAAAGTAGAAAGGTTGAAAAAATCTTTAAGAAAGCAATGTTTCATGAAATCAAAACCTTGGCTAATTTTTTCACATTTAGTTGATAAATGAGGCCAATCTGATTGAATTTCATGGTAATTCTCTTCAAAGTAAAACTTGATTGATCGTCCATATAGTTTATTATAGTCTTGAATATAATTAGCAGCCTCTTTAGTGACTCTTGGACATCTACGAACAGCAAATAAAACTAAATTGGGTAAAGTGCGAACCAACTGCTGGACATGTTCATCTTCTAGTCTCCTGTTGCAGCATAGTGCAAGATGTTTAAGATTTGGATATTTCATAAACAATCTTCTCAGTTCATCCCAGTCGAATATATCAGTATAATCTTGATCATACTGTGAATATAAAGATTAGTTTATTAATACAGATGAATCTCGTTTTGTCATGTTCAACACCTCTTATGATATTTGATTTGGAAAGAAATTTTAACAATTCTTCACAAATAAGCAAATACATTTCAAATCAAACAATACTTACAAACGATAAAACTAAATCTTGTAAAGATTTGTGTTTTAATGATTCAGCAACAAAAAGGCGATTAGTATCCAATTTAATATATGCGCTTTGTAAATTCGGACATGAATCCATGAACTGGAACCCATAATAAATATCTGTACCATCATAAGAAGCTAAGGATAATTCAACTATTTTAAGTCTTTCTAATATGGGACCATTGTAATAGCAATCTGGCCAGTCTTATGATAAAAGATGAATGCTCATTATCAAAAATTTGTTCAAAATATAAAAGTATTATAAAATCACCTTCATTATTATGAATATATAACCTTTCCAGATATGGGAAACAATTTGCATCTTCCCTGAACAAATCTAATCTATAATTGACAAGGTGCAATTGTTTAATGTTGACACCATTCTCTTTTATGCATGGCTCAAAGTAATCGGTGGATACCATTTCGAGTCCAGCACAATTTTGCAAAATTGATTCATCTCCTTCATAATAGCAGCAATGATTAATCAATCCTTTAAAAGATTTTATATTTTTCACCAATGTAACGATAGTTTCATGTTTTGCTTTTGCAAGGAATCCCGAAAAATCACCAATCTAAGGTAATAAGACAACACATATTAATAGCATATCAAAATTATTAGCCAAGTAATAGGCAAACAAACAAACAAAAACATGCAACAAACAATTAAATTTGGAAATAATGTGCTCAAACAAGTTGCATCGATCGGTTCCTCTCCTCGATAATATACATAATCCAGCGGATAATTTGGAGCAACATTCCACCAATCATAATGTTCTGGACAAATGAGTTAAATGAGGAAATTCATTCATAATGAGAATAAGTATCGATAAAAATTAGACTCTTACCAACCAAATATTTAGCTTTTCTAGTTCGCTCCGCAATTAGATAGCTCCATTTGTTGCATACTGAAATAAAACATTTCCATTAATTTAAAAATTTTGCTTGACTATCTTGATGATTTGCCTCACTGTCAAGACAAAATAATTAAACGTTTGTGAAGATCTGAAATACAAATATCATGCTTGAACAGTCAAATGATAATATCTATCGGTAAGGTATAGCTGAATAGATTTTAACTTAATATTAAGATCAGAGTCTCTGTTTCAGAAGTGCAAATTTTTGTCAAACAAACTTACCTCTATAACAGTTTACTAAATCATCCAATTCATTTATTAAGCCAAAAATGATGAGCAAACATTCATCTGGAAGTTCATTAATAAACATTGTAGAATAAACTAATGCTTAAGCCTAACTTATATAGACTTTAGTAGCAGTTATCCATGCATAAACGTGATTGAGAAAATCTAATTATATTAGTTATAAAACACATTAATAGTAATGACACTTGTTTAAATAGTATTTAAATTTATTTGAGGGGAAGAGCCAAACAGTTAGATCACAATAGAATCTGGAAAAACTGTTAAGTTGAAATTTACAACCTGTTAGTTTTCCCGGTTTACATTCAGGAGGCGCTGATAGCACAAAAAATTGCCGTTCTTGGATCAATGTCTCTTTAAGAGTCGTCTTATCAATTGTTGACTAAATAATTTGAACAAGCTGATTACTGGTGAAATCCGATGAAATTTAGTTAACTTGATGGCTAACAATCGAATGAGACAGGGAAAAAGAAAGAGGCGAAAAAGACTAAAGAGAAACAACGATGAAAAAATCTTGAAAAATGAATAAAGAATTGGATTTTTTGCTTTTTTCACGCTGGTGCGCGCTTATTTTTATATTTAGGCATTTAGGTATAGGTATGAAAAGGTGGAGATAGATTTTATTCAAAATTTTAGCAATGTATTACAACTTTGTTCACAAAATGTTGATTTAAAAATAAACAATTAATGCATAGAACAAATCTTTATCATTAAGTAGTCATCATTAATGATACTCAATCTGAGACGAGCATTTTTCAGCATGATAAGCGTTGGCACGGTTTTTAATAATACATTGAATGATATTATAAAACATCAATGCCTTTCAATATTATCAATCAATGATAAATATTTTCTTTAAATTATACAATTGGTAAAAAAAGAGTTACAATTAGTAGACATTAGATTTGGTAACAAACAAATTACCCAAATTGAATTACTATTAAAAAATAGTAAACATCTTGTATTTACAATGAGATTGGCTGATTTGCTAAGTCTGGACAGTTAATTCTTAGTATGATATGAATCGTTCATGATAGAATGACTGACCAGTATTCAGCGACCACAATTACAAAAAAGAAGGAAGGTAAATGAAAATAAAGATAATTTGTACAAAATTTATAATCAACCTATCCAATCTTTGGCAATGACGAGAGTTAAAGAAGATGAAGATGGTTAAGAGGTTTGGAATCAAAGTTAATTGTGATTTAGGGAAGATGAAGAAATGACTTAGAAAACATTGCATGTAAAAACAATTAGGATGGCAGGAATAGTCAAGAAAAAATCATCAAGAGACTAAAAATATAACATTTAGCGTTAAAGTTGATGATGGCGAGGTTGAAGTATTTGATAATGTCTTTTGCCAATTAACTATATTACAATTGTTACAATTCAGTTGTCTCCAAATTGATTATGCTCAAGTTATTGCCGCCAATCTGGTTTGAATGGTATTGAGAAGTGTCCGAGTAAGGCGATGAAATGTAAACTGTATTGATTGAGTTTTTACAAGACAGTTGATTCCCAGATCTTTTACCACTAATTGAATCCCCTCTAACTCCCACACCACCGACAACATTATTAACTAAACTTCCTCGGCCAATCGAATGGTTGCCATTGTTGACTCCATTGCCATTGAGACAATTTTTATTAACCAAAGGTCGTTGAGAGTTTTTCTTGTTATTATTGTTCACCCTGCCGTTGGTTGCAGATGAAGGTAGGGTTATGTTTTGCGGTGTCAATCGACCCGCCGTAACTCCACGGCAAAGAGCTGATTTATCATTTGTTGATGACTCTGATCCTGTTCCAGGGTGGCTTTCATTTAACGAATCAGTAGGTGTTAGGGGACCATTCATCAGCACACCATTCGATCCACCATCAGTACCAACTCCTGATCCTTCAGAGACAGCATTTTCATCCAATGAATTGTTTCCATTTGAATTGTGACTATAAAAATTGAAATAAACAAGAAATTTAAGATAATATCCAAAAACAGATAAAATTAAAGTCGAAAGATGCAGCTAATCAGAGCTATTAATTACTACTATCTAAGGATACTCGTAGGATCGTAGGATACTATCAATTTGATAGTATTAATCAGCTTGTCTTATGGTTTCTTTGATTTTGTTAGACAAGATGACTAAAAAACTTTCAACTCAAATAAGTGAACGACATCTAATGAAAAAAAATATAACTAAAATGTAACTTGAAAATTGTTAAAAAAGCAATTCAAGCAACTTGAGCAATTACAAGTAAACATGATTGAAATTAATGACCATTTTATGTTCACACAGTTTTAACATTAAAATTAACTGGTTAAATTAAATACCAATAAAATGAATAATAACAACAATCATGAAATTGATTGTGAATAATAAAAAGTAAGTCCATAAAGTCTAACAAAACAAGCAAAACTATGATTTCGTGGAAACGATTAACCCACAAACCAAAAGTTACTTTTTGATTATTATAACCTATCAATTTTTTTATGTACACTAACAGAAAACAAAAATTTATAATCAAGATTTAATAATAATAATAAACAATTTAAAGCTAAAAAGAAGAAAAAAGATGAAGATAAATGGTGCAAAACAATTGATGAAAACGAGAGAATGAAATATTGAATATTCAAAGTATCTAAAATAATCATGAATTGAACACTTTGATTACTACTGAAATTATTTTATCTGGTAAATGATTATTGTTAATTTGAGGATAATAATGTTTACCTCATTTGTTCATCATCTTTAAACCATTCATTATCATAACCTGTCATCCAGATAGGATTGGAACCTTCATCAGCATGAATATTCGTGTTGGGAACATTAGTCCGGTTCAATTGAGGATCTCGATGACCAAAAGCTGTTGCTGTGGCCGCTTTCAAGCGTCTTTCATATCTGAGTAAAATAAAGAAGATAAAAATTAGAATCATGAATAGAAGGAAATTGATGAAACAAACAAATACGAAGAAAACAATTAACTTTACCTATTTCGTTGATTGATACATAAACAGGTAACCAACATCAATAAAAGTGATAAAAATGCTGTTGAACTGATTAAACAAGCTTTCAGTTGATCATCAAATGTTAACACTTCTTCACGATTTTGCGATGGCTGGTAAAAGAAATAAACATTATTATTCAATCAATAACTCAAATGTTTAACTAATTGTTTCAAACAATTAACATCAACCAAAGTTGAATCAAAGTTAATTCAGTTAAGTGATTCAAGTCAAACCTAAACCCAGTTAAACCCTTGGATGCCAGTCAGGATTGAACAGATCGACTTTAAAAGAATCTTCATTTTCTCAAAATTTCATGACTTAACTGGATTCGTTTGAAACAATTAGTAACATTATTCAATTCAACTTACTTCACTGACTAAAACATTGAAATCTTTGTACAATTGATCCAAATAGTCAATGTTTTTATCGATCAGTTTAAGGACATTATTGACATCCATGATTGAGTTGTCATTTGGATCCACAAAATGAAGGTAAAGGTCGGTTCTGAGGGTGAAAGTTGAACAATAAATCATTAGTTTAATCATTTAATAGAGAAATGGAATCAACTTACTTTAATTTATCTACAATTCCATCGCCATTTGAATGAAATTTGTAATTATCAACATTTACAATTGCTCCAGTTATATTGCTAAGAACACTGTAAATAGAAAAAGGAAATTGTTTAAATATGTAAATCACAAGGATTTTCATTAAAACTGAATATCAATTATACAACAATAAAGTAACACTTTTTGTTGGTTTCTAATTATAATTATTTTTCATACTAATTTTAATCTTAAAACGCTCCTTTGACACACCTTAACCATTAAAGATTTCAAGATTGCCGATTAAATGGATTATCATTGATAAAATTTGATGAAACAAATTAAATATTTCACCGCAACATATTCATTGAGTTTGAAGGAAACAATTAAAAGCCAAGCCATACTCTGATTTAACCGATAACACAAGGAATTAACTGATTGCTGATACTTACTCTCGGAACTTTTCCAGTCTTTCCCGTAACTCTGATGGAGTTAATCGTAAAACAAAGCGAACTCTTTGATCTTCTCTCAACAAGTAAATCTTTAGGGAAAAAAAGACAAGATTAGGTTAATTGTGAACCAATTTTACCTTTACTTTGATGATTATTTACCTTTACTTTAGCTGTATCTTGTAATCCTCTGGAATCATTAGCAATTATTTGAAATTCAAAGTAACCTTTCATATCTTTTCTTGGATCAAAATTCAATCCAATTTCACCGGTTTTCCGGTTCACCAGGAATGGATCGTCTTTTATTGTATCCAAGCCAATTGACAATTTACGTCGTTGTGGGCCAACAATAAAGTAGTTAACAACCGCATTTGGACCTTCATCAGCATCGATTGCCTGAAATTGAAAAAAAGAGTTTAAAATAATCTCATTTGAAGAGTGAATTTCAAGTAAAACTGAATTCTTTTCATTTCATTGATTTGTAAACCTGAAATGCACTGAGAAGTAAATTTTAAATCTTCTCTCATCTCAAATACCTTAAAACGTGAAAAAATTTACTTCAAACATTTGGTTTTGGTTTCATTTAAGCTTGGTTTTGATATTAAATATCATGGAAACCAAATCATGGAACCAGCAATTTCCAAAAAAACTATTTCATTGGAATAAATTAAAAGTGATTTTCTGCTAAAAAAAAGCTAAATATTTTAAACCAGAAAATATGTATTTACCTTGACAGACATGAAAACTGTACCAAAATCTGCTTCTGTTGTAACTCCACCGGTGAAAATGGGTTTTACAAATTTAGGTGGATTATCATTGACATCTTTAATATGGATGACAACTTGGAGCAATGAGTTATCTCGAGGATCAAATTTATCAACCTTTTTGGGTTCTTTCAAACAATCATTAGTTGCCTGAATAATCAATGAATAGGTTGACCGAGTTTCTCTGTCCAATGGTCGAGTTACAGTCAATTGGTGGGTCAAAAGGTCCAACTTGAATGCACCATCTTCATTGCCGCCTAATAATCAACAAAAAAAGATTAAAGTTATAATCTAATGTAAGAGAGGACTTTGATTAAAATCATAATTAAATGGAGAAAAAAGAATCAACTTTCTCTTTCAAATTCATCTTTTATCAATCGTCAACATCAAAATAAATCATTTCCATAAGCATCAATTAAATTATCAATTAAAACATCAGGTTTACCATCAATATTAACCAGTGTAAACTGTATTTTGATTAACCTTTGATGAACATCTAATTGTGCATTCAAAGCACAACACAATTTATTTTCACATTAATAGGACCAGTTTTATAACCCTTTTTTTCTGGTTTCATAAGCTAACCTAGCCTTTTGTTTACCTTTTCAGTGATTAAAATCATAACAATAAATTATCAGGCTTTTGATTTAACAGACTTAAACAATGATTGGAAAGGCTTCTAATGAATACTAATAATTTACCAAATGATTGTGATAATTACTTATGAATAACAATAACGAGTAAATCATTGGATGCTCTATGAATTTCAAAACAATATTTAACCCAAAGTAGCCACTGATTTACAAGTGAATTAACTACCAGAAAATGGATTTATAATCTTAATGGCATTCAACTGGTATCAAAATAATCTTAACCTAAAGAGGTAATGGATTTAATTTTGATTCACTGGTTTTGGTAATTTTTATGCCAACCATTTAATGATTTACTCACCAACAATGTAATAACAAGGAATTGATTTAACTGCTGTTTCAAGAGGATCGTCCATTTCATCTTTATCAATGGTTGGTAAGATCTTGAAAGATTCAATTCCTGGTAAAGTGTTTTCAGTGAAGGAAACCTGGAAAACATCTTCGGTAAATTCGGGTTCAAAGTCATCCACATTGGTAATTAAAATGGTGATGTCTAAATCAGTGGATAAAGATGTTGGTTCACCAAGATCAAAAGCTTCAACTCGAAGTTCATAGATGCGTTGACGTTCCCGATCCAGCGTTTTAACCAAAGTAATCAATCCTGAAATGAGGGAAACACAAAACACAATTAGACAAAACGATTAAAACAGAGTATTGAAGTTTACTTGAAACAATTCATGATAACCTGAATAGAGCCGGAAACCTCATCAACCTTGAGAGATTAAAGGCTCATGTTGACAATTAATAACTCTTTGAATAGGTATAATGAAACAAATGGTAACAACAGGTAAAATAAAGGTTAAACGTGATGAGTAAATATCATAATTGTTTGAATCTAGAGTTGGTAACAAGTTTGATTTGTCAATTACTAAGGATGTTGAATGTTGATGATAAATTATGATTAAGATGATTATGATTTTAATCTAATCACGTATTGTGAGGGCGTTAACCAGGGATGATAATAATGGTTATAAATTATAAGTTATAATAAATTAATAAATTATTGTTATGCAAATTGTTAAGGTTGGCAAACATTGGATGGCATTTACGAGTTTCAAGAAACTTCGCCTGTTTCAGGTTTACCCAAAAACTCTTTACAAATAATGGTCAGTTTCAATACTTTAGTTAAAATCAAATTAATTTATGAACTCAGACTGATAATTTTGCGAATCTAAAGTCAATTTCATTGATCTAAAGGTTCATTTGTTCAATCTTGAATGCTAATTACTATTAAATAGGCAATTTTATACTTGCTTTGAGATTTGTTTTCAAATGCATTTGATGAAACTGGAAGCTCTTTAAGAAGCAAAAATTTGATCTTTTTGCTGGAAAATGGATATTGCAAAATTATTTCAGTAAAATTATTAGCGATTTGGTTATTTTTGGTTGCTTTTTGAAAGCTGCTCGTTGAAATCATTTGTAAGTAGAATCAGAATTCTGTCTTATTTTTATCATCGAAGATGAATAGTTCAGCAATTTCGAGTTTAGAATAACCTGAAAATTAGCTTTATTCTGCTTGTAATGTCAGTTAAAAATTAGCTTTTTTCAATTTTCTGCTAAATTCTCAATGAATGATTGATCTTTAGCTTTTAAATCACTTTTGATTCGTTTTCTGTTCAATTTTCAGTCATGATTGGAAAAAAGTGAGTTTAGATGATATTATATCGAAGTATAATTAAAATTGAAATCTGAAAACACTGCGTCTAAATCAAGTTTCAGGAAAGAATAATCAGAAAAATAAAATGAACTAAAATAAGTTACCTGATTGTTTATCAATTTTAAAGGTTTTCCAATGGCCATTGGGCAGTTCTCTCAACTTGTAATTAACCACTGAATTTAAACCGTAATCATCATCAACCGCTTTAACCTCAATCACGGGTGAACCTATTGTTGAATTTTCTGGTAACCTAATTGTGTGATTAACCGGGGGGTAAAGAAAGGTTGGTGATCGATCATTTACATCACTAATACATATCGGTATTGAGGCTATTGAATATCTTGATGGCGATCCAGAATCTTCAACTTTAACCTTTAAAGTATAATTGCCAACTCGAGCTCGAAGTGAGTTGATACTAAAGACTCGCGCTGAAGCCTCTGACATTGGACTGATACCAGGTATTTGAAGAGTGGGTAAAGACGATGAAGATTGTGGCACTTGTCGGATGGATCGGGAAAGCAGTGACAGTGAAGGATTGGTACTCTTCACTGTTTCAATATCAAACAGCTTGTCTTCATTGCCACCAACAATGGTAAACTTGAGTCGTCCATTTGGTGTTGAGGGATCATCCTTGTCGGTTGCAGTCAACACTGTGATTGTGTCTCGAAGAGGCAAAAATTCATTGGCAGTTGAACATCCTGAAGGAATTGAGATGAAAGGTGTTTCATCGTTTACATCGCTAATTGTGATTATAATCTGTTGAAAGGCTCGCCTTGATTCCCCCGTAACAAAACCATACTCGTAATTGTCAACTGCTTGAATCAGTAAATTGTATGAGCTTGTCTCTTCTCGGTCAAGTTTGTTGGCCACAATTATTGATCCCTGATTAAAGATGGAAAACAAAGTGAAAGGTTAATATTTAAATCATGTTTTATTATTAATTTAACTCTTTTTTTAGTTGGGCTACATTTGATTAACGGTTTTGTTTAATGTATTCACAAATTGTCAGATTGTGTTTACATTTTAAGGCAAAAGGCTATAATTAAGATGAGTTTTCATTTTACCAATTTGATGACCATTATGTTGATATTTATATTTCAATGATTATGCCTACACTAGTTTGATATTTAATTATAATTTAGACGATGAGTATGATGATGATGATGATGTTGTTGTTTCAACTCCTTCACATAGAGTTGGACTCAAGGGTTATCATTATTTTAATAAAGCTGCTCTTGATTGTCAAGTTTCGTTTACCAATTTTATATTTAAAGTCTAATCTAAAGGCTAGGTCGTGATTAGATTGAATTATAACAATTTAATGTTTCATTTTAATCAGGGTCACTATTAACGTTGACTTAATCCCTTTACTTTTTATATAACCAAGATTGACTTTAAATTGATTCAAGGGTTAAGTCTACAATATCAAATAATCAAATCGTGTTAGTCTTAATTTTCATCTCACAATCTCATAATCATCATCATAACCATCAACATTATTAGCATTTCTTTTAATATTAGAACACAAATTGTCTCTAATGCCTATTATTAAAAGCATCATTGGACTATCATTTCACAAAAAAACAAGAAAAACTGTTTATTATTAAATCATGACAAAATGTAATCTAACGAGGAAGACTTGAGGAAATTTGACAAAAATCCAGCAAAAAGTCCAAAATTTAATGTCTTTTAAGAACCAAATATTATTATTTTTCATTCAAAAACATTCTCATATTTTATAATATTCTGAATGACTTGAACTGATTTCGAGACAATTTTACAGGTCTTTGAAATAAGCTCGAGCTTTTGAGATCTAAAAAACAGCAATTTATTGATTAAAAGTCTCATAGTCGATGGGTCTTATTTGATAGTGAATTTCAATTTTTATTTAAAGTGTTTCTTTCTGAATTCGATCTGGTTTCTGGTTAAGAAATGTACGTTTTAATGAAAAATTTTCTGTTCTAAAAGTAAAACTGTGAAAGCAAAAGATTGAATTTTATTCAAAGACATTAGTTTTACGCGAAATTGATTAATAATAACTCAATGATTCAATCATCTATGGAGACAATTAATTGCCTTCTTGAATGAAATTCTCTAACTCAGAATATCTCTTAAATCTGTTTTGCATAATTTTTGCCTCTGAGTGTTTAAAGCTTTTTGTTATACAAATTGAACCATAAAAGTCAAACTTACCGTATCTCTATCAATCTTGAATTTACCCTGTGATGAGGATGCATCTAAAAGGTAAGTAACCTTACCATATGGACCAACATCATCATCATGAGCCGTTACTTGAGCCACTAAGGAACCAATTGGTGCATCTTCAGGTGCCGTAAAGGTAAGTTTATTGTTACCATTAACAATGAAAACCGGATTATTATCATTCTCATCAAATACTTGAATAGATATTTTTGAAAGACTGGATAATGGTGAAGGTCCAGCATCGGTTGCTCTTACTGTACAGTTGATCCATGAATATGTTTCTCTATCAATTTTACCCTTAACCACAATATCACCCGATCTGGGTGAAATCTCAATTAAATCAAGTATTTCTTTACGACCTTCCAATGAATAAGTAATTGTCTTATTTAAATCATAATCGTCTGCTTTAACCGATAATATTGGAGTTCCAAGAGCCGCATTTTCAGTTATAGCACCAGTAAATAGTTCTTTCAGGAAAACAGGTCGATTATCATTAACATCAGCAATTTTTATTGTTAGATAAGCTAAATTAAATCAACAAGAAAAAACATAAGAGTTAGTAAGGATTGGTAAACAATAAAATTTACAATTAAACCAATTTCTTTTGTTTACACAATTTAAGCAAATTCTGGGTAATTTAACCGGTAGACATCTTAACATAACTGGTAACATGGTTTAACCTAAAAAGGTCAATGAGCTGAATGGAAACAAATTAACATCTATTTGTATTAGAGATACAATTGAATGTAAAGTTCAAGTGATCAACGCATTTTGTAACAATCAACTTTGCAAATTTACATTTAAACTTGAATTTAGTATTAGATTTCATTTTTCAAAATTGTATCTTTCAATTTTCTTTTCATTTTTACTCTAGGATAATTAACTTACCAGACGCTCGTTGTCCTGGTGTAACTGCTGCCAAATCCTCAACAATTAGATACAATTTAACTTGATCCCAACTCTCTCTGTCCAACTCTTTGTTTACTCGAATTGTTCCATCGGCTGAATTTATTGTAAAAGCTTCCTTGAATAGACTCCAATCAACCATTGAGCCAACTTGATTCCGGGCTTCACTTAACATGTAATCAATTGAATACCTTAAAAGAGGACGATCATCTAAATCTTTACCAGCTATTCGGGTCACAAAAAAGCCAATAGGTGCATCTTCAGGAACTGAAACAATCCCGGGTTCAATGAAAGATGGTGGTTTATTGTTAACATCAACCACCGTTATATTAACAATAACCTGAGATTGTTTCTGATCTCGACCAAAGTTACCATCCAAAGCTGTCACGACTAAAGCATAAGTGGTTTGCTTGGGATTGGTTCGATCAGGATCAAGGTTGGCACCAGTAGCAACTGAGATTAAACCCGAATCTGGATCGATAACAAATTTATCCTGTGAACCAGAAGAGATACGGTAAAAGACTCTTGAGTTGGTCGGTGAATGGTCTCCATCAATGGCTTTTACTTGGACAACCATTGATCCATCACGAATATCTTCTGGTATTGATTTGGCATATGAAGAGCGTTGAAAAATAGGCGAATGATCATTCTTGTCGTAAACTATAACGGTCAACTCGGTGTCACTAAAGAGTGATGGACTTCCTAGATCAGAAGCACGAATCACTAGAGATATGTTTTTAGTCTCACCCATTGGCTGCTTGATCTTTTCAAAGTCAAGAGGATCTTTAACCTTAAGACGACCTGAGCGAGCGTCGATGGTAAAATTGTCTTTGTAAATACCATCGACAATTGAATATCTAACTTGTGAATTTGGAGTTCCTTGAGCATCAGCATCAATGGCTCGAAGAATGACCGGACTAACAAAAGAAA
This sequence comes from Tetranychus truncatus, assembly GCA_028476895.1. Classification (NCBI taxonomy): domain Eukaryota; kingdom Metazoa; phylum Arthropoda; class Arachnida; order Trombidiformes; family Tetranychidae; genus Tetranychus; species Tetranychus truncatus. The sequence goes on from CM052061.1 coordinate 7,867,364, forward strand.
CTTCATTCTCATAGATGCGAGCCTCATAACGATCCTCCATAAAGCGAGGTTTATTGTCATTAACATCTTCAATGGTCAAAAATATTTGCACAGTATTACGATTTCCAGTTCCTTCATTGTCTCGAGCTTCACCGGTAATGTAATATTGAGCCAAAGTTTCCCGATCCAAGCCATGTTCCGATGTAGCCAGAGTTATAATACCAGTCATTTGATCCAAAGACAGTTTAGATGCAAGTTCACCAGACAATTCAGTATAACGAATGCCAGCTGTTCCATAATTTCCCGAGTCAACATCAGTGGCTTTCAATTGAGTCACAATGGCTCCTTTGACAGCATTCTCAGGAATCGAGGCTCGATAAAGTTCACGGTCAAAGGTTGGAAAATTGTCATTGGCATCTTTAACATGAACGGTAACAGGGACAGTTGAAGATCGATGCAGTCCCGTTGAAAAAGCCTTTTCTCGAGCAACAAGATTGATTGTCATTGATTTAGTAGTTTCATAGTCGAGTGAACTTGGATCCTTAACCCTGATCACAAAAGTAGCCTCATTGATGGCCTCACTTGGAGTCACTTCAAATATAGAAGCAGAGTCACCTTCCAGTGTTAACGTAAAGGTGCCATTAGTTCCCTGATCGTAATCATACACTTGAGGTACATCACCAGTTCCAATAAACTTTACCGGCATATCAGCCTGAGCATTCTCACTGATCTCAACCGTATACGATTCCGACTTGAAAGTGGGCTTTTCATCGTTGACATCAGTCAAAATAATGGTAACTTCAGTTGAAACACTTGGAGGCGGAAAAACAGCAACAGTGACTTCGGTTGCCGCAATCTCCAAGATGTAAGCACTGTTACTCGACCCTCGTCTAATGGACTCTTCCCGATCAAGTGGACTCTCCACCGTAACTGTACCAGTGGAAGGGTTGATAGTAAAGTGACCTTGGCCTCCTCGAACAATTCGATAAGTGACTGCATTGTTGACTCCACGATCACCATCAACGGCAATGACACGAAGAACTTCCGATCCTGGAGAAAGATTTTCTGGAATTCGAGTTACGGAGGGAACAAAAGTGAATATCGGTGGATTGTCCTCAGCATCTTCAACTCGCACCAAAAGGGTTGCAGTAGCTGTATGTCGGTCACCTTCAATGGCTCGATCCTGAAATATGCGGAAATAAATAGATGAATCAGACTATTAATAACTTTAAATAAAATTGATGAATAAAACAAAATGATGTTTGCATGTAAAAAAGAAGAGGCAAACTCATGATTACAAAAAAATATTGTCGATTAACAAGTAATCAAATTTGTTGAGGTTATTCAATATTGAGTGTGAAATTTAATATATCATTAAATATTTGATTGGCAGATCAAATTCAAAGAAGAAATAAAAAACATTTTCATTTATGTAATATTAATACACATTTAAATGTATCATTTTTACTTGTTATTTCAATTGAAGTACCAAAATTGCAGTCTGCTTCTCCTTTTCCAGGTCATAATGATAATAATAATCATATGTAAGGATAAAAATGATGAGATGAGTAACAATAAAATAGTTTGAGGTCAATTTTTGCTTTCAAAGTTACAGGCGTGGCTATTGGTTACAAATGAAAGTTTGACCAATGTTAAGCTTTCCAACTGTTGATGCCTTAAACTTGTTCAATAACAATGATAATAATGATAATATTACATTTCATGTTGAATTTTAATCGTTTATCTATTAAATGTGAATGGGATAAGAAGCATTAAATAGGCAAACCTTATTCCTATTACCGTTTCTTTATCATGTTAGATGAAGTTAAAATAAAAAAAGGTGAAAAAAAAGATGAGAAGAGATGAAGGCGAATGATGAAAACAATGCTTATTTAAGTGTAGGTCAAACTTGGCCCACTAAAAAAAGGCTTCACAAGCGCTTGAAATTGTAACCATTAACAATCATTTCATTACTTCAATCAGGTTAAACAGTCTCAACATCATTCTTCCATTCTTCCATCCTCATCATTTTCATCTTTCAAATCTTCTCCCAATGAAATTAGTTTACTTTTGATTCTGACTTTCAACTTTATTTTATTGAGCGAAAAAAAGGCTCAAAACAAACAATTCTGATTATTCTTGGATCATCATTAAGTTGACAGTGTTGTACAGCAGTATAATGACACTCGACAATCTGGTTAACTGTGAAATAAAAATGCAATTAAACTGATATGATGAGCTGCTGTAAACCTTAAATTAAATTAGCAACAATTAATCTCACAAGTCAGTAGGACAAAGTTGATAAAAAATGTCGTTTGAATTCAAGTTTAGGAAAAGATAAATTTCAAAATGAATTCAGAATGAAATGAACAATAAATTTTAATGAACCTCAAAAGCTAAATTCATGTTAGATTTGATTGTTTTTACTACATTAAATCAATGTAAGAAGTTGAAATGAAAAGACAAGACTGAAATAAAGAAACATTGGTTTCATCAATGAGGTTCAATGATCAAATTTTTCCAACCAGTAAACTTCCATAGAGATTTTCAGACTTCAATCTACATCATGAAGTTGATTCAGGTCATGAAGGTTACTTTTTACTCGAGAAAAGTGTCTTTCGGAAGAGTCAAGTTCAAGTTGAGACTCTTCACACTTTTCATGATGTTAAGAGGTTCCACCAAAATGCTTGAGATTTGAAGTAAACATTTTAAACTTGAAATTTGAATGAAATTTAAAATCAAAATTAAACCTTAATCCTTTTAAACAATTAACATTTCGTTTCTCATTAAACTTGATCTTTTGACCAATTAAACCTAAACTATTGAACAATTTAATGAACCATTTGAAAGTCATTAACCATTGACTAAAGGAATCAACAAATAAACACTTTGTCCATTCAAATGAACACAATCTAATTGACCATTTCCTGTTATTGTGCTACTTCCCTTATAAAACCTGAAACACTTCATCCTAACCATCATGGACTCACAAGTTTAATAACAAATTTCAACTTGAAAACCTTGAGCCAATCCTTTAAAAAGTGCTGAGCAAAAACTACAAGAACTTTTGTCCATTCATTTCTTCATGTTCATCTTCACATAACCATTGAAGCTCATGTAACAGGAAATAAAGTTAACAGAAGAAAAAACGGAAATATTGTCGATTCAATTTCAATATAAAATTTGAAAATAAAATGCAAATCAGGTAAAGAAGCAAAGTGAACTGATATCAATTTTGTTTTCAAGTTGAATAACTGACCAATCAATAAGTGAATGTTTTATTCAACAAAAGCTGATGTTATTTACCTGATTCTGTACAATTTACTTTTGTCTAAATTGATGTTAAATTGTAAAATTGAATTTAGAACGGCGAAAAAAAATAGAAAATCAGAAAAGGTAAAATTTACTTTAAAAGCATCTTCTTTGGGTAACAGCAAGAAGCAAATTGAAACACTTATTTAGGACAATAATATTAACAGAATCTTCAAATTAACAGTAAACTTTAATTACAGATATTTGCACAACTATTTTTACCTTTTTTTAAACCCAAAATTAGCTAATTTTAGGAGACAATTGACATTTTTCAATTGGAAAAAAAGGAAACTACAGAAACATTTGAAAACCTTGAAATTAAGAGAAAAGTATTATTAATGTTGATTCACATCAGCAGTTGGATTATTACAGGGTCATGAGAGAATCAATCAATTCCTAAATCAATTGGCTGGTTGATTATTTGATTGATTGATTGTCCCAGGTCAATACAATCATTGCTCACCTTTTACCAACTGTTTACCTTTACTCCCACAATAGCCATTTTTTGAGCATCTTTTTTTTGCTCATCTTGTTCATCTTCATGTTAACCACAATTTTTCATCGTTCACGATCAATATCTTTGAATCTCTTTTTAATCTGGAAATCTGTTTCATCAGCCGTGACTGATTGTAAAGATTGAATGTTGATATTCACCCATCAAAGCTTCACAATGATTATTAATTACAATTGAAAGGTCAAACCTAATTAGAAGGTTAATTGTGATTAAAGCGCACAACTGATAAACAAAAGGTAATGGATAGTAGATGAGCACCAGCAATGGTAAACAATTGAAATTTAGATCAACCTTGCTATTCAATATTTAGCTTTATTTCAATTATCATCAGTATTTTAATTAATCATGATCAAGTGAGTTAGTTGATGAAATAACAATGAAAAGAAGCGTTTGTTGTTCATAGCAATTATCATGCAACAATCCAAGTAAAAGAGGATCAAGAGGAAAGGTGAGAAGAAGAAGAAACAAATAAAAAAAAAGATTGAGAGAAGCCAAAAAACACATTAAAAAAGGAAAGGTAAAAAAGGCTGTTTATTGTTTTCCATCAAGATGATATTGATGAAGGTAATAGATGTTGGTCCATTTATATATATTGACGAAACAATTGCATTTAAGATGCTTTGACCTCATTGGATTTACTATTAAAGGTTCATTTAAGAGTATAATTTATAAATTAACTTGATTGTTGTTACTGTTATTAAATGAATTTGCCTTTCCTTTTTTTTACCTCTTCCCTTCGTTATTATATCGTCTAATATATTACAGTTATAATTTTGGAGTTTGTTGTGGGCGAAGTTTCATTGAACATTAACATTTGATGGAGAAACAGTTATATCTTGAAATACATCTTTTAATTTGTTTCAAGTTTGACAATTAAAAGGTTTAATTACTTACAATTGCGAGTATTTTCAGTTGATAAAGTGATCGCCTTTCATAGTCCAAATCGCCGACCAAACTGATAACTCCTTTACCTTCAACTGTTTCAATTGAAAACGTTTTCGGTCCATTATTTTCCTTATCGATTTCCTAGAAGTACAAATGAAGTAAATTAATTTCATCAATAGTAAGGCAACAATATGAAAGACACTATTCATGATTGAAGGTTAATCAGTTCATTATAAACTGAGCGATCAACAATTTGCCAAAATTAACTTTCAATAAACAGATTCTCTTTGATAATTGTCTTTAGGTTTTTGAATACTGTAAGAGGAAATGTTGAGTGATTTGAACAGTTTCAAATTGAAAATCAAATCTTTCTTTTGCCATAAAAAGCCAATAAAATGAAATGTTAAAATAAACTGAAAATTTTGCATGAAATATCATCCAATTTAACCTAACAGTTTTTATGATCTTTTAACAACGTGTTATCAAAATAACATTAAATTTAATGTTTGTTTCAAGTTGAAAACAAGATGATATAAAAGTTGAATAGATGTAAAATGAACTCTGGAAAATGAGGTTAACCAGAATCAATATCAACAATAAACATTGACCAGGTAAGAGATTCCTGCGAGGTTAAGGATGAAAATGAGAAGCTATCAATAGTTAATGGTTGTTTAATGGTAGTGATGAGTAAGAAAATGATTATTGAACAATTGACTTCAATTTTCACATCATTTAACAATTTAAATGAAACCGTTTTAACCAAAAAAAAAGTCTAATTCTTGTGGCAAGTAGACAATGATTTTCTTGTTAAAATGATTGTTTAACACGCTTGTTTATTGATGAGAATGGCAACAATTACAATTTATCTAACCAGTAAACTCAAATTAATCAACATGAAAAATGTCTTAAAGTTAATTACCATTACAAATAATGTTAATCTTGTTTTTAAAAACACATAGATCTTGGCTAAACATCTCATCCCACTGACCTCCAATAGTCTGTTGACCTTTTATACATTGACCTGAATGCTGACACTTCTAGTAGCAGTTAACCTTTGGTGTTAAGGTATGTGACTAGGTTATAATGAATAGCTTTTCACCTTTTCACCTTCAACCCAGAAAGAAGAAGAAAAAAGGTCAACCTGGAAAATTTTTGCGGTCGCTTTCTTTTTCTTCATGGGAATTTAAATTATCTTTATTGATGCAATAAATTTTTGTTGACCATTTAACTAACCTAGATTCATTAACAATCAATCTTGATCAATATTGTAAAACAATCGATCAAAAAATTGGCCAAAAAATTGATCAAGATGAGAGTAAAAATAGAAAATCAAAGTTAAAGAAAGGTTGATATTAATTATTAATGCGAAATATGAATTTACCTTTTGATGATATTTTTCGTTTTTCGTAAAATAAGGTTAAAGGTGCGGAAGTTAACATATTTATGTTGATTAGTAAAGAGTTGTAATGTAAATGTTTTAATAATGAATCTTGTTATTATCCTGAGTAATTTAAACATTATGTGAGGGCGTCAGGTTTAATAAGGCTACACGTATTTGAATGATAATACAATGAGATAAGAGATGATGTATTAAAATATGTACATATTAAGGTTTATTTTTCAATTTTTACTGCAATTTTTTCTGCCAATTAAATCAATCTTTTTTCACTATTTTCTCATATTGTTTGGTTTACCTTTTGCTTAATTTTCATGTTTATTTTCATGTTTATTTTGATGAACCTTTTGTGTTACCTGATTGTGGGTTGTTGGTATATAAAATGTTTTGCTTGTTATGAGTTGATAATCCCTGTTATTATCAAGGATTATAATCAGTTTGATGTATTGTTAATCTAATATTGATTGTCGATCAAAAGGAAACAATTAGCTTTGTTGGTTTATTAATAAGTTGACTAAAGATGAAACATTTAAGCTTGTATTAACTAATAAGATTAGGTTTTTGTTTGGTAAATATATTTAAGTTGAACAGCTATTAACTTGATTCACATGCAAGTTTAAAAGTTTCACAGAGTTTAAGATTTAAAATCAGAATGATGTTTTTATGATGAAGAGATGAGTAAATGAATGGTAAAAAAAAAGTATCAAAAATCTTGTCACATCTTTGGGAGAAAACGTTTTATATGATAATCTGGACTGGATTATATTATCAAGGTAATGTAATGAATTTCAGATTTAATAGGAAAATAATGTTGCTCATTTGATAATTAACTGATTCTCTCAAAGGTTATTATCAATTTACACGAGACTTTTGTCCAAAATTGTTGCGGTGTGAGAATTTCAAAGTTCATCATTATCATCTTCATGGTGTTTACCATGACTGGCCAAAAGTAAACCGCACAAGATGGTGAGAGAAGGTGGGTTACATGGGGTTGATGGGAAAACAAATGAGTTATGGTCAGACCAATTTGTGAACCGATCTTTGTCATGTCCAGCAATGTTTTCACCTTTCTTTTACCTTCTCAATTAAAGTCAACTGTTGCACACTTGGAATAACAATCAGACAAGTTAATTAGCAATAATAAAAAGTAAACTTTCCCTGAGATTTGGATTGAATAAATGTTTCCCTTCAAAAATCACCATTGTTCTGTGTTCACCAAACTATTTTATCAGAAGGGGAAAAGAATTGCTAAAAGAAGAATAATAATGTTCTTTATCAATTGTCGCTTCATGCTAATATAAGCCTGAAAATGATGAGTAAAGATACGTCGCCAGATTGAATAATGAAAGGGAAGATGGATAAGTTGAATGAAGAAAGAGCATTTTGTCAGATTGACTGATTATTATTAGAATCAAGAACATTTTCTCTTTTACTTTTTTCTGTCCCTCTTTTCTTCATGAAAATATTCTCATGTGAAAATGGTTTCCGGCTACCACACAAAGTAAATGGTTTCATAACTGGCTCACAATCAACAGGTTAGTCTATTTACTTTGCGGTTTTCAATCTTCTCTGGACATTATCCTTCAATCATTTATAATCAACTATAATTTTTTTTTTCAAATCATTTTGTCTGGTTGAAGATTAGGGAAAATCTGGTTTAAAGGTTAACCCAAAAACAAATTGACAAATTGTCTTCATTGAGAAAGTGTTTAAGTGTCTTTCATTTTGTTATTGTTGATTAATTTGTATTCAATGGACTTACCTGGAGTTGATACAAAACTTGTCCGAATCTTCCTTCATCCTGGTCAAATGCTTCAACAGTTTCAATTATTCCGGGTCGACTTTTTTCCGACAAACTGACAGTTGTACGGAAAGGCCGGAAAACCGGTTCATTGTCATTTATATCTTCAACAATGATTAACATGGATTTGGTAATCTGCAAGAGGATAAAAAATTAACACAATTAGTTAAACAATTAAAATTAAAGGCCTAAAAAGGGTCATTCATTCAACATTGAAAATTGAAATTTAAACCTTTTTCTTCTTCTTCTTGATTAAAAAACAAGCTTCATTACCAGACTATTTTCATAACAAATAAATATTAATTTTTTTGTTAATTAATGTGTTAAGTTTACATTTTCAGCAATTGTCGGTCAACTTTTAGAAAAGATGAAAATTCTGAGAATCAGGAATAAAATTAACTCTTTTTTTTCTGGTAACAATTTAACCCTTAATTGTGGTGAAATGATTTCAATTTAAACGATTGGTTTGCAAAACAAAAACATGATTTCATTTTTTTTCTGGTTTTGTAAATTTAAAGTTGAATTGACAAATTGGAAATGATACAAATGAGGTTATCAATTAATCAAATGATTAACGATTAAGGATGAAATGGATAAATAAATTGAAAGAATTTTTCTAAAAATCATTTTCACCCTCCATGAATATTGAATGAAAAGTGATTAAATTAATTTTCTAAATTTAATTTGATCCTGACAATGAAATTTTTAAATGGTTCATCAAATGATATCATGACATGTAAGTGAAACAGTTTTGTTTTCAATGGAAAATCAAATGAAAAGAATTCAATTTTCTTCCATTTTTTCTCGAGAGTTATTTTCAGTGATGCAGATGTTGAAGAAGGATTGTGATGATGAGAATGAATGAAAAGATGATGATGGATGAGCGTATGATGTTACTGGCCTAGAAATGGGAAGAAAAGTGTTTAAAATAAAATGAAATATATCTATCAAAAGATGGTTATAAATATAACTGAATTTTTACCATTCAATTGACTCTGATGGATCAAGAGCAATGAGCAAAAATGCAATTTCAAAGACAACATTGATTGATTTTTTTTATCACTTATCATCCAAAAATGATTATCATGGTTAAGCTAACCAGGCTTGACTCATTGCTCTTCAGAATCGGAATAAATCAGACAATGAGATAACATTGGAAACAACGAATCGTTTTCCAGGTCATTTCATCGCAACTTTCTTCATCAATGAACTATCAACACTGATATGCAATTAAAGTTAAGTAGCGATGAAAAAAAGAGTGTGATATTGAGGAAGAACTCACATTGAATTAGAATTCATTTTTTCTTTTCTCAATGAATCTTTTTCTTCCAATATTATTGAACCTTTTTTTTCATGAGCTATCATCATCTTTATCTGATTAATGATTCTTCCGTACTTTCAGTGAGAATCAATTGAATATTCAGACAAATTAACGTGAGAAGCACAAAAGATTCAGATTTAAACAATTACATTGCCAGGAAAAAAAAAAGAAGTCAATTTATGCAAACAATTAGGGAACAGTTTAAACTGAAATTTAGCTTTCAATTGTTACCAAGTTTCTAATTGATTGTTGGTGTTGAATAATTAAATATTTAAATGTTGATATTAATAAATTGGAATGAAAAAAAAATGTCTAAAATTAAATGTAAATTGTCTATTGAATGAGAAGCTTTTTTAATTGTTTTCCTTCAGATCATGGATCCTTTCATTGGTTAACCTTTTGGCTTCATTGGCAGGTTAACATTGATTGTAAGTTTGATGGGAAATTTAAATTGTTTCACATCTAATAATACTTGGGATTCCTTCCAATATTGTAGGTAACAATTAAAATGTAAATAATTGATTAAACAATATGTTGGAAGATTTTGGGAAATATTTATGAGAATCTTTCTCATCTAAATGTTCATTTGTAAATACGGAAGGTTGAAAAGTGTTTTCACATTTATTGTTGCCATTAACAGTACATTCAACTATTGACAATCATATTGATTCAGATGAATGTTAATTATGAGGAAAAATTGATGGAAACAGTTTATTCAATTGTTTCACCTTTTTCTTGACCAACACATTTTACAAACAGATTTACATTTATAGCACAAGATTGAAGATATAAATAATAACAAGTATATCATTAAGATTATTATTGATGTGATCAGTTTAGAATCATGATGTTTCATTTAAATGAGGGTTCAGTTTGAACATTGAGAGATGATTAAGAAACGCCTAAAATGGTTAAAGGGTTTGGATTAGGATTTGATATTGTTTGATAAACAACTGAACACTCATCTTGACACCTTTTAAATCAAACATCAAATATTCATTGGTTTTGTATTGATATTTAAATTGTCAATGTTTAATCACGATTTAACCAAATAACGTGATTAGGTTAACATTAATTCTCTAATCATGATTAATTCTAATATCACTTCATGCAATTTATACCAACATTTATTGATTGGTTAATTGCAGTGTTTAGTGTTTTGGATCATCAATTGAAATTCATGTTAATCAAATATTGATTAAATTCTGGCTTTCATCTTTCCTTAATCTTTGTATTTCAAGTAAACATTTGAAACAATTAAATCTAATGAACATGAATAATCTAAATTTAAACTTAAATTGATTCATTGGATGATGTTTGATTCAATTGTTGGTCTCTTGTTTACCAATTAAATCATTAATCTTTTCATCCCTTCTCATTGAAAATGAAATGATTTGGGTTATGCAAATTTCAAGAGATGTTCAGATGATCAGAATTAATCATTTGAAGAGAATAACTATTCTTTTGTTTTCCATTTTTTAAAACATTTGAGAATCTAAATTGTCACAATTTTCGTCTCTTCTAATTGTGCTAATTGGATATAAATCATTTGCTTTTCATCTTTTAATGTTAATTATGCAAGTGAAATGTTCAACTAATGAAATTGTTACTTTGTTAGTCAACTGTATAATACTTTATTCAGGGCGTTCTGTTATCAATGAGATTTACTGAATTCAAAATGTCTGCTAATTAAGACAATTGATCATTCGACCTCATTTAAAGCTCATCTATTTCAATGAGAAGATATTTTTACTCTCAATTCATAACTGTTAACAATGTTTACTTAAGATTTGAACACAATGAGATCCAACAATTAGCTATTCATTAAAGGCTTACTTTTTTAGCTAAATTTACTCTAATTTGTTTTCAATTTGCTCTTTGATTATCAAGAGCAAGGGAAGAGAATCAAGAAAAGGCACTAAATTGATAAACTATTCAACCATTTAAAAAGTTTGATTCAATAGAAACATTTTGAATCAGACTTAGGTTACAATGATCATGATATCATAAACAACGAACAGAACAGCAACAAGCATATTGTTCAACCCCTTAACATTGACTTTTAATTTATGGGTAAATCAAATTGATAAAATAGAAAAGGCTAAATTAACTTTTGATTGATTTTGTTGCCTTAATTTACATTTTCTCATTAAAGTTAAACAATTGAGTCACAGTGGGTTCGAGGGGAGACAGGATAAGATGGGAAAGGTAAATACTAAACGAGGGAAAATACGGAGAAGTCACGGGAAGACAAGGTGAGGTGGAAAAGGTGAAGAGGAAAAGTAAAAGATAAGGTAAAATAAGAAGATAAGGTAAGAAGAAGAAGAAAAAAGGTAAACATGCTCGAGAAATTGTGGGTTACTTACATAGTTTCCTTTACCAAGTTTACCATCTGTCAAGGTAAGAACCAGTGAATAAGAGTCTCGAGTTTCCCGGTCAAGCTCTTTTCGCAGGTAGATAATGGCTTGAGAAGGTTTCACATTTTCAATTTTAAGTATATCCTCACCAAAGGTACCCAAAACACCAAAGGTTAACGGATCACCGTCTGGATCTTCACCAGTTAACCGGTAAATTTCTTTGCCCAAAGACGATGGGCCTTCCTTCACTCGAATCACAATTTCCGAGCCTGAACCGAGAGATGAACCGGTCGAGGTAAATCGAGGAGGAAAATTGTTGTCAGCAAGTGAATTGGGCACCGATGAAGGTGATGCTGTGGAAGTTAAAACAATTGTAAAAAATCCTAATGAAAATAACGATGAGTTTGGGACTATTGGTGGTGGCGATGAGAGTAGTGATAAAATTATCCAAATGGACACAAGAGATGATGTACTTGACACAAGTGAATTAAAAATTAATCCAACGACACTTTGCTTGGTGGACTTCATTGGTGTTGAACAATTAGTCAATGTTAACCTTGATAATTTCAATTGATCCGGTTGTATTAACATGATTCACAGAATTATCCTCTTCTTTTGTTCATTCACCTTAACTGTTGTCTTTTCCATCTTGCTTTTTTACCTGATCAGGGAGTAAAAAACACATAACATCAATAGAGAGAAAAAATAATGAGAAATAAAAATACAAAAACTAAGCAACAAACATATACACAAACAAATCCACCTTTACTGTGCCTACATCAACTGGCAACTAAAGGCTATTGTATGTTTGGCGGAGTGAACGTTATGTTCACACACAAAGAAGACAGGAAAAGAAGAGAAGATGATCAACAGAAAACCTGTTTTACTCTCTGTCTACCTTTCTAAAAGACTCACTCTCTTTCTGATCATCTCTTTCTTTTTTTATCATCATCTCTTCTTCCCAAGTCCACCCGTCTTTACACTTACAATATGTTGAAAGAATGATAATTTTCATAAAAAAGAAATGGATAACGCCAAAGATCAAAAATTATGCATGTTGACCATTATTCAACCGGACACTCGACTCCTTTCCAGATGATAGCTGCTAACAATCGACACTTCAAATAACAGTAAACCAAATATAACTGGAATTGAATCAAAGTTCCATCGAGTTCCACAGATTATCACATATTTTACTTTCTTAACCAGTTTCTAGCTTTTCAATTTTAAACTTCTTCTGGTCTGTAATACATGTAGTTAACATTATAATAATGGTTCATTTTCATGTAAGCCACGGCGGAAAAGATGTTCAACACTAATCATGAAATGCTTGTTATCCATTTGCTAATCTTTCTCTTGAGTATTAATTGATAATTTATGTTAATCAGCCATTAACCACCATGTTAACCATCCAAAGAAGCAAAAAGTAAAAGCTGTTGATCAAGAAAAAAAAGACAATTAATTTACAATTTCTTGATATTAATGCATTGAAATTATAATGACAAACAACTTACGATAAACACGAATAATAATGTAAAATAATCAGATTTGATTTTGTTTTCATTTTTGATGGGAAGATAAGTTGAAAGGAAAATCAAATCGTTCTCAATCTTGATTTAAAGTTGACCTCAAATTCATGTAACCTTTAGGCTTTAAGCATCCTGGATTCCTATGGTAATAATGATGAGGCACCTCATTGATGCAGGCAAATATCTTTGTTACCAGTGTTGGTTTGATGATGGATGAGCCTTATCTTTACATTTAATTATCGTTATAATCAACTGAGCTTGGTAGCTTTGTTCACCATCATCCGAGTTTCATCTATTAAATGGAACTGAATCGTGTTAAATCAAATTGACCCACTCAGTTTGGCCTCTTTGGTCTGTTTGTATTGCTTTTCCCTCTTTTCCTAGCTTCTCCAGTGTTGGCTATTTGTTGACCTTTTACCAATAAGATGAGAAACTGTATGAAGAAAAAAAGAAACAAAACGTTAGAGAATAGAAAAAAAAATAATTTCTATTTATAATTAATGTACAATAGAAAGTTGACCAAAGAAAAAAAGCTACTCTTCAAGTTTCTATCCGGTTAAATGTGAAAACACTTTAATCAGAATGATGATGATGCTTGATGATTATTTTGAATCAATAATAGTAATCAAATTGGAAACAAATAATTTTCAAATTTGCAACTTTCCAAAATGATAATCATTATGCATTATGAGGGAAACATTATTCAAGTTGAATGAGAGTGTTTGTTAAGCCACAATTTAAAGGAGTGTTTAACACCTTAACACATTGTAATTATTTACCATTCAAAATAATTATCATTCACATAATATTATTAGCGATTCTGTTTTAATCATTTGCAATAGCTTATGATCTAACGTGCATATCACAATCATTATCAAGCGCAAATAGTTTCACGTTAACGATCATCTTGTGTATCATCATTCTTGATCCTCATCGAAAAGTCAACTTCAACCTGTAAAGTATTCAATAGTATCCTCAGCAATGATTAACCATTGGTAAATGATACAGTCAATACACTTTGAAATCAAGCAAATCCACATTGAGAAAATTATCGCTAAAAAAGGTTAATATAAGATTGACCAAAATTTCATTTTTGTTATTCAGTAGCAAATTGACCAAGATTGTGATTGTATTAATTATATGGTTTGGGTTAGATTATAAAAAATTTGATCAAACATAAAAGTTAACCTTTACTTTTCATCATTTAACTTGCCTTTTCTCAGCTCTTTCATCTTTATGAATAGTCTTCATCAAGAGATTAAACAGATTAAAAATGGATTCGATGGACCATATTAAGTGAAGGTCAATGTTGAATAGGATAGCAACCAATGAATGTTTCCTTGATGAAAAAAAATGAATAAGAATCATTAAAGTTAACAAAGTTAGCCAGAAAAGAGGTGAAAATATCATGAAAAGATTTTGAAAAGTATTCAAAGTTTCATTTTTTCCTTTCAATTCCATCTTGTAGCAATAAATTTGATGATTGGGAAAAGAGCAGTTAATTTAGAAGAGATTGAACAAAGACATTGATGATGAATGGATGATGAAGAATGTAAAGAGAGTGAGATTATCCAACCACATCCATTCATCTCTAGAAAGATGATGATCAACCTTTTGGTTTCTCTTTATCATGTCTTGAAAATTTCCTTTCATCTTCATTCCTTTGAATAATTACTTAAAGTTGTTATCATCAGGAAAGATTATCATGTTATTAAAGATAATGATTTAGATGAACAATTAATTTTGTCGACCAATGGTTCATTACAGATGTAACAGGAGGCATTTCATGTCATCACCAAGATGATGGTCAAGATAGAGAAAAGTCAAAGTTAATGAATCTGCAAAAACATAATAACATAATAATAGGTAGCTGAGCTTGTTTAGATAAACTCTTTTGCCTTTAAACCATCATCTTCATCATCATCGTCACCACTACCATCACCGGCATCCTCCTCCTTTTCCTCTACACCTTGATTCTCCTTCCTCTTTTTTGCTTGTCTCTTCAACCTTTCTGGCAAAGTTTACCTTGAAGAATCTCTGAAGATAAAATTTGGCGACTTTTTTTTGCTTCTTATGCGTTCAAAATAACATGTTTGCCATTTCATCTTAACCAGTGAATCCAACGAACCGTATTATCATGTCTCATGAAGACCATTAACCATTCTGGGTGCTGGACGATGTGTGCTGGTTCAATGTAACCATGGCAATTTGATCACAGCCTTGCAATCCAACTGGATAACAAGTAGATGATAAGCTATTAAAAAAAATTGTAAATTATCATCATTATTTTTTGTCTGCAGAAAATGAAGAAGACGAAAAAAACAATCTAATGCAAATAATGATGGAGAAGTAACATCAACAACAGCATCTGAAAAAACTATTTCCCTTCAGTTGGTTTATAAAAAATCCATTAGATCTCAGGTTATCATTTCATTGCAACGTTTTGTGATATTTTACTTTCAATTCGTTGAACAGTTTTTTTTTCTGAGGCTGTTTCTTTCTCCACCTTTGCAAAGCAGTTTTTTTTGGTCTAACTTTGACTTTCATCAAAATCTTGTTCACCATCTTCAAATATTTATCATCATTATCGTCATCATCTTTATCATCACCCATAGATTATAATATTGGTAATGGTTATACTAACCAACAATTTGAATAGCAACTCTAATCAAAATATTCCCTTTCTCTAACCCTGTTTAGGATTTTCTCATGATTATCAAATTATACTGTTATACTAAAGGTTTTCACTTTAACTTGCGATGAACGATAAATTGACAACATTTGATTAGCATTGAGAAACATTGAACATTAACATGCATGATGATTCATCTGGAGGCACACAAATAGATCACAAACCCCATTAATAAATGGCCAAAGCTCATAATCTTCCTGTGATAGTTGAAGGATAATTATTACTTTCTACTTTTTTCCATTTTTTCCATTCCATTCTTCTTATTCTTCTTTTTCTTGGGTTAAAGTCTTTTTCTGCCACTCCATCGTATTTCACCAGGTAAACTTTTCATTCCAAGTTGTTGTTAAATTACATATAACCGTGATATTAAGGGGCTAAAAGAAATAAAAAAAAGAGAGAAAAAAAGAAAGTTATTCGTTCAGAAAGAAATGAACTTGCAGTTTCAACTTTACTTGCTGAGTATAATCAAAAAATTTTACCATAAAAATGATGTTCATTGTTATCCAAATTTTTGCCGCAAATTTCACCCTCACTTAGGGTCAATTCACAATAAATACACACAAATACAGAGTCAGGATAAAGTGGACAGTGTATAGAGAAAGCATTATACAATAATACAATGTAATTTTATGCAAACAGGAAAAGGCTTGCTATTATTAATCGTCCTCTTTCTTTTTCCTTGCAAACAGGCATAAAATGTGTAATGGTCAAAAGTGAAGATTACATTTCTTTTCTTGCAGCAAATTACTTCTTCTTTTCACTGCTTTCTTATTACCATTCATTATTATCATCATTATTTTCATTATTATCATCACCAGATTCATCATCATCATCACCTTCCATCTACCTTTAAAGTCCAAATGGGTAAAATATTCCACCATTATTCAAAGTTTCGTTGCCAGATTCAAGTGATATTGATGAATATTAAACAATGACAAGTTTCATTGACTTCATCACCATTAAATGAAATGTGCGATTTCCAATCCATTTTGATAACATTAATTCGATGATCAATTTAGTAAAATGCGGGCTCCACCAACCAACAGTAATCAGTTTTGTTTTAGATTAATGTCTGATCAAAATGGTAGGTAACACTTGTTGCCATCTAAAAGTTAGGTCAAAATTATACAAAGATGTAAGTCAGAATCGGTGTTACACCATTAAAAACTAATCAAAGTATTCTCAATCAGATAATTTAATCTGAAAAGTTAAATACACAAAACGGAATCAAGACATCAATTTTATCAATTACACACAATTTTAACGGTTAAAATTGCCCCCATGTGTGTTAAACCAGAGTTTGCGCATTAACCCTTTTCTAGATTTGAGTGTTTGTTTAAAGTTCAACTTTTGAATCAAATTTCAATCGTTCAAGAGTTAACCATTCCTTTTCACTAAGAATTAAAAATATTTCATTTCTTAATGTTTCTGTTTTGAGTTACAATGCATATCGCCAATATAGCGTTGATTGTCGGCATGTTAGTTAATCTGATTGCCTCAAGTTGCCATAAATTGAACCACAAAAGTAGATGAAAATGGCAACAAAAGTCTCGAAACAAGTGTGTAAAAACTAAGCATCAAATTTTCCGATCCAATGAATTTTTGGTCTCACAAGAGATTTAACAAACTAATGTATTACCTTGACTTTCACTTTAGCCCAGGTACTCAAAAAAATTTTAAAATTAATAGTGTAAAGCAGGTGATCAGATTTTAACTACTATTTAGCAGTTCAAAAAAAAATGGTTAGCACAATGACACAAACCAAAGATGATAAATCCTAATGAAAGGAAGATGGTGATGAATAAGAAGGGGAAAAGGAGAAAGAGAAAGAGAAAGAACCATCTCAATAGTCACAGCTTATGATGGAAATGTAGTCAATCTTGTGGAACTGAAGAAAAGTTTTCCATGTGCCAAGAATTTTTTGCTCAATAAAAGGTAAGGAGAGAGGGAAAACAACAAAAGAAATGCTTTGAAAAAAAGAAGAGCAAAAAGATCAGTGAGATAGAAAACGATCATTGTACAAGTAAAATTTAAAAAAAACTGGCAACAAATACTGATAGCAATCTTCATCACAACCATCATCGTCAACAAAAACACAAAAATCAAGGTAAAAGGTGAGAAAATTATATTGGATAATCGCATATGATGAAAAATGATCAAGATATTTACAGATTTACCCAATCCTTAAAGATACTTTCATCACCAGATTCAACCTTTTGTTGTCCAATTATAAACTCTAATAAACTAGCGCTACTTTCAATTTAAATTTACAACCAAATTTTTTCACTTTTGCTTTTCGATTGATTATATTTCCTCATTTGAACAGTTTTTGTAAAATGTGATTTGATTGCAGTTTGCATTAAAAAGACTAATTTAAATATTTAAATCAAAATTTTAATTAAAAATTGATTTCTGGTTGATAAGAGGTTGAAGCGTCGCACTTGATGAATGGATCATTGAAATATTTTATGAATATAAAGAGATATTTTGTTTTATTTAAAGTATCATTCAAGGGTTGAATCGGAGTAAAATGAAAATTATTGATTATGATTGAGTTGAAAATTGCTGCCCATAATTTATAAACAATGAAATTCATAATTCATATATAACCGCCAATCAAAATAGCCAATGAGAGGGAAAGCGTTAACCAGTTGACGCCATTACAATTGGGTTTATTTGTACAAAATGGTTAACTTGATCTTAAAATGTTTATCGTTAATTATGATTAATTAATATCAAGTGATATTTCAAAGTGTGTGTTAATATTTCGTGGTTAACACATTATCATCAATAACCTATTAAAAATCTGTTGATTTAAAGTAAACTCCAATCCTTATCATTGAGCTTTTCTTGTCTTGGTTATAAATCTTATTGTACATTGTTATAAAACCTCTTTTTTGTTAACCTTATTTCTCTGTCTATTCATTATCAACATCATCATCACCATGTCTTATCATGATCATTTCATTTCATCTCCTTCCTGGTCACGCACAATATTTCACCGAGCATCATTATTTATTAATATCATCACCACTATCAACATCATCTACCTTTTTTTAGGTAAGATTTTCTTAAAATGACCAAATCTATTATACAATTAAGTAATCCGATCTTTTTCATACCTTTTTTTCATCACCAGCACCACCAAGATCACCATCAGGATCGCTGTCAGGATCATCGTGTGGATCATCGCCAAGATCACCACGGACATCGCCATAATCATTAACATTATCTGATGACATTGACTTTAAACAGTTACTAATAGCGGCTTCATCATACCTAATGAGATTAGGTTAGGCTCAGCCGTTCATGTTGAATGAACAGTAATTTTTTGGTTAATGGTTACATTGATTATCTTGATTATTAACAAATTCAACCAGTTGAATGATGTAAACAATGTAATTCCAATCTTGCTTATTCTTAGCAAAGTGTTTCAATCTGGTATCCTTGACCAAATTTGACCAGACTCAACAATCATGGATACAATATAAAGAAGTAACTGAATAAATTTCTTGTCACCAAATTAATTGCTTGAATATTTTAAATAGCTACAACACTTGAATCAGTGCCATTGTAAGAAGCAAGTATTAATTGTAATCATTACTTTAATTTAACCAACTTAAAAGGGTTTAATAGTATCACAGTGTGAGTTAATTAAAAAAAAATTGTGATTAAACTCTTTCATACAAATGAAACATTTTAGGATGAAATCGTGCGAATAAGTCTAAAACTAATCGTGAATTATTTTTAATTAACTTGATAATTCACATTATTTAACTTGAAACTAAATCAAATTGAAACTAAAAACCTCCAAATGAAACCAAAATTAAATTAACTTCATTTGTCCAAATTAAAATCTTTTAATAACAAACAAATTGATTTCTTTACCAATTTCATTCTTCAATTATCATAATTTACAGTTTACAATTATTAATTACAAATTAATTTAAATAAAAAAGCAAATGTTAATCAATTAATTGACTTGAAACAAGCACACATAAATCAGAGTTAAACCTAAATCGTCACATTGATACATTTGAGTTATAAGGAAAAAATTTCCTGACAGAAACTCAATCAAAAAGGTTAATCTTAAATTTCAATTATCAAGTGAACTTGAACTAAAGATTTAACAGCGATTAGTTAATCAGTCAAAGCTCAATCAATTGTATTTCGCACAATAATGAACATGAAAAAAGTGAAACATCATTTCGAATTGAATTTACGGTTTTATGATTTACAGGATTGTTAAACTATCTTCAATGAATTTATTGCGTGATACTAATTTAAAGTACAATTGATTTTGATCATGGCCATCATCATCATCATGAACGTCTTCCTTTACCTTAAACATAAAATGCACTTGTTCATAAAATACAATTAAAGTTTAGCTTCATTGATATCAACATCATTCATTGATAATAACAGTTGTCATCAGTCTAACAGATGAACAATTGTTATTGATCAAACAAACCGAGTGTCTTACCGAATGAGAAATATTTCAATTAAAGTTACAAAATTGTCTTTCTAAATTGATAAAAAAATCGATTATCAAGTTTGTCCAAATAATTTCACGCAAAGTTTAATAGCGACAATGATTTTCAGTCACACAATCGACCTCAAACCACAATATTGTCACACAATGGGAACAATGTCTAGAGTCGATTTGATCCTAATAAGCAGTTCATTTCAAGTCAACATTTATGTAAACATTGACTATTCAACTAACCAGCTGTAAAGCAAATGAACCATTAAAAACCGATTTCACCATGAAATATCACTGAGTCTGGTTTCAGTGAAAATTATGACTCAATATCATTATTTCCCATCAAAGAAAAAGATGATTTGATAAACATTTCACCAAAACCTTTTGCCTTTTACAAACCAAAGCCAACATTTCAATCCAAATCAAAAACAGTTCAAACAAGACTAAATTGTTAGATTGAACTGTTACACCTATTGTTTTTAGTAGACTTAAAGGTTTGAAAACACTATTTGATTGAATTGACAACAGTTCTGATCAGTCCATGTAAATTTTCTGATTACATAAGGCAGCAGTTGAAGACATTTGAACAGAAACAAATTGAAACAGATTCTGAAAATGGCTATTTCTCCCTTTAAGATTGATCAGACTATTGATTCAAATTGTTGCAATGTTTTGAAATGGAACCGAGTTTTTCTTGCTTCTAATCAAAATTTCTCATTATTAATTTAAAGCAAGTCAGATCCCTCTATCAGATAATTTTATTGAAACGATTGAATTTTACTGATTTTGGTTTGTTTGCTTAGATTTTTAGTTATATTTGAAGATAAAGGAATCGCGAAATTGATTGAAATGATCAAAACATTTGAAGATTCCGTGCTTAAAGTAAATCAATTGCAATGCATTTCATTTACATAACATTTTAAATCTTTTATTTTGTTACTTCAATCTAATTAAAAAAGAAGGAAATTATTGCAATTGAAACATTAATCTAGTCTGAATAATCTGATTATCACTAAACAATGAATACATAAATTGATAATAATTAGGCTAATTTCAAGAGAAAGATGTTCTTCTAACATGATTCATGTAAAGACACTGAATTAGGTTGAATCCTTATCAGATATTCAAATATAAGATAACAATTTACAATCAACAATCAAATGGTAATTTTGTGATAAACTAACTGCTATTCAGTATCATGATCATCAATTGGATGAATTATTTATTTCTTGCAACACTTTTTCATGCATCAATCCATAGCCATTATTCTGGATCATCTGTCTACCACCATAATCACCATTTACGTATCATCACAGTTTCCATCATTTAATTGCTAACATCTATTTAGTCATCAATCACTTGGTTACAATAAAAGTTGTAATTGTACTTATTAATATGATTCTGGAAACAGATTAAATCGTTAACAATCAGATGAGCTTTGGCTGGTTAAGAGGGATTAACAGTTGTGATCCAAACACTGGTTTAGTGATTGCTTTCAACTTTAACCTGATCATTGTTGCTCTTGTTTATCTGGTCAACAGTTTCATCTGATATTTCATTGACATTGACCTTTTCAGAGGTAAAAGGTTTCACTTTCATTGCAACTGATTGTTGTCTCTTTGAGTTGAAAAGCCATTACAAGTTGATGCCAATTATTGTGATTATTACAGCTTTTTTTGTGTGTGTCTTTCAAACTATCAAAATGACGTTTCGCTCTGACAATACTTTTCACCTTGTTTACTTGAAATGGTCAATTTCAGGTGGAAAAAAAGTCAAAATAAAGAAGAAAAATGATTATAATTTGTTAACAGAGAATTGTTTCCGCAAGAAGAATGTTATTAACAACAGGTAAATTAGTTTCTGAAAAGTAAATTAAAATTACTTTTCCTTTTCCAAGGACAATGGCCTTTGACAGTGGTCAGTAACTGAGTCACTATCCAAGTCAAATCTTTTTGGTCGATGGATGAATCATCTCATCCCTAATTGGAAGGATTCAATCAAAATGAAAAGGTTAACAAAACTTCATACTTTGCTTCATTATTGAGATTTAATAAAATTTTAAAGTTAATCTGATTCCAAAAAAATCATCACAATGAATGGGTGAAACACTTAAAACACCAGAAATTAAAGGAAATTGAGCTCACTATGACCAAATATATGACATCAACTGTATTGATTACATAGGCTTTGATTTTGATGACATAATTTGATTTGATCCTAATCAACCTTTCAGACACTTTACTTATTTAGCACAGAAATGACACTTTTGAAGATCAACAATTAACCTTGTATAGTCCACTGGATGACTCGATTGAATCAAAATTTCCTTTAATTTTGATCGGTAAAATAAGTTAACAATAAATTTATGAGTCTTATGACAGCCATGGAGCTTTTCCGAATTCATTCTGAGCTACATTATGTAATTCTGTCATTGATTATTTTGGTTCAGTTTGACATGTAAATTGATTGTCAATTAAGTCACCAAGATTATGAATTTATAATTAACCTTGTTAAATTGAATTTTCACAGATTTTGCTTAAAAGGTTTTCTGGTTAAGGCTGCTTTTGGGAGACATTGGGTTATACTGGTTATTACATTGTAAACCCAAAACTGTACCAACCTTTATCGTGCAATTTTGTCAGTATAATTGATTTTAATTATAATTTCATTTTGATCAACTCTTGTCTAGCATTTATTGTTACTCAATTCAGTAGATTGAGAAAAGTAAATTTAAATTATAATCGATTAAATCTTGAAACTTCTCTCTTGGCCACAGGTCATTGACAGTTATCATTTTTTTTACTATAAAAAAATGCTTTTCATAAATTCAGTTGATCTTGACCATTGAACCAGACAGCATAAAACACTATTATCATCCTCACTGTTTGTACCTTAAACATTTATTAGATAACCTGTCAAGTAAAATCATTCAAGTGTGTTCCTTTGAAATATCTTCAACTCTTTCTTTTTGTTCATCTTTTTCAATGGAAATTACTTGCGATTAATCTTAACAATCAATTGTAATTGCCAATGTAAATCTCAACTCTATGTAATCACTTTTGGTCAAACAATAAAAAACCCAATCTAAATCTATTAACAATTGGAGTTAACAATTTCATCTTCTAACTGTTGATGATAATGATGATGATTAGGAAGGAAACAGGTTAAAAGATGAAGATAATTAAGTTAAAAATGTGCTTCCGGGCAAATTCAACATTAAGAGAGAAGCAAAAAAGTCCATTGTTACATCTTTTTCTGGTACAAACGCACTTCTTCTCTGTATGCATTAACTGATCAAATGTCAAGCTTTTTTCAAAGCATTTCATTAAAATTGTAAAATGATAATTTATTATGTAACTGTCCCTTAACCTTGTGCCTTTGTTGCCATAGCAGAGGTTACCAATGGTTGTTAACCATACAGTTAGTCATAAGGTTGAACATTTTTTGTCATTGTTTTCCGCTTTTTTATCGTTTTACAATTTTTTCATTGTCTTCATCATCGGAAACGGAAATTTTTCGTCCACTGAAACCTAGACGGATGTTGGGTGGATGTTATGTGTCAAAATTGAATCAGATTCATGTTATTGAGACAAAATTATGTCTTGTTTTTGTTTTCAATGTTTTACTTTTTTTTCACCTTCCCTTATTATTACCTTTCATTGTTTCCAATCGTTATTATCACCAACTTCATCATCCTCATCATCATTATTGTCATCTTCATCTCTCTGCTTTACCGGAAACCCTTAAGGGTGAGTCTGACTCATGAGAAGTTGAAATCATCCAACCATGAATATTGAATTTCTTCCCAAAGGCAGTTGTATTAATTATTGGATGACAACTTTTCAACTTTCTCTCTTTCTCTCTCTAGATTGAACAGATGATAAAAGGTTGACAAAACAAGGAAAGTAAAAATGACAATTAACATAATTTCGTCCACATCAATCATTAATCCTGCCTGTTATTTAATAGCGGTTAACAAATAGACTCTCAATTTTAATCGTCAATAAAATTGAGGTCAAGATGAAAGGTAAACTATTAGAAAAATGAAAAGTAAAGGCGAAACAAAAATCGTCTAAAAATACAACCGTAACTTGTTTATTTGTTTCTTGAAATTTTCAGGAAAAATTTCAACCAATCTGATGCTAAAATTATGAAACAAGTAATTTATTGAACTTGTTTGTTCAAATGAGAATTGTTAGATTGTCAATTCAATTATTCCACCAAAAATTTGCAAAGCATTTCCTCTTGTACTTTATGACGCTAAATGAATTTTTCCCTCCAATTCTGTCAACCTTAGTATTCAAGATTTATAACTGTTTATTTATTTCGTTTTAGATCAATTGTCAATTACTCTTATCCAAATTTATGGCTAAATTAGTGTTCAACCATTCAAGCAGAGATCACTGTTTCTGGTTGTATTTTATTTTAACGGCTGTTGATCACAATGCATTCAATATTCATTGCGTTTATCCTTGAATCTGCTGGTTTCTCTATCTTCACAGTTCTTGGAATTTTCAGTTTGAGGTTTAACTGGATTAAAAAAAGGTTATTATTGTGCTGGATCAGCAACTGGTTTTGGCTTTCGATGAAATTCAATACCATGATGTATAACAATCTTGGGAGATGCAAGATTTCGTACGAGAGTTGAAACAAGATCAACAAAATTTACTCATGATCTATCCTTTTAAGATTCTTTGAAAATTGATCTACAATTTATAATGCAAAGACAGTTCAATTACCCTGTCAATTAACTTAGAAAGGAAAGAAAAAAGGTAAATTATTAACAATGAGGAAGAGTTTTCACTCAAAAATGAACACTTTTTCATCTTGTGATCAAAATTAACATGATTAAGGATCGGGTTTGCTATAAACTGACGTTTAACTCATTTTTAGGTTCAATTATTCATGATGGACTTTTTTTGATGTCGGCAGAGATGTTAATATTTTGGGTGTTAAAAGATGTTTAAAATGATGATAATCGACATGAACTTGATTCATTTTCAAACAGTCAAAAGCTATCTTCTGTCCTTTTTGATTGACTTTAATCTTATTCACATCAAAAGGCACATTCTGAGGTAAGTTGCATTGAATAGTCACAAAGGTATGAAAAAAAATGAAAATTCTTTTCTTCATCCGGATAAAAAATGATGTTTAATCTGAATTTAAATGATGATATATCAGTTTGAAGCTGCCCAAGTCAAAACTGTATTGATTATGTTTTCTTGAAACTCTTTCTTACAAGCTGATAATGTTTTTTTTTCATCTGTTTTTTCAGCAAACTATTCTTACCAAAATAATATTGATACAAAATTGATTGACAGGTCAAGTTGATGAGTACAATCATGTTCACTTCTAAACAATCTATTTTGCACTTGATCACAATTAACCAAGCAAGGAAACATTTTGATAAATCACGATTCTTCCATTACTTACGGTAAGACTACAGAAACTCTGTTTAACTCTAATTAATTCAATTAACAATCCGTTTTTTACTCTTCCTTTTTAAAAAGATTCAGAACATCCAAGAAGATGATTCCATTTTGGTATCCATTATGGTGGTCAATAGTGAAACAATTGAGACAAAAGCGCAAAATAATTTAAATATATTACCAATGAGCAAATGATTGGATCACAATGTAGCTTAAAGAGTGTTACATTATAATACATTGAACCATTATAATAAGCTTCATACGGAATCTGTCTCAACAAATTGTTGAATCAATTGAATATTTGTATTTCCTCTTGCAACTCAAGATTTCCTCCTTTCACTTTAATGGTTGGTAATTTAATTTTTATGATAAATCAATTTCATAATAAGAAAAGCAACAATAATAATCAAATTTTCATTGTTTAACTTTTACTCTAGGAACGGTGATCGTTTTAAAAAAAGGGCCAATTATGTTTGAGGTTGAGGGAATCCCTATTAACCATGGCTGGTTGATTTGAAAATTCATCAACAACATTAATTCACTTTTTGAGTGGTAAACTTTTTCCACCTTATTGATTTAAACCATCATCATTCAAACTTGAACATTCAACATGATTGTCATCATCATCATCGTCTTCTTTCTCCTTCCCAATGGATCTCAACAGTGTTTTGCTGAATAATTTACGATGAAAATATCAATCGATTCAATTTCGTTAAGGATATTAAGTTAACTGAAAGCTTCTCATTTTCATGCTTTACTAGAGTTTATTTTAAACCACAACAAAATAATTATCATTATCTATCTACTCAATTGTGATAATGATTACTAGTTTTCTGGTTAATATTATCCATCATTACTATTATTATCATCATTATACTGAAAAGCGTAGTTGCCACTTTTTTCACCAATTTTCCCTCTGCAAGTCTCTCATTTTTTTTCATAAATGATAAAAATTGAAGTAACTATTCATATTCAGTAGAGATTTTATTTTCTTTTGCGATTCCTCAATTGATTCCCATTAGATCCAATGTAATACTGATTATAAACTTAAAGAAGCCAATAGATTCTAAACTGCAGGAAAATTGAGAAGAAGACTGTTTAATGAAAGTTAAAGGGCAACGATAATCATGTTCATGTTCAGTTTTTTCCTGGATAAAACTACAACATGATGGTCATGATTACCTCTGCATTTAACCATTCTTGTTACCCTTGCTGCTATTCATAACTTGCTTCAGTCAAATTAATACTTCTCCACCCAAAATTATCCATCCATATTGAGCTCTCTTTTATATCAAACGAATTTCAACTTTCCGTTGATATAATTAAACCTGTTGACTCTTGATGATCATCATCTTGAAGAAGATGAAAAAAAAGAAAAGACCACCTTCACTCTGAATAGACATTCACTGAGTCATGATAGTAAACAAGTTAGACAAACAAAGCTAAGTATATAATAATAAAATAATAGAAACACAATGTTAGACTAATATCAGTTTTGCTAAGAAAAAGAAACAAACAAAAAAAGTGATTCAAGTTATCCTTTTCATTCTTTTAAAGTATACTTAATCCAACTTCATCTTCCTCCTCCTCCTCATCACTCCTCCATTGGTGACAATCATTGTGTGAATAGTAGCGACAACAATGATGACTATGATGATGATCACTGGTCACTTGAGATGCTAATTATCTTTGACAAAAGCTTAAATTTTTGAATTACTTCATCATCCTGATAATCAAAGGTAACTAAACCATAAACTTTCACTGGTAAAATGTCACTTATGTCTGTGCTTATTATTAACCTTTACAATACAAATTGTGTTATATTTATGAGATGAACAAAATATTCACTCACAATCATGTCCAGTATCAATTAGTACAACACCTCAACAGAATATATTTTTTTCTTTGCTAATTTTTTTCTCTTCTCTTTTCTCAGCGGAAAAATTTTCACCCTGGTTGATCTCCACTTTATTCCTGAACTCTTCACTGTTGGACAGTCAAACGATGCATGAAATTGCCATCTCTTTTTTTCCCTATAAAGTCCACTATTGCACCATAAAGTCAACATAAATAGGCCTAACAATTGTACTTTCAATTAGTTTGAAAAGTGAATTTATTAACATCTAATTATCTTCATTATTAATACCGATTAACTTTTGATTCATTTCAGAGTTTGAGTTGCTGTTTTTTTTTCTTCGGGAAATTTTGGCCTTATAACTGGAATGGATCGAGTCTTATTGCATTTTTTTTTGAGCATCTTCAGTTTGGTTGGTCAATAGCTATCATTTCTTGAGTCTTCTTGCTAAACAGTGTCAATCAAGCTACAGTTGACCAAACTTTTGGGTCCAAAGTTGAGGAAACAAATTATAATGTTGACTGTATTATTGTTGATTAGCAATAATATTTCATGTTTGAATGAAAATGTGAATAGAGGTTAGAGATGAATCTTTTGGCTTGAGCATTAAACTTATGATGAAAAAAAATGTTATAAAAAAGATGAGGGAAAAGATGCTGACAAGTCTGGGAAAAGATGCTGACAGTTTTTCAGTGATGAGTCGGTGATAGTTAATGCCCTGTTTTGATTGAAGAATATACATTTTTGTATCAAATTTAGGGCGAAAATTTGTTTTTCCTGGAAGATAATTTTCAATCTAAATCAATCTGGATTCCGTGTATTAAAAAAACGACACTTTATTTATGATTAAAAGATTCATGGTAGAAATTTTTCGATCTAAATAAAGATTCGGTTCTGAAAAAATTGACGAGCAACTATCCAGGTCAAATGCTCAACAGTTGCGTTGTGGTCTAGTGATTTGCCAATTTCCAAACAATTTATTATCTGGATTCTTATCATTTACAATCTCATGTAAGTAAATCACTTTTTATACCACTTTTTTCATGAAATCAATAAGTCCAGTTTCCAAATTTTTCCCAGTAGAAAGATTAAATGCTATTTATTTTGCTGCTTTCTCATCATTTTTTCAAGATTCAAGAAATAGCTGTGTTCAAGTGAAATCAGGTTGGCTTGGAAGTCGACTTGGTTTGGGATTTGGTCCAATGAAAGACAAAGCCAGTGACAATAATTATACGCTGAAAAAATGGATTACAGACTCCAAAATATTCACAATCAGCTTGATCATTAGATTGCTATTCAATTCAACATTCGAGATTATTCAAGATATGAGAAAATTTAAGAAACGATAAAGGTTATCGAGATTGGACTATGCGATTTGACTCAAAAGAGGGATTTGTGAGCTTCCACATCAACTTCAGTTTAACATTGACCAGATTTTACCCGAGAAATTGTTATGAATGGGTTCTGTTTCAAGCATAAGCAAGATTCAATTCATGGTTCATTGAACAATTCAACCAGTTTTTAGTTAATGACAAGGTGATGGCATAAAGGCATGGAAAGCATAGCATCAATGACTTGACTCTCTCAACGTATTTTTAAATTTCATTTCTAACTGACTTTCCAAAACTGATATAAATTAATAAGCTAAATGTTCAAGATTAAACTTGCTATCACTAATCAGTATATACAATCAAGTTTAATGGCTGCCGTTGAAATTATGACCGTTGTAAATGACCGGTCTGCTAAAGAACCATCATTAATGAAGGAAATAGAGATTCATCGAAAACAGTGAAACAGTGATGAACAGTTATTTGATAATGTTTCTGATGGTGATGGTGGTAATGATATTAATGGTGATAAAAATGAACATCTAGGCGACAACACCCAACACATGATACAATAAACAAAACATGATAATACAAATATCAATAATAATAAGCATAATAATGATAATGGCGAGGTCTTCGCCCGTTTAACTTTACCTTTCATCCTTAGCTATTTTAAAACGCTTTTTCAACAATTTGAATCAACATTTAAAAGATCATTTGGGACAATGTTTAAGGAAATGGCTATAAGTGTATAATATAACTAAAGATGTGTTAATGTTTCTTATGTAGCATTTCATACAAACTGGGAAGAATCACATTTACAATTGAATCTACCATTGTTGTCACCATTATAATTACAGTTCAATTTTATACTCTTGTTCGGACAGCTTGAAATGATGTTCAAGAAATGATTTAGGGTGTGTTGAACAACACAATCAATTTGAACATGAATCAGTTGTTTCAAAGGTGTTGATCAAAGCTTTTTATTTTAAAAATTTTTCACTTTCATATCAAAAGTAGCATCCCAGCTTTTGATCAGCAATTAGTTTTAAAAAAGCTTCAAGCAACAATCCAAATGTTGACCAAATGTGGGATGTTTTTAACACTTCAATGGTAACATCGCATTGTTTTTTTGCTATTACTGGCTATTATGGTTGTTTATCATTATATTATTAGAGTTAATTGATTAATTGTCTTTGTGTTGACAATTGACCAACAAGAGTGTTGTCAATATCTTAATGTATTTGGACATTACGAGGGTAAAATGATGTTAACTTGACCAAACCTGAGTGTCATAATAATGGTGGTAATAATGGAATCTCAAAAATTGCCTTTCAATGTTCATGACGTTTGACACTTCAATTGTATTACAATCATTAGTAACTTTTATTTTCACTCATATTTTTCCCATTTAACTTTGGAGTTAACCTGGCTTACCTTTAACTACTATTCATATGAACCAGTCACCCGAATAATTTGCGTTGAACCAATTTGAAATGAAAATGACAATTCATTGGCTGGTGATGAGCTTTGTTTATTTGTTTGACCATTTTTATTGTTTATCACAATTTGCTTAACCAGATTCAATTCAATTGTTTAGTGACTTTTAAAACCATTTGGTCAGATTGGTATAAAAAATAAACCAATTTAGCTGGTTAAACCTGGTCATTTGGCCATTTTCATTATACCTTTCTTGGTTAATTTCAAGGTTACAACAGTTGTTAACAATTCAACTCTACAATTTAAAATAAATCTTATTTGATTTTCACCAGAAAATTAAGGTAATGTAAGTAATGAAAGTTCAAATGGATTCGATAAATTGAATAGATTGGCCACTTGCTGTTTTGTTGTTGAAATACAATTACTAATGTAAGAAAACCTCATTTTTTTCTGATTTTTTTTTGCATTGATACTTTTAAAGCATAGTAAACAATCTTAATATGAATTCCGGGTCTTTGATCATAAGATGTATTCAATTCAGGTTGGAAGATTCCTGTAAATCAAAATCCAATTCAATTTATCACTTACTCATGTAGAGACTTTCGAGAACTGGGATTGATTTTGGTTTTTATGAAACACAAAGGAAAAGCAAACTGTTCGTCGAAAACACGAAAACAAACACACATAAAAATGCAATAACAAATTTTGATCAAATTGCAATGATAAAATTAACAACAATCCAGATACTCTTTGTTATTAATAAGATCAATATGCTTACTGCCCTCTATAGAGCAAAAAGTAGACTATTAATGGTAAAAATAAAAATCTTTCTAAACTGTATCTCTTTAAAGGAGAAAGAAATAATTATTAGTAACAATATAATTAGCCGACTTTGTCAAATAAAAATCAAATAATTCATAATTACGATAATTTCATACTCTCCATTGAAGTTATCAAAAGAGCTTGTACTAGCATTATCCAAAGAGTGTGACTCTTTGGCCCTTTAAGTTTTCTTGCCATTAACTTTCTCATCAATTTCGTAAAAAATAATAAAGATTGTTTTCATGAATGAGAAACCTTGGTTAGTACTTTGCTAAGAAACAGGAGTAGAAGATGATCGGCATAAAATATTGTCTTTTTGATTAAAATGACGACAACACAGAAAATGATAAAAACTCTGATATCCAGTTGCTTGAAGATCTTCAGTCGCAATCAACAAGTACAATAAAATTTTGAGTAATTTTCTGACTTTCATGTTCAAAGAATGACTAGACAAACGAAAGCGTTAATTTTTTGATTTATGACCAGAGTTTTTCATTTTCTATTCAGCTTGTATACTTTTCATCAACACAGATTAAGATTGAAAAGATGCATGAAATTTATGTTTGATTGCAAATATCAATGCCCAGATGAAAAGCCCTGTTAATGACGGTGGATAAAAGATTATCTTTAGCCGCAAGATTAGCACAAGATGCATAATAATCTTTATTAGTGTTAATGTGATGTTAAGATGTGATTTGAGTGAATGTGCATCTTCAAAGCTAACAATATCTGATAATCGATTACTCAAATACTTATCTTCAGTCATAACCATCAAGGACATGCATTGGTTTAAATTGAAACTTGTTACATCAGTTGAAGCATTTCGAGCAACAATCTAAGCTACTTGGGGTAAAATCACTCAACAAAGTCAACTTATTTGTTAGATTCACTTAAAACCATGGACATTTCATTCAAAGGGAAACGTGCTCTTGTCACTGGGGCAGGAAGAGGTGAGAAGTTAACTGTCAATCAATTTTATTTGTATTCATATTAATGTTTTGTATTGATTTAACCAGGAATTGGCCGAGACACTGTGAAAAGACTGGTTAAACTTGGAGCCCATGTCGTTGCCTTAAGTAAAACTAAGGAGAACCTTGATACACTCAAAGCAGAGGTTAGTTTTTATAATAGACTTATGTGTTTATTGAATGACCTGATAGTGACCAATTAACCTTATTAAATGTTTTTTTTTGATAGATCCCTCAGGTTGAAATTGTACAATGTGATCTTGCGAATTGGGAAGAAACTCGAAAAGCTGTATCTTCATTGGAAACAATTGATTTGCTGGTCAATAATGCTGCTTATGCTAAACTCGACCCCATCGGTGAAGTTGATGAGAAGACTTGCGATCTGTAAGTTACTCTTATTTCTGGTAATTTTACTTGCATTTTCATCAAAAGTTGAACTAATTCTTTTTGTAATGTATATTGGTTTAAATCATTTGCTTGTTTAGACATTTTGACATCAATGTCAAATCGATCATCAATGTTACCCAAGAAGTGATTAAAAAGTTAAAGGCTGCTGGTAAGCCAGGATCTATTGTGAACATTTCGAGTCAGGCTGGAATGGTTGCTCTACAAGATCATGTAGCTTATTGTGCATCAAAAGGAGCTGTTGATCAGATCACTCGAGTTTCTGCCCTTGAATTGGGTCCTTTCAATATTAGGTGTAATTCAGTTAATCCAACTGTCGTTGAAACTGATATGGGTAAAAGAGGATGGTCCGATCCAGCTAAACGTCAATGGATGATGGAGAAGATTCCTCTGCGAAGATTCGCTGATGTTGATGATGTTGTTGACGCAATTGTTTATCTTCTCAGTGATAGATCAGCCATGATCAACGGTGTTATTTTACCCATTGATGGAGGATTCACAGCTTGTTAATTATATCAAATCATTACTTTTAACTTGTTTGCCCCTAAGGGTTAAGGTTACAGTGTAACAAAAAAATTAAATAAAACAATTAAAAAGGTGATGCATATTTCATAACCATTACCAGACTTATCGATCATCTTTTTCTGAACACAAAATATTTTTATGTCTCCGTCATATGAATTCAGAGCTACCATTAATCAAATTATCAAATATTTCCTTTTGAATTCTATTGAAGATTATTTCAATTGTTAAATCAAGGCAGATCAAGAAGAACCAAGGAAGAAGAAACATCATTCGAAATTTTGCGCTAAACCAATAGAGGGCGCATTTGAAACAAGGTGAAATGAAATAAGATTGTAAACATCTGATTCCAAAATGTTTGATTGAATGTTGTTTGTTTTTTGTATTAATTTATTATATTGTGATCCTAAAGAAAATTGATTAAATATGGAACTTGAAGCAATCAGTAACCCTATTGCTCCAGCTCACTTGGACACGGGTTCAACACAATCCAACAGGGATGCTCACCCTTTGACTAATGATGATTTCAGAAAGCTTTTGATGACTCCTAGGGCCGGCTCTTCTGGATCAGCGTCTGTTCGTTCCGATGTCCATGCTTCCGTTCGAAGTGGTCGTAAAACGACATTAGTTTCTGACAATGAAAATCGTAAGAAGAAAAAGAAATTTTATGCCGCTTTAAAGAAGCAAGAAGAGGACGTTTTATCAGAATTATCTAAAAAATATCGTGATCGAGCAAAAGAGCGGCGAGATGGAGCTAACCCTGATTACCAAAATGAAGATCCTGTAACATCAATGGCAGCTTATCGAGCTGTCGCTCCTGACTCTAAATCCACTTTCGATGCTGCTGAAAGAAGGAAAAGAATGATTGAAGAATCAAAATTCTTAGGAGGTGATATGAAACATACTCATCTTGTGAAAGGTCTTGATTATGCTTTACTTCATAAAGTTAAAGCTGAATTAGTAGAAAACGATGATGACAATGATGACGAAGAAGAGTTGGATGATAAAGCATTCGAAGACAAAATTCGAGTGAGAAATAGAAGATCATCAGAATCTGATACTAAAGAAGAAGATTTCATGCCAAAATCAACAATGGCTGCTAATATTCTTGCTTTGTTAAACAAGGAAAAGTTAAGCAATCGAAACGAACTATTTCTCCCGGGCAGAATGGCTTACACGATTGATCTGGAAGATCCCTTTATCGATGATATACCCACTACAATTATACGTAGCAAAGCAGACTGTCCTAACTCAGATAGTCTTTCTCAACTCAGCACTAATAATATAGTCATCAACAAATTGATTCAAATTATATCTTATCTACGGCAAGGTGGAGTTCCAAGGAAAAAGAAGAAAGATAAAGCGGCTCCAGGAGATGACTTGAACGTTAAAGTTAAACAAGAAAAAAAGAGGCCCGATTTTGACGACAGTATTTATGGAGATATTGGGGATTATGTCCCGTCCATTGAAAAGAAGTCTACAAGTAAACGAAAAGATGACAGAAGTAATAGTGACCATCATGACCATCGCAGTGATAGTAAACATTCTTACTTTAACAAGCGTGACACAAATGAAGAATCTAAAGAACTTTCATTCGAATCAAAAGATCATAAATCTAGTCTATCTTCTGCAATGGCTGCTGCAACATCTGTATTGGAATCTAAACATATTAGTCGCTTTAGCACTAAACTCGACCAAGAGACAGTTGAGAGCTATGCTGAATGTTATCCAGGAGCACCGGAAAATGATGATGCCATATTGGACAGTGATGATGAAGTTGATTTCTCTAAAATGGATGTTGGAAGTAAAAAATCTACTGTTGGTCGTTGGGATTTCGATACACAAGAAGAATATGGTGAATATATGAGTAAAAAAGAAGCCTTGCCTAAAGCTGCTTTCCAATATGGGGTAAAAATGGCAGATGGTAGAAAGACTAGACGAATTCCAACCAAGAAAGATGAAAAAGCTAAAATTGACCGCGATCTGCAAAAAATTAATGCTATTTTATCAAAACGAAAACCAGCGGATACTGGCGAAACCACGAATGCTTCAGGGGCTATCACACCGAGAGTTTCAAGAGATCATAAAAGGATAAAGCATATTTGATTTGTTATTTATATTTCTGTAAATTGATTTCCTTCAACTCACTCTATTCGTTTGAATTCTTATAGTTCAATGTTCATGTCATCTTAATCAAATTTCTCATAATAAATCATCAAGTATTTTCTAAACATCATTTGTTCATCTATTGTATTTGATTACTTTTTCGTGCAAGGAAAAAAATTGTCCTTTCCATTTAAAAATTGTTAAAAATGTCTCCGATTGACTTGTTCGAGATGAGAAAATCGCGTTCCAAATTGAAACTGCGCTCGCTATTGTGCAATTACGTTAATATAACATAATAAATTATTAGTTTAAGAATGATTGAAGAATGCTTTAGTCAATCAAAATTCTTGAACTCATCCAAAACTATTTTGATTCTAAATCAAGATCCACTCAATAAAAATTGCCAAATAAACCGAATTTCCATGTTTGCTATTGTTTTTCAGTTGTTAGATAGATGCTACTCAATTTACAGTTATGTGCATCATATAAAAGCCATAAGAAAATACATAAGCAATGCTCCTTTATTATTTATTTTTAATGTTCGTTTGGCCATTAAAATAATTCACTCAATGTTTGAAAAATATGAGTGAAAGTGTGCTTCAAGCGATATAAAAATTTATAAGAATGCATCTTCATTTCTTGCTCTGATTCGAGCCCAGTTTATCAGCCTCGGCAC
The DNA here is from genome assembly GCA_028476895.1 of Tetranychus truncatus. NCBI lineage: Eukaryota > Metazoa > Arthropoda > Arachnida > Trombidiformes > Tetranychidae > Tetranychus > Tetranychus truncatus. The sequence continues at coordinate 7,903,184 of CM052061.1, forward strand.
AAGTTTCAGGAAGAGGAACTCCAAGTGTCTCTGGTAAAAATAAGACTAAAAGACCCGAAACAGCTGAGGTAAGTCCAATAACTGTTAATGGAATATATGATCCATATGAATGTAAACTTATCACGAAAGGAGCAATAAACGCTCCGAAGTTATTCAAACAAAGTCTAGTTGAAACGGCTCGACTTCGGAAAAATGTTGGTACAATTTCAGCCACATAAAGGTAAAGTATGTTGAATGTATTTGCTGCCGTAAACCGCCCAATATAAAATATCACCATAAATTGGATGGAATCTGTAAATCGAGTAAACAAAAGCCTCGGATAAGTTAACCTGTCAACAAATATTAACCTTAAATCCACTTACTTCTGTCCAGTAAATTAGCTGATTCATAGATGATGAAGGATAAGTAAATATTGATCAGCATGATTCGCTTTCGTCCGTAACGATCAGCAAGATTCTTGGAAACCAAACAAGCGATTGCGTCGATAAATGCATTCAAGGATAGAACTAGAAAAGGATTTTTAAGTAACACTGCTGCATACAAATTGGTTCCAATGAAGGAGATGCCATTGAGAATACTCAGGATTCCAGCGAACATGAAATTTCGACAAAGTCTTGGATAGTTTAGAAACTCTTTTAAATGGAATGGAGTCGGTTTCCTGATTGTTATGGAATCAAGAACATCTTCTGGAACTTGTTTACCATTAAACCGAGCAACCGATGTAAGGACTTTACTTCCCTTTTCAACTTTTCCCTTTGAATATAACCATCGCACCGACTCTGGTGTGAATCTGAACAGCAGACAATTTCAATATTATTGTTTCGATTCAATGGAAATGATTTCGGAATGAAAATGCACTTACATTGAAATGATTGGAATCAAAAACTGTGCCGATGAGCTTAAGATCAATAAAAGCTTCCAATTTGCAATATAATAGGCAAAGGCTGACCAAAGCGCGCTCGTTATTGAATGGGAAGCGACAAAAGCAGTTGATACAAGAAGACGATTGCGAAGACCAACAAATTCAATGACTGAATAATCAGACAATAGTATTTAGTTTGTTAATGATGTAAATATAATATAAATATATTATAAATGCCTCGATAGTTTACCTAAAACCAAAGTAACAGAACCAGTAAATGCGAATCCCATTAAGCCTCGACTCAGGACAAATAGAGTGAAATCGTGTGAAAAAAAGACTCCACCTAAGCCAGATAGTCCAGCGAGTGTGAAAATAGCCATTGTAGTTGGAACTCGGCCAAAACTATAAATTAAAAAAGAAATACAATTTAATTTGGCCAACAATTAAACTAATAAGTTACATTTGTAGCTAAAAAGATACAATTGACACTTTTCTGCACAAGTTGATACAAATTGCAACAAATAGTGATAGAAAAATGGGTAAAAGCGGGTGAGAATGAATTTTTTCCGAATTTAGTCTTTATTGTTTTGTAGGGACATAAAAACTGAGTCTTTTAATGTAATGCAAAGATTTCTACGATAGTTAGTTTTCGAGAAAATCGCGTTCGAAAATGAAACTTCGATCGCTTTTTCTACGATTACGGAAGCAGATTTTTCCGTGAAACTCATTTTCCTAATGTTGATTCTGATGATTTACTAGAAAATGAACTTATTTTGAAGAATAAAATTTCCCGTTTCTGTACAGCTTCGAATCTTCGATTTCCACTTAAAGTGACCTTTTTCAATGACCGATGAAGTTAGCGAGCTGAAACTTATTTTTCTTCCATAAAAATTGATGGATCACAACATGAATAGAACGCTTTTTTCGATTCATCGATAGTTCTCTTATTTTTGGCCATTGGCCTTAAAACTTTGAACCTCAATATTTCGAGAATGGCACCACTTACAGTCATCATTCTTCGACAGAACATTAGATTCTGTTATGAGCTATAATATGATATGATTTAATACATTAATTAATGAATATTCTTCCAACACACTTGATTTGTGTTTGAGTACCCAAATAACTTTATCAATCAAACCTAAAATCTGGTGACATAACTAATACAGTGCTTTAACTTTTTTGTTTAATCTTCAATGCTTTGATAATTCACTATATTATAGTCCATATTAAAATTCAGTTTTTGCGTAAAGAATGATGACTGTAAGTTGTGCCATTCTCGAAATATTGAGGTTCAAAGTTTTAAGGCCAATGGCCAAAATTAAGAGAACTATCGATGAATCGAAAAAAGCATTCTATTCATGATGTGATCCATCAATTTTTATGGAAGAAAAATAAGTTTCAGCTCGCTAACTTCATCGGTCATTGAAAAAGGTCACTTTAAGTGGAAATCGAAGATTCGAAGCTGTACAGAAACGAAAAGTCTTATTTATCAAAATAAATGAATTTTCTAGTTGATCATAAGAATTAACATTTGCAAAATAAGTGTCACGAAAAAATCTGCTTCCGTAATGGCACAAAAAGCGATCGAAGTTTTAACTTTGAATTCGATTTTCTCGAAAACCATCCATCGGGGAAATCTTTGCATTACATCAAAAGACTCAGCTTTTATTTCCCTACAAAACAACAAAGACTAGATTCGGAAAAAGTTCATTCTCACCCGTCTTTACCAATTGATTTGCAGTCTTTGTAAATGAATGTGACAATTGTGTTTGGTGTGTTTTTTCAGTAACATTTGACTGTTATTGCTATTGTCATTGATAAATATACTTGTTAATACAATACTTACATATCTGAAAAGGTACCAAAAACAAAGCATCCAAGTGTTGCTCCAGCCCAATATATTGAGTGAGGTAAAAGCGATTTCCATCTTTCATTGCAAACCCAATTTTGCTGTAATTAAATTAACCATAATTATGGGATAAACCATTAAGAAATGATGAAAAATGACAGCTAATGAATGACAATAAATTGCTGGCAATTTTCAATAAGAGCAACAATGTTGTTCCTTCGATTAAAATATATTTCTAACGCTTGATAAAATTACAAGGCTCGTGTCAAAACTAAAGTCTAATTAAAATTTAAATTGAATGTAAAGTCATCGTAAACAATTAATCAAAATTAGTTTAATATCAAAGGTTTGATGAGAAGATGAAGATTTAACTGTTAATTAATTGTTGAAAGTGAAACAAATTGCAATCAATAACAAAACCTTGCAGACCTTTGAACAAACTTAACCTGCTTCTGCTAAAAATAGTTTCAAAGCATCAAATTGAAGCCAAAAATATAGCAACAATTTGAAGGACGGAATCAATATTTTAATCCTTTCTCAATGATAATCATCTTTCTAATTAACTCAACATGAATTGCTAAACTGTTAAATTAACAAAGGAATCAATGAAACCTTGAATTTTGACCAAAATTGAAATCCCTTAATCCATCCTAATTTGGGCAGAAGCTAAAATAAATAACTCGTTGAATGATGAGATTTGATTGTAATAGACGAGGAATATGTGATTGACCTATTTTAATGAAGTAACTTGTGATCAATAAAACAGATAAACTTTGTGTTGATTTAAGTCTTGAAGTCAACTGTTTGAAGTTCAGAGTGATATCCATTGTGAATTATCTCATAATTAACTGATCTCAAAAAGCTGTGCTCAATCTTCAAGAGCCAACAGTAAATAGGACAATTATGTGAACTAGATCAGTTAACTATTTGATGTTAAGTTATATCATAGCAATTGATGAACCTGTTTAAGTCCTTCTCAAGTCAACAATTTCAATATCGCTCTAAACTTGCACCCGATCATCCCATTTTGACCAATAATTTAGTTTAACCAACATTTAATTGTAAATGCAGTTCGACTCTTATATAAACTGACTCTCATTAGATATTATGACATTTGTTATCATAATAATAAATTTAGAGCGCAATGAAGTTTTGATGATCTATTCAGAGTTGATATTTGAACTGTACCACTCACTGATTACATGATTTACAAGATGAATCAACGAGAATAAATAAAAATCTTAGAATCTGAATGAGAGCAATTTCCCAACTTGAAGCTCGTCTGACTTCTTTTTTCATGTCCTCATGCTTTTCTCGGTGTAATTATTTCCACCAAGGCCATTCAAGTACACAATGAATTGTCTTAACAAACTGTTTAAAATTGAATAATCATCTTAAACTTTTGCTGGTTTTACTGGTTAACCGAGGAGTTAAAGGTTGAAGTGTTGATGGACAGCTTACCTCTGAAACGAGTGTTGGGTAAATCAGGTTATGATCATATTCCCAGCCTTTTGGACAGGGCAATGAATCGGTCAAGTTTGGTGCTGAGTCGATGTAACGTTTAATTGAACAGGAACCTTCATATTGATGGACTAATTGGATTGGTTCAATTGGTGATGGACTGTCTATTGAGTTGATAAGCAGTGGTGTTGTTTGGTTGATTGTTGATAGATCACATTGGTGAGGAGGAATTAACAGGATCAAAAATTGTGAGATCATATTCATTGAAGTTATCGGTCCAATGAACAGGGCAATGTAAAGAGTTAATAGTTTTTGAAATGAACCAAAAGAACCAACATATTTGGTCAAAACTTCCTCTAAGGTAAGTTGACCAGATTTACTTGCACATTCACCATTAATCAAGGAATTTGTTTCTTTCTTGTTTTCACCCATTTCTATGGATAGTCGGCAACTTTTATGAATAAAATGATAAATGTTGTCTCAATAAGTTCAAGAATAAAAGTGAAAATGAATCGAAAGTAAACTCAAATTCAACAGATGGAAATGATCATGTTAATGATGAGAAAGCAAAAGGGAGGAGAAACTCAGGAAAGGGATGAATCTTTTTCATACAATTTTCTTCTTCTTCATTAACCTTATCATCAAGATTGCTTGCAATATTTGATCAAACATTTAATTGTTAACTTTACTTGTCACTCCAAACTCTAGAGTCTCAAATTTCTAGAATTTGTAATCAATCGTTGATTCCAGTGAAATGATAGACGCATCAAATGGCAATCCAACCTCATGTTTGTTCATTTTACACTGATTAACTCTTACCGATGAAATTTGATTTGAATCGACCTTTTTGCTATCAAGCTAAAGGGTTCAATTAAGAGTGGAAAATTGATTTGAAAAGTCACTTTTTCGAGTTTTATTGCGATAATTTGAAAAATTAACAGAAATTAAACATTTTGATTGATAATTTGACACATTTAAATTGTTTGAATGGCCGTAAGTAACAATTTTGATCTCTAAATTCAATACGTTTTGTTTGGAAATCAAGACGAATCATTTTCTTGCTTCTCTAACACTATTAAGACATTGTTTCAATCAATAACTTATCAAATTTGATTCTGATTTGGTTTATTAAAATATTGAAAACGATCAAAACTCATTGTTGATCCACCATTTTTTGAAACAAAATGAAAAGCTTTACATCGAGCAACTCGCTATGCTTTGCCGGACTGACTTTGTGCAATTGGATTGATCTAAATAAATCAATTAAAAGCATTTGATATTTTAAAGTTAATGTTTATTGTGATAATTTAATTCTATGACATTTAGCAGAAATTTTATTCATGTTACATGTTAATATTTCGCTGTTAGTGTTTTCCTATGCTTACAGATAATTGTTTGAACTGAAAGAAGTTTAACTTTTTATTTTCCGAGTCAATTTAACCGAAATTTGTTGTTGTACAATCAACACATGATTAGTGATTTACAGTTACTTTCGCCTGAATTTCAACTAAAAATTCATTCAAAGGTTAAAAACTCGCCGAGAAACAATTCCCGGTAGTCGGTAGGGACGAACGCTTGTGGTACATAAACATGTGTTTGAGTTGTGGCTATGAGAGTTCAAGTAGGGTTCAGTTGAGAAAGAGATGATCATAGACATGATCATAAATGTAGAAACATAGTAAGTAAATTACTGGGAATTTTACCCATTTGTTACCCAAATTACTGCTTAAAAACCAGTTTGTTAATAATAAAGATTATTTAATGCTTATCTCGCTATGGCAACCTTATCTCCTAAAATTAGGTTTTATGAACATAAAATGTATCATATGTCTGGCTTTTTAGTGTTTTTGACCGTTACTCCATGTGATCATTGAATTAGCTTAAAATGTAAATTTTCATCAAAATTTCACCTTATTCTGTTTCCTTTTTCATCATTATCATCATACCATTTTATACAAAATATTTTGAAATGAACTTTTATATGTTTGTGCCTTATTCGGGTTGTTTCTGTGGTTGATGGAGCCTGAATCTAACTGCCGGTAATACCTAACGAACCTTATTTACAGTGAAATAACTTATAATAGCTTAATTAACAAGCAAGTGTTAATCAATGTAAAATTAAACGAAATTATTAATCAAACTAAATTACTGAAGCAGTCTACAAATTAACATTTTAATGCTCCAGGTTGTTAATTAAGTTGAATCTTTCCGACATATTCAATTTTATTGATGATTCTCTACGATTTCAATGTAAAACTTTCACCATAAAACATGTAAACAATGGGTTTGAGGGACTGTTGAATAATTTACTGGTACTCTACTGTAACTCAATTTATGAAACAAATACTTTGATAATCGGTAATAATATTTTTTCTGATACTTAACATTGAATTGTTTATTTACCATAAATAGCTAAAATGTAAATAAACTATGAAATCAAACCTGAAAATGATTTAGTCGAGAAATGGACTAGAAACTGAGAAAAAATACAATGACAGTTTTCGTGATTATAAGAGACAGAAATTTTTTAAATCAATATTTTATTCGAGGAATAAGTGTTACAGATTACAAGCAAGAGTACATTATATTTCAGAACATTGTACTCATTTTTGGTGGCCCTTCTTTTCGTTTTTATCATCATTACGATGGAAATATTTATTGGCTACAAAAAATGCAGAACCAGCTGCAATTGTGATTCCAGCAGCAATAAGCAATGCTGTTATATCTGGCTCGAAAACATCTTCAGTTTGCATAACATGTGGCATTTCACGAGCTTTTTCGTCCATCAGAGCTTTGTAAGCAATCGATATTTCTTTGAATTTGGCCTCAGCACCAGGTTCGTTGTTCTTATCGGGGTGATATTTGAGAGCCAACTCTCTGTAAGCCTTTGTAATTTCACTAACACTTGCATCCTTGGATATTCCTAGAGTTGTGTAGCAATCTTTAGACATTATTGAAATGATTTACAGGCAACAAAAATTTTACACAATTATCACAAGGAAACAAACAAAATAATTGAACCAATTTAATTCTTGAGTTGAAAGAATAGATTTTGAACAAAATATTACGATGTTCATGATATTGGAATGTTCATGCTCCTTTTATATCGATTTGATGACTAGCGGCAGTTATGTAAACCTAACCTGATGGTTGTTTTGATTTTTAGCTGGTTTCAATCAGACGTTCATGGATCAGGGACATGATCATGGATTTAGATTCATAGTAAGTAAAATCTCTGGTAAGTTACCTATTTTTCACCTAATTATTGCCAACAAAACCAGATTGAATAATTATGTCAACCTCATCTTTTGAAATTGAGTGTTATCCATTTTCATCTTGAAATTTAACGTTTCTTAATGATTCTGCAATTGACGATTTCTAATGCGATCAATTTTCCGTACTCTCGAGCTAGTATTATGAAATGAACATGAAATATTATCTCAAGTTTTCCTTGTTTTTGGACTGTATTTATAATTCAAACTAAATTTATCGCTATTTATGAAAAGACTTACTTATCGAAGAGACAATTGAATCAAAAATGTCTTTCAAAATCTCAATTTTCCTTCAATTTCACTTGCTAAATTATTCATCATGATGTCGTTTTCTGCAAAATATGATAACTTATTGTTATTCAATTTGATACTTCCATTTTGATCTGAAATTCTTGACTTTTTTCATTATTTGCCATCCACGAGAGTCTGTTGAAAACACTTTAAGATTGCAGTGTTCGAACCAAAGAGATATCCATGTTATTTTATTTGATTTTTCAAACTACTTTGAATCTATTTAGTTGAGTGTTAATGCACCCATTCAAAACCAAACGCCCAGAGGTGTTTGTTTACCTTTGCAATAAATGCTGAAATTTTTTTTTGTAATTTTCAATCAATTTTATTCATCAATTCAATGTTGATGAGCCAATTTTCTGTAAGCTTTTTTGATTTCACAAACACTTGCATTCTTGGAAATTCATCTGGAAAATTCGTCTGGAAATCATCTGCAATGGAACGCTAATAGAAGACTCGGAAATAATTAGCGGAGAAAATTCAGGTGAGGCTGGAGACAACGAAATCCAAACTATTCTTGAAAACATTGTGGATGGGGCTGTTGGTGGTGCTTCTGGTATTTTAGCTAGTACTGTTGGTTGCTTTTTGGCGGTGCTGGCGGTTTGATGATGGAGAACCTGGTGATGATTTGAGTGATGAAGAGGACGAAGGGTGCGTGTGTAAATGTGACAAAATCAATTGTGTTAAACCAAGATATATCCGATCACATTGACTGTGATGTCACAGATGTGATAGGTGAGGCTTATTTACCTGGGAAGCGACTAATTCCAAATAATCATCGGTACCAGATAGCATGTTAAATAACTAGAATGAGCCTGTTCCGAAAGGGTTCCCGGGATCAGTTGATGAATTGTTGGATTATGGAAATCCTAAACATCTAAAGCAAACACTGTAAATTACGAATACCTAGAGTTGAGAGACTGGTTCAAGATCTGGATGATAAAATTGACGATCTCGATGACATCCCTTATGCTCCTGCTCCATCACCAGTTTCATCACATCATTATCTTCATCAGATTTGTCATTATCAATTTCTACCCTGTTAGCTGACCCTGTTATGGCCGTGGCCAGAAGAGTTGCAGAGAACACAACTCAGATATTAAATCAAGTCAAGTAAATCAAATTAAATAAAGAATCCAGGCAATGAGTTAAACATTGGCGAGTGATGCGATTCTAGTGAGAGTTTGGAGCATGAAGTCCAAAGAATCCACAAAATGCAGAATTATCTACCTAATAATTTGCTTGAAGAAAGTGAAAGAATTCTGATTCCAATGGCTGTTTTCGATCGAGCAAACAACTATCTCATTGAGCAGCTCAATAGATTAGGCGGACACTCAAATATTTAAACCGTTACTTTGACCCTTTTCAAAAATATCATTTTGTCCATTAAACTATTTTTAGTCATTTAGCCTTTCTTTCCATTAAAGTGTTTAATTATTCATTTAAAATCATGCGATATACTCATTTCCTTTAACAACAAATTTGGCTCAATTTGCTGGCAATATCTTGGTTAAGTTAACGGTTAAAAGGACAATAGCCAAATCTGCCAATGATCATAAATCGGTAAATCAGTCCCCAATGGGAACCAACGTGGGTACCACTCACCGATCTGGATTTTGACGAGGAAAAGATGGACGATTTGCTCGAAATAAGGCCTTATTCTCCTAAATCATGGAAAATGTGTGCAAACGCCTTATCACTAACAATTTTAAAATGAAAGTAAGCAAGTTTCTATGTCGTTGGTGCGGAGTTGGAACCAATGAACAATCTAATATCAACCGCCACGAGAAAAATGTAATGCCCTAGGAGCGCCGAAACACAAACACGCTTTTAGTAAACCAGCACCGTATGGTTGTAAGGTTGGGTGTGAAGATGCAGACATTTATACACCACGGGAAGATGGTCGCCACCAAAATGAAGGACGGCCTGTTGGAAGCAAAACTAAATCTAATAAAAAGTAATTGCTGTATTCTTTAATACAAAAATGATGATTAAATTAAAGAAGTTTGTTAATTAATTAGATGTATCTTTTTTTTGTTCTTAAAGAAACTGGTTATTGGTGTAAAATGAAAACAAGGTGCAAAGAATGGAAAATAGCGTATAGAGGAGCGGAAATTAATATCTGGTCACTTGACTAGATATTATTACAATTTTGAAAAGGAGGTTTTAGATTGTTTTAAAGTGGAATCGCTGGAATCATCTGAAATCGTGCCTCATTTGTGGTTATTTTTCTTCTAATAACGCGTGTTATTCGGTGGACAATGCTATTCAGACGTGATAAAGTTATTTGTGTGAGATTTTAACGTATATCATTCATTTTGGTCGAAAGAGGGTCGTCTTAGTCGTTACAAAAAAACAGAAAGGTGAAAAGGTAATGATTTTCTGTAACGTAACTGAGATGTATGTTCTAAACGCATACCGACCTAATTACATTGTTAACAAAAGAAAGTAAACGTTTCAAGACACCCGTCATCCTTAACGATATGTTACTCTAAACCTGCGACTTTTTGAGATACCCTGAGTTGAAATTCCATTTAATTTAAATGAATATTCAAAGCCGTGGCGTTTCTTATTTACCCTATGAAGGTCGCGTCAGACCTAGTACATATTGTTCAGCGCCCTGAAAACTATCTTGAAAGTCCAAAAATAATCTTCCAAGTGTGCGGTTTTAGATTTGCCATCCATATCTCTCTCTATATTTCAATGCATATTGGATTAAAAAGCATATAGTAAATACAAAAAAATATTTTCCGCATTTACTATAAAAAAGAAACTTTGAAAGTTCAATTACATATGATAAAATTTTTTACATTGCAATATCTCAAAAAGCCGCAGGTTTAGAGCAACATGCATAGCACCATTGAAATCAAAATGAAAAGTTCTATTGAAAAATCAGGTCCGGTGTGACCTTCATGGGGTCCCAAGGGATTTGCTGAATAACTCTCTAGGGAATACGAATTTTGACCTGATTTTCAGGGAGGCATATTTTACTCGTCATAAGCTTTCGATTCATATATGGTGTGACCACTGCGGAATAAGGGCCAAAAATCTCGTTTTTGGCTATCCTCCTTTCGTGCAACAATGGAAATTTAATCAAAAATTAAATTTGAACCGTTAACTTAACCAAGATATTGTCAGTAACATATGATTGAAAAATAGTCAAAAGATTACACAAAAGGTTAACTAAAAACCGGTAAAAATCTGATAAGATTGTTTACTTGGCGCCAAAAAAGCTAACTGACAAAAGGACAATTTCATCCTTTACTCATTCTCATGCAATAAGATTGCAAGTGCCTAGATGGGGAGAGGGAAACCGGAAAGACAGGAAGCAAGAGAAAGGTCTCTTTCTTATACTACTCAATAGCAATCACATAATGAGACTCAATATTTTGATAAAAAATATCAAAAATGATGTCATTTTTTCCAGAAAGCTTGAATCTATCATAAAATAAGAATGGATTAACAAATATCTTCACTTTATCATACAAATGGTTATCATATTTCAATTGTCCGTGAAAATCTGGATAAGAAAATCTGTTTGGATCATGAGAATAATTCTGAGCTTATTCTTTTGGTTCTCATAATTTGATACTTTATTGATGGCTTAATAGCTAACTCTTTCAATCGATAAAGTGATTAACTAAATTAAATGCGCATATAAAATTGTTACTAACCATTCGAAGGATCGTTTATTATTAGATTATTTTGTTTCAATGTTGAATTTCATAACTGTTTTTGTCGTTTGATCGAGTCGTTATCATGTTATCGTTATCGTGATTGTCCATGATTACATGATTACATGGATACATTTAAGTCGCTTATAAATGCTCTTCTGATTTCTCGTAGATCACAATGTTTGATGTTTTAAAACACAGTCAACAATAATTGGAATTATTGTTCAGTCTTTTGCTCTTCTTGCCTTTCATCTCCAGTCCGATAGATAATTTGTTTAAATTTAATCAAGATGTTTGCTCGTAAGTTAATCAGTTCAATGATTTCTTCAAAATTTAGTTCATCTTCAATCCAATCAATTAGACTTCTTAGTGAAAAGACATCACCTGATGCTAAACAATTGATTGCTGTTCTTCAGCTTAATAGTGGTTCTGATAGAGAGGCCAACCATCGTGCAAGTGAAAGGTTAATTCGAGAAGCTGCTTCATATGGATGTTCAATGGCCTTTTTACCCGAAAATTTTGATGCGATGAATTTCACCAAGGGGGATGTCACTGCTTCGTTGGAACCCATCGATGGCCCTATGATCAATAGATATCGAGATTTAGCTAGATCTTTGAATATTTGGCTTTCACTTGGTGGCTTTCATGAGAAACCAAAACACATTGGTAAGATTTGATTTAAAAGTGGCAAATGTTTAAAACTTGTTTATTACAATTTAGATCAATGTTTGATTAAAATTCACACTTCATTCAGTGATCCAATCTTCATGCACATTCTCAGGGAAAAAGCTATAAAAATGCGGTCAAGACTGAATGTATTAATAATACTTCATCTGTGTTTGCTTTTTATAATTTACTTTTCAATTTCTTTACAGATGATGGAAGAAAATTCAATACTCACCTCATGATCAATAACGAAGGAGAAATAGTTTCAGTTTATCGTAAAATGCATCCCTTCGATGTTGATGTTCCTGGTAATGCTCGAGTTATTGAGTCTAATATTTGTATTGCTGGTGATGAATTAGTCCCACCAGTCGAAACTCCCATCGGTAAAGTTGGTCTTGGTATTTGTTATGATATAAGGTTTGCTGAGTTTGGAATAGCCTTGGCGAAAGCTGGTGCCGATGTCTTGACATATCCTTCCGCATATTCATTGATCAACGGATCATCTCTTTGGGAGCCACTTGTTCGTGCTCGTGCCATAGAGAATCAGTGTTTTGTCGTAGGTGCATGTCAGACTGGGTATCATAACAGCAAACGAACTTCATGGGGGCGTTCCATGGTAGTCGACCCTAGAGGTAGTATAATAGCTCAAGTGGGTGAAGATGTAGGCTTAGCTGTAGCTGTAATTGACCCTGCGGTACAAGCTCAAGCTCGAATTTTGTTACCTAATGTGAATGATCGACGGTCTGATGTATATGGGGAAATTATTACTCCTAAAGCAAAGCAAAAATAACCAAACCAATAAGCAAAGTTCAATAAAATTGATTTTGTAATGATAACTGCGTCTTATCTGTAATTTATTCTAAAAATCGTATCTATATATGTAACAATCTAGTTATACGGACACAAACAAGACTTTTGAATCAGTATCTAATCAGAATCTCGTTTTTAATCTTAGTCATTCTGAGCAACTCAGATAGTCAAGTTTGACTTTAATCAGCCAAGTCAGTTGCAATTGATGCAACTGAACCCCCACAGAATGAATTACTTCATTTCAACAGGCTTACATTAGGCCTAAAAACTGTTTAATATCTTTGTGATATTATTATTTTTAAAAATTTCAAATTAGATTGAAAATAATAATTTTGTGAATTGATTAGGTTATTTCATCACCAATCTCCCAATCACCATGTCTCAGTTTCATTAGTTAATGCCTTTCCTCAGTTTTCAATCGTATTTCCTGATCAGTTCATTTGATGCCTAACTAAAGCTATCACAGTCGCCATTCATAATTGAATACCTTTTGATTGAGGTACTGGCGATTGAAAATGGCTTCGTATTTATAATTGTTAAAATACCAAAATCAGGAGTCCATTTACAATCACTCTGCATAATTGATGACTCGATCCAGTTCACTTTGAAAGAACCAATTTAAATCAAAATAATGTCACATAATATCAGTGATTCCCTCACAAGCAAAGCTTTTGAAGATTTCATGAAATGTGTTAACAATAAATGGACAAGAACGAAATGATAATATCGACATCATCATAAATGTAGAATCACAAACAAACAGTAGAGCTTTCTTGTCCCGTATTTACCTACAAAACCAGGTTATTAACAATAAAGATAACAAACATTGAACGTTCTCTTATCTCTCTATGGCAACCTTATCTCCTAAAATTAGGTGTTGCTGGTTGACATCTTAAAAGTTAACGTTTCTTGGGCTTTACATTGTTTGTTGGATAACCAAAGTATAATATCTGCGATAATTTGACTATTTTAAAAGATTTAAAGGTTTAAATTAAGATAAATTTAAAACGTTTACGCTATTCACAGGTGTACGAGAAGATCATTTGTCCCACTAAGTTTGGTTAAAATATTGAAATTTCATTTGAGTGAAATCATCTTGAATGTAGATTAATAAGTTTACTTTTATTCAAGTTTCATTTTATTCTGGTTTCATCTTCAACGCCATAACTATGCCTTTTTATACAAAAATAGGAAACTTTGCCGCTGTAACTTGGTGTTCATTTGGCTCTGCTCTAATTGGCTTGTTCCTGATGTTGATCGGCGGAATCCTCACTGGTATTGCTTACACAGAAATTACTCCACCCGATTACGATGATAATTACAAGAGGTATATTGGATCAAATGTATTAAGAGTTGTCGGTAAGTTCATAAATTATTTAAAATTAACATTAAATAATTTGATCAAATATTGAAGTTCAATTTTAAATACAGTAAGACAAGTTTAGCTTTAAATATGCCAATGAATCATGAGCAATGCATTTCATTTACTCGTGTACAATCTTGTTCAGTGGTTACACCATAAACAAACAATAGATATACTTGTATTGAAGGAATTTCATGTAAGAATATATAACTAATTATGAACTTATATGTTAACAATCCTTTGCTAGTCATTTCCGATTAATCTCGAGACTTCAAATATTCTCGATCAAACATTACTCGGTATATCTTTGAAGCCCATCAGTTTCGTATGATTTATTGATCTTTGATTGAGACAGCAATCACCATGAAATTATTCACTATCGAATTCAGGACATTTCTTCAAAATATTAATCTTTCAACGTTTTATTGATCAATTGAATTGTCTAACTAATTGTCTAATTTTGCTTTAATATATTTCAGGACCCTTTTCGTTTGGATTTGGAGGGTTACTCGTTCTTGGTAGCTGTGGCTTGTTTACCTTTGCTTTTGTAAGTGAAAGTCGGAAGCATCGTGGTAGCACTGGACACATTAATTACGATTCAAGAATTTCAGAACCCGAAGTGGAGAAACTTCAGAGTCCATGAATTGATTTTTAATACAGCTTTTTAATTCCAATGAAGGAGATTTTGTTTATAATTTTACGATGTAACGTATCAACATCTGAAACGCTTTAATGCAACTATAAAACATTGAAATTTTCATATCGAAAGCTACCTCACTTTTAATTACCGATTTGACAACTCTTTTGATAATGTTACTTAACCATCAATATAATTTGTATTGTCAGATAATGGTGATTAGAAAAATAAACTCACTGAGTTGATTTCTGATCTTTGATGTAAGAACTTCTTTTGTATGCTCGCCAAAAGTTAATTTATAATTGATTGATAAAAAAACAGTTGAGTCGATTGAAAATTAAACAAAATAGTTGACTTTAAGAAGAAAGTTAATTTTATTTTATATTTTGATTGCCGCTATTGTAAAATTAACATAAAATATCATCTTGCATGTTTTCCTTGTTTTTGGATTGCATTTATAATTCAAATTAAATTTATCGCTACTTACATCTAATCGAAAACGCAATTGAATTAAAAATGTCTTTCAAAATCTTCATTTCACTTCAGTTTCACCTTGTGCTAAACTATTCTTCATATCAGTTTCTGTAAAATATTAGCTAACTCATTGTGATTCAATAATTTGCCTATTGACTGATTAGTACAGTAACCTACCAGATAATGAGACAAATTGAAAATAAGCTATTTTCACCATTTATCGGGCAGCGCGTTTCATAATTTTCAATCTTGTTTAATGGATCAAAAACTGTAAATATTATTTGGAGATGATTTACTGAGTTTTTTTATCGATATTTTAAGAAAGAAAATTTGAATAAGCTAATTGGCAATTAAAAAATCAAAATGAAATTGGTAAAATACAAATTCAATTATTAATAGCTCCTCCTTAAATAGGGATTTTTGATAAATAATGTCCTATTATCTGGCAGGTTACTGAATCACCACCAGACAATGGTAAGCTCAATCTTAATTTTATCTCATACATTTGCAGGTTGTTAAGTGTAACACCCTTTAAGATAACGAATTGTGTCTCGCAATAGTTTTTAGTTAATTTCTAGTTTACCACAGTGAAATCATCCTGTATCATACATTTGAAATCAAATACACTAGTGGTCAGACTTAAGTTAATTTTTAAGTGTCGCCATCTCGAGCATTTACCGTTTTAAGAGACACTAAACAATAGAAACCTGAAAAATTAAGTTCGATCTTAAAGGTACTTTTATTTCTTGCAAGATGGCGACTATGAAAAAAATCTCCGATTTTATTAACTTAACCCTGACTACTAGTGTAGCTACATTTTATCAACAATATCTGCCTATTTCTAAATTGTCCATACCTTGGATATCTACGTTACCGATGATAGTTTCGAGACCTAGGTGCTAAGATTATTATGCAAAAGTATTGTTAGTAACATAAAATTAACTCTATCAATATTCAATATTATCATTTAATGTCCAGTTATCTGAACCACAACACCTGAGAGATTAATGTAAAACCGTTTTAAATAAATAATAACCAGTATTTATTTCAAATCATATTTAATTATCTCTGCTTATCTGTAATACTTACACCGGTAGCTTCACTTAACGCAAAACCTAAAAATTGCGCTAAGTGCAGCTACCAGTGTATTACATTTATTTTGTTATTTTTCGTTTTTTATTTTGTTTTGCTTTGTAAATTGCATAAGCTGCCGCTCCCACAATGACAGTAGAACCGATAACAATCGTCCACCACGGGATGCCCGATTTTGCCTGTTGAACTCTGTGTCCTGGAGCCTCAATAGAAGCCATTATCTTATTAAAAGCGTTGTTTATTAGTTGAAATCTTTCTTTCGCACCTGGTAGTCTATTTTTATCGGGATGATTTCGCAAGGCCATGCGTCTGTAAGCTTTTTTAACTTCAGAGGAGGTTGCATTGGTGTTAAGTCTCAGGAGGCTGTAACAACTTTGTAAATCCATGTTTGTTTTCACGCACAATACAAAAATTAGTTGAGGATCAAAAAATTAAATTCTATCGAGATGATGAAACAACGAAAATGCACTGTAAACTGAATCTTCGTAGTTCTGACATCCCTTTTATACTGATGTAGTGAGACCCGGACTACTCTCTTTTTCATCCAGTCGAAAGTTCTAGAGAAAGGATTTATCTCTTTCGCACTATGATAGCAACCTGCTAGTTAGTGTTAGTTATAGATATCAAAAGATGTTATCTTTGATAAGGTTCAACATCCAGTTACCTGAATACAAATATACACTAGATTTAGAAAGTTTAGAGATCGCGCTTTTTTGTAACTAACTCAATAAATTGTTTACAATCGAGGGAATTAACTATGGTGATTTATTCCCACAGGCATGAGCTACAATTCAAAATAAATTCATGTAAATTATTGAAATTTCAATTAGTTAATTGAATTGATTAAGTTTCCACCATTAGAATAAATATTCAAAAAGTTTAGCGATTTGGCTTCGGTTTCAGTCATTGAGGTAAGATAAGGTCATTTCTTTATCCGATCTCGATTCTGAGTATTTCAATTTCATATTCTGTTCATTATTTAGAAATGGGTCAAGCAAAACAATTGACGCCTGAAGAGAGGGCACAAATTTCTGTACTCAGACAGACTCACCCCGAATGGACCCAAAAGAAAATTGCAGAGACAATAGGTCGAAGTGCAGATACTGTCGGTAGGTTCCTCAAAGATCCAGAACATTATGGACGAAAATCTAGATCAGGTCGACCACGAGCAACAACAGCAAGAGAAGATCGATTGATTGTTCAAAAGGCTAGAGCGGGTAAATCGAGTTTGAAAGAAATGAAAAACGATCTTAACTTGAGGTGTTGCAAGTCAACGATTTGGTCAAGATTGAACTCAAATGAATTCATCAGGTTTGGACCTCATAAATCTAAGCCAAAACTTACTGCCGCACATAAGAAAATTAGACTTGAGTGGGCATCAGAATTCATCTCTAAACCTGATGAATTCTGGTCTCAGGTCATATGGACGGACGAGAAAAAATGGAATCTTGATGGGCCAGATGGTATTAGAAAATATTGGTATGATCTTCGTCACGAAAAAAGAGTTTTTTCAAAACGTCATTCGGGTGGAGGTAGCGTAATGACCTGGGGATGTTTTGCCGCCCAAGGATGCGGTCCGATTGTTTTTTGCGAACCAAGACTAGACGCTATCAAGTATCAAGATATGCTCGGAACCTACTTGTTACCAGAAGCACCTTTGATAACGACTGGTGAATGGGTTTTGATGCAAGACAATGCACCACCTCACCGATCTAAATCAACAATAGACTGGTTGGCAGCAAATGGAGTGGGCAAAATCCGATGGCCACCGTACAGTCCTGACCTCAACCCCATTGAAAACCTCTGGGGTTGGCTTGTCAGGAAAGTTTACGGCCATGGTCAACAATTTCAGAACGAAAATGATCTCAAAAATGAGATAGTTAAATGTTGGTCTGAAATTCCGACTGATCTGACCAACTCTCTTGCTTTTTCATTGAAAAATAGACTAATTAAGGTGCTTCGATCAAATGGTGCATCAATTGATTACTAAAAATTAAATTATTTCACGTATTGGTCTGATTAATCAACTGATCGCTAAACTTTCTGAAAATTTTTATTCATAATAACAGTTTCATTTTGTAGTCATAACTAAGCGGAACATGTTTTAGGCCTTATTTCATTGAAAAGATGGAGTTTATAATTATGTTCATTCGCCCTGAAAAAACGAAATTGAATCAAAAGCATTCTTAGAAGTTATCAGCAATTAATTGCGATCTCTAAATTTTATGAACATAGTGTACAAATATGTAAAGACTGCCAAGGGAAGTGAACTTGCTTCAGCGATCATTTTCAATTTTTTTCGGACTTATATTGTAGAGGACAAAAAATAGTTGGACACATATTTTTTACTTTTTTTACTCCGGTGCGCGGCTATTGATATTTAGGCACTTTTAAGTAAGGAAATTGCATTGAAACCTATTGAAGTGGATTCACGATTTTTCATCTTTACTTTAATCAATCTTTTCATCTGCATTTGGTTAACAGATTAATAAACCTTATTGACAGAGTGCGGAAAAGAGTATTATTGATAAAAGCACATTTATTCATTGATAACATAGTTGAGCTTCTGTTATACAATACATTTTAGTATATTTTTCCAATTTTTTGTAAATCCAATCATTTTAGACAGTTAGACATTTTAGTTTTTTATAACTTTTCCTTCATTATTGATTGATTTAAAATTAAAAAAAGAGCCGTTTAATTAATTCATGTTAAATATCATCTTATCGCCGAACCAGATGCAACGAAAATCTGAAGACTTTTGTTGTGAATCCCAATCAGCATATTCAATTGTATCTTTAATAATAAAAAGCATATTTTGTTGCTTTATCAAGAATATGCAAAAAAAATTGTCAAGTGTTTTAATGTAAAGTGTGTTTTTAAACTTGGGCATGGAAGATTCAATCCTGGTTCCGGGCGACCTTGAAGCGTGCTTAAGTTGAAGATTTGTGTCTTGATCTTGAAATCTCTACTCCAATGCGCCGCCCGTGAATCTGACCCTTGGCTGACTATCCTCCGGGATAAAACGAACTAGTGATCTGACCGGTGGTCGCACAATGATCTTTACTTTTGGGGGCAATTTGGAGTTTTAGTGGAATCTGAGTCTGTTTTGGTGTTGCGAGAGGGTCGTGCACCTTCCGTGGGATACATTGAAACCGAAGGAATAATTATTGTCACATTATTATTGCTGCCAGAAATCATAAAGTTGAAGTTCATTGAATGTTGGTTAAAGCCTGTGTAACAAGCGAACCAGCAAAATGAATAATAATAAGATAAGAAACAAAAGTTGATCAAAAGGACTTACCAGGATGACCAAATTGAGACATGGTTAAAAAATAAGTATAATTCCAGAAAAACAATTAAATAAAGTTGAAGTATTAAAGCGCAAATGTTGGAATGGTGAATACACTATGTCAAGATAGACGAATAAGAAACCAAAAGAAAACGATAAGACAAATGGTCAAATGGTCAAGTGCGACGATGGATCACCATTGTGCCTGAGGACAGTCTTTTTGACAAGAAGGGGAGCCACCATTCCCTCCTCCACAACCCTAATTAACTTCCCTGATAACCGGTCCAAAGGCCAGTGGTGAAATGACAGCAATAAACTTAACCTTTTTCCCGCATTCTTGTTTGAAATCTTTACTGCCTTTACAATATTCCTAAATATTACATTATGTATATTATTTCAACCTTATTCAGTCAATTGAAATTTAATGCAAAGTGAGGTATGACCGGTAAAGCTTGAGAATAATTTTTCAGAATTGAATTTTAAGGTAATGGTGGTTAAGTTCTGATTTTTAAAATTTTCTGTTGTATTGATAAAAAAAATTGAGTCAAATGAAAAACAAACAACATAGTTAAGTTTAAGAAGAAAGTTAAGTTTATTTTATATGTTGATTGTCATTATTGTAATAATCAAATTCGATTGAGTTGAATCAATCATCTAATCTTAACAAGAAAGTTCGGATTTGCATAGGCTTGAGTGTCACAACAAAATCATGAACTTCATTACCAATTTCAGTCTCAATTTCACGAGTCAATTGACTATCCTTTGTTTTCCAGGTTAACCTTCTTGCCTCAGAATGGTATTGTGTTGCAGTTATAATTGTCTCCTTAACACCATGAATTGATTTAGTATTGAATAAACCACGGAAATCGATTCTCACTGATTTTGAAAGTCCATCTGGATCTTCATTTGATTGATAGAAATGCTCTAAACGAACCAGCCAATTATTAAGATTAAGATGCTCCAATGTTAGTAAATGTACATTAGGGGGTAAAGCTCGTTGCAAAAATGAGTAAATTGTTTTATGATTGGCTCGATAATCATCAAACGAACTGATAGGAGCAAAAGCTACCACTGGAGCCATGTATAGTTGCATTCCTTTTTCTCGATGAAGTATGTTTGATGATTTAATATCCGATATTAAAACATAATGTTTACCTCTGATAATCAAACCTCTACCATCAACACCAGGTTCATTGAGAGCCTCGTCAACACCTAAACTATCATCATGAAGTAGTCGACGATGAAGCATTATTTCAAGTTCACCATCATTCAAACTGGCCCCACCTTGACTACGATCAGTCAATACAACAAGTTGCAGATCTTCATCTTCATCTTTTAAACTGATTCGACTATTGATTGGATAGTAATTACCAGCAATAGGTTCAATAACTTTATACTTCCATGTTGGCCTGAAATCTTTGACTCGCTTCATCATTTGACGTCCATTAGAGTCAGTGTAAAACACTTTGTTTGTCTTTAAATCAGTTTGAAACAGACTGATTATTTCTTTTCCCACTTTGTCAGCAACAGGTATTGGTCCGATTTTGAAGTCAAACTCAATAAATGGATCATCAGGATAGATTCGCATAGTTTGAGAAACATAATCGGAAATGTTTTGATGAACCTCAAAACAATCAGGCGAATTGAAGATTTGATATGTTGGCTGATCGGGAAACCCTGAAGCTGGTCCTTTAGGACGGAAAAGATAAGCTCCTGAAGGGGGCTCCTTAGGCGTATCATATCCAGCATACCATTGGTATTTTTGGCGCAGCTTGATCACTTTACCATTTGCTAGTGAAACAGATTGAATTGATCCAGTCAAGGGATCGAATGAGGCCGAGAAACCTTTTCCTTGGGCTGTTATAGGTGCTTCTGGTGTTGATAAAGGCAAAATTGTCTCCAGTTGAGGAGTTGGCTTATTTGATGACAATTTTTCAACAAAATATGAAGCAAACCCGAGTGCAGGCAACGTTGCTTTAAAAAGTAATTCATGAGTGGCTGAGCTTTTTCTTTCAGGAAAATCTTGCATAAATCCAGGAATTGGAATAATTGTCGCATTTACAGATTCCCCATTCGGCCCAGTAACTTTATAATTTGATTCTTGCCATGGGATTCTAACTTTAACATCATATTCATGTGCATATGGATTATAAACTGTAACCAATACTTTATCATTTGACTCTACTATTTCGCATTGGCTAATGTTTAGTCCAAGACATAGTGTGTATTGTGGGTCGCTATTAGATTGGCTTGACTTGTCTTTAGACGAGATGAATTGTAATGCTCGATTCATTAGATTCATAGATTTTTCAATGGCATCATTGAGGATGTAAGCATAATCAAAGGCAACCAATTGTTTTTCAGTTCCTGTGACGGCATCATGATGTTGAAGGATTCCCATTGCTCTATGGAAATTGTCCACAGCTTCAAATGTTTGTTCATCAGTTAAATTGGATGCGGCATGAAGTTGCTTGATTGCTTGAAATATATTATTTGAAACTCTTTCATAGCGTTTAATAGCTGGTCGACTGGTGTAAAAGCCACCCCAAAATGAATGGTCAGTAGAGCCATAAGGGAAAAAGTCATCAGTCTTCAATGTCCAGGTTCTGTTAGCTTGGTATAAACTGTAGAGATAACATGATGGAGTTGAATAGAAGACATTTATCTTTAATCCATTCTTTTTCTCAGCTTCCATGGCAGCAATTAATTTATCCAAATTGCTGAACCAGATAGGAGCGTTTTGATACTGGAAGTCACTTCCCATTGTTAGAATGATGTTGTTGGTGGCATAATGAGCTGATTGATTTCGGATTACTTCAATAAAATCAGCAACTTTCCGAGGAACATTGTATTCTCTTGATGTTGGATCATCAACAATTGGTTCATCGGAACAAGTATCATCGAAACAAAATCCGTCAGGAGGATTGTAGCCATTTGGTAGAACTCCAGTGAAAAGGTAAGACTTTTCACCAAGATCATCTGAACCTGACCAAACCATTTCCATAGTTTTATCTGATTCTCTTTGCTTTTTATCATATTTATCCAGACGACCAAAAAATAGACCATCAAAATACATTTGAGCAAATAGAGAGGCCTGTTCTCTTGAATGTCCAAACGGATCAATTTGCCAAGCCACTCGAGGAATACCACATTTACCGAAAGTTGAAGCCAAAAATCGATGTCCATAACTCATTTGATCAACAATTGGACTGTAATGAGTAGCTGCTTCATCATTCATGCTCCAACCACCACCAATGAACTCCAATCGACCTAATAATCGAGAAAACTTTCATCATTCAATAATTATAAACATTTTAATGGAAAGACAACACACAAAATTTAAACAGTCACCTAAGTGCGTTTTAACTACGCAAACACGCATTGACTAGTCAATCTATTTAACGAGCAAAAAGTGAAAATTTGACAAAATTTTGCCATAAATTTTGATGAAATGAGAATGATAACTAAATGATATTCAATTTAATAATAAAAGCCTTTTAAATTACTCAATAGCTAATTGTTTAATTATCAAATCACAGTCAATCTATTTTCTTCATGAAAAACAATTGCTATTTCAAGCAAAATGTCAAAGCTGAAAGGCTCTATCTCTGGCTTTAGCACAATCAATCTCCGATCCTAAACCAATCCGGTTAATTCAACTTGTTCAAACAGATTGTTTTGAAAATTGTGAATTATATCAATGGATTTCTTTGAAATCTGATAGAATGTTGGATTGATTAATGGATTGAATTGTCTGCCAACTACATCACAGTCGGTTGCCGTAAGTCCAATGATAATTGTTATGATTTGGATGCATTATAGCCAATAACAATGATAAATACAATAAAATTAAACAATACTTATAGTTTGACAATCTTAAATCTTTGTTTGTTTTTTTTTCTCGATGCAAGTTCAAACTGTTCAAGTTGATAATATTATTCAAAAAAACAATAACATTGGAAAGTTTTGAGCTTAATGGAAATGTAGAATTTTTCACAATCATTATTGATTATCGCACAATGATTTGCCCAACAATTGACTTGCCCGAAAAAGCAAATTAAAAGACTTGACAAAATGATGAATTTCCCTGGTTTCCCTAATGATAAGTTTTCAAAGGGTTTTGCGCAGTTCATTGCAAGTTAAGGTTAATCAACTAAATAATTGATGATGATCCAAGAGAAATTCATCGCTTTCATCAATTAATTAATAAGTCAATTAATTGCATTTTATCATGAGACTATTCAAGTGTTTTTAGACGATAAATTGATAAAAAGTTAAAAGTTAATGATTAAAGCTAAGCTCTGGTAATTTACGTTCAAATGTATTTACAATTTTTGAATGGACCTCAAATTCAGGGTCAATGGTCAATTGGTTTACAATCAAATTAGGTTAATTTAATGAGCCAATTTTGATTCTCAACCTTTACATTTAAATTGAGTCACCCAAAAATAAAAGGTGTTCAACTATTGATTTTGGTTTCTGCAATTTGATTGCAAATATTGACAGGCTAAGTTTAGCTTCGGAAGATTATGTTTAGGTCTTTGCAATTGAAAAATTGTTACCGACAAATTATCTTGAGTGGCTCTTATTTACAATTGCTTCTGTCTAATGAGCAAACGAAACTTGCCTTAATATTAATCATCATAATCATCACAGTTGATAATTAGATTGCGATTTTAATACGATAGTTGAGGTCCGAAATGAAATGAGAAAAGTGGAAAAAAGACTAAAAAAGGTTGAAATATGAAGTATCTTTACCTTGGTTAACCAGTTGTTTGACCAGATTTTGCATTTCCTCGTCTTGATGAGTCCACCAGCGCCAGAAGAATGCCGATTCAACGTAAATAAACCGTTTTTTTGGATCTTTGGCGAGTTCAGGAATCACAGAGTTAAGGATATATTGAACTCCAGCTCTTTGAGTACCAGTTTTCATTCCCCAATAATATTGCTCATAAGTTTTCAGCCTAAAAATAAAATCCGTTTCAAATCAATTTTGGAACAAAAATAGTTATTTTTGTGAATCAGTTTGAATGAGAACCTCCATTTAAGTTGTAAATGCTTTGATATGGAAATTGAATGAGAAAAATAGACTTACCAACCGACATCATTGTGAGTATGGGAAACCAGATGAACATTTATCATGTCGGGCTCGAGGTGAGGACAAAATTCGTAGCCACATTTTTGATTTAATTTTGACCAAGGAGGACGAGATTGGGTTAATAATATTAGTGAAAGGAAGAAAGCAAATTTTAAATATATTGCCACAGTTAACATGATTGCTGCAAATCAATGTGTGAATCTCTCACCATCAATGATGCTACAATCGGGTTTCAGGTTTTCACGGTAAATACTAATTAAATAATATGAAGACTTGGGTGATGTAAAGAGAGAGAAAGATGATGACAATTTATCTGAAGAAGGAGACAAAAGTAGGTGGGATTGAAGAGGATGAAAATGCTGTCTTTAAGCTAATCTTGCTGGTAATACTGATTATCCTGATGATCATTTGGATGACTATTTGGTAACTAAAAGTTATGATAAAATCACTGATCTTCATTAGATTAATATATTTAAATGGTAAATCGACTACTGGATTCGTTGCCACGGAATAATGATCTGTGTCTCTATTTCATTAACAATATTCATCCTAAATCATCTCTTATGTCTGCTTTGGATATCAATCGATTCAGTCATCTTTATCCATTGATGGGTTTCTTGATCAAATTGTTAAACGATAAAGATATTCAAGAGCATTTTGTTTATTGATCAACACGATAACTTGATTAAACTCCCTCTAATCACATCATGTTTACCTCAAACATAACAATATTGCAAATCATTAAGATCAAGATTTTCATCTAAAAACAAATCTTTGTTTTAACTGTTTAATTTTTCATTTTTTTTCAGTTTACAAGTTGTCTTGAGCTTTTATTTTAACTTTCATCGGTTTCTGATTATGATGATGCCTTGTTTCTGATTACATCGTTAAATGTTAATTATCAAGTTAATTGTAATTCTTGTAAACTCTTTTCCAACGATTAAATCTAATAGATAATCTTTTTTACTTGTGATCTGTGATAAAAGCCACTTTTGATTTAATCACGTATTTCATTTGTTTCATTCCAATGAAACTGAAATGTGATTTTCAACCAACATTGGGTCAAAAAGTATTCAAATACAAACCATTTAGTGTTGTTTTCGGGAACCATTACAGTCTTATTTGTGTCTTAAGATGATATTGATTGGGTAAAGTGGATATTTACCTGATTGAAGCCTTGAAATAGATTGATTAATAATTTATTTTCCTTACCAATATTTATCACAATCAACTCATCATTTCTCATCGTCCTTCAGGAATACCAATATCATCTTCGTGGTTGTGTCTAAATCTTTCCCAATATTTAATAGTGTTTTTGCAAAAAGTGTAACAATATGTTATTTTCATTGGTTAAAGCGGACAAAAGACTGTTTTCAAGTCCGATAGGACCTAAATCAGTATTGAAAATGGTAAAAAGCAATTTTAGTTCAAATTTAAATGGATTGAAAAGATTAAGCCATCTAAATTCATTGAAAAGATTTTATTCAAATGGATTAGATGAATCAAGTAATGCAAGGATGTTAGCCATTCGTCGTGAAGATGCATCAATTTGGGAAAGAAGAGCTCCATTAGCGCCATTCCATGTTCGTAAATTGGTCCGTAAAGGTGTTAAAGTAGTCGTTCAACCATCTAACCGTCGTGCTTATCCATTACAAGCTTATGTCAATGCTGGTGCTCAGGTTCTTGAGGATATTTCAGATGCTCCAGTCGTTATTGGTGTTAAACAGCCACAAATTGATAACATTTTACCAAATAAAACGTATTGTTTCTTCTCACATACACATAAAGCTCAAGAAGATAACATGCCTTTATTGGACATTGTCCTCGAAAGGAATGTGCGTTTAATTGATTATGAAAGAATGGTTGATGCAAAAGGAAACCGTGTTGTTGCTTTTGGTCGGTATGCTGGAATCGCTGGAATGATCAATACTTTCCATGGACTTGGACTTCGGTTATTGGCTTTAGGTCATCATACACCTTTTATGCATGTTGGCCCTGCTCATAATTATCGTAACTCAGGAATGGCTCGTCAAGCAGTACGTGACTGTGGCTATGAAATTGCTTTGGGAATGATGCCTCGTTCAATTGGTCCATTAACATTTGTCTTCACAGGATCTGGAAATGTATCTCAAGGTGCTCAGGAAATTTTCAGAGAGCTTCCTTATGAATATGTTGATCCTAAAGATCTAGCTCAAGTCTCTCAAATGGGAACAACAAACAAAGTCTATGCCTCGGTTGTTTCACGTGATAATCATTTATGCCGAAAAGATGGTGGACCCTTCGATTCAAAAGAGTACGACGAATATCCTGAGAGATATTATTCCAATTTTGCGACCAAGATTGCTCCATATGCTTCAGTAATTGTTAACGGAATTTATTATGCTCCGAATTCACCAAGATTATTAACTATTCCAGACGCTAAAAGGCTGCTTCATCCAGTTAGTTCACCTTGGTTGCCCTGTTCACAGGGTAGTCCAGCTTTGCCTCATCGATTGATTGCTATTTGTGATATCTCTGCCGATCCTGGAGGTTCAATTGAGTTTATGACTGAATGTACAACAATAGATACTCCTTTCTGTTTATATGATGCTGATTACAATAAGCACAGTGAATCTTTTTCTGGTCCAGGAGTTTTGGTCTGTTCAATTGATAATATGCCAACACAAATTCCGTTGGAATCAACTGAAGCTTTCGGAGATGTACTTTTCCCGTACATTTTTGATATTATTCGATCTGATGCAAATAAATCTCTTGAACAAGAAAATTTCAATCCTGTTGTCAAGACTGCTGTTATCGCTTCCAATGGTAAACTTGCTCCTAGTTACGAGTATATAATGGATTTAAGGATGGCTCGTGGAGTGCAAAAGAAAATGGATGCAACAAAGTCAGTGCTTGTCCTTGGTGCTGGTTATGTGTCTAAACCTTTGGTCGAGTATTTAACTCGTGATGAAAATATTCATGTAACCATCGCCTCTGAACTTCATGGTCCCGGTGAAGATTTGGCCTCCAAATCTAAAAATGTTTCATCCGTAGTCTTGGATATTGTTAAACGATCTGATACTTTGGCTGAGTTAATCAACCAGTCTGAATTGGTTGTAAGTCTTCTTCCGTACTCTCTTCATCCATTAGTTGCCAAACAATGTATTGAAAGTGGTAAGAACATGGTAACTGCAAGTTATGTTTCGCCAGAAATGGAATCACTTCATGAACACGCAAAAAAGGCAGGAATAACAATAATGAATGAAGTTGGTCTAGACCCAGGAATTGATCATCTTTTAGCAATGGAATGTTTTAATCAGGTAACATCAAATGGAGGTAGAATCAAATCTTTTGTCTCTTATTGCGGTGGTTTGCCAGCTCCAGAGGCAGCAGAGAATCCATTGAAATATAAATTCAGTTGGAACCCAAGAGGAGTTTTGCTCAATAGTTTATCAGGCGCCCTTTGGGAAGAGTTTGGACAAATCAAGGAAATCAAACCTGGTGGCGATTTAATGAGTGCAGCAATTAAATTAGACTTCCTTAGTGGGTTCAATCTTGAAGGTTACCCAAATCGAGACTCAACGATTTATAAAAAACTTTACGGAATCAATTCAGCTGACACTATTTTAAGAGGAAGTTTAAGGTAAATCTCACTGACAATTTAATTAAATCAAATTAACTTAATTTTCTCAATATCTTTAAAGGTACCAAGGTTATTGTGACACAATGATAGGATTGCAAAAACTTGGCCTGTTCGATTCTCGCGCACATCCTTCCTTGCATCCACGAGGTCCTGACATAACTTGGCGTCAATTCATGTGCCATTTATTTGCTCAAAAAGAGGATATTTTGATAACAAATTTGAAAAATTTGATTCTTGAGAGATTAGGATCGCAAACTCGGCTTGATTCCATCGAGAAACTTGGATTCCTAGAGGATGAACCAATAGACAAAAAAGGTTCGCCATTAGACACAGTAACACATCTTTTAGCAACTAAATTGGCCTTTGGTCCTGATGAGAGAGATGTGATAATAATGAGACACAATATCGGCATTGAATGGCCAACTGGGGAATTGGAAAATCGTTACATCAACTTGGTTGTCTATGGAGAACCGAACGGACCTTCAGCTATGGCTAGATGTGTGGGTTATCCAGCAGCAATCGCATCTAAGATGATTTTAGAAGGTGAAATTCAAAAGAAGGGAATCGTTCTACCTTTGGTTCCGGAAATTTACAATCCTATGTTAAAAAGATTGCGCACTGAAGGAATATTTGCAATTGAAAGAAGTGAAAAAATATAAGCATTTGTAACCATTAGCTAGTTTTCAAAATTCAAGAAATAAACTTATCAACGACAAAAAAACCCTTGAAATAACACGCTTTCTACAACTTGCTTGCCGAAAATTTCGTACACGTGGAACACAGAAAATTCATTATTTAAGTTAGACTTTTATTTTAAATGAAAAAAGAAATACATAGTCATTAATCGTACCATTTTAAGATCGAGGTCTTTCTTTCTTCTCTTTGTATAAAGCTAATAAAGATACATTAGCTACTTTAACAACCTTAAATCTAACACCAGGAATATCTCCGACGGCGTGACCTTTACGACCGAAACCAGCGACTAAAACTTCGTCGTTTTCTTCAATGTAGTTTAAGCAACCATCTCTGGGTACGAAAGCGGTAATCTTTTTACCATTCTTGATGAGCTGAACTCTAACACACTTTCTAATAGCAGAATTAGGCTGTTTGGCTTCTACTCCAACCTTTTCCAATACAATTCCCTTTGCGTGAGAAGCACCTCCGAAAGGATTAGCCTTCCATCGGGTACCAAGATGAGCTTTCTTGTAATCCTTGTCATGCCATCGCTGTTCTCGTCGATGGTCCTTGTGTTTACGTGCAGTTCGGATACCTTTAGGCTTACCTAATTAAATAAACAACGAATAAATAAACACATGTTAAAAGCCGGTGAACTGATAACGCTGATAAACATAGACACAGTATAAACATATTTGACATCGAATTAAGGAATAGACAAATATAATTGATATAGAATCATAGAATAGACAAGTAAACTTGATAATACAATTAAAATTATTCCAATATTAACTTACCCATTTTGATTAGATGGTTACTTAAACTAATTTAATAAAAGATGAACGTTCAACAGAATGTGTTCTTTGATAAATGTAACTTAGATTGAAAAGGAAACGGAAACAAACTTTCTTAAATTAGGGGCTGTATACTAATTTAGTATAGTCTTTTTCGATGTCTGGATTGTATGAATTTGTAAATTAGACCTTCTTTAAGCAACAAAAATTAACTCAATAATTCCTAATTGTTTTAAATGTTCAATTGTTTTAATTTGAATGATTCGATGATTGCCATCTTTCTAGAGATTATAGTTTCATAATTACAAAAAATAATTTAAAAGTTCATTCGTATTTCTTCAACGTTCAGACTGGACTGCAAATATCTTAATCCTTTTTTGGTGTGTAGATTCGGCTTATTGATTCCAATTATTGATTGAAATGATACTTAATAAATCATAGTTATTTTGTGCATTCATTAATCTAATTTTTACTTTGATTTTAACTTGAAATTTTCGCATTTTGATTACAGATCAACTCAAGTATCGAGTAGAGAAAGAGTATCGGATATCGATCCTTGCAATGATTTGATTGTTTTGATATTTTAATGAAATTTAACTGTTAAATAACCTGTCTTTAAGACAGTGCCTTAATTCAATAAATCTTTTGGTTTCCTGATTGATGATTTTCAAGTTGTTAACTTAGTCATCTAGGCCGATGTAACTATTGTGTTTATCAAATTCACCTCTATATCTTCTCTTGCAAAGCAGTGATTTATGCTCCGCAATTTTGTAAAATTTATAAATCTGTAAATTCAACTTCTATCAATTTGATTATTTATTGAAGGCTCAATATACAACTTTGCAATGATTCCTATGGAAAGATATGTTTTCTCTGGTCTTTTATCAGTGTTTTTGCTGCTAACAATTCGAGACTTATTCATTCGAGAATCACCTAAACCAGATGATGTTTACAATTTCAAAAAGCAAATACCTGAAACCCAATTTTCAAACATTATCATTGGACCTGCTATCCGTATATCATATTGGTAAGATTATTTGGCCCCTTTGAATTTATATTTCCTGCTTACATATGTATCATGTGCTAAGTGATTAGCTTATTCCAACTAGCTTTTCATTTTGTACTTCTTCCTTGATCATCATGACTCGCTTAACATAGTTTTTCAATGAGTCTATGTTTTTTATTTCACTTGCACTTACACTATCTTCACGATGAACCAAATTGATTTTTTTAGATAATCAAAAATTTATTCTTGGGTTTATACTCTTTGAAAAATCACAGATATGAGTTTTAAATTTTTATCCAATTGATCAATAACTGACAAGGAAATTTTGTCCAAGTCAACATCAGCTTCATTTTCTATATTTTGACAATTTGTTTCATTTTAACTTACTCATTTATGGTATCTTTAACTTTACATTTCATTATTTTTTTTCTATTCTCTATTTTTCAGCTATTCCTGTGGATACAGAAGAGCTTTTGAAGAT
Source organism: Tetranychus truncatus (assembly GCA_028476895.1). Lineage (NCBI taxonomy): Eukaryota > Metazoa > Arthropoda > Arachnida > Trombidiformes > Tetranychidae > Tetranychus > Tetranychus truncatus. The sequence continues at coordinate 7,934,606 of CM052061.1, forward strand.
TATTCTCGTGTAATAAAGGAGAGATATCCTCAAATCACAGTTGTCGGAGAAAACCATACACCAAATTTCATCCGCCTTGCTATCGCTCAAACTTTATCATTCGGAAAATTTGTGGTCATTGGTTTAATTGTTTCTAATATAAATCCCTTTTCATACTTCGGTATGATTACGCCAACTTACTGGAACATGTTGGCTCAGCATCGACTCTATGGCTCTATGATGATTTTCTTCATCTGTAACACCTTAGAGAGTTATTTGATGAGTACTGGGGCCTTTGAAATCACATATAATGGTATGTACTAAACATTTCCATTTTCATTTTAATACGATTCAACCTAATAATTATTTTTATTATTTTCCTTTTCAGGTGTTTTAATATGGTCTAAACTAAAGAATGGCCGTATGATATCACCTCAAGAATTATTCTCACTCATCAGTTTAGAAGAAGATTTGACAAAAGGAAATATTCTGGATTACAATCCAACATCTTAACATGAGGAAAAGTTATAAAATTTGTAAAATCTGAATTCCAAATGTTTGAAAAAATCGTGAAGATATGATTATGTATTTATGGTATTAATTGTTTATTAATTTATCCTTAGCTTTTTGATTTGAAGAGATTTAATAGATCAATTTTTCACATTCACTTTTCTCTACATCTCTGCCCACTAGCAAAATATCTTTTTGTTTTCTTCTATTGTTACTAGCTTTTCATTTGCTTGATGTCTTCGATTATCCACTTTTTGTCAACACCATATGACTCTTAATATTCCTATGACCTAGAACCTTTTTTTATTACATTGCTAAATTTACATTTGCAAATCCTGATTGAATCGAACAAGTTTATTGTCTTTACCTTTAAATAATATTATGTAAACTATTAATATCTTCGAAAGTTCAACTGACTTAAAAAGGAGTTTGATCAGACTATGATTGTTCTTTCTCTGATTAATTTGAATTTATCTTCCAAAGATTGGTAATCAAGTCGAAGTTTGTCAATCAGGCTCAATTCCTTCAATTTAGATAAATAAACCCATGTGGAACTTTTTGTTTCTAACTTTTTGAGTGATGTACTCAATATTTATTCAAATAATGCCACTGACTCTAAAGTTGTAATCTTCAAATAATCTTTACTAAGTGACAATTTAAATCTGAGATCGGTGTGATAACTTAATTTGCCTGTTAAATTTTAACTTTAATCATTGCTGGGTTTATCGTGAAGCAAGACAAGTTTGAAGCTCACATCAAGGAAAATTAGGTAAAGTAATTTTCATCATTGTTACATTACATTTTTATTTAAGATTTGTTGTCATATGAAACGGAAAACATTTTGAGTCAAATGAGAAGTTAAATGTCACATTTTATTTATACCAGCAGCTGATCATTACTCTCTGATTAACATAAACTATCTAGCTCATTCATTCAACAATCCTAATATGTAAATCGATGCATTGACTTACAATGTGAGGAAATGGATCTACAAACAGTTTAGTTTAACGAAATCAAATGACAGTTTAACCTTATGGTTGCTATAATAAATATATTATATATTAATAGGTTTAACTCAAAGAGCAAAAAATTTTGATTTTTTAGATATTTTGAACAAATTTTTTGAAAAAAAATCTTTTTTTGCGACAATCAGCCAGTAAGATATAAACAAGACAAATAGTAAGACATCGACGAATTTACTGAGACTCTAAGACCAGAACAAATGAGTACGACTACAGAACGATTGAACGCGAAAATTAATTTTTGTTTAATCAAGCAGAACAAAGATTTATGCTATTAGTTGTATATTACGACAATGGAGAGGACAGCTAAGCAAATGAGTGAGTGGCTCTATCTGTTCAACCCTGCAACATTTTACCAAATTGTAACATTCGCTATCGATTAGGTTCAAGTTACTTGTGATTGAATATATTCGGGCCAATAATTGTAAATTAATCAACACATTAGTATGTTTTGCCAGTTATGCTGGAATAGGAAGTGTTTATACCCTACTTGGATCATCTTTACTTGATTACCAGATTTTGATAAATGAAAATTTCCAAACAGTGGCTACTCTTGTCCAACAAAGAGCTGTTGGATACATTGTTGGGGCGCTCTTAGGTGAGTTTAAATTATTTTATAAAAGCTTAATAATGAATAAACAAACAATTAATATTCAATGAAATTTTCATCATTTAGCTGGATTTATTGAAAAATATGTCAGCAAAGTTTTGTTTCTTAGTTTATCAAACCTGGTTCTTGGTATTTCTATAATTGTATCTCCGTGGTTTAACAGTTTCTGGCCATTATCGGTAGCTACAATATTTGGCGGAATATCTCTGGGGTTTCTCGAAATATGTTAGTACCAAGTTAATCAAATTATCACCTAATATAATAATCCTTCGTCTATCTAATTATATTTCCCAAAATTATAAGTTTGCAATGTTTACACTGCGCTGTTATGGAAAGCACAAAGTACTAACTACCTTCAAGCTCTTCACCTGTTTTTTGATGTTGGTGCTTTGGTTGCTCCGTTGATTACACGACCTTTTTTACTGCCCATTGATTTTGATGATTACAATAACCAACAAGGAATCAATTCAACTGATAGTAAATCTTACACCAAAGATGATGTTCTCATTCAATATCCTCACCTCATAATGGGTATATTCCTTGCTGCTGTTGCCATTATATTTTTCATTATTTTCATCAATGGTCACTATTTACTGGTCAATTTTAGTATTATACAAGCTCGTGTTGATTCCGTTGACATTTTACTTTACTGATGTAAATTTGATCATATTCCATGTAATAATAGCAATTTGTGGAGCTTCAGTTATGGCTTCTAGAGCTGATAGCAATTTAACATTGACTTTGATCTAATTTGGCCTTCTTTCGTTGGCTTCGCGCCTTGTTTTGCTTTATGTTTTGGTCATATTCAGAAATACTTTACAGTTTCAAGTAGAGCTACTTCATTGATCTTTTTATTTGGATCTTTGAGTGAATCCATTCATACATGGGTTGTGTCTAGATTCATGGAATCATCTTCATCTTTTTATACTAATTACATTGCAACAATGGTATTTATCGACTCATTTTCATGCATATTTCTTGTAATTCTCATGGTTAAATTTTGCAAGAAAAGTTCTCGAAATAGAGATGAATATCAAGATTTATCAAACTGAAATAACTTTCTTTTTGCATGGGCTTCACGATTCATGAAAATAAAATGCTCAAACCTCTTCAAAGATAAATCAAAGCTGCTCAGCTTTATTTCATTTGCTTATTAAAACACATGATAAGCACTGTTTATTGACCTTTTGTTAAATAAAATGGCATAATATTCCTCAATCCCTAAGGAAGAGGGAAGATTCAAACTAGGTCAACCTTACCTTTCAATACCCTGAACTCAATCAATTGTTAACAGATTATTAATACTAATTTACCTGAAGAAATTATTTTATAACCAAGATATCATCGTCATATCATTTAATGCCTGAGAATAAATGCGAAAGGACGAACAAACGGAAAGAAGTTTCAAGTACTGAGAAAGTATAAATAAAATGATTGAAGGTTGATTAACTAAAGGAAATTAGAAATGACTGGAAAAACTGTTAATAATATTGGTTAATGATGAAAATGCACCAATCTAATCATCTGTGTTGGCAAAGTGATATAAATAGTATGTTTGTTATTTGTAACCGAAAAATTGGAAGACAAAAAGATAACAAAAGATGAGATAAAGCACAGGGAGGATAATAGTCAATCATGATGATGACGGTTAATCAAGTTAGAAAATATGGCCGATGATGTGTTGACATTGTTTTTCCATTCATCAATGCTCTAATTAAAAGGGTGCATGGTTTGTTCGATTTCCATTGTTTTTCCATGTAAACATCTTGTCCTAATTTACGATCCCCATTTTTTTACAGTTACTAGAAATACCAAGAGATATTAACTTCATATATTTCATTGTTTGATTGACACTTTTTCTTCTCCATTGTAACAAATCCTCAGTTCTTGCTGTTGAAAGATTAAAAGATAAAACAAGTCAGATGATAAGTATTATTATACGAAAGACATAAACCCTGAGCTTGGTGATAATAGATACAGCCAGGTAACAATCATTACATTTTTGCGCTTTAGAGTGTTTAGTTGTTTTGTTTTCACGTTTCCTTACTAGTAAATATTTCAAGTAAAACCATGGATGTGACTGAATTTTGGGATTATTTTGCACAACAAGCTTCCTCGCCAACTGAACAAAACACCTTGTTGGAAGAAAGGGTGGAAGATACGACACCTTTGCCACCATTTTCATCTATATGTTCAAGTGATTTAGAAACTATATTGAACTCACTTTTCCCTGACGAAGACGCGCTTCAAAATGATATGGATTATGAAGCTGGATACGCACTCGATGATAACCACGACCATGATATGATTTCAAGCTTTGATTCGTTTGAGCGAATTCTTGAAGCAACTCAGGAATACAATAACCAGATTCTCTCGAATAATAACACACAAAATTGTCAAAGTGACAATTTTACAAGTAATTCAGTACTTGATACGTTAGACCAGCTTTTGACCTCATCGTACATCATTAATAAGCCAAACTCTTCATCTTCATTCTCTTCTGATACTTCTGATGCTTCAGATGCTTCGGATGCTTCGGATGCTTCTCTTCAAACTGAGACAAATACGCCATCATATTCAACTCAAAAAAGCACATCTTTAGAGGAACCTTCTGATGTTTTTAAGAAGGTTGAAACTTGGCCTTCACAGCTTCGTCGCCCTTACACAGATCACAAATCTAAAATTTTGCCTCCGAAAGATCCAGGTTTTAAGCCAACACTTTCCCTGTGCACGGACACTTCACTTGTTGATGAACCATGGAAACCAAATGTTTCAAAGAAAATTTTAGCGGCTTATTATACACCGTTAAGCTTGAAGTCAGAGTACATGGCTACTCAAACAGCTCTTGACGAGTTTCAAACACTTGCTTTGAAAGAAATTGTTTCAGCTTTTCATGATGTCGCTCTTCGTAATAACATTACCTACAAAATAGGACAAAGCAATTATCCTGATTCATGTCCAAAAACACTTGTGAGCACATGTAGAAAAGTAAGGGCGTACAGGCGATTGCTAGACAGTGATAAAGTAACTCTCTTGTCCAGTGTATTTTTCGATGTGATTGCAATGAAAAGTGTTCTCACTTATGATCACCTAACCGATAGTTGGAGTGTAAGTTGATTTTAGACAGTCGATAGAGCCAATTGTGTTTTTTTAAATTCAAAATATAAGTAGTAGTTGTAGCACTCGGTACAGGAGTACTCGGTTAAGGAATTTTTATCAGTCGTCAGTGCTTTCGTTGTTCCAGCTAGTTAGTGTTATACAAATTTTTAAATTAAATTATCCCAAACAATTAAATTTCATTTATGCTGACGGTGAAAATTACCTTAGCTTACTACTCCTGTGTGTGTTATTCACCTGTAATTAAATTGATCAAATTGTCCTATTGTCTTCTAGTGTTCAGGTATACGAGTTGATAGAAGGGACGTTTTCCATTTGGATCCCTCTCTGCACAATGGCATTGTTCGTGTTATCGAGACCTTTCCAGATCGATGGCGAGGAGATTTAGCAGTTGCAGCTCTTATTTACTTGATCATTATCTTCAATCCAGATCTGCCTAATCTCAAATTTAGTGAATCCATAAGGTTAATATTGAGATTACCGATAACTTTGCTGCTCCATAATCTTTATTGAGAGTGTCTGCAAGATTTTCCGTAAAATGGTCCGAATCGACAGGCAACGAGAAAAGAGAAAATCTAAGATAGAGTAAAATTTTAATATTAAATTATTGAGTCTTTCAAAAGCAGATTGAATACGCTGTATAGCAAACACATTGAGCTTTCGTTTTGAAGTCATGGTAGGAAGTTAAACTGAACAACCCAAACTAACCTCCATTAACACACTTCTAATACAGCTTGCTAATAGTTGTTAGCTCTAGGTCAGTTCAATTTTTAAGGTTAGATCGTCTTAAATCAAACTTCATAAACAAAAAATTAAAAATCCCATTTACTTGTTAATACAATTACAAATACGACCGTTGCCATTAGTCTGCCATCTTGTGTGAGATAAACAAAGGTTCTTTTTCGTGTTTATGATTTGTTAATTTTTTTAACTATAATTTTATTAGCTACTTTTATGATCTCTTTGTTTTATTTTTAATTTTGATTTCCTTCTTTTTACAGGATAGAACAATACACTTACATTTACCTGTTACAACGATACTTGGAAACGACTTGTGAATTTCCATATGAAGCATCAGATTACCATTATCGTTTACTGGCCAAAATCGAAGAGATTCAAAACCTGAGACAAAACATGCAGAGAGTTTTTGAAATTGTTAGCGTGAATTTCCCGCTATCGGGACGTATAACTACATTGGTTCAGTGTAATGGTACTTGCTATTAATAATTTACAGTTTTCTTGCTGCTATTTAACTCGTAATTTAACCATCCAATTGCTGTCATACTTGATTTAAATCTGCTATAATAATATTTGTTGTATTTTATTTTACAGATTGACCTAAGGAGTTTGATCACGGACCATTATTCCGCACATCATCATCAGTAACTAATTAGTAATTACACTTGTTAAAGACGACGAAATGATAAGAAATTCTTCCTTATGACGCATTTGACGTGATTTTAGGAAGGAAAACAGTGTTGAATATGTATGACAAGCTTGGAAATTTCGTCTAAAATTTACCTTCATTTAACATTCTCCATACAAGTTCGCCTTAAATTTTGTTTCTATGTTTGACGAATGAATTGTTTTCATATAAACTTGATTTATAAAGAGCGAGTCAGTTATGTTAAACAAAATATCAACAATAACAATGGTATCATAACTCCTAATCTGCGAAAAGTTTTATTAGATTCGAGCCCCAGTAATGATTGTTGGTGATTCCCACATTGAAATCAATCCTTAGTACGAGTGAAAATGAGGGCATAGTCTTAAAACTGACACAATCCGTTCGGATATTTGGTAATTCCTAATGAGTTTATTGTATTTTTGTCAGTCGTCAATTTGATTGTCAGGCAATTTTAACAAAAAATTAAAAAAACACTTAAAGCATAAAAAATGAATTTTTTTTCTGGAAGACAAGGTTACAATGTCTACATTAAATGTAAAAATATTCATGCTTTTGCTGTTTTCGGTAAGAAAAAACACAATTGTTGACATCAACTGATGTCCAAACTAAATAATAAACATGAATTTCTCAGTAACCCGAATTTCTAGAATGCTCTAGCTCCTTTCGTGGATGTATTTCAACCATGGCTTTCATGCTACGTAAAAATTTTCTTTATAACCCGTTTAGTTGCGCTTCAATTTTAGCGCAAAAATTTCATGTTTTGACTTAATGTATTGCGTAGTTGTATAGATTGAATTCAAAAAAGACTAAAGATAAAAGGATTTATTAAGATTGCGTCCTGATTATTGTTCAGCTTTTTTCCATCAAAGAGATGCACTTGATACGCATCACCTCATAATAGAATGGGGGAAATGAAAATAAAATGAACTTCCTAGAAAAATTGTTTCCCTAATCGATAAATATTATTTTTATCTTTATTCAGTACAAAATTACTTCATTTTTTTAAATCCGAATTTCGACTGAATTGCATCAGATTAAGTCAAGAACGACTAGATCTGATTCTTTTCCTTTGACTATTCATATTTACCCAATGCCCAGAACTTCTCAATAGGACGAGCTCGAAGAAAATTTTGGAAGTTTCATGAAATACCATTCATGGAATACCATGATTCATATCCATATCCATATCATCTATATCCATCATTCATGATTCATGATTCAATGTATCTATTCCAACGAAATCAATATCGCTAACCAACTTGGAGTAATCAAAACACAGCACATAAAAACTTTGAGGTCATTATTTTCAGCAGTCGACCTGATGCTGAATTTACTTTCACTTTTTTTCCCCATTATACCTTTTTATTATCCGGTAAATGTTAAACTTGAAATTCAGGCTTGAAGTGTAACAGGTAAATTTAGAGTCAAATGCATCTGAATCACAATGAAATTAGATAACTCTTTTCGCAAGATCATTCGCTCGGAATGAAACATTTAATACACGAAATTTTGATAGCAAATTAATCAAAAAGGACAATCTTTTAATTTAAAAATTTGTTTTTGTAATATTATTGTTAAGGACCATGGGTCATTGTTTTGGGGATCATTTTAAGAAACTTTGTGTAGCTCTATGAATAGCCTAGCATGAGAATAGGTTAGTCAAATTGGTTATTTTGCTAGCTTAATTTGGCTTCTTATTAATCATGAATTAAGTATAATTGAAAACTAAATTGATCTATTTGCTGAACTTTCTTCTTCCTTATCTCTAGTAGTCTCGAAATTTTCGCAGTACGTAAAAATTTTACCTGGTGACCTTTGAAACGCAAATAAAAAGCTGCGTATAAATATTCATGGATCTCGTCGCTTTACTTTGGTATTCACATACAAACGAGAGCGACCTTATCTTTTGAATAATTAATATTATCATTTCACAAAAATATTGAGATTTGTCATCGATTAGGTTTATCGATAGTGCATTGCCTTGGTTATCAGTGAAATTCAACCATAACTTTAACCTAGCTAGAGATGTAAAGCTGTTAAGCAGCATTTTACAACAGCTATTTTAAGTAACAAAATGAATTTTAAGTTAGTAACGATTGAATATGTCCGGACCAATAATTACAAATTACTTAACACTTTATTGTGCTCTGCCAGTTATGCTGGAATGGGAAGTGTTTTTACCCTACTTGGATCATCTTTACTTGATTACCAGATTTTGATAAATGAAAATTTCCAAACAGTGGCTACTCTTGTCCAACAAAGAGCTGTTGGATACATTGTTGGGGCGCTCTTAGGTGAGTTTAAATTATTTTATAAAAGCTTAATAATGAATAAACAAACAATTAATATTCAATGAAATTTTCATCATTTAGCTGGATTTATTGAAAAATATGTCAGCAAAGTTTTGTTTCTTAGTTTATCAAACCTGGTTCTTGGTATTTCTATAATTGTATCTCCGTGGTTTAACAGTTTCTGGCCATTATCGGTAGCTACAATATTTGGCGGAATATCTCTGGGGTTTCTCGAAATATGTTAGTACCAAGTTAATCAAATTATCACCTAATATAATAATCCTTCGTCTATCTAATTATATTTCCCAAAATTATAAGTTTGCAATGTTTACACTGCGCTGTTATGGAAAGCACAAAGTACTAACTACCTTCAAGCTCTTCACCTGTTTTTTGATGTTGGTGCTTTGGTTGCTCCGTTGATTACACGACCTTTTTTACTGCCCATTGATTTTGATGATTACAATAACCAACAAGGAATCAATTCAACTGATAGTAAATCTTACACCAAAGATGATGTTCTCATTCAATATCCTCACCTCATAATGGGTATATTCCTTGCTGCTGTTGCCATTATATTTTATATTATTTTCATCTATGGTAATGACCAAGTTGAAAGTGATGATGATAATGACGAACATGAAAAATCAACTTACAACAAACCAAATGACGGTGAAAGATCCAAACAAATACTGGCCATCGTTTTGACTGCTTTAATTGTTAATTTTGAATTTGGTGGACAAAATCTCGTCAGTAAGTAAAGATTGCTCAATATTGCTTATCTTCAACAATCTGAAACTAACTTGTCTCTAACAGTATGACTTACTGAACAAAGTAGTTTACCTTGCAACAACCCAGTTGGATATAGTACAGTGATTACCGGTTTAAGTAGCTTCAACTGAATCTAATTTTATCTGATGAGACAAAACCAGTAACCATTCGTGATTAATACATCTCTGATGTTGAGGAAAAATTTCACGGAATTTTCACTTTTTTTCATTATTCCAATCTTTTAAGGTGCTCTTGGTCCAGCTTTTGGCGTTAAATCTAATTTGAGATTGGACAAACAAGATGCTGCCCTTTTGGTCACAATTTACTGGTCGATTGCCAGCATATACAGGCTCGTGTTGATTCCATTGACAATTTACTTTACAGAAGCAACTTTAATCATATTCAATGTAATAATAGTAATTTGTGGAGCTTCAGTTATGGCTGCTGGAGCTGATAGCAATTTAACATTGACTTGGATCTCATTTGGCCTTCTTAGCATGGGCTTTTCGCCTTGTTTTGCTTTCTCTTTTGGCCTTATTCAGCGATATTTTACGATATCAAGCAGGGTTACTTCACTGATCTTCTTCTTTGGGACTTTGGGTGAATCCATTCATCCATGGGTTGTGTCTAGATTCATGGAATCATCTTCATCTTTTTATACCATTTACTTTGCAACAATAGCACTCATCAATTCATTTTTATGTATATTTCTTGTAATTCTCATGGTTAAATTTTATAAGAAAAGTTCTCCAAATAGAGACGAATATCAAAGATTAGATTAATGCTATTAACAGGGTTTTTATTAAAATACAATTCAAGTTGACAAAGCTCAAAAGATCACTAATTTACTGTCTCTCGTGATTGTAATGAAAATTTGATTTTGAAAAGCAAACTCAAAAGGTTTCTCTCAATCAACCAATGTTCAATAATATAATCACATGATACCGGCATTTAGATGATCACTGATCATTGATCACTTTTAACATGTTAATATGCTGTTCCAGTTTAATATTGAATGCAAAAATAATGTAATTGTGAATATTGGTGACAAATTAAATATACATGTAAAACATGCGAAATGGATTGATTTAATGTTATCAATTAAATAAATAAAAATTTATTAATTATTATTAATACTTGTAAACTGAATGAGAAGATAAATGAAATCAGCAATCAGAACCAAACTGGTAATAACAAGACAAAGGTTGCTGTTTTGATGATGATGATTAGATTATTGCTATAAATTGTGATTTTCATTTTTAACTTACATTGAACAAACCAATATTACAATGAATTGATCGCAATAAAAATATCCTGTCATTGAAGTAAACAAGATCAAGTGGATTTAACTAGATTAGATGAATGGTTAGTTGTAAAAATTGTTTACTATTGCTTTGTAAGATTGTGAATTCATCCAATGAATTCAGTTGATTTTGCATTATATCAAATACAAATTCTTGAAATCTATTTGAGTATTAAATCAAAGCTGAATAGATTTATTTCATGAACGAAGGCAAAACGCATTATAATAGCTTGTTTATGGAGTAAACCTCTTGTGAGATAAAATGGTATAAAGTCTCATTATTTGTTTACATCTTCCTCAATCCATCAGGAAGAGGAGTGATTCAAGCTGAGTCAACCTTCATCTTTTTAATACCTTGAAAACAATCAATTGTTAACAGCTTATTAATATTGCATCCAAAAGAGACTGAAATATAAGATAATAATAATGAAAATCAGTGGATTAATCATGAAGCTGTCTGCAGATAAAAACTAATAAAAGCAACATATTGACAATTTGAAAATATCTTTTTCAATGGTTTAACCTAAATGAGAAAATCAGAATAGTATCAACCAAATAAATAAATAAATAAATACAGACATAATTCTGGATGAAACCAAAATTTAATATTGGACTAGAAAATGGTATTAAATATCGTTTCTCATTTCAGGAAACGAGGCTTATTCCTAAATCAATGATAGAATGGGTGCAAAAATAAGACTTTTGTAAAGTTTAACGTCTCCTGATGATCCCCTGCAGAAAGGAGATGAACAAACGATAAGATACGTAGCAAAATAAAGATGATTTTAGAGGACCAAACAAATTAAATTGCAGATCTAGTACGGCATAATGAACCATAATGTATCAAAAGATGATTCTAGGCTAGTGTTGTTCAGGATTCTGGTTAAATGTTAAGACTGTTACCATGATTATATCGATAGTATGCATTTTATACTGTACGGTATATAGTAATTTGTTTTGATGATCTAAATTTATCTGTTTTAACTGGATTTGGTTTTACAATGGATAAAATCAGCTAGTTGGTCCTCTGAAACCACTGAGGCCCAGCCAGGGATAGATGAGGAAGGTAAATTGAATCCAGACATAGCTTTCTTTATCTGTTCGATTTTATCTTGATCTAATTCAATATCTGGTCTAGCAGTTGACTCTAATTCTTGAAGCATTTCGTCTTTTGGAGCTGGTGGTAGAAGCGAATCTACTGGAAACATTGAGGAATTATAATTTGTATCATGGGTAGACGGAAACTGCTGACACTCAAAGTTTGAATTGTCCTGCTGGTTAACTGGTGGACAGCTACAATCCCTATCTTCGGTTTCTTGATTGAGTAATTGATAACCCATGTTTTCATCAGCATCAGAGTCATCATCATTTCCAACATAGTCTGCCTCATCATCGTCTTCATCAGAAGAGGGATCCGGGAAGTTGTAAGGAGGAGCACCACTTAAATACTCATCATTTTGATTAGAACTTTCATTGGGTCCAGTATCAGGAGCCATTTTACATCGATTTTTAACCTTAATTCTAGAAAAAAGCAACACAAAAAAATAATTAACCACTTGAGATTTACTTTATCAGTTGCTCAACGAAATCAGCTGGTGAGATCCCAGTTGTTATGGCAACATTAGCTTATTAGGTTGATTTGATTCATTTGATCATTAATAAAATTAGATTTAGAAAGGTTGAGAAAATGATTAACCAATGCACGACCAATGAAATGCTTCAATATCAATTTTGGAGATCATTCAATTAAGTCTTGGTGGGTGAATAATGGATGCTTCATATGCAGGTATAGCGGGTAAAATGATGATTATTTAAAATAAGATTCAACTTGATTTTTGAACTTCATGCTGATCCATCGCCTCATGAACGTGATCAGTGAAATATATCTATTAATTCAGATTAATTTTCTGATCGACTTTTAATTAATCTTTCTGTCAACAAGGATTCACAATTTAACACAAATCCATAGATGGATCAAATTTTCAAATGCTTTCAGTTTCACTGATTTCTTGAAGCGAGGTTTTAGCATTTGGTTTGAATAGTGATGACTAAAGCTAGATTAGCATCTATTGTGTGATCGACTCTGGTATCAGTGAAACGTAAAAGTGGTTGAAATATTAATCACTAAACTTTGTATATTGTTAAAGATTTGTCAAGGCAACGATTAAGATCAATTATTTTTGCTCGACTAATCGATATCTTACAAGGGTTACACTCGACAATTTACTATTAATTTACTCATTTTTCCCTGTTAATTTGATTTTAAGTTTCATAATTAACAGGGAAACAGTAAATATTCATGTTCAAAATGAATCAATTGAACACAAAATGTGATCAAACATCTTGACTGGTTGAAATAACAAAAGAGTTCATCAATCCACAATTATCAAACATCTAAAGTCTAAAGTATTAAAGCATTATTACCATTACTATTATTATTAAAACCGGCCTGATCAAGTTAAATTGTTAGATTGAAGTTAAGTTGATATTTGCAAGAGCCTTAAATATTTATTCAACAATAATCCAATAACTGAAAATGAGAGTTAATCAAGCAATCAGTTTATTAATAATTGTCATCTCAATATCAGCTCATACAAGATCTCTAATGAAAGTGTTAGCTTAATCTTCACAGTAATTATCCAAATACTATTCAATGTAAATTGATAATCAAGAATACGAATATTTTATTATCAGAAATCAGATAATGCATTGAATTTAATATTAAATTGGTTACAATACCAATTCTGAGCACAAATTGATCAGCAAAATATTGCAAAACCAAATTAATTACAGCCAGAACCGATCATTAACTTAGATTTAACTCAACCAAAGATAGACTCAGATCTTAAACAGCTTTAAATAAGCCTTGAATCTGGTTAAATTGGGTTTAAATCGCAAAACTCCGCAACAATTTATTTGTACATTTTGTTAGCTAAATAGCAATTGAGGTTGGGTCAGCAATCGATTAATATTGGATTATGGATTGTTACAAAATATAGATTATCAACCATTTCAATCAACTAACGAGAGTGAAGTATTAACTGATCAATTGAATTGAACGGTTGAGACCTTGTCAGATAATTGTTACCAATAAACAGGCATTCTGTACAGTTAATGAGAAAAAGATTTGCAATATTGAATAGTATATTAATAAAGCAATATTTTAAGTGTTACCATTGAAAGTAAACTTTAATCCTGATTGTGTTGATATCAAAATTAAGTTGCAAATTGATTAACGTGTACAACTCCAGCAGATCAGTTAATTGTCTCGACAACTACAATGACAGTAAACTACGCAATCTTAATCCTGTTGAAAATTGAAGAGCCATACAAAACTGAAGACAGTCTTTTATAAAATAATCAGCTAATCATGATAATCATTTCCATATAAATATAAGTGAGCAGAATGATTAAAAGGTTTCCAGTATCGAAACAGAATCCATCCAGTTTTGTTAACATCCCAAAGTAATACAAAAAAGCCACATTACTTTATTAGACCTTAGTTTGTCTTTATTTACCTTCTCATTGTCGCTTTTATTTTTTTGACTTTCTCGTTTCCTTGTTGCCATTATTTTCAGCCATTTCTGTCTTCCTCTCAAAACGACAGCCAATCAAAACTCTCAACTGTGAGAGCGATTATCTGTGATTAAAGTCAACCAGTTTCATCTTGTTGGTTCATCACCATCAACCTCACCATCGCCAGTTGGTTGCCTTCATCGTTGTCCTCATATTCATTTATTTGCTTGCATTTTGCTAACACCATTTCCCATAAAAGACGCATTTTCTGTCCATTATTAACTATCATTGAAACTTTGACCAAATCCAATCTTCGATCATGTCATCAATCCCATGTGCTACTTACAGTGCCTCAAAGGTTCATGAGTATGTTAGGAAAGACCAAAAAGGAGGAAAGAAACACTCCATGAAAGATATAAACAACTCTGGTTCTTGTAAGTAATCTAGAAGATGCATTTACCATTAATTGCAAATCATTTCATTGAAAAATTAGCTAAACAGTTGATTGTTTACAAGAATCCTTCACTAATTTAATTTCACTTATGTACAGAGTGATTATATTTTCAACATTGATAAGTTTAATCATTTAAAGATACCGGTTTTGATATTGAGTTAGGGTGAAAGAAGAATCTTGTAAATATCTTTAATGTTGGCCATTTTCAGCATAGATTTAGATCGCCATTACAAGATCAGCTTTTTATCTTCAGTTTTCGCTATTTTCACTAATAGGTAATATATTTTTGCTTACTTTAATTACTTCAGGCTTTAAAACCCAAAACATGATCTTTGCAATACAAGATTTGTTTAGAAATGTAAGATTTAATTTTCAAACACTAACTGTCTATTATTTTTATAATTTTTCACAGTTACTTTATTTGCAGACACCCAGGATGAACCGCAATATCACTATAACCACAAATTAATGAACAGTATTTGGGGTTTGTACAACCAATATGCGCCTGAAGCTTTCCAAAAGAACCAAGAAGTTTATATGAGTTATTCTTTGGTCCCGGGAATGACCAGGTAGTTACTAAATTATTGAATCAACCTTAAACATAACTTTACCTCAAACTGAATCAACTGAATTCTAATCTCTATGCTTCTTCTTATACAGAAATCTTCTGGTACCCGGGACATTCCACTGAGGTGATGTTTCCATTGGTAATATCCAGTTTATGGTTGATCACACTCTTCACTTTTCTTTTCGATTCGATTTCCTGGTCGATTTTTTTTTTCATTAATTAGCTAGTTAAATAACGACTAGAATAAATGTAAATCACCTTTCAACTGTGATTACTTCAGCTTTAATAAAATATATCGTTTCAGAAACAAATCTTTTTTATGTTATTCTAATTCGCGTTTGAATGTTTCTTCCCTGAATAGAAGATACGGTAATTGTGATTTATAGATCTTTTCTGGTGTTCTTTTATTTCATTCTCAATAAATAATAATTAACGAAAATTATCTTGAATCGCTTCTTATCAAGTAATACTCATAAGCCTCAGCAGTTCAAGATTGCTATAATCAAATAAATTGATGATCTTAGACTGAGTTCAATTATGTGCTCAAATCTAACAATGAAATAAATAGGAGTTTTCACTTTTGACAAAACAAAGTTAAAAACAATTGACAGCATTATTAATATTAAACAATAAATTAGGTTAAATTTTTATTCACTAGACATTCTTTTGTTAATTTAACTATATTTGGTAGACCAGTTTCTGCTATCATTAATAGCCCGTCCTCTAATGATTCTTGCAACAATTTTTCATCAAAATTATCAGGTTTCAAAGGTAATATAGTTTCCTTGTAAATATCTCTGATCTGATTCAATGTCTTTTCTGTCTGAGAAAAGATTAAGGACAATAAAGAGCACTTTAAACGAGATGACTCCGTGATCGAGGTAACATTTTCAATGAAAAGATCAGAAAGTTGGATTGTGCTTAACCAAACAGTGCACCGGGCAATTAATTGAAGAGTCAGTTTCCAAAAATTAATGAATAAAGGTGGCAAATAGATTCTTTGGGTTGACCAGCAATCATTGATTGACTCGAGTAATACGATTAATGGAGAAATAGTAAATTTCTTTTCCTCTTGAGGTTGATAAGTGTAAGGCTGTTTAAGAGCATATTCAAATCGAGAAGCGATTTCTTGAAATCTTATGCGAAAATAAACTTGAGTGTTGAATTTTAGGATTAAAAGATGTAGTTGCAAGTTTATCGGCAATTTTCCGTCCTTTTGTATTTCTCCTTTAAGGGAATCTAAAAATTTAATAGTGGCAGTATAATTGGAATGAAACTGATCGGGATTACCAGATGCAAATAAAGATGGACTCAAAAGAGTCAATGATGAAACTAGCTCATTCCAAATACGACTAATGAACCAGATAGAGCAATCATCTTCCAAATGAAAAAAAACATTAAATTGACTTAATATAAGATTTTTGACATCATCGAAAAATTTTTCAGTTCCTAAAGCTTCCAATCTTGATTCAGAAATTACAGAAATAAGATACGGTCGTATTCTACCAATTAACATTTTCTCGAGAACATTCAATTGTCCGTTGAGCAAAAATATTGTATAAAACCGTTGAATTTTAGACCCATCAGATCTCGAAATAATTTGGACGAATGACTTTTCCATTATACGACGTACTCGTTCAGTTAAATTCCTTGATTTCGATTCCAACTCAGCTGATGTGAATATTTTTAATGGACCAGAGTTATTATACTCTAGATTTACAACTATTTCTTCCATTTGAATTGCTATTCTTTCAATTAATGTGATATCTGGCTTCAGATCAGCTGTTTCAGTGTCAGAGTTTTCAATAGCAGTACATAAACTTTCCACTTTTTGAAGATTCCTATGGACATTCAATATCAATTCAATTTGTTTTCTTTTTTGTTGTGTAAGCTGTAATTGTTGCATCCTCCCAGAAATTTCATCAAGAGAAGCAGCGAAATCATCTTCAACCAGTTTTATATCACTTCGAATACTTTCCAAAGGCTCTATCAGGTTATTTATATTCGTATCAAGCCCAACCAAATCATCCATCAAATTTATAAAATCACTGTAATCTTCATTGATAGTATCGATCAAGGCAAGTCGACAAGTTCTCAGATAGCTACTGAGATCTTGTCTCAATTGTTCCAGTGAAATATCGTTCCGGTGGTTTTTAATGAAATCATCTACCGTAAAGTTGTCTTGAAGGAACTCTTCACCGGTGAAGCAAAATCCTTCATTGACTTGAGGCAGAGCACTAACGTCCATGGTATAGTTAGCATGAACTGAGACGGAGCTGGTATTTAGCACTAAATTAATAAATAAAAGAAATAAATTAATCAACTAAAAAAATCAATTACAATGTAAACAATTTCGATACATTAATTTTTTGCTAATCATATGTTTATTTCAATGACGCAAACACTTTGTATACTTCAACTTTCAGCTCCATCTAGTATTTTTTATAAGAACACTCACTCATTCTTACTGCCATCTACTGCTCAATATTTATAAATGTTTGAGCTGACTCGATTGAATTGAGTCGGTTGAATAGATTAAATTGCGACTTTTATAATTTATCTAACTATCAACGATCCTATGCCATTTATTTTCAATTATCCCTTTAATTTCTTTCTAATTTTAGCAATCTAAACTAGAATAATTGAAATTAGCAAAACTGGTTAAATTCTCAATAGTTTTAATTTATTGTTTCAACTCGCCAATTCGATAATTTATGACTGTTTTTAATATCTAAATTTTCCAACGTTTGAAAATCAATTCAATTATATTTACTTAAATAGGCATCGATAATACCATCGTAGTACTATTATCTTGTTTTTTTATTTGTAATCTTCAGATGACTTCAGACATCAGCTGTGCATTGCAAAAACCTTTTTGTCAATAGATGTGACTTGAATTTCTACGTTGTTATTTATTCTCCGAATTGTGCAAATCATCAATTGTTTTACCGTGAGTATTTTATTTTCATTTAGTCTACCTCAAATCAACTTCAGTCATGATGTTATATGCTGGAACGTCCATCTTTCTAACTACTGTGTTGATTTTATTGAAGACAATGATTATTATGATGAAATGACGCATTTCAAATCAATTATGGTTTCACTTTTTCAACAATCTTTCATGTGCTTTATGTCATGAAAGATATTTTAGCAAATAGTTTCAGGATGATTATGCTTGATGACTTTGAAACCCATTAATTTAGAAACTGCTTCTTCAATTTCACTTCGTTGAATTAACTCTTTGTGCTATTTTAACATAATTTTAGTGTTAATAGCTTAATAACGACTGAAAAAACATCACATATAAATTCATCTCCATTTAGTTGTCAGCCAATACTGAACACATATTTACATTTGAAAACTATTTATAAATTGAACTAACAAAGTATCTTGCAATTGTAATTTTCATCACCTGTGACAACGTAACGTTTTGAGATGCTTTCCTCAAACTTTTGTATCAAAAAACAGTTTTCCTTGATTATATTTAAGATAGATTTAGGAGAGGTTTCTATTTGCATTTTTGACGATAATGTGATTCTTTAATTTTTCAATTATGATTTCTAGATCTTATTCCGGTTAAATGGGTCGGACTGAAGTGTTTACAACTCTTGTTGGATTCTTTGCTGTTTATGGTTTCTTTTCCTTGATGTTTAATTCATCAACTATTCGCGAAGATGTCTTGGTGAGTTAAACCTTAAACTACAAGCTATAATTCAAGTATCATTAAATCGAATTGATCAATAATATGTTTTTCTTCGTTTGAATATCAGAAATATGAATATGTTGATCCAAGGAAAGTTGACAAAAATGCGCAATTGATGAAAATTTTGAAAGATGCTAGTGAAACGGACGAACCAATCTATCGACGAAGATAGCAAAGGAGCTGGACTTGAATCAAATGTTTCTCTTATTGATCTTTACTTCCATTGGAAACCAAATCAGAGTTAACTTCAAAGAAACTAGTAAATAAGTCAACCTTACTGAATTCGTCTATTTTCTTGACAATATTTTAGTACTTATTTTAGCTCCAAAAGATCTGTTTCTGATATCAGTTGGCTTACAAATTGATATAGCGATATCAGCATAAAACCATTAAAATACAAGATTTAACATTGTTCTTAGTGAAATCGATTTCGTGAACAGATGTTGAACCAACCTAATGATGCGGATTAATACAGAGTGGGAGATTCAGAGATCACTATCATTCTCTTGTATATTTGGTTAACTCGAAGTAAACAAGTTGAAATTACCTGGTTTTAATGTTATACTAATTCGTTTACTTGACAATACTCCAATTTTATTCACAAATTTATAATCTTTACATTTTATAGACTCAATCAAATCATCTGATGAGTTGACCGAGGAACAGAATTGTCCAAGGAACTGGCATTAACTAATAAATCATGTTTATAAAAACAGTAATAATTAATCATTCGTTTCGATAACGCCCAATGGTTTGGTATCTGCATAGTCTTAATGAAATGTCATCACGAGATAGGTACAAATCAATTAACCATTACTTATGACCAAATCGATTGGTTTCGGTAATTTATGTATATTTAGTATTATAATAGCTACGTGATAGTTAAGGTCGAAAGAAATTTAGTTTAACCAATACTAACATTATTCAACATTCGTGAAGACTTTTTATGTTCATTATTGAATCAACAAACGATTGAATTGACTTGGAATGAAAAAGACTTGAAAGTTTATCGAGAGTGTTATCAAATTGATAATGCATTACAACGATTCTTACTTGAAGTAATTGGGTTTATCAAGAGAACTGAATAGAATGATAAATCTGGGTAGATTAAAAAGTAAATCTCACCCGAATGATTTACCAACTAATGATGAAAATTTGAAATTTTAAAGTTTAATCTCAACTACAATCTATGATTTTAAATCTGGTCGAACTGGATTCTTTCTAGTGGAAAATGGCAAAAATATTGTGAACTTCAGTTGCTGTATAATTCCTATTTCAATTTTCTCCTCAAGCTAGTCTGCCTAATCCGTAATTTTAGGGAACCAGCATATCAATAAAATGCTAGCAGCATTATTAAATAAGGATGCTTGGATTATTATCATTGTTTTAAATGATCAAACATTCGTTGATTACTCATTCAACTCACTTTACCTCGCCCTATCTTTTCCTCAATACTCCCTTTCCTCTTCTCATGTCTTCTCTCTCTCTCTCTCTTTCCCTCTTCTTCTTTTTCTGTATATTTGGTGTATATGCAC
The DNA here is from genome assembly GCA_028476895.1 of Tetranychus truncatus. Classification (NCBI taxonomy): domain Eukaryota; kingdom Metazoa; phylum Arthropoda; class Arachnida; order Trombidiformes; family Tetranychidae; genus Tetranychus; species Tetranychus truncatus. The sequence continues at coordinate 7,955,390 of CM052061.1, forward strand.
AGTACTTCTGTTTTTTCTTATATCTTACATTCCAACCAGTGGATGTCAAATTAAACTAGGTTTGAAATCCATCCTCATTTTAATCATTTTAAATTAACCTTTAACATCATTTTTCACAATTGTTTTCTTTTGCTGTTAAGAAGAGTCTACAATAACTATGATCAGGGATGAAACCAGTTTACAAAAAATAAATCTGTTAATTACTCATCCACTTTTATTCAAATCAACCTACTCCTACACTAAAATCAACAAAATTTCTAGTGATACCAGCATTTTATTTAAATGTGTCAATATCAAGAATCAAGTTAATTTTAATAATTCCTGGTCCAACAGCCATGGTAATATTGATTCATGTTGCAATCTCTTCTGCCTTTATGATTCTATGGTCAACTCTATTGCTCTGATAATCAACAGTTGGAAACATACAACATTTTTATTGAATCCCATTATATTAACTAGTTACAATATATCTTCATCTTTATTATTACCTGAATTGTTATCATCACTATTGTTACAATTATTGCCAGCATTAATACAAGGATCTGTGAGAAAAACAAGTAAACAAAAATGTCCAGCCCAAAGCCATCTAAAGTTGCCTCACCTTCAACCTCTAAATTGCAATCATACTCTAGTTCACATTCGTCATCGTCACCTCCACCTTCCTCTACATCTAAAGTAAAAAAAGATGATGTACCTAAAGGACTTAGATCTGTTAAATTAACGAAAGGTTCATCTGGATTAGGTTTTAACATTGTCGGTGGAGAAGATGGTGAAGGTATCTTTATTTCCTTTTTATTAGCCGGTGGACCTGCTGATTTGTCCGGTAAATTATTCAAAGGTGACCAAATAATCTCAGTTAATGGAATTGATCTTGGTGGCTGTTCTCATGAAGAAGCAGCGGCTATTCTCAAAGCGTCAACAGGCGAAATAACCCTTCTAGTAGAATACCATCCAGATGATTATGCCAGATTTGAAAAGAAAATGGTAGAAATGAGAGAAGGTTTGATGATGAATTCTTCTGGAAGTTTAATCACCCGATCAAAGAGAAGCCTATTTGTCCGGTCTCTATTTAACTATGACCCTACACGTGACTCTGGTTTACCGAGTCGAGGCTTAGCTTTCTCATTTGGAGATATCCTAAATGTAATCAATGCTTCAGATGATGAATGGTGGCAAGCTAAAAGGATTAATCCCGGAGGTGGACAAGAAACTAATTTTGGCATTATTCCATCAAAGGCAAGAGTAGAGAAGAAGGAAAAAGCCAGATTAAGATATGTTAAATTTTCAGACAATGGTGAATACAGTTCAAATGGCAAAAAATCTAGCTCTGGCCTATTGGTTGAAAAGAAAAGGAAAAATTTCTCTTTCTCAAAAATATTAGCCTTCATTCGATCCAAGGATGGTGAAAAAGATCAAAATGACAGTAGAGAATATTCGTTAACTAGAGATAAACACCATTTCTCATCATCTGAATCCAACATTGGTGCTGGAACTAGTGCCGAAGCTGATAAAAGTAGAGAAGAGCCTGTGCATTCAATATTTTCTTATGAACCTGTTGTTAAAAAGAAAATTGATTATGTTAGACCGATAATCATTTTGGGTCCTTTTAAAGACAAATTCTATGATGATCTAATTGCATTGCCTGAAAAATTTTGTGCCTGTGTACCTCATACAACAAGGTCGCCTCGAGATGATGAGGTTGATGGACGTGATTATTATTTTGTGTCAAGAGAAGCAATGGAAAAAGATATTGCTGCCAATCTGTTCATTGAATCTGGACAGTATAAAGATAATCTTTATGGTACTTCAGTTGCTGCTGTGAAGGCCGTTGCTGGAACTTTTAAAACTGGGCGTCACTGTGTTCTCGATGTTAGTATCAGTGCTATTCAGCGTCTTCAAGATGCTGGTTTGGTACCAATTTGCATTTTAATCAAACCTAAATCGGTGGAAAGCCTCATGGAAATAAACAAACACCTTTCTTGGGAACAAGCTAAAGCCATGTTTGATAAGAATGTAAAAATTGAGCAAGAATTTGCCGATCATTTTACCGCAATCATAACAGGATTTACTTTGGAAGAATTTTTAACTAAAATTTTGTTGATAATTGATGAATATCGTGGACCAGAAATCTGGGTGCCATCAGAAGAAGACATTTAGGAAATTTTAATTCGAATTTTCACATTTGTGAACAATTAAGAGTTCATTGTGTATCTCAAAATTATTATTTTAGCAAATAAGCATTTTATTACTTCGCATTTCATCGCTTCTCACCTCATCACCTTAACACTGACCATTTTCCTGACGTTGCCAGTATAAAAAGCCGAGATTCTTTTAAAAAATGGAAATTAAAAAACAATATTCAATTATTTAAGTATCAAGAAGCAGCTATCAACTTTCGACTCTAAAGTACAATTCAAGTTATTCAATAGCGAGATATAATGACCAATGGTGCTGATTTTGAGTCATCGCCAAAGAAAGCTACTATTTGATTCTGAAACCAAAAAGCAGATCATCGCATACATTTTTAGCAGGAGTTTAAAGTATGGTTATTTTTAACAATGATCAAAAGCTTCAAGCTTCGTGCCCTTTTAAAATTTTGTGCAGATTTTATCTACTCTTATTTTCCAATTTTTTTCCTCAGTAATTTTTTCTTCTGTAATTTGCAGCAACCCTTTTAATCTGTGCTGCTAATGTTTACAATTACTAGTGTTGTATGTACATTTAGTATTTCTGTGTTCGTGTCTAAAACTTTTGTTCACTTTTCTAGTTGGTAACTGTTCGACTGTTTAATTTGGTTTTAATTGAATAACAAATGAACTCACGTTAAAGAATTATCAAAAAATATCAAACTCTGAACAATTGAATTAAACATTTTTATAGTTCAGACTTAATTTATTTAACAAGATATCTTCTAATATTAAAATCTATTATTTTAATTTTTTAAATGATGTCTGATGGATCAGCATTGGTATTACTTAGTTTTGTCGATCAACCAATTCCAGATGAAAGTAAAGTCAAATGGTTTGCCAATAAAATTGGTGGCAAGCCTTCTTTTCCAGAATCAATTGATGACGGAATGTCGATCAATTTAATCAATGACCAGATAATTTGTCGCAACTGTTCGAGCATGATTTGTCAAACTCAATGTTCGGTTGATAAAAGCTCAAGTATAGTCAATAATAATAACATTAGATAATGTTTATCCGGGTTTTAAATCTTATGCCTCAACGAGCTGCTCAATTTTATCGAGTTTTAGTCCTGATTTCGGCCTAACGGTTAACCTAATCGATGAAACTTCTAACCTTAGCTCGTTATATTTTGCATTTTACGATACGATCGTTAGGCTTAGGTTTAAAATCTCGTCAAGAGCTGCGAAGGGGCAAATAACACAAAAACGATCATTCCATGATCAAAATCACTGGACTATTCAATTTAACCTTCCTATTCTTTTGTGTTCCCAGCTAAGTGAAAGCTATCCAAAGTGTAACGCTAGAGTAGGTGAAACACCCAGGTAGCAAGAAGTAGATTCATGTAATAAAGAAATATTTTCTTATTTTGTCGCGATTTCATAAAACCAGATGATTAGTATTTTTTTATAATATAATTTAATAATATTTTAACATTGGAGTGAAATAACCACGTAAATAATTTCAACATTTATTGCAGTTAAAACATCTGAAGATAAATTGTTGGATTTCGTCAATTTATTTCGTTATTCCTGTTGATAAAAAAAATAGAGTTGATTAGCTGTTGATTCTTTGGAATTGAAAGGCTTTAATAGATTAATATTAAAATATTTTCTACCTAGAAATGAAAGAAGTATCCTAGTTGAATTATCTACCGTCTTAGTAACATCTTTCGGCTCACCAATTTTAGGGTTAACTTCAACAAAATCAATACACCTTATTGCATTAGTCGAACCAACTGTTTTAGCCAGAGTTAAAGCTTCGTCCAAAGTTAATCCACCGGGAACAGGAGTTCCTGTTGATGGAGCAAAACTAGGATCTAGAGAATCAGCATCAAAGCTCACATGGAGAGGTTTATTAGCTGATGGTTTTAAAATGTCTAATGCTCTTGATGTTGTCTCGCTGATTCCGAGTTTGTCAACATCACCCATGGTAAAATATTTGATTTGAAGACTGTCTAGTAAATGACGTTCGGGAGGATCCAGATCGCGAAGTCCAATATAACAAAGAGATGAACAGTCAAGGTTTGGAGTGATGGAATGAAAAAGGGACGTCAAATCAGCTGAATTTTCAATTTCATTTTGGATCCCTTGGATAAAAAAGGACAACACCATTCCATGAATATTGCCACTGACTGTCGTTTTTTCTGTGTTCACGTCTCCATGGGCATCGATCCAGAGGACTGAAAATCTTGGATTGAATTTGATATGACCAAAAAGGCTTCCAATCGCTGGATTTGATTAGATCGATATAGACAAAAGCAAAGAAAAACAGAAAAGATTTAATGAATAAGAAATTAAGAAAACAAATAAATCATGTACAATATAATACAATATGTCCATCAAAATCATATAAATCTTAAATGGGCTTACATCATTGATAATCAAACACAATTATTCTTATTGTCACATGTTAATTACCTAGAGAATGATCTCCTCCAATATTGAGACAGATTCTATCTTCTTTTAAACACTGGTGAACTTTTTCACTAAACAATTTACTGTAACCAGCAACCAATTGGACATTTTTAAGTTTACTGTTGACCAATTTCTCTGGTAATTTGACCGCGGTAGAATCGTCGCATTGATTGTCCAAGACATCCTTAACGTTTATGTCACCATAATCTACATAATCAATATGTAGATCATCAAATTTTTGAATCAAACCATTTTCTCGGAAAGCTTTCGGTCCATATTGAACACCATCTTTGGATTGTCCTTTATCAAAGCAGCCACCAACCAAACCAATCTTTTGATTCAATTGTTGTGATATAGATGTCGATAGTAATCGGATTATTGATTTGGTTACCATTTGAGTGTTACAAAAAAATAATATGTGTTAATTTGGCATGAAAATCAAAGATTATTAAATTAAAACAATTGAATATCCAAAAAGAGAAAACTAAGTTACAAATATAACTTAACAATCATAACTACGAGAGAAACATTTTTACTAAGCATTAATTCTCAGCAATGTTTGTAGATAACTATTGACATTTTATATCAAACACTTGAAATTGATTCACGTTATAGTTTTATTCATAGCGAATAATCAATTTAAAGATAAAATAGGAGCAATAATCAGTGAATAATCAAGCTCGAAATGCTGATAAATTATTCATTTCTCAAACTAATATAGATGTACTTTTAAGGTGGATTAAACATTGACAAGAGTAAAATTGAGTTCAATTGAATCTTAAAGGCTGTCTGCTTGATGGCGGAAAAAAATGAGAAAAAACTAATTCAATTGAAGTTGTAAAAATAGCCTTGAATTACAACATAACATAATTCTTGTTCTTAAAGTGAAATTATATTAATTTTGGAGGTTTTTTGATAATATAAACCGTTAATCATGAAATAGATGAAGAAAAACCTTGAACATTTTACTATTTATGGCTGGTTATCAAAGATTTTACATATTTTATAATTCGGTTCTAAACTAAACATTTCTCTATTCACAATCATTAACGACTCTTGAGATAATCAGATTGGAGTATTAAGACTTTACTTCATCTTTATGTTCATCAATATATCCACAATCACTTGGATAAGCTATCCATAATGTTGATATGTTAATATAATTACACGGATCACAATGAGTAGTGCTGATTAACACAATAGACTGCAGTTAAGATCAAAGTCCAAAAGATGATATAACAGAGTTTTATGTTTAAATTATGAAATATTTCCCCTAATTGAGTGAATATTTGAATCATTATATGTCTAATATCTTCTCACAAATTGTCAGAGTCAAGCTTCATCTAAAACAAATCTGTTTGCTTCATTTACGAAAGGTTTCACTTGTTCATTTTTAATCTTTGTTTGCCGCCTTGAAACTCTATCCATCAGTATAACAAAGCTCTAGTTACGTTATGTATAACAGTAATCCATGAAAAATTTGCAATTCAATTAAACTAAATTAAATTGGATTGAAGCTGATAATAAATAAACAAGTAATAAAGAGTATTTATTAATCTTACAGCGCCTTCTATCTACTAACAATGCAAGTTATCAGCTTGTACTGTCACCTGTTAGTCCATACTAAAACTATAAGTATCGGATATTGTTTGATCATCAGACTCTGATATCAGACAATATAAAATGATCAAACTTTGATTAACTTCTTTATAAAAAAATTATATTATAAAGAAACGCAGATAACTCATTAAAGAATGATTTCTTTGACTACCATATTGATTGAAGAATAAAAATCATTAGAAAAAAATATGCTTATGCTTTTACGACTTTCAGTCATTGGGAATAGCTTTTTTTAATTGTAAATTCATATTTTATAGACTATCAAATAACCCAGTAACTTCATGATTTAAATTCAATTTTTCAGATGAAAAATATATGCTTGCAATGTTTCACTGAATAAATACATTCTGAAAATACACTTTCACTAAAAACTGAATACGCATTCATTTCATTTTCAATGAAAATACAAATGACTTTCCTCTATATCGAGGTAATCAAGTTTTTCCACCATCCTGAAAAATGGCGTTCATACATTAACTTTCAATGTCTTCAAAGGTATGATTCAACATTTTTAACATTAATGTACCTGTTAACTAATTTCTTGATTTACATCTCTTTTCTTGTTTTCTAAAAAGAGAAATCAATGTTAAAGTTCATCACTAATTCAATAACAGCGCCATATTTTCAGCTTATGCTTTGTTTACTGAATGAAGGATAGGTCAATTAAAGGTCAACAGAATCACTTTCTGTAAACAGAATTTTTTGATAGAAATTCTGGTTACAACAATACAAACTGAGTCAGCTTTTATTTCTATGAACAGTGATGAATAAAAGCTAATTGATAGATCCTATTTTAAGATCTATTGGAATATATTCACAACCTTTTTTTAACAAATATCAAGAAAAACTCAAAACCAAAATAAGCAAGACTTGATTTGATAGGTAAACGATTGGGTTTATTTACAAGGAAAAAGAAATGAAATATTCACGATTCAACGTTCATGTCAGAATCTATGATGAAATCAGACAAAAATGAAATCAGAAAAAAACCGACACGGAGTATTGATTTGGCTCAAAGGTTTCAATTTTTTATTTTAATTTTGTTTTATCAATCACCAACTTAGGAAGTCAATTTCTATGTCAGAGAATTCTGATAATTTACAGAAAGATTATAATAAAAAATTATAACAATCTTCCCCAAAATAATAACTAAATTGACAACCTAATGTGATTAATGGTAATGAATGGTAGGGAAGGAGACAATTGTTGGTCTCAAAGAATAACAATTTAAGTTCAGGTCAACAGAATCATCAAAATAAACCGGAAAAAGATAATTTGTCCCAATTAATGGAAAAGTAAATTTCAAAAAAAAGGTGATTATCAAACAAAAACAATCTCTTTTCGAATCCAAAGATTGAAGACAATGAAGATGAAAGTGGTGAGATGAATAGGACTCGAAGGAAAAGAGGTAGTTGATGAAGAGCATCAAAAAAGGTTTAAACGATAAAATAATTAATCTGATAAATTCTTTAACTGGCCAACCTTTGACTGATGTTCTTCTTTATACAATACAGATCACTGCTATTTACACTGCTCTCCTCCAATCACAAATTCAAAGTAAAAGTGTTACCAGAACCAATAAACGGAAAAAAGCAGCATAAACAGCATTTGTTTTTTGTATAATTTTGCTGGTACAACAGTTTTAGATATTGTAAAACAATATCTCAAAGAGATTTGCTTAAAAATTTAAAAGATCTATCAAATTGATCAAGATCTTTCTAAAAATTGTAAATACCAGCTATTAAGTTAAATACATTTGGGAAAGAGGGAAAAAGAGATTTACTTGATCGGGATCAGTTTATCACGATGTTCCATTTCTTTAAGCTTGGTTTCCAATTCTTCACACCGCTGTTCTAACAAAAGATATTCTTTCACCAATTCTGCTTTGGACATTGTGCTTATCCTTTCCGCATGAATATTTTCATAGGTTTCAAAAAATTGTCTCTGGTTGAAATCTAACTCATCATCAGGGGAACTATAAAAATCATCGGAGGATGCATCATCTGAATTCTTTCGAGATGGGGTACTATCACTCATACATCTTCGTCGATATCCTCCTGTTCCGTTGGGAGTATTGGTTCCAGTAATAGAATGGCTTCCATCAGAGCTGTCTTTAAAATTGTTGTTAGACAAACCTGATGTATCAACAGAGGCTGCAGCCACGGCCGCAACATTGGCTTGTAAGAATCGGTCAATTTGTTCAAATTCAGGTTCTCTCACATTATGGTCATCCATAAGGAACTGAGTTGTATTGTAAGGTGCTAAAGTTTGTCCCAAAACATGCATACGAAGATTTAACCACTTAGCTTTTCTGCTTTCTAGATCATCGAGTCGACTATTTTTACCAAATGATTTACTAAATCTTCTCCCACAGGGTTTCCAACGACGTCTCCATTCACTGCGCCTGTGACGACGAGTCCTTAAATCACTTTTAACCGTTCTTTCAACAGAATTGGTAACATTACTTTTACCTTTATCTTCCTCTTCTGTATTAGGGTTAGCCATACTTGATAGTGTAATGATGAATGGTGGATGATAATAGATGTGAGGAGAAATGGTGATAGTTGATAATGTTGTTGCTACAAGTAAAAATACTATGCAGTAATAATAAAGAGAAGACGTTGATAATAATAATAACAACAACAACAAGTAGTATGTATTATATTAGCAATGGTGAGAAACAATATATTCAATTGATTTCACAAAATAGTTATGGACGCTCTAGACAAGATTTAATTAATGTTTTGAAAAGAACAAAGGAAGATTGATATAGAGATATAGAAAGATTATTTAAAGGGAAGAAAGAGAAGTTCACTTGCACAACATCAGAAGAATAATGAAGAAAAAATGGTGACATGATTACTGGTTATAAAGCTTACAGGGTGATGAAAAAAGCTAAAACCAGATGAATGCGCAGTAGCCAATTGTTAGAGTAAAGCTTTATCTTGATCCTTCAAACAACTTCTTTAAGCTCAGCCTTTCCTACTTAAACAGAGCATTTGCATCACCCTGGTTCAACCAGAAACTGGTTACAGCCTCTCAAAGGTTTTACTGTAATGCAATGGAAGCTGAGATAATGATTATCTCTTGAAATAGCTCATTCCCACTATTCATCAGGCAATTAAACTTCATTTTCATTCTTACCCAATGATCAAAGATTTACTCAACTCAAATTATCATAACAAATCAATTTAAAGTGTTAAACTTTTAAAACGTAAATTAATTATGAAATTACGTAATTAATTAAAATGAAATAAAATTTAATTATTACAGAACCTTTTTTTTAATAGAAACTGTTTACTTAACAAGTCTCATCATTCCTGCATTGTTGGTAAACTCAGCTGATGTAGTCAATTCATGTAATCTTGGAGTGATAGCTTGATAGAAGTAATGGTTGCTTTTTGACCTTACGGTTATTTATGATATAGAATAGTTGTTTCTCAGAATTAGTTGTATTAAATAATCAAATCTAGATTCTTTCAAATTCGCATTCATCAGGTTGATTCTCTAATAGATACTTTGTTCGACAATGGTGTAGATAATGCTGAATGTGTTTTCAGAGATTCAAGTATCTATTTAGTTTTGAGCATTGTTTTTCAATAAGATTTAATAAATTATGTCAATTCCAATTCACAGATAAAAGTCAGGGTAAACACAAATCAGATTTACAAGTAAATATTTTACCTTGTTTCTAAGTAACACCATTGAGAATGTTCAATGCATAACAAAATCATTTTCATTCCAACGTATTTACGTCACTCGCCTCAGTTTTGATTCACATATGACAGAAAGAATGATTTAGGTTCAGCGAAGCCATTGTTCAAATTTGTATATCAAGTTGACAAATAGAAACAGAATAATCTTGCTTACCAATTGAACTTCTTGAAAGGTCATTTTTTATTTATGATATTTTCATCAACTTCTTCTAGAAATATGCATTTTTCTTCATTAAATGCTTTACTGTCACAGTTGTTTGAACAAGTGTAGATTAAAACAGTTCCGTAGTTAAGGTCTACTGAAGATTGAGATGATGGTGATGGGGAAAAATTCAATCGTGAAATTAGAGCTGGCATCAGTTGGAACTCAAATTTCCGTGAAGATCCACAATTCTCGCAGGCTTCAATCGAGTAATTCAAATTAGATTTATTTAGCAATGGTTGACCTTGCCATGAATACCTGATAACCTGTTTAGGAAAATCTCTCAGTTTTTTGTAAAATTTATAAGAGACCTTATCATTACCAAAAATAGTGGAAAGCTCGGGGTTTTCATATTTTTCTCCATCTTCATTAGTTAGAGGTTCATCCTGGCAATATTTCAATTCTTTTTTGGTTAAATACAATTTAAAACTTTTCAAGTCATCTATATTTTCAACATTGATATAATAAGGCTTGAAGTTTAAGCTATTATCAAAACTTTTAGGCAAAAATTTGCACTTCCAATTTGTGTCTTTGGAGTTTTCGAGTCGGTTAAGTCCACTGGAACTGATTAAATTATTGCTATCCTCTCCGTTCTCATCATCCTCATCATCACTCCAACCACTAGTATCCCAGATTTGATCATGTTTCGAATGCGTGATGATTTGGTTGTCTACTAATGACTGAGATTCATGCATTAATCGGGTAACAGCAAAATAATTACACTTTTCTTGAAGGCAAGCAAAAACATAAATTACTCGAAAAGCAGAGCTTTCATCAACCGAACATTGAATTTGACAAATCAAGGAGCACATGCTTGAACATTTCCGACAAATTATCTGGTCATTGATTAAATTGATCAACATTCCGTCATCAATTGATTCTGGAAAAGAAGGCTTGCCACCAATTTTGTTGGTATACCATTCGACTTTACTTTCATCTGGAATCGGTTGATCTACAAAACCAAGCAATACTAACGCTGATGCATCAGCCATGATGTAAAAGATTAAAATGATAAATTCCAACACTAGAAAATTATCTGTTCGGTAAATTAAGTTTGAAATATAAAAACAATAGTGAAAGTGTTTATTTCAATTGTAAACAGCATTTACAGACATGTTATTGTTAGTAACAGTTTACAGCTGAAAGCTTGACTGGAAAATATGGGTTTTAGCGCCAATTACAGATTGATTAAACCAATCGAAATAAATTATTAATCAGTAATTCATACTTCACAAAGCAATTTAAATTTCTTGCAACGAAAAAATTCTAGTTACGAACTAAAAAACAGTTGGTTTAAATCTTAAATGCTTAAAGCGTAAATCATTAACCAGAATATGACAAGCAAATCGCAAAAAAATTAATTCTGTAACTTCGAAATCTTCCTAACTATTTGTATTCTATGTTAACCATAAGTGTTAAATAACAGATTTAAGGTAAAATTTAAAATAATCAAGTCTAACACACTAAAAGGATATTATTAATAACAATTAAAGGATAACTTATTTGGAAATTTAATTTTTTTCTTCTTTTTCTTATTTGATTTTCCCTCTTTTATAGCATAGCTCCGCCTTTTTTATGCCTTTTTATGCCTCTATGCTAGAGCAAAAGCATTGCTTTAGCATAACAAACAAACTGTATTTTTAAACAGTGTTTTGATTATGAAGCAACTTAGATTAACCATTGAATCAAAAAATGGTTAGTCTCATTGATTATACGCCGCTTTGATCATTTTTTTGTGATCATCAGTAACTATACTTCCATTGATTTGAACCAAGTAATAGTTTAATCATGTTCAAGGGGAAAAATTGGTTCACATCTTGGACCAACAACAAGCCTAAAAACCCTCATTCAATTGATCATCTCAAGTAAGTCCATTTAGAATCACTTTAAATCTTTTTAAGCATATCTCTTGTTTATGAATATTTATCAAGGTTTGCGATCAAATATTATTCTATTCTAAATCCTTTGTTTTGTTACTATTTTCCAGATATCTTTACCATGTTATGGCTAAAAACCAGACTGTTACTGAATCCAACAAAACTCTGCTGGTTGAAACTTTGAGGAGTATCTCTGAAATACTAATCTGGGGTGATCAAAATGATTCTACTGTTTTTGATTTTTTTCTGGAAAAAAACATGTTATCCTTCTTTCTTGAGATAATGGCACAAAAATGTGGGAGTTATGTATGTGTCCAATTGTTACAAACTCTCAATATACTTTTTGAGAATATAAGAAATGAAACTTCTATATGTAAGTGATACTTTAATTTACCTGAAAGCTTTCTAGATTCCACCAATTAATGCTTTAAATTTCTATGCTCCACAGATTATCTTTTATCAAATAACCATGTAAATTCTATAATTGTCCACAAATTTGATTTTTCTGATGAAGAAGTGATGGCCTATTATATCTCGTTTTTGAAAACACTTTCACTAAAATTGAATACGCATACGATTCATTTCTTTTTTAATGAAAATACAAATGACTTTCCTCTTTATACCGAGGCAATCAAGTTTTTCCATCACCCTGAGAAAATGGTTCGCATTGCTGTTCGTACTTTAACTCTCAATGTTTTCAAAGGTATGATTCAACATTTTATAAGCTATAAAGTACTAATTTGTTTTGATTTGCATTCTATCTGGTTTTCGTTTTAGTAAAAGAGAAATCAATGTTAAAGTTTGTCACTGATCGGACAGCAGCTCCATATTTTTCCAATTTGGTTTGGTTCATTGGTAATCATGTGCTAGAAATAGATGCCTGCCTTCGCAAACAGATAAAAGAGTAAGAGTTCAATCTTTTAAATATACAAACATGTAAATAAACAAACATGTGACAGTAACGCACTTGAGACTTTTTCTTCACTTTTTTAGAGATCAACAAATCTGCACTGTTCGCAATTATTTTATGCTTGGTCGACATAAACAAAATCAAAAACAGTAGAGAGTTAATGAATATCAATAATCTTTTGTACAGCATTTTAGATTGTAAATTTGAGTATTTATGCCTTTATTTATCATTCTTTGATTTCAATGCCTATTATTACCATTATAAACACATCTGCATTTTGTGATGATTTATCATTCTAAAATTAGAAGAACTGGCGAGAAATTGAATCAACTTTTCATCCAATTCAATATTTATGAATTATCACTTGTTTGACTTTATAACAATTTATGTAATCACAAACGATTTCTGGAAGTGATATTAGAGACCTTGATCTAAATTTCACGCCCATTTGAATTACATTCATATCGCATTCTGTATTGCTTGAAACTCATTTTATTTTTTCTTTGTAGTCAACAGATGCTCATACGACTGGACGATCTTGTTGCTGAACATTTGGACCATTTACACTATCTAAATGATATTTTACTTCTTCGTATTGATGATTTGAATCAAATATTAACTGACCATCTGTTAAATCGTTTACTAATTCCTCTGTACATCTACTCTCTCATTACACCGACAATTCCGGAAGAATCATCTAGCCGCCCAAGAATATCTCAAATAGTTTCTCTCTTCCTTGTATCTCAAGTCTTCTTAATAATCTCTTACGATTCGCTGGTTCAAAAACTAGTAGATATCTTTTTAAATGGGAAAATGTCAATATTTGAAAAGCCAGAATTCTCTGCGCCTCCAGAGACACTTGAAGAGTCTCTTGTTCAAGCAATACGACTTTCTTATGATAATTCCAATAACTTACATGAATCAGATGAAACTGATAATACAGAATCCGATGCATATGCAACAAAAAGGTCGGATAATTCCGATCTTGATATGGTTGTGCATGATTCTATCCAGAAAGATGAACAGGAAAATGAATCTACAATAAACTCAACTTCGGATTTTATCCTGAATGAAACTTCAGTAACTGATGAAGAAAAAGAAACTGAACTGACCAGGAAATTATCTGATTCTAAAATTGATAGGCCTTTTTTGTTAGCTCTCCTGAATTCTTTGGACTGTAGAAATCTTTCTGATGATCATTCTGCAATTTTCTCCTTATGTTTAATCTATGCAATGGTTCACAATGCAGGTTAGTTTGAAAAATGTCGATTACAAATAACAACTCATCTAATCATATCCTATTTTCCTCTGTTTCAGGTGTCGATAAGACTCAACTCTATGATTTAATAATCCCAAATCCGAAATCTTCTCAAGTATTTGATGCAGACCTAGGAAGTACTACCCTTATTAATTATCTTATTGATATCATTCATATTTGTTGCCAATACAGTAAGTTTTATCTATCTAATTTATCTCATGAATTATTTCGAGGTTTTTGAAGCTTATAAAGGTCATGGCTATTTGCCTCTCTTTCTCTCTATATAGATAGTCGAATAAGATTGATTACATTGGAAATGTGTATAATTTTGCTCAAGAGACTTGTTGTTATTGACGGTGAAAGCATTTTACCTGATCAACAATTAGCCTCAATAGAACAATCCAAAGAAGAAGCTGCCTTGGTATTAAGAAATTTTTTCAAAAGTGAAGAAGAAAATCTTTTCTTGGAAATGTTTGAAGACGAAAATCAAGAAATGCTGAAACGTCACTTGAATGTTGAATATCTCATGATGGATGCCAACCTTTTACTCCCTCCTAGTCAACTAACTCCACTTCTGATGGATGGACTTGAGCTCACCCGTAGGCTACCATGCGCCGATGTTGAAAGGACACGTTATGTATGTTTACCTGATTAATTTTAATTTCATCCAAGAAGCTAATTCATTATTTTTCTATCATAATAGGCAATAAGAGTTTTCCTTCTACTTCGTCAATTTTCTAATTTCTTGAGGAAAGTTGAAACTCCCCCAATATTTTCTACTCCTGATAATTTAGTGGTTGTTGATCAATCTCTGGATTTAAGTAAGTTGGCCCAAAACAGTATATTTGAATGGATTTTCATGTGCTTTATTGATTATAATTTATTTTATTTTTTTCTAGATCATGGAGACTTAATTGCCTGTACAGTTATAACTAAAGATCAGCCAAAAGTAAGGCGATTCATGGTTATTGATTCTCATCAATTGATATTAGCTGAGCCGGATGTAAAATTAATTGGCTGGGGAATCGCTAAGTCTGTTGCCTTCCTACAATATGTAGATATTAATCCTGATAAAGATGATTCACGTTCCTTACTAATCAATATACGCCAACCAAATGGACAAAATAAACGAGTTGTTTTAACCGCTCAATTCGTGTTTGATGATCATATACGTTGTATGGCTGCCAAACAGAGGCTCTCAAGAGGAAAAATGAAGGCTCAGCAACGAGCACTGATTCAGATTGCCAAATTAATTGATCTTCAGCCAATTACTGATTTATCTGTTAAAAAGAAATCATCTCTTACTCGAAAAGATTTTCCAAGAAGCCAATCTCAAAGTGAAGGTATTTCAACGAAAAAGCATTTGTCCTCTGGATCTGGTCGTAATCATCGAAATTCTAGTCGTGGTGCTGCTGTCCCAGGTTTCGCTGTATCTGATAAAAGTAAGCTGGAAAATAGTAGAGTTATCGGTCCTTTTCATCATCATCATATTAAGCCACCAGTTTCCAAACGTCGCTCAGGATCACACACGAATAGTCCACATGCTTCTTCTACAGCTGTTAATTCGGCTCAAGAAGTACACAGTAGAGAATCATCTCCAAAGCCTAATTCCAGTCTTGAATCAAGTGAAGAAATGATTCCTTTAGATGATTTAAGTTCAAAACCAGGGCGAAGGTCTTCACGATCATTGAAAGGATCAGATGATCGTGGAGGAAATGTTACATCTTTGACACGAAATGAAATAAGTTAAATTGCTTTTCATGTAAACAAGTTGATAATCCGTCTTTTGTTTGTGAACATATTAGTTTTATATTTGTATTATCTTGTTGGTCTGTAGCGATCTCGCTTAAAAAGCCATCTAAGACATTCAATTAGTACTTGAAATTGATTAAACAGGAGCCCTCTAAGCGGAGCTACATAAATAACGTCAATGGCCAAAAAGTATCTTTCACTATGTAACAATACAGATTGAAATAATTGACAATTGATTTAGGTCGAGTAGATGTAAATTTACAGATCCATGTAAATAAAACTGATGCATGAAATCTGATTACCGTCATCGCAAAATCTTTATTAGGTTAAGCCTTGATCTAAAAATAATAATTGTTGCCTAAATATTCAAATTTTTGAAGAAAAATCATGTAAAAGAAAAATTCAATCATCACTCAAACAATTTTGACAAAAAATTCATGAGACGCAAAAATACTACATTTAAAAGTTAATTATTTTATTATATTAAATTTAATTATTTGTTGAATTTCTTATTGTCTTGTATATCATTTCATGTTTCATTTTAAACCAAGGACTTTAACAAATTTTTGAAAGATAAAACCTTAATTTACAATGGATATTTCAATATTACTGTAAATCCATGAATTAGTTCTTACCCTTTTCAGACATAACCTTCAAAATTTTGTTTTCATTCAAATCATCCAAAAACACTCAATCTAAACAAAGACACTTCACTTTTTTAATTTATCATTACTACACTTCGCGATGACTTGACTGGCGATGAGTATACATTCAATTTACATTTACAAAAATATCCAATCATAATTTTAAGTACACTTCGAGCTTTGTCGCTTTCAGATCTGAACTCCTTGAACTCAGTCATTCAAAATCTTGTAATGCTACTGTTGATGAAAGGTTCTTGTTATTCCATGAAAGGCTGAATGAAATAATTAGAGGCAGAGACTTTAAAATTAAAAGATATAAGATTTTCATAAAAATGGAAATGTCAATACAATATTTTTTAGTTGTCGGTCTGCATCTTTAAACAATATTGAGAGAAATTTTGATTTTTTTCATGATGTTTTCTTGACTTACAAAATACCAGATTTATCGTTGGATTTTGTGAAATTGTTACCGTTTTGTTTAAACTTAAGGAAGCATTTGTCTTTCTCATACTAAATATTAACTGTTCGGAAGATTAAGAAATTTTTACAGAAATTAACAAGCTTAAATAGCTGCAAAATTAATTGATTTGATGGAAAAATCTACTAATTAAATCTTGTCGTACAATTTGAGTAGGAAAGATAAAAGCAAAGATTTGCAATTAAATATGTTGGATCGTATAAGGAGCTCGGTTGATGGTTGCTAAATCTTGAACTGATCCTTTATCAAGCTCTAAAGCCATGTTTTCTAATTCCCTCACTTGAATTGCTGATCTTTCATAATTATAACGAGTAAGTATTCGATAAAAGTGGGCCGCGAAAACAACGAAAATGATTAAAACAGGAATTAATATGATTGTTGAAGCTAAAGCTGCTCTTTTACCTGGTTCACCTCTTGGTTGGCCCATTTCCCAAAACTTAACCCAGCAAAGGATTGCAACTTCGATTAAAAATAAAAAAAGTCCAAAAACATTTGAAAAAGTCCAAGCGATTTCAATAAAAGTACCCATTTTTTCATGAGGTGAATCTCTTGGATCAACTCGTCCCATTTCTGAAGTCAAGCAAATAGCCTCGATTGATGGCAGGATACAAATGGATATCATTAAAGCCAACATATGGACCGATACCAAAAGAACTGTACACAAACCAAAAACAATTAATAAGTTAGCTGGAATCGGGTTTTCTGGTTCATTGGCAAACTGAACTTCCACCATAGCAACCATGGCAAATCCTGATAGTAGGGCGGATGTCTTGGCTGAAGTTTTCAACTTTGAACGTTTCAATTGTAATCTCCGCCAGACTTGAGTATCAGCGTCGTAATTTGTATTCATCTTGTTATCGTCGATCACTATACAAGGAAAGCAGAAACACAGGATTAATTAACAAATCAGATGAATTGGAAGGTTATAAAAAAGCTGGGAAAGTTGAAATGGGTAAACAAAGTAACAGAATACCTTTTCAAACTTTGAGTTACAGTGAAACGTTACTAACAGATTAACCAATAATCTTAAGTAAACTGGATTTGACCAAATAAATTTAAGATAATGATAATGATTTTACTTTTATCTTTTCAATTGGCATTACTTTGATTTCATTAGTTTATTTCACGACGGTAAACAATTTTTATTTGAGTCTCATTAAACAAACGTTATGAAAATAAAAGAATCACAGTTTCCATGTTTAACATAATGATTTTTTTTTGTAGCTGTTAAAAATCACAGTAGCTGAAACAAAACAATGGTGAAGACGGGAAGATGAGAGATTTGTGAGAGACTTTTGTTGAAGTGAATGAGTTTCACTCTCTAATTCCTCTTTCCCCTGTTGATTGATGATTATCCTAATTGTTTTCACTTGTATATCCATAAATTGTTATCAAATTAAGCTCCCTCATTGACTACATTACCCTTCCTCAATCATTATCATTATTTAACGCTGTCTTTTTCTCTATTTACTGATCAATCTTCAATCATCAGTTGATCTGGAAAAACCATGAAAGTTACAACCAATTTGATAGTATAGAATCTAACTTTAATATTCGGTTAATAGGATAATTAAATGTTCTAAAACGATAGTTCTGATTAAAAAATCTTCCTTTCAAAATGAAATGTATTAAAATTGAGTAATGAAAGGATGATTCGTGTAAAAATAAAAGAGTTGCAATTTTGAAGAGATTTTGCTAATTGAACATTGTTACGTTATGGTTATGTGCTAATTTTATTTGATTAAAGTTAATTGATAATTATTCTGATTGAAATTTTTGTGACAGAATGAAACTGTCTAATAATAATTATAAAATATACTTACAATTTTTAGATACATTGAAACATTAATTCAAAAAATGGATGCATTTGACGATAAATTAAAGTGAAAAGCTGAGATAAATAATTAGGATAATACATTTTAAACATCACATAAAGAATTTTTCGTCAATTTTTAGATCGCGATCTTTCAGGACGATTACGATTATTAGTTGGGAATTCAGAAGTCTTCTTTTTCTTTTTACTTGCACCACTTTGACCTTGCCGTAATCTAGCTTGATCATTTTTATTAATTTTGTCAAACGAAGTGGCAACTTCTGTGAGAAACGCAGACGGAGAGTGAGAGTCATCTTGAGAAATATCGTTGATTTCATTTATTGAGTAGCTACCACCAAAAAGCGCTTTCTCCAGAAGATCAGGCAGCTTTTTCTGTTCAGCCAACATGAGAAGAAAAGTGTTTATGAACTCATCATAGTTGTGAATCCGGCGAGAATCATCGATACGATATTTTTTTCGCTTTTCTAATTCCTCCCACAAATTTTGTTCACATTCACTAATTTCGGCATTAAGAATTTTTGACAAATCAATCAAATTTCGTGGTCCATAGGGCTTTGCGTTTGGTGTGGAAGGTTCTTTGGTTATAATCATTTTTTCAAATATTTTTCTCGTTTGAGGATCAGCCTTATTATCTCCAATCATTTTGAAATAAAATAAATTATTTGATTTGTTTGGATCGAAATCATAGATTTCGTCTTTGTCGTTTGCGTTTTTTGAACAGTTTGAAGTTTTTTCAGATTCTACTGAAGGATCGACTGATAGCCTATCTCCTGAAGGTTCACTATTTTGTAAAGGCACATCAGAATTTAGCAATTTAGCATCAATGAGGCCTTCACAGGAAGTGTGCCCATTGATTAAAGCATCAGATGAAATCATTTGAGAAATGTGCAATGAATTGTATTCGATAGTCGACGGATATTTTGAATAATTGTGATAATCGAAAGGTTCGGGCAACCGAGTCGGTCTCATTATTTTTTCTAAGGCTTCAAGAACAATATTTCTATTTGATTTTAAAATATTCAGCTTGTTAAAGTAGGTTGCTCTTTTATCGGGAACTACCGCCATTAAATTATAACGAATATCATGCTGAGGGGATTGACTATCTGAAAATCGGTTGGATTGAGTTTCCTCGGCTAACCTCTGTGTTATCACTCTTCTAAATTTCTCAGACCATTCTTCATCCTTGTCAACGGGTCCATGGTCAACTGGATATTTTTTCAGTCCATCAAGTTCATATAGATGACCATTAATCGGTACATAACTGACGAAATGAAATGAATCATAAGATGAACCTCTTTGGAGAGAATTATTAACTCTGGATGAATATGAAACTTTTTTTTCTGCAAATAAATGATTGCTGAATTAGTAATTGTAAATTAAATATAAAAAATTTAGAGTTAAATTCACCTATTCTTTCTTGATGAGAAGCGTGAGAATTATGAGCTTTACACAATTCTGGTGTATTACTGATTGAGTAACCTTTATTCTCTGGACTCATATTTTTGGTATGATCTTTTAATCTGGTTAAAACCGGTCCCAAATCTATAGCTGGACAATTCAATAGCACACTAAGGATGGCATGAGTGGCACAGGAATTGGGAATGATTTGGTGGGCAAAAAACATTGAGCTGACTACGTTTGCATCTTCAATAAATAATGGTTTATGAGCATTGGGATCCGATGAAGACGGATTATCAGAGACGGTGGATGATCCTGCACTTGAAGCATTGTTAGAACTACTATGGAAGGAATGGTGGCGAGAGCGAGAACGGCGTTCTTCAATCCATTTGAATAAAAAAATGAATCCGTAAACAGGACCGTCTATTAAATTTGGTTTTTGTAGATCATAAATTTCTTCAACTTGTACATGCTTGCAGCCGAAATCCTCAATGAGCAGGGTAAATAATCCAGGGTCGGATTCCAATTCAAGCCATCCATCGTTCAAATAATGAAATTCCATTACAAACAATTAACTAAACAAAAATCCATGGATAAAATAAATACCGATGGAACCAAAAATATTGAAAGTCATATCAGATAAATAATATAGAAAATAAGATTTCAATGAGATCAATAAATTGTTTAATTTTTTTTAGAATCCTAGACTAACGTCACTTTTTGATAATTAACATTTCAACCATTAACTTTCAGATTTATTTGATTTATCAGGGTTTTAACCAAATCAGGTTATCAAAAGAAAAACAAAACAAACAAATGCGTACTACACGCCATCTTTTAGTCCGACTTGCAATAACTAGAAAGCGGTTACATTAATTTTCTTGATAATCCTGTAAACTATATCATTGTTGGAATTTTGTTGATTAATCTAGGGGAAAAAACTGAAAAATTATCTGTAAAAGGGGAGGAGAAGTAATTAAACTGTATAATTCTGGTTATTATAAAAGCCCAACATTTTAAAGGAAAATCAAACACTTTCTTATTGTTGATTGCAAATGATAAATACCATTTAATTGCGTATTTCAAAACCGTTGGAGTAAATGGAAGACTGTTGGGCTAATTAATTTATTCATTTTAAATTTAATTTGGAAGATAGATTTAGGAAAGTTTGAGAAACAGCCTGTTATGCAGCTTCTTATTTACGCACATGACAACATGACAACCATATCAGGGTAGCCCTCACGTGATTTTTCAACAACAAATCAACCTGAGAGACCCAACTACAAACTGTTTAACTAATTATCACTTATTAACCTCAGTGTTTTTTTCTTGATTATTTTCTTTTAGCATTTATCAAATACTAATTACTATCTTTTCTTCATTGATACCCTTCATAATACTTGCAACAGCTGAATTAAGAACCAAGTCTGTTTCAAAGAAGACCAGTTTTGACCCTAAATTGTTTTATACAGTGCTATTAATTAATTTCCTTTTGACTTTATCCAATTATAATTGATATTACTTTAATCATCCTTATTCATCTACACCATCTATCCGTATTCAGCTATTTATCTAGCTTTTGGTGTCGTAGGTGTCTGTATTTTTCTGTCGTTATTATTGCTACCTCTTCCAGTTTCTCTTCATAGCTGTCTCCTTTTCTCTCTTTTTGTTGATTGTATTTGTGTCTTTGCTTTGCTTAACAGTTGTAGTGCTTAAAGAAATATTTCAGCTGAATAAGGTAAGTGATTTGATACGGATTTATAGCTGACAATTTGAACTATCCAATTACAATGTTTTTAGAATAGAATCAAGCCACTATCTTAGTATTTTGTGATTATGATATAAAAGATTGTTCTCCTTTTTTATCTTTCAAACAACTCAACTTATATTTTCTCTTGTTTTCCTTTTCCATGTTTTATTTGTGCAAATAGAGTATGGGAGCATTTCTAGAAAAGCCTAAAACTGAAAAAGTAACCGAAAAAGGCTTCGGAAATGGTTTACGATATGGTGTCAGCAGCATGCAAGGATGGAGATTGGAAATGGAAGATGCTCATTGTGCGGTTGTGGGTATAAACGGCTTAACGGATTGGTCATTCTTCGCAGTTTTTGATGGACATGCTGGTCCTCGGGTCAGTGCTCATTGTGCGGCCAATCTTCTTGAGTCAATAATACAATCGGATGATTTTCGTAACCATGCAGTGGACTCAGCAAGTACTTCTAATGGTAAAGTATCAGCAGATAAAGTGAGCCAAGGAATTCGTGAAGGTTTCCTGAAGTTAGATGAAAAGATGAAGAAATTACCTGAAGTTGTATCTGGGGAGGATAAAAGTGGCTCAACAGCTGTATGTGTTATTATATCACCGACACATTTTTTCTTTGCGAACTGTGGGGACTCGAGAGCAATGCTCTCAAGGGCAGGTAAAGCACATTTCTCAACGCAAGATCATAAGCCTATCAATCCTAAAGAAAAAGAAAGGATACAAAGAGCTGGTGGAAGTGTAACCATCCAAAGAATTAATGGGTCATTAGCAGTATCTCGAGCTCTAGGTGATTACGAATACAAGCAAGTTGCTGGTAGAGGTCCATGTGAACAGTTGGTTTCTCCTGAACCTGAGATCACTGTTCAAGAAAGAGACCCAAAATTAGATGAATTTCTTATTCTCGCTTGTGACGGAGTTTGGGATGTTATGAATAACGACAATTTGTGTGAATTTGTTCTCTACCAATTAACAATTCAACCTGATTTAGAATTAGTAGCATCTTCCATCATCGATACATGTTTGGCTAAGGTTTGTTTATCTTTGGTTCCTTCTTTAACTTTCCTTGCAGAACATCACCCCATCATAAAAACATGAAATTTCCATGCATCACGCCATTCTTTCATTGGTATCTTGGTTGTGTTGTTTCCTTCACTAACTTGAAAATAATTGTATTTTACGGCGTTTCTTTGCTGCTGGATGTTATAATCATTAATAATTGGGTTGTGGTATTGAGATAGTATTCATTTGAATCTATTTACTCGTTTTTTCTTTATCAGATAATTTAAATAGCATATTTTTCAATCAAAATTATTTGTAACAGATGTAAGACTAACAAATTCTATCAATTGCAAAGTGAGGACTTTTCCGTTTCAAAAAACGAATTTCATCTCGGCCATTTACGCTATATTTTCTCTCCCGCTCTCTTACTTTATTTTCCCTCTTTGCTTACAAATCTAATGAATTAATTAACCTGTTTTTAACTCCTCCTTTTCCTTTTTTTTATTACAGGGAAGTAAGGACAACATGAGTGTGGTACTTGTTGTTTTTCCTGGTGCACCAGGAATCAGCGAGGAGAACCAGAAAGCTGATCAAGAATGCAACCGAGAGCTAGAAGAGCATATAAAGGGTAATTGATTTATCGATATCGATATTATATGTGCAGTTTTACAAGACTTTTTATCAAAGCGATTGAACTGCACTTTAACCGAATCACCATTTGAATCAAACCTGTGGTTTATGTTTTTTTTGCACTGCTTTTTTTGCAATTTATAACCCAGCTCATTTGAAACTATGCTATCATAACAATTGAATCCTATAATATAATTCTGAAGTACTATTGATTCATGAACAAAAGTTTTCGTAATGAGCCAAAACAAGAAAGGTGGTTTGTCAGTTAAAAAGCTGTTCGCCTTTGAAAGGGCTAAGATGGAAACCTTGTAATCAATCTTCGATTTTAATTTACAAATGTTATGCAGATTTTTATGGTTATCTTATGTCTTATGCTTTTGCGTGTTTAATTGAATTATATTCAAGTGATCATTCTATATCTAAATGACTTTAATTATAGCATAAGTCAACAATTTCATTTTAAAATATTACGTTATTCTTTCTGTTCTCATAGATTCATGATAATATGTGACTAAACTGATAAGTCACCATCTTTTTGTCTTATTCCGTTCCGATTTTCACTGATTTTTCTTTATCCTTTCAGAGTTTGCATTATTAAAACCAGATTTACCTCTCCTTAACGTCATGGCACATTTGCATCGCGAAGAAATTCGTAATCTTCCTCCCGGTGGAGGTATAGAGGCAAAGTAAGTAACGACTAGTACAATTCATTCGCACTGATTTAGTGCATCTTAATTTTTAAAGAAAAGCTAAAAACTCTTTATCTCTTTGTCTTTTCACTCCAAGGCGAACTGTAATCGAGGAAATTTGTAAAAAATTAAGACCTCCTATGGTAGAAGAGGATGAAGCTTCAGGCAACCGTGCCCCCTCCCAGGGTAATTATGGTAATCTTTACGATTCAGACTG
Organism: Tetranychus truncatus; assembly: GCA_028476895.1. NCBI lineage: Eukaryota > Metazoa > Arthropoda > Arachnida > Trombidiformes > Tetranychidae > Tetranychus > Tetranychus truncatus. The sequence goes on from CM052061.1 coordinate 7,979,977, forward strand.
ACTACCTAATAATTCCGGCCTTGACACAAATTTGGTTCATGATAAAAGTAAAATAAAGTTGATATCATCACCATCGTTAATTACCGAATAAGACTTAAAACTTGATGATCATTTTCTATGAAACAAAGAAAGAGGAAAACTTTATGAGGATATTTATGAGAAACAATTATGGAGACCAAAAAGGATGCTAGGAAATAAGCAACAACTTATCATCTCAATCAACTTAAAAACATAAACTTCAACCTGATCATTCATTTTCATCTACATACCATACAACATACATGCATATACATTACACCAACAAAACATAAACGTTCACTTTCACTTTCTCTTCCTATTTTTCCCTCTCAAACCTTATATCAGCAAAAGTAAGCAGTTAGTAACATCAATCCTTTAAAAAGAAAATCAGTTTTTCGAGTGTGGATTTTCAGCTCACTTCAAGATCGAGCTAAAAGAGAGACCTCTTTAAGGAAACTAAATCAAAGGAGATAACTATATCTGGAAAAGAGCTACAATTACGATTTACTTATGTTACCTTCCCATATCTCCGTCAATTTTTTTCCTTATCCATTTCCTCTTTATCTCTATAACTCATTATCTCCGCTTCATCCTTTGTCCCTTAATCCTAATCCTATCTCTTTCTCTCTCTTTATAAATATATTTTTTTTATTTCCAATGTATAATGAAAATTATTGCCGAAAGCTGTCTCAAAAATTATTTGTAACAGTTTAAGACAAAACTCAAAATCAAAAATAGTCAAAATTTAACAAAAACAGACTTTACCTGAAGATAAACCTCCCGTCGCTCAAAAAACCAACTACTATCAGTTTAGCAAGCAATACAATTATTTCTTTTGTCCGTTTTGTAAATTTTTTTCCATCCAATCCATCCAACTCACTTTAATTCAATGGTCCGACCATTTTAATGACAGTTCCGTATGTAAAACGCAAACCAAACTGATCTATTTTCTGTTAACAGTTTTGTAATTACTCAGTTTGACAAACAGATTATCAGCACATTCGAGTTCAATTTATTGTCTTCTTCTTAGATCCTTTCTGACAATTTGAAAATCGGACCAAAAATGCAAAGCCAATTTTGTTATGATAAAAAAGAGTTGTGTCTGTAAAAAAATTGTATCTATTTTCAATTACAGTCAATACACATTGAAAAGACCCAAATCATCATCAAAATCAAAGACCAAAAAATAAAATCCTTAGCTTTTGCCAAATTTAAAAAATCGATTGAAAAGCCGTGTCAAAATGAAACAAAACTATTGTTGAGACAGTCATCAGTTTGAGATTTGACCAGAATAAAATGAATAGTTTGTTATTTGCCAATAAATGGGGAAAAACGTATGTTGATCTGATTATGGTTTTAGGCGCTCACAAAAATTCCAAGATTTAGTACATATTTGGTAAAAACTTCAAGTGACTAAATATTAGCTCCCAAGTCTAGTCGACGGAATGGGAATAATGAAAAGGAATGACTTCTTGAACAACTCGAAAACGAAAAATTCATACATCATTTATAAGAATAAAACAGAATTAAATGATCTTCGACTTTGCCTAACCTTTTAAATAATACATGTAATTCAAGCAATGGTTTCATTGGGTCTTTCAATGTGAATTGACTGCAGCTTCATGTGCGAAAATATCGTTTTGTTAAACAGAAGTAAACATCTTTAACGACTGTCAGAGTAAAACGGAGAACTGTTTGGTCTATTTTATGATCCAAACAAAAATTTGAATCAAATCTAGTTCGGACTTTAGCAATAAAAGTAATTGTGTTAAAAATATTGGTGTAGAAACGATGAAATTTACGGAAATTTTATTATTGTTTGAACTATCATATGAAGGCCTAGTGAACTGTTTCCTTTGCTCAATCATTGTTAAGATCAGGAATGATTTGATCAGACAGATTAATGATTAATACGTCTATAATGAATTCTGTTGAAAATCATTATTTGAATGAAAAATGAATTGTTTCCTTTGTGAGTCAATTTGAAATTAAAAAAAAAAAACTAAAAATTTCCTAAATTAGTAAGGAATGTTGGTAACTCATCAGTAAACATCTTAAACGAATTTGGCTAATTTGCATTCAAATTACGTAAATGGTTAAGATTTTCACACCTTTCAGTTTATATTAAACTTTCAATTGATTATTTATAAAACAATTGAATGTTTTAAGCTGATAATTAAATCTTTTGATCATCTGGATTGGGTGGACCTACAAGTTGCCGAATCGATTTTGGATTCACCAAAAACCTTTCATCAAATGATCCTCGCTCATTGATCATCATCACTGCAGTTGATACATATGAATGCTCTTTCATTTGATCAGCAGAAGGTCTTGATTCGTATCTAATCAATCGACGGACAAAATCAATAGCTAATGGATCTTGGCATGATTGATATAATTTCTCATGCCAGCTCGGTGAAGTATCGTTCTCGTCAAATACAATGATTACTTTGTTGTAATCGGGCATTTTAACAGCCCATTCAGTTGATGGTTGACCCAAAGATTTGACTACAACACAGAGCTGTTCAATATCTGATTCACCTTTAAATAACGGCCATTTTTGGTTCATTTCAGCAACAACACAACCAACAGACCATAAGTCAATAGACCAGTCATAATCATTTGATCCGTACAGCAACTCGGGTGGTCGATACCAACGAGTACAAACTTGATGAGACAATAAACCATTTGATTGTGGCGATACATCTATAGAGGATCCCAGTTTAGGATCACATTTGTTTGAAGTCGTCGACTGATTCTGGTTCAATGTTTGTCCCGGTAAAAGTCTGGCTTGACCGAAATCAGCCAGTTTTAGGATTCCTTGCCAATCGATGAGAAGATTACTTGGTTTTAAATCACGATGAATTATTGAATTAGCGTGACAGTAAGATAGACCATCGAGAATCATGTAAGTATAGATTGATCTTTGGATGTTGGTTAAATTGTATTCATAAATGAAAGTAGTCAAGTTAACTGGATACAAAGGAAATACCATATTAACAGACGAGCCTTGTACAAAAACATCCAATAATGGAGTGACCTGTCGTTTAAAATTTACGGTATATGTTAGTATTGACAACTATCTTAAATTGTAATGTTAACTGCAATTTTTGTCTTAAAACTTACATTCATATGTTTATTTAACAATTGTAATGATTTGATTTCGCGAATAACTGAAATGGACAAAGATTTTTTTCTTATAAAAATTCTTTTGATAGCAAATAGTTTCTCATCGCGGTCCTCGGTTGACCTCAAATCAGTCCCATAGTTAGATGATCGAATTGCTTTGAGGACAATTCCATGTGCCCCAGCACTTATATTGCCAATAATTTTGTATTTGTCCATTCACAATTAGATTATCACTGAATAAAATAAATCGGGATAACGAAATGCTGGCTTGGTAGTCAATGGATACTTTGTTTTCATTTTATTTTTTGATCAGTTGAAACAAATGGATAAACCATCTTCTCTGATAATAACCTAAATAGCTCTAAACTGTTTAAATATTGGTGGCCTTTTCATTCTTAATGAATCAAGTTTTTATTGATCTTAAGTTTGAATATTAAGCTTTTTACTAATTTTAGAATGTTTCAACTTGTGGATTTCAATTTATTTATGGTTGATGATTTATTTATATTAAATTGGATCAGATTCGACTTCTTTTTGGCCAGATCTTTTAACCTTTCAAATAACTGAAAATCAATTCAAGCAACTTACAAGTTGAAATGTCGCTTTCTCCACATCTTGAATTTGGCGCTGCGCGTTAGTACAACAGTTGTACAACAACTGTGAGCAACTTTGCTTTGGTGATTTGGTAAAGCTGAAGGTAGCTTTGTTGATTTCTGTTGTTTTGTCTATCAGATTTATTTCATCGATGGATAGTTTGCTGAATTATGTATCAATGAATTAGGATTTCAATTGATTATATCCTTCCCTTCTTTTTCTATCTCTCTACCTAATTTAGACCATTTCATTCCTCCAATAAACCAACTACATTCACCAATTAAATGTGTGCCCGTAGAGGCAGAATACCTCACCATTCCCATCATCTTTATCTTCATAGACGAGATGAAACCTACTCATATATTAGTCCTTGTGTTAAATATTTCCTATTCTTCTTCAATCTCATATTTTGGGTAAGTAATAATCTAAATAAGACCAATATTAGGGCAAGAGATTTTGATTAAATACTAGTATTTTTTAGATTGACCCCTGTTTGCTCGTGTCTTTGTTCATTAAGCATCAATGTACATATGCGTTAACTTTTCCTGCCTTTTCCCTTCCTGTTATTTTTTATTATGTTTTGTTGAATTTCTATTAATAACAATTCTTGTTATTTTATTCCAAATTATATTGAATTTTGTTAGCTTATTGGTGGAACCTTTATGGCCTTGGGGGCTTGGTCCTTCCTTGAAGAATACCCGGAAACTGATTTGGCAAAATTTGAAAGCGTTTTAGATATTTTCATTCATGTCTCCCTGGCTCTCGTTATTCTCGGAATGATCATATTCTGGATGAGTCTTGCTGGGTGTCTAGGGGCTTTAAGAGAAAATTTATGCTTTCTTAAATTAGTAAGTATTGCTAAAAGTGAATGAAAAACTGAATCCATCAGGTGATTGCTCTATACTAAGGGTCATTGCCTCAATGATCATATATTTTTCATTTTTGGTCTACTCCAATCTTGTATTATTTTATTGATAAGTGGTCCTGTTTTCGGATCATTTCCAATTAGAGTTGTTATCAGTACTTTTATATAAATCATATCAATCAGAACGTTATCTGACAAACTTGTCAAATTGATTCCTTTTTTGCTAATGTTTTATTTTTCTTTCACAGTATTCATTGATGTTACTCCTTCTATTCATTGGTGAAATAGTCCTATCAACTGTTGCTTTCATCTTCCCTAACACAGTTTCCTATTTCCTGAAAGATAAACTCTCGAAAGATCCCATCATGAAATATAGAGATGATACCAACCTGCAAAACCTGATTGATGTTATGCAAATCAACTTTAAATGTTGTGGTATATCAGATCAAGGCTATAAAGATTGGAATCGCAATATATATTTCAATTGTAATGAATCTAATCCAAGTCCAGAGAGATGTGCTGTGCCTTTCAGTTGTTGCCGAAATAATAAAAACTTTGATGTAAGTGCAAATTCATAATTCACAAGTTATACTTCACAGTTGCATTGAAAAGAGCACAACATATAATGCATATACAATTTTTGTTGCATAATATTAACTTATATTAACTATATTAATCAATTCCTTCCTATAAATCATCCTTTAGTAATTTCGTGTGCCATCATACATTTGTATACTTTTTTATATCAACATTAACATTGAAAACTTGTGCCAAAAACAATTAATTTTTCTTCTAAACAACTATCTTTTGTTTATTTTACAGAGTGGTTTGATAAACAGTATGTGTGGTTATTCTTTCCAGAATATCTCCTCGGTGGTTCAAGTAAATAGATTTATTTATACTCGAGGTTGTATAGAAGCAGTGACGGAGCTTTTTGAAAAGAACATGAATTATGTTGCTGGAGTATGTCTTGCTTCAGCAGTTGTCCAAGTACGTATAAAATTTAAATTTTTTATGCGAAATGAGTATAAAAATTACTCAGCGTAATGATGGTCAGTGCAGTCAATGAAAGAAATAAATTCATTGTTATAATCAAAGAAAATGACTTAGCTTTATAAACACAATCTCTATCAATTCAGCCAAGCGTTCATTAACATTGATCAAACTGAAAAAAATTATAATATCCTGTTATTTTATACTCAATTGTCAATGGGTGGTTTTCTGATTAACTGAAGGTTAGTGCGGAAGTATTCCGTCAATCTTTTTCTCTTCCATCTCATCCTTTGATTCAATGGATCTCTTTCTTTTCTCTCTGCATCTTCATTACGTTATTGCTCATTATCCGTTTTTCATCCGCTTTTGATCAGAAATTTTTTACTTACACGTGAACCAAAATAACTCAACATTGATTTATAATTTTTTATTTTTACAGCTTTTGGCAATGTTTTTAGCTAGATCTTTACAAGGACAAATCATGGCTCAACAAAGCAGATAACAAAGACTACCCTCATCAACAGTGTAAATACTTAAAGCATATTTGATAAAATGTACATGGAAGAATCTTCATTTAATGTTCGATGATTTTTGAGAAATCATGACGATTATGGTACAACTTGAACAAGTCGCACTTTCAGAATGGTGTATTGTCTCATTCTCATTCTCGAACTTCATTCCGAGAATCGTGACCTTCTCCTGCCAATTTATTGCGAGAATCCTTTCCATGTAAAAGCCTGAAAGTATTTCTCGCCTTTTCATCCTATCTTCCATTATTTTCTTGCTCTTTTACCATCTTCCTGCTCCTAAAAATCTCATACTCTAATCATGTTTTAGATCGTACTTAACTCTTTTTTTCCAATTTGTTTCGCTTTTTCTACGACCAATGATCAATTCAACTTTGTATTGTATTGTAAAATGATTTTTCTAATGAAAAATTGTTTCATATCCTATAAATATATAAATACATAAATGTATCGATAAAATTAATTTAGTTTCCATTGATTATTAGCTAGGTAACAATGAAATACATCTATGTCACTCAATGGTTTTATAGATGAACATTACAGCCTTTTGTGAAGTCGATTGATTTGACTTTTAAGAGACACTACCATTAGATTGTAATAACTTGAGGTGTTGACTATGTCGATAGTGAGAGCGGATTATTCGTCGATGATTCGTCCACTAAGAGCTTTGATTCACAGATAAACTGGTCGAAAGACTGGAAGAATTTGATGATAAATTTGACACTGTTTTAGAACTCGGAGTGGCCTGTCTGGCTTCGGATACACATTGTTGTAAACATTAATTATTGAACATTAGATTTAATCCAAGCTGATATTTACTCAGATTCGATGAAAAAGTAAATAGAAAATATTTAAAAATATGTATAGAAACAATCTTAATGTTGGTTTTACAAAGCGATTATGACAAGGCAAAGAGTAAAGGAAGACTTTACTCTTTGTGACAATGCGAAATTTTTACATTGGTTCACTGATGTCTAATTCATCTGACTGATGAGTTCGTTTGATGGATTCACTTTCGTTTGTATCCGACTTCAGTTTCCTTTTCAATCTAAATAATCTTTCTTCTTCATCATCAGAAAAGTCAAGATGTTCTTCAGGAGGTTCATTATCATGCCTCCATGAGGCATCAGAACCCTTATTAGCCAATAAATCTTTATAAAAAACATAACTAGTTAACGGAGCTGGCCAATGAGGAATGAAATAAACTGGACTATTAACTTTGACACCTCTGTTTGCAATATCTTCGATGGAGTTGAACCTAACAGCGTAATATGGGTCAACAACAGGTCCAAAGGTATCAAATATCTTTCCCAAAGGCAAAGAATCACGAAGAAAAAGGACTGAATCAATGTCTAATGGAGGCTTACCTTTGAAAGAAACAACAATCACCAATTTACCTGTTATACTAGAAACTCTACCAATCTGATCCAAATCTTCTAGATTAGCCTTCAAGTCTAAGGGTTCAACAGGAGGTAGCTCATCTAAATCGATTTCGCCAGCTGTTTTGATGATTTGTTGATGAGCAAATGAATCGACATCAAAATCAAAAAGTTCGTGATCATCAGTTAAGGTGGATTCAATTGCAACATTATCTGTAGACATGCGATGTTTACTCCTGGTTGGAGATGTAGATCTTGATGAGCACGCAGACGATGAAGATGAAGATGATATATCAATTTCATCTTCGTTCATGATTAACTTTAACGATAAACCGAACTTGAACCAAAGTTAGTAGTTAAAGGGTAATGTTGATATATTATTTACTGAAAGCATGGTAATGAGACCATAGAAACGAGCAGTTTAATATTTTGATTCTGGAAAAAAATTAGTTGTGCGCATGAACTTGAAAAGCTGATTCTCAAAAAAATTCTTAATTTGGTTGCCATTTACCTTTTCTGTTTGTTTGTCGATTCGTTTTAAACTATAGTCATTTAAATGGCTCCATATTCCAATTATCCGGTTAAAAGTTAATGGTTGGCTTTCAGTTGGACTGATTTCTGAACTTAGTTGCTGTTTTTCAGTGATTCAGTGGTCAACTTTATCTGTGGTTCAAAATTGTTTTTATAGCTATGTTATCACTCTCTGCTCAATTTCAAGATGTTACAGTTGTTTCAGATTGGCGCTTGGTTTTTATTGGTATTTTTTCTCTCTCTGACCACCTTCGGTTTCACCTTTATTCTTCTTGTCCTAAGCTCATTAATAGCTTCTATAGCAGGACTTTATTTAGCCTTGCATGTTTACATGCAAGAATGTCGCGCGAATGGTTCGGAAAATTATTCAAAGATAAGCCAGCTAAATATATTTCCTACAAGGAAGTTCCTCAAATTATCCAGTCAAGGAAACCAGCGTTATCCTGATTATAATCCGTTGAAACCACCTTTAGTTCGATGGGACTCTCTGAGTGGCGATCCAGTGATTGATGAGCAATTAAGAGAAATTATAGAGTTACTGTTTAGAGATATAGTAGTGCCATGGTTTTCATCTATCTCTGATAGAGATGATGTTATTGATGACTTGAAAAATATTGTTTTTACTGTTGTAAGAAACATCAATTCCAGGTATTACTTTGCTTTTTTATGGACATGACTGTTGAAATAATTATTAACCAATTTTCTTTATTTCCCTTAGAGTCAACCAGATTGACAAAGTCCATTATTTAACAACCCAACTAGTCGATGATTTTGCTTCACACCTTCGCCTCTACCGTTCAGCTGAACAACGACTGAGGATACAAAAAATTCAAGGTAAACGTCATTCCTAAACAACTAACTGTTCATAAGTGTACAGTTAGTTTTTTTCACCTGCTTTTACTTTTTGTGTAAATCATTTTCGCAATTGAATATCTTCCACGAAATCGGAAAGGGTAAAAAAGCTGAATCTGCATTTTAAATGTTTTAAGCAAAAATGCTGTGATTTTCTCTCAATCTCTATTACCACATTTTAAAAATTTTAACCTTTTTACTTTTCTTTCTAGATGCCAATGCAAACCTTCTATCTATTTTCTTTGACCTAGAATTCCAAATGGAAAAAAATAAACTTTGTAGAGATGTTGTCAGTGAACATAATGAAACTTTCTTAAGTATGAATTGATTATTTCTAAATGCTATTATTTCAAAATTTAATAATTTATTTTATTCTTTTATTTCAGACTATTTAACCAGAATCTGTGATACCATTATGTACTTGCTTCTTCCCTTAGACACTTTTGACAGTCGTTTAATTCGTTATTCTCTCCAGCATTTAATTGTACATTCAATTTTATACCCTTTCTTTGAAATGATCTCGGATCCTGATTTTATCAACCAAACTTTAGTGTCTTTGTGTAAAAATAAGACAAACCAGCCTTCCACTCCTGATAATTTTCTTACCATCATACGAAATTGTGATGATACTGATGAGTTGAATGCCGTTCTTGAGAACGTTAACAAAGAAATAGCTATTCAAAGGTCACGCGACACTGGAGGTGATGATGATTTTGAAATTAAACAACAGTTGAGCAGTTTACTTTTGGTTCAATCTGTTATAAAACAGCGATTCAAGTGCCTTAATGAAGGAAGTTACGATGAAGTTGATACAAATGGATTAACTATGAACCTGGATCTACAGAAATTTACAGGACCTGGCTCTAAACTATTCCAAATTCCATTTGACGTTGTTCTTAAAAACAATATTGCTATTTCATATTTCATTGAATACATGGCAAGCATTGGTCAGCAAGGATATGTTTACTTTTACCTTAATGTTGAAGGTTTCAGAATTTCTGCTGAGCAGCAGTTAGCTGAAGCTGCTATCACTGGACAAGCTTGTGCTGATAGTCAAAGCTTACAGGAGGCTGCAATTAATATCTATGATACTTATTTGAATCCAGAAAGTCGAAGTAATCATAAAATCAAGATCGATGAAGACATTGCTTGTCGTATATATCATAGAATTAAAAACGAGCCTCTATCAGAAACTTGGTTTGATGAAGCACAGGAGCAAGTTTTACAAACCATGAAAGACAATCCAAATCTTTTTCCAAAATTTAAAGTATCGATCCACTATATCAAGCTTTTAAGTGAGCTTGATTTATTAAAAGAGGCAGCTGTTAACCACAATAACAATAATAATAATAATAATCACGGCCACATTAACTCACTAAGTCATCGTCAAAATTCCGACGACGATTCCCTTTCGATAGACTCCAGGTCCAGCATGGAAAATGATTGTGTTAGTGATTCTTACATAGACAATCCATTTTCTTCTACAACAAAGACAAATGAAGATTTTGGCCTCAAAGCTGAAATAAGTAATACTGGAATCGTTCGTGAGTTTGGTAACTCCTATGGGGTTTACTGCATTTCTGTCAGTCGTCGAGAATCTACCAATGAGGAAGAGAAATGGTGTATTCTTCGACGATATTCTGATTTCGATTCTCTTCATCAAGTCCTTTGCCAAAAATTTGAGACTGAAATAAGAAACAAACTGTTTTTACCCGGTAAGACATAAATATTATCACTCATTCTCCACTTATTATTAATGCAACTTTTATTTTGTTTTTAGGAAAAAGACCATTTAACAATGTAAACGTTGAATTCTTGGAACAGAGAAGAAATTTACTTAATAATTATTTGCAACAAATTATCCGACTTTATGATCAGGGTAATGTTGCCGGACTCAAAGATGCTGTAAATAAATTCTTGGAGCCAGGAAACTATGATAAAGGAAAAACTAGTCAAATATTTTCCAAAGCTGTCAATAATCTAGTGGTCAATCCTTTTAAATCATCTGTAAAATCTGTCGGATCTGTAGTCAAAGTAGGCTCTGACAACATTAGAGATGGTTTCCAAAAGCTAGCTCGATTAGGCTCCAGCTCATCTAACAGTAGTGGAGTATCATCTTCTAGTTCAACAAATTATAATCGCTCAAACGGTCGCCAACGACCGTCTTTAAGTCCTTCATCTTCAGTGCAATCAAACCTTTCATATCCTGAAATAAATAGTGACAAAGTCGGAGCAGCACTCGAATCTGAGACTGAAATTGACAACATACCTTTAAGAGTCATGCTTCTATTAATGGACGAAGTTTTTGATCTGAAAAGCAAAAATCTTTGGCTTAGACGTCGTATTGTTGCTGTTATTCGTCAAATAGTTAAATCAACATTTGGAGACACCATAAATCGTAAAATATTGGATTTTGTCGAAGACCTTACATCCGCCTCTGCCATCAGTGATTACCTAAAATACTCAAAAAGCTATTTTTGGCCCAATAATGGACGCCTTCTATTAACTCAGGGTGAAAGAAATCATAACACTAAAAAGAGGACAAAAGTGGCAGCCAAGTTGCTTCTATTATCAACATTTTCCGATGAATTAAAGCATATCATAGGAACTGAAACTGCTAGAAAGGGTTTACTCTGCGTTTTTCAAATGTTTCAGAATGAAACTCTAAATCGTCGTTTGATGTTAGTCTTGTTTGAAGGACTATTACAGCAATTATTTCCAAATAATTTTTTTCCTCTTATCTTGTCAAAAATACATTCTACATCCCCACGAATGCAAGAATGGCTTAAAACAAACGAATCAGATATCAGCTGGCCTCCTAATTTGAATCATTTCCATGGTCGCACGGCCTCTTCATCTGCACATTCTTCAAATAAATCATCGCCCCTTCATGGAAGAAGACGATAGAGCATTTTACAATCTAGTTATAAATTTAAAATTATAATTTGAAAACAATTCATCAGGCTACTGCTTTTTCAAAACACAAAAAAAGATGTGTTCAACTCTTCATTTTTATTTTGAATAATCTCAGTTATGTTCCTTAACGGTTACCTTCTAATTTTAACTGAAACCAAAAACATGTTGATTTTACCGAGCCTTATGTATTTTGTTTTTTGCAATTTTAAATTCCATACATATTTTTATTGACAACATTTCATGAATTTCAAGATGAATGTTTTTCATAATAATCTGGAAAAAGTTGAAATAATATTTGTTCAAGAATGCTGTTAACTTCAGGGCCACAATTTTTCTTTAATAATCCTGCCCTACAAATTGGACATGTTGTTACTGAAGATTCAATTGTATGGATAAAACAATCCTGTACGTACAAAAAAAATTAAATAATGCATTAGTATTGTAATGATATTGAATTATTTTGATATTATCAATTCACTAAAAATGTTACCTTGCACATATTATGAGAACAGAAAGTTGTAACGGGTTTAAAAACAGTCTCCAGGCAACAAGCACATCTAAATGATTCTTCAACTCGAGACAAGAAAACCTAAAAAATCAATTCAATTTGAAAAGTTGAATTAAAATCAATATGCACTTAAATGAATAATCCATGATAAATTGAATTAAAACAATAAATATTTACCTTTTCGCCTTCAACAGTTGATTTGATAGTCTCTTTCCAAACATGTGAATTTTGTTTATCTTGTTGAATCAAATCAACAACATTTGATGGTAATTTATAAGGAGTGACTTTTAACCGCTTGACACTCAAATCATTCTGATCAATATGATCAACTTTTCGTTTCTTTGATAATCTTTTAGGAAAAGATTCAATGAAACCTGGAGGTTCAATCAAAGATAAACCTAGCCTACGACTCTGTCGTTTACCCTCTTTAGTCCATGGTGAGGGTGCAGTATCATCACGGCGAAGAAGAAATCTCCAGATCAACAGACCATTATCTTTCCTTTCAGGCCAATATTTAACTACTTTGTAGGTACCATCGTATCTAACGCCAATTTTAGGAAGATAAGGTGACTTTTTAGTAGATCCTCGGGCATTTCCACTTCGCAAAACCCTCACTGGTTTGCCTAATCTCCAGTTAGCCCCCGAATTGGCTCCTTCGTTTGAAAATGGTGCTGCACAATTAATAGCCAACGCTTTGTTACATCGAGTCAGTTCTTGATCCTTGATTTGAGGACCGCCAACTCTACATTTAGTTGTTGATGAGTCTTTTCCTCCCGATCCAGTAAAATAGATCTCATCACCCAAATCAATATCATCATCATAACCACAGCAAAAGACAATGGAAAATGCTCCAACAGATTGTTTACCATGAATACCTGCAACTAAAGGAGTGTGAACTCCGGCTTCTGAGGCTTGAAAACGAAACCTCCAAATAGTTCCAACCGGTATTCCAGGTATGGGACCGAAATGATTTTTAGGAACAACTTCAGAAACCTTGGTTCGACCAACACAGCTAATACCACGACCCCAATTATTTATCAACTTTTCAGGAGCTGTTAATAGTCCACCATTAACACCAATCACATTGTTAGATGATGACTTTGTCGATGTTTTTCGTTTCCTCTTTAATCCTTTAGCCAGTCGTGATGCCTCTTCTTTCATCTCAATATCAATAGCATCTGTATTTTTACAGTTATGACAATACCAATCTTCATCTTCCGGCGGAAGCTTCTCAAGGGGTTGAGGTAAGCAACAGAGATGGAAGATATTGTTACATTCATCACACACAATTTGCTTATCGGGATCAGCTTTAGATCCACATTGGCAACAAGAGCATTCAACGCAAGGTGTTTCCGGATCATCTGAACACTGTGTACATTCAGCAATAGTAGGTCCTGAAATAAGATGATAAAAATTAAAAAAAAAAATAGAAAAAAATGAACAAGAGTTTGATCGATATTGCCCAAAGAGGCCAAAAGTATGCTCTTTGATATCCCCTGAAAAACCCTTTTAATAATCACATCGATATGTTTTGCTCATTTTTCACTACTCATAATAAAACTGTTTTTCTCAAGAGTTTAATTTTTCTTAAATAAACATTTGCGAATTTTAAAAAAGCATTGAGTATTCTTTTTGTCCAAGGTTAGACCTTTACAAATTCAATTTCAATTCCAATAATAATCATAAATCATTACCGAGCGGATATCGATCATTTTATGTTTTTCTCTTATTGTGAGTCTACAAATTCAAGTATCAATTTCTATGTTACTCTCTCTTCAAGTTTCACCTTTTTTCAATTATTTTCAATTAATATTTTTTCAATCTTTTTCAGAGCATTTCTTCTTCTAGTCCCTGGGTGAGTTCAAATCGGAAGTAATAATTGTACCAAAAGGAGTGAAGAAACGACGAGTGGTGAATGGGAAAAAAACCTTACCAAAAGTTATTGAAAGATCATTGCTCAAGTGATAGGGAGAACTAAAGAGGAAGTCGAAGGTAAAATACTCAAAGAGGATGATGGTTATATCAATAATAACGTTGGGACAAAAACGTTTTTTGTTGGACAAATTTTAAACATAAAAAGTGAGTTGATATGGTGCCACACGACTTTAGATATAAAGGGTTAGAGAGGACCCCCACGTACAAAATGAAAAGATCAGATGTACAAAAGTAAATTCACTTTTTTGTGTGATTACATCTTTTCAATTTAATCCACTGCTTTACTATTTTATTCAACGGAAATTTTTTTACCCTTTGTAATGGCTTTGTCTTGGTTGTAAAAAATTTACGATAAATTGGACATCGAAAATATATGTCTGTCTATTAATAATCTTTGTATTGCTCATTGAAATTCATCTGACTTTCAATCATCACTGTAAGGAGATGAAGATCATAAAATAATATTGATTGTTGATTAACTTTTCTTACTTTTTCTTTCAGATCCATTGGCAATCAGTTTGGCTTGTTTACTATTCCGTTCAATGATTGGTTGATTATCTTGAACAGCATAGAAAATTGAGTTTCCTGTTATACTGTGTTTATCCAATGTCACTTTATCACCAATGAATAATGTTCCTTGAACAATTTTGCGCTTGATATTCACACTTGTTACCAGGAAATCATACCAATATCCAATTTGTCCAGGATTCGTTAAATTTGAATTGGCTAGAATAAGATCTCCAGGATTTAAGTCAAACAAACGTATTTGTTGATAGGATTGGGGTCTGATTCCATTGATGGTCACCTTTACAGTCTCTGGCAGTGATGACTTCCAGAATTTTATTTCATACAATGTTTGATTGGAACTATTCAATTGGAACAAGCCACAAACTTTACCTTCAAACCAAGCACCGATTTCAGGATGAAGGCAGTCAACATGATCACCAATCAAATAATAATCATCTTTATCAACTGGTATCAAACTGCTTTCAATTGACTTATTTGTCTTTTTTGATACATCTATATCTTTCAAAGTTTCACACGATTTGTCTGGTAGTTCATTTTTTTCATGATAATGTTCTGTATCAACTGGTACTTCGAGCCTTTGAATGCAAAAATGGATTATTTCGTTTATCTTGATTCCATAATCGAGCAAAGAAAATTCATCTCGAAGCTTTTGAGACAATAAAATTAAACAAAAATAAATTAAACAGTTTAGATATTGTTTGTAATTTGATCCAGCTCTTTCTATTCTGCTATCACTCTCAACAAAATAACCGAATAAGGTTTTCTTCTCATAATTACTGATTAAAATACATGGGTCTGAATCGAATCGAAGACTACTAGTAAATATAGAATGTGAAAATCAAAACCGAGAAACTGTACGATGAACAAGAAATGAATAACAAATTTTGTTAGATCTTATGCATTTGTAATTGGTTAAATGTTGTAAATTATCTAATGGAGCAAATAATGTAGATTTATTCTGAAATATTCATGTATAATTTTATTGATCGTTATTTCGATCCATTTATTTTGTTTAATCAATTTGAATATTAATTTATTTACATCGGCTATCTGATCTCTTTGAGCTTCTCTACTTTGACTTTCCACGATTTTATGTCTATTGTTTAGCAAATTTGGTCATCTAAAAATTATCTCTTACCTCTTTACCATGAAAGAAAAGTCTAATCCGTTGATCCGAGTTTACTTTGAATAAACTGAAACAATCACTTTTTATTGTACCGATGTTTTGATTTATAGATGAACACTGATATCTGACTGTTGAACTCTCGAGACAATTCAACGATCTCAGATTGATGTACATTTCAAGATGGTCAAGATTACAAACTGAAACGAATATTCACTTCAAGAATTAACCAGTTAAATTCACATGAAACTTCACATAATTACAATAGCTTGTTGTACCTTAAAGTTGAAAATTGTGACGACAACCTTTTTACCTTAACAAAGAGAGCGTTGTGTTGAATTAAAAAAAAGTCAATGCAACTTAACCCAACCCGAACCTCCCCAAGGCCTCATTCAAATAAAAGAGTCTTCTACCTTTTTTGTCAACATTTTTTTAGCATATGGTTTTTTTATTAAGGTCACAAATAAAAAGCCCGAAATAAAGATCAAAAGTTATCGACGCAAACTCAGTGTACTGCTGGAACCATTCTTGTAATTTCAATAATTAATAAAAGACAACTTAAATTGCTGCTTGATCCAATAACCTAAAATCAATTGACAGAAATTAATTTCGATCAAAATTATTAGAATAATTTATTTTAATACCTTTTACATGGTAAAGTTGAATGATACTGTAGTATAATTTTATCCAGACTAGAATTACATGGTGTAAGGAATTGAGTAAAAATTACAGTTGAATTAAAAAAGGACAGATTTCATTTGATTATTGGAAATGATTGAAAATACTAGGGCAATGGTGATTGATGATTGAAAATTAAATACAAATTAAGATAGCTATTATGATATCCAACTAGCGGGCACCCATTGATCTTCAATGTTAATAAGTTTAACTGTATCAAAAAGACATTTCATTATCTGTTCTTCTTCTTCGACGGTCAAAATGCGATCAAAGTATTGACTGTACAAATATTCCAATTTCATAGAGTTTAAAGCCATTTGTTTGAGATCAATTGTTTTAACAGGAAGATAGTCACTGTTGATGCATAGAGGAATGAATTTGGATGACTTTTGAAACAAAAGGTCATAAGATGGTCGTAAAAAAACAATATATGGCTTGATTTTTGGAGTATAAAGTAATTTAAGAGCTCGAGGGTTCGGATTGAGAAGGCATAATTTGCCCTTTTCAATGATAGAAATGATTGATGAAAGGTGAACACCATAATAGTTGTCTCTGAATTTCCCATATTCAGGAAAGCGCGAGCTTTTGACTTCATTGAGAAACCATTGAACAGAAACAAAATGATAATCAAAACCATCACGTTCCCAATCATATGGTTGTCGTGTAGTATGTGCCACTGGACGACTAAAAAGCCTTGAATCATGTTCGATTAAATTGTCGATCAGCCGATTGGTATCAAATGGGTATGGTGCAATAAGAATCAGAGGACGATAAGTAGAATTGGTTGAAGATTTCAGAATATCAACTTCGAGATAGGTAGCAATATCTTCCCTCACAAATTCATCCGCGTCTTTCACTCTGTACATGATCTTTTTAACTTTACGATACTTGTTTAGGCTTCTTTTAATTTTATATCTGACAGGATGATTATTCTTCAAATGTTTCAATCGATTGTATTCTCGTAAATCACGGATATCTCTTGAAGCGGCCAATCTTTTCTCTTGAAATGACTTGGAAGGAATAAGTCCAGCTTGTATCACTGTATAATAAAAGGGGTCTAGGTGTTCATCGTTTATTGAAGATTCACGTCTAGCTTGCCACCAATCTTCTTCATCCATATTTACTACATGAAGAATATCGCCTTTCTTGAAAGCCAAACCAGCTTCTGGACAAGGGTGACTAGGATCCTGTGATGGGTAATAATCAAACAATGCTTTCAATCTAACATTCAACTCTCCTCTGGTGTGACTAGAAGAACCATAATAACCAGGAAGGAGTTTGAATGAGATCACACTATTTCTACATTCCTGTTCCAACATAGAAAGAATCTCCATGAAAGAGCGACCCTTAAGACTGTAGCCATTAACTTCATGAATACTATCACCGACATTGATCAGACCACTGCGGTGAGCAGCACCTCCGTGGATCACTCGAGAAATAACGATGTTGCCAGTTTGGTCCTCGAATTTAATTGTTGCACCTGATTTAAATATAAATATTAGTATAAGGAAATAAAGTGTACTAAACAAAGAGTAGCTTACCTAATGGCTCCTGGTTTTTGATAACCTGGACAATTTTAACAGAAGCTAATTCATCATCAATCGAAGAAAAATCCATCGAAGAATTTTCATAATCTTCAGGAAGACAAGGTTCATATTGTTTATTAGCAACAATATCATGAATCCAGAGGAGGGCTTGAAAATGATCACTATTAAGAATTGAACACAATCTTTGGGCTTCATCAATCCATTCTTTGGACAATGCATCTCTCACATCAATAGCTAAATTGAAGCTCTTGTCGAATATTGGTTTAGGTTTTCGAACCAAAGAATTACAATCGAAAAAACTCGAGCAAATAGAAAAAATAGATTTAATCTTTTGACTCGTCAAAAAGTTGACCATATCCTCAATTTTATCATTATCACAGCTTAACTCCGAACTTGACTTATTCGGAAGAAGACTCCTTAGGTTTTGTAGTATTAACTCATAAGCTGTAAAGGAAAAAAGATAAACAGATGAATTAAACAATTCATTGATCTTCAATAAACTAAAATTCAAAATAATGATAAAATAATAGATAATTACCTTCAATATTTGGTTCAACCATCATGCGAAAAGATTATGTCAATATCTTCAAAGCAATGCATTATTCCAGAAGCAGTGAAAAAGGTCCTAATAAATCCATAGAAATCGTATTTATTTCTATACATTGATTCGTCATAATGACAATTATGAAGTAATTAATTTAACACATAAAATGTTCATGATTAAATTAGATAAAGACAATTGGGATCAAGCAAAAGAACCGGTAGTAAATAATTAATATCGAGCAAGAATCTACATTGTAGACTCTGCAGAGACTTTTAAACATAGACAGCCTTAAAACGCAAGCGTGGAAATATAAAAGCCAGACAGGATACAAACACAAAGCTACACAAAGCTCGAAAAGCATAGCATACAGTAATGCATAAAGATGATAAAAACAGATTTACACACAAATAATCCAGATCCATATCCTTTTGCTGTGGTTCTTATCCTAGATTTCTAATCCTCTCAATCACTTTCAGCCTGAATTAACAAAGTTCTGGTATCCACAAAATTTTGGTCATAAAAACTTGTCATTAAATCTTTCATTCAGTCAAATGAAAAGAAGTATCCTCTTCATTTACTCCTTGATTGTTCAGATCAAGAAATAGAACTAGAAGTGTACAACACGATACGGCGCTTCATCATTCTATTTATTCGACTGCGATTCTTTACTTTCTTTTAATTTAAGAACATCGAGCACATGGAATAAGGTCACATAGATCTTATCTCTTAGCATTGAACATAAAAATAGATTTAGGTTAAATAGATTCACAGCATAACGTGAAGGTTCGAGCTCGATTATAAAGACATTGCAAGAATAATAAACACGGGAAACAATTTAAAACATTTGTATCGCTTTTCTTTAGTTAAAATATCAAATATTCAACTTCGAAAGCGTTTTCGAAAACTATTCGGAAGAGAAACCTTTGGATTGCTAATAGATAGTTTATTATTTATGTAATTATTAATTAATAAATGACTTGATAGTTAACCTAAAACCAAAGTTAAAAAGCAATAGAGTGTGAAAATAGCCATTGCAGTTGAAACTCGGCCAAAACTATCCATTAAACCCGAAAAAAATTTGATTTAACATTTAATTTTGTCGACAATTTAACTAATGATTACATTAGTTACTAAAAAGACACAATTGATACAAACAAATGTTTTCAGTTTTGCATAAAATAACAAGGTCGTGACAAAACGTCTGTAAAGTCTAAAAGTTAAAATTGAATGGAAAGCTATTAATGCTTGAACAATTAATTAAAACTAGTTTAATATTAAAGCTTTGAAGATGCGTAAATGCATTAAATGTAATAAATGAAAATTTGATCGATATGCAATTATGTCAGAATGTATCTTCATTTCTTGCTCTGATTCGAGCCCAGTTTATCAGCCTCGGCACAAGTTTCAGGAAGAGGAACTCCAAGTGTCTCTGGTAAAAATAAGACTAAAAGACCCGAAACAGCTGAGGTAAGTCCAATAACTGTTAATGGAATATATGATCCATATGAATGTAAACTTATCACGAAAGGAGCAATAAACGCTCCGAAGTTATTCAAACAAAGTCTAGTTGAAACGGCTCGACTTCGGAAAAATGTTGGTACAATTTCAGCCACAAGGTAAAGTATGTTGAATTTATCTATCAAAAAAGTAACACTGTTGCATAGAAATTGGTTCAAATGAAGGAGATGCTATTGAGAATCCTTAGAATTCCAGCGAACAGCAAGCTTGAGATCAAAAAAAGCTTTCAATTTGCACTGTAATAGGAAAAGGCTGACCAAAGAGCGCTCGTTTTTGAATGGGAAGCGACAAAAGCAGTTGACGCAAGAAGACGATTGCGAAGACCAACAAATTCAATGACTGAATAACCAGACAATAGTATTTAGTTTGCTAATAATGTGTATATAAATATATAATAAATGTCTTGATAGTTTACCGAGTTTGAAAATAGCCATTGTAGTTGGAACTCGGCCAAAACTATAAATTAAACAAGAAATATAATTTAATTTGGCCAACAATTAAACTAATAAGTTACATTTGTAGCTAAAAAGATACAATTGACACTTTTCTGCACAAGTTGATACAAATTGCAACAAATAGTGATAGAAAAATGGGTAAAGACTGGTGAGAATGAATTTTTTACGAATTTAGTCTTTATTGTTTTGTAGGGACATAAAAACTGAGTCTTTTAATGTAATGCAACGATTTCTACGATAGTTAGTTTTCGAGAAAATCGCGTTCGAAAATGAAACTTCGATCGCTTTTTCTACGATTACGGAAGCAGATTTTTTCGTGACACTTATTTTGCAAATGTTAATTCTTATGATCAACTAGAAAATTCATTTATTTTGATAAATAAGACTTTTCGTTTCTGTACAGCTTCGAATCTTCGATTTCCACTTAAAGTGACCTTTTTCAATGACCGATGAAGTTAGCGAGCTGAAACTTATTTTTCTTCCATAAAAATTGATGGATCACAACATGAATAGAACGCTTTTTTCGATTCATCGATAGTTCTCTTAATTTTGGCCATTGGCCTTAAAACTTTGAACCTCAATATTTCGAGAATGGTAGCACTCACAATCATCATTCTTCGACAGAACATTAGATTCTGTTATGAGCTATAATATGATATGATTTAATACATTAATTAATGAATATTCTTCCAACACACTTGATTTGTGTTTGAGTACCCAAATAACTTTATCAATCAAATCTAATACATAACTAATACAGTGCTTTAACTTTTTTG
This sequence comes from Tetranychus truncatus, assembly GCA_028476895.1. Taxonomy (NCBI): domain Eukaryota; kingdom Metazoa; phylum Arthropoda; class Arachnida; order Trombidiformes; family Tetranychidae; genus Tetranychus; species Tetranychus truncatus. The sequence goes on from CM052061.1 coordinate 8,001,393, forward strand.
TTTAATCTTCAATGCTTTGATAATTCACTATATTATAGTTCATATTAAAATTCAGTTTTTGCGTAAAGGAAAATCTTTGCATTACATTAAAAGACTCAGTTTTTATGTCCCTACAAAACAACAAAGACTAAATTCGGAAAAAATTCATTCTCACCCGTTTTTACCAATTGATTTGCAGTCATTGAGAATGAATGTGACAACTGTGTTTGATGTGTTTTTTCAGTAACATTTGACTGTTATTGCTATTGTCATTGATAAATATACTTTTTAATACTTAAGGTACTTATAATACTTATAATACTAAAAACAAAGCATCCAAGTGTCGTTCCAGCCCAATAAATTGAGTGCGGTAAAAACGCTTTCCATCTTGCAAACCCAATTTTGCTGTAATTAAATTAACCATATATTGGCATATATTGATTGACATACACGCTTGTATATTCAACAAATTCAATGACTAAATACTCGATTATAATAGTTAGTTTATTATTTATGTAATTATTAATTAATAAATGATTTGATAGTTAACCTGAAACCAAAGTTAAAAAGCAATTAAATGCAAATCTCATTAAGCCTCGACTCAGGACAAATAGAGTGAATCTGTGTAAAAAAAGATTCCACCTAAGCCAGATAGTCTAGCGAGTGTGAAAATAGCCATTGTAGTTGGAACTCGGCCAAAACTATCAATTAAACACGAAATGCATTTTAATTTAGTCAAAAATCAAGCTAATAAGTTACATTTGTTACTAAAAAGATACAATTGTCACATTTCTGCACAAGTTGATACAAATTGCAACTTATAGTAATAGAGAAATGGGTGAAAATAATCTTCTTTCGAATTTAAACTTCATAAGTTTGTAGAGCGATAAAAACTGAGTCTTTTCGTGTAATTTAAAGATTTCTCAGGGCGGTAGTTTTCGAGAAAATCGCGACCGAAAATGAAACTCCGATTGCTTTTAGCACAACTACGGAAGCAGACTTTTTCGTGACACTCATTTTCCTAACTTAAATTTTGATGGTCGACCAGAATTTGCGCTTATTTTGAGAAATAAAACTATCTGTTTCTGTACAACTTCGATTCTTCAATTTCCAGTCAAACTGATCTCTTTCTGTGATCGATAGAGTTAGAGAGCTGAAACTTATGATCATCCCATAAAAATTGACGGTACATACAATGGACTGAATCTTTTTTGCAATTTATCCACAGTTATCTTGATTTTGGCCATCGGCCTTAAAATTTTGAATATCAATCAATGACTTCAATATTTCGAAAATAGTAGTATATACAACCGTCATTCTTCGATTGACCATAGACCTGATTAATGGCTATAATATATCATAACTTAATGCATTAATTAACCCTATCATAACATATCCTTCTAACAAACTTTATTTGTGTTAAAATCAAATCTAAAATCTGGTAACACAACTGGTAAAATGCTATAGCTTTTTTTGTAGGATCTTAAATAATCTGATCATTGGCTATATTTTAGACCATAATAAATCTAATGTTTGAGTAAAGAATGATGTCTCGAAATTTTAATGCCGATGGCCAAAATCAAGAGAACTGTGACTAAATTGCACAAACTGTTCAGTCTATGATATCTACCATCAACTTTCATGTAAAAATAAGCAGTTTCTTCTCTTCAACTTCTATTGTTACAGAATGCGGCGAGTTTAACGGAAAATTGAACTTAATCTATTCTACAGAAAAAGAAAGTGTTATTTCTCTAAATAATGTCATTTTCTGGTTGGCCATCGAATGATGCATTAGTAAAATAAGTTTCATGAAAAAATCTGCTTCCACAATTGTCCAAAAAGCATTTAAAGTTTCAACTTCGGACCCGATTTTCTTGAAAACTGTTCTCCAGAGAAAGCTTTGAATCACCTAAATAGACTCGGGTTTCAGGTTTCTACAAACCAACAACATCTCAAGTTGAAAAAATTGATTTTTATCCGTTTTAGCCAATTTCTTCAGCATTGTGTGCAAGTGTTACAATCGCATCTTTTTAGTAACAACCTTTTAACATAACTCTTGTTTTAGACAGTATATTGTATGCAAAACACTCTTAATTTCATTTAGGACTTCAAGATTCATTTGGTCCAAAACAGAGCGCTTCGGTAACGAACAGAACATTAACTTAAGCTGATTTTCATCGATCAAACTGGTTCGTTAATTAAAGAAGTCAAATGATCCATCTATAAGCGAATGACGTGATTGGATTGAAATAATGTAATGAAATTATGAACAATCAATAACTAATTTAGAGAGTTCAACAAAATGTTTCATAAAATTCTTTTAGTTAATCAATCAAAAAATGAACAAAAGAAACGAAAGTTGCATAGTAACAATGAAATCAGAAGTTGAGCAGAAAATGATTAATATGCATTAAATGTTGGAAAATTGTAAGTGTAACCAGATTAACAAATTCTCGATATTTGCATTCACAATGAATCTTCTAACCAAATGCGGAAAATTGCTAACAATTTATACTTTAGTCCAAATTATTTGTTCAATCGGATGTTTTATCCAAATAGAATATGTTTTCACACGTTATTTTGCTCGTGAACTTACAACAGTTACAACCGTTGAGATTCCAGATGAGACGATATTACCAGATTTTGTACTTCGAGTAGCAGTTTTGGATTTCATTAACTATACTCTATTTTTCCAGCGATTTCCTCCAGTTGGAACATTGGCATTTTTCAAATACAACACTACTCGCGAGCTGAAAATGTCATTAAGAAACTTGACTTTAACGAAGCGTATAAGCCAGTTGATTGAAAAGGAGTTGACCATCAAAGAGACGACCAGTTTGTTGTATAAACCTAAAGACTTCATCAAAACCATTTACGTGCGATCAGTAGAGACCATGAAGGCTGGATCATTCAATACTAATTACGTGAATCGCTGTCAATTCAAAGAGTATTATCAATCTTCATTCTTTTACATTGTAATTGCTTGTTCCACTGAAGGTCCAATCATTGGAAGCTTCGTTCTTAAAGATTTAAACCCCGGAGTTGCAGACTTTTTCGCGTTGGTATTGACTCAAGATATTACGTTGACACAACAAGCAATACAAATCGCTTTCATTGAATCAAACTCTTCACCAAATAGTCGAAAGATCCAATGGACAAGGTTACCATTACGCGATGAAAATGCTGTTTATGCAATTTCATTTCAACTCATTACCCTTACATTGTTACCGACACCATACTCGACTTGTGTAAACTACAGCGATGAAGGATACGAAAATCGGTATGAAAAGTTAGACGAATGTCTGAACAAATTTTCTCAAGAATGGTTGAATAGACCGTTTTATGAGGCCCTACATCGAGTCGATATTGATGCGCCTTTTGTTGGCTTTGATCAATCGCTTAAGTTTGAAAATGAAACGTTTGCTAAGCTGAGTAATGATATAGTGGCAAAATGTGAAGCGAAAACTATGGGATCGGATTGTTATGAAAGACATTACTATGTCAAGGAACCAGGATCAGTGAAAAGTATGATTCCTTTAACAGCAATCATTTTATCAATCAGCAATCAACCTTATATTGAAATGATTGCTAAACCAAAATTAAATGTTCTTGATTGCATTGTCTCAGTTGGGAGTATCTTTGGGTTTTGGTTTGGATTTGCTATGAATGTCCATATACCTATGATAACACGTCTAATCAAGTCTAAATTGGTTCCTACTCGGAATAAGCAATTAACAAAAATAAATAGATATCCACCAAGAGATGGAACGATTCACAAAATTAAACTGGCACAACTAAATATTGAACTGTCCAATAACTACTTTCCATTTCGACCCAGAGAATCAAACAGATTGTCGATCAAAAATAGCAAAAGATTCACAATTAATTGATCTTTCATGTTGCCCAAAAATTTAAACCCATTGACGAAATGTCACTTAACAAGTTTTGTACACTTCCACATCTCTATTCCTCCAAAACTAAATTGTGACCTTAAATTTACTTCTAAAGGATACATTTTGTGACCATCCAAGGATCAATAGCAAACTCTTGGCTCCTTAAACAAGTGAAACTGTTTGATTTGTAAGATGAAAAGTGACCCAACATCATGATCCAAAATTGAAAGAAAGACCTCGGACTGCCACGAAAAAGTGACCCTTAAGACTGTAGCCATTAACTTCATGAATATCATCACCGACATTGATCATACCACAGCGGGGAGCAGCAACTCCGTGAATAACTCGAGTAACATGGTGTTGCCAGTTTGATCGTCGAATTTAATTTGAATTTTAATATTTGATTTATTTAATAAATAAAAATGTTAGCATCAAGAAATAGTCTTAGATAAATTAAACAAAAAGTATTTTTATTATAATATCGTTTATCATTTATTACAATATTTAGCAACAATATCAAAAGTACTAGAGGACAGTATTTTAATTTTAATTTTTGTTGCAGTATACAATATAAAAATAATAATTATATTTAGCCAATTTTATATGTAGACCTTTATTTTATTAGAGTGATAACAAAATTTATGGATAAGCAGCAGATCCAATATCAATGAATTGTTCATTATATCAGACAAATAAATTGGGTAAGGCTTTTCATTACATTATCTTAATACAACTCTTGTTTTGACAGCATTTTGTATTAAAAACACTCGTATTTTCATATAATACTTCAAGATACATCTGGTTCAATGAATTCCCATAAATGGATAGATCCTTCAGCTGATGTTAAAATCTCATTTTTTGATGGATGACAACTCAATGAATGGACGACTCTATGATTCGCATGATACACTCTTTGGACAACTTTTTTCTGCAGAAAAAAAAGTAAAATTCAAGTTATTAGTAAATACTATTATTATTAGTAAATTAAGAAGCGAAAAAGTCGAGATAAAATTGAAACTTACCTGAATGAGATCCCAGCAAACCAGATTAGCATCTTCAGAGCCAGAAACTACTATTGAATCATTATTGATTAAACCACTTTCTAGACGATATTTATTATTCACATGACCACGATACCTATTAAGATAATTGAAATGACCGATTATTGAAAAGCTTGTTAAAAAATGGTTTTAAATAAATTCATTTAAAAAAATAAAATATATATTGGATCACATTAGCAGGAATGATAATAAAATTTGAATAAAACAAAAAATTAGATAAGTTATAAAATTCAATTAGGATCAATGTCCATGATATCATCAAAATTGTTAGGAGCTGCTCTTGAATAAGCTTGACGGTTTTGGAATTGATCAAATTCATCTAAAAGCTCATCATTATCAAAAGAGCTTCCATCCACATTATTTTCCGAATTTAATCTAAAGGCATTCAAGATTCTTTCTTGAGCGATGTTTTCTCTTGCCAACCAAGCAAAATTTTCGATGTTTTGGACATCAGTTACAACACAGGCAGCACAACCAGTCCTACGTTTGATCAATTTAGTACCAAGAAGCCACCTTTTAGCTTTATCACACCATAGTTCAACAGTTCTAAGGCCACCAACTCCATTCCAACCTCCAATGACTAAAATTTTATCCTCAAGTACAACAGCTGCCGCTGAACATTTCTTTTCCAGCATTTCATTCTCCATCTTGTCCCACCTATTTTGGTATGGGTCATACTTTTCACAGCTTGATAATAAACCATTTGATGTGAGTCCACCAATCACATGTAACTTTCCATTGAAGGCTACTACAGCAGGACTACTTCGAGGTTTTGACATGCTGCTAATTGGCATCCATTGATTAGAGATGGGATCATAAACTTCACCAGTATTCAAGTAGTTTGAATCGCGAAAACCACCGACTACATATATTTTACCATTAAGGACAGCGGCACCTGCACCACTACGTCTCTCATTCATTGGTGAACAACTGGTCCATTGGTTTTGTTCAATATCATACCGTTCAACTGAATCTGTCCGACGAGCTCCATTATAACCTCCAATGGCATAAATGTGATTGTCAATTATTGCACTTGTATGAAAAGCTCGCTTCTCTTTCATTGGCGCTATCTCGGACCATGTCCAAGTCGTCAAGTCTAACTTGCGACATGAATTGAATACATTGAAAGGACCATGATGACCACCAATAATAAATAAGTATTTACCAACGACACAGATTTGATGGTGATCCCGAGGACCAGAAGGGTCTTCTAAGTTAACTTGTCTCCAACGTTCAGCTCGATGATCATAGGCTTCAACAATGGGTTCAGGCGAAACAAATTCAACATCAAGAGATCGACCTCCAAAAACAAATATAATATCTTTTGGGTATCGAGGAGCAAGCTGGCGCTTGACGGTGTCATTTAAATAAATAACACTTGTAGGCTTATCACATGATTCTAACATTTTACGTGTCTCTAGTACTTCTTGGATAATTGATTGAATTCGATCATTATTTATAACATAAGGATGGCTGAGAACATGATTAACAAGAGAAATATCATCGATTAATCCAAAACGAATCAAAGAAGCCAGTTCTTCAAAATGGCCAATTCTTAGGTTTGCATCATAATCAATCCATTTGATTAAACTATGCCAGACACTTAATTCATCCGACACGTAAAGAAAATGCGTTTTGAAGATTTCAATCAAAGATGTTGTTGTTGTTAAATCAAGAAATTCGTCCGATTGTTGATAAACTGTTTCAAAATTTCCCAAGATATAATTTCGTGTCAATCTCTCGAGTTCAAAACAGTTATAGAAGCTTGCAAATAAATGAATGCCAATGCAATTGTCGGGATTGAGGCGAGTTTCAAGAAATCTGGTGCTCTCTTTAATCAATCCATAAATATTGTACTTGTCGGCAGCGATAATTAGGTCCTGAATAAAATCTACATCCAAGTCAACACGCCCTGTGTAAGCATATTGTAAAATGGTGCACAGAGTTTCTCTTTCGCTGATGTCTAATTGAATATAATCCACTGATCGGTCAATTCCAAATTCATCTGTGATTGTTGTCTTGTTTTGATTCCGTGAATATTGAAACACCTTTTGAAAATAAGGGCTTATACACATCAGTATAATACGATGAGCGCCATAATTTAAATCTGGACTCTGTCCTGAGACGATTAAATCTGGGGGTACATTGATTAACTTTCTATCTCTCAGAATTGGAGGCTGGGGCATAGTTCATCACTCCATTTCATAGGATGAATCAATTTAATATATTAATGATTTTGAAGGAGAGACTAATAAAAATATATTTATAAAGTTCAACTTTCATTTACATTGTTGTCAGGTTGAATCAGAAACATAAACATAAACAACAATCCCCCTTAATAAAAGTACAACAATTAAAATGTGAACAATCTCAATAATCACTTCCCCTAACAGTCATCTGTCAACAATCAACAATTGAATAATGTATCTCACTTTAAATTGATCAATCCTAGAAAAAAAATGCTCATAATTGAATTTTACTTACTCAGATAATATTTCTCCCGTTTCTTTCTCCAAGAGCTTAATCACTCCATTTCCGCAAGATATCAATAAACATTGACCGTCTTTAGTTAAACTTACATAATTAACTGGACCTGCAATACAAATGAGATTTAGAAATTAGAAACGCAATTATTTTGTTACAACTGGCAGTCTGATTCTGAGCTAAATATTTAAATGATTCTATAGCTTAACGATTATTTTGTCAATTATTTCGATTAATTTACAGTTGCCTGATGAAAGATTGAAATACAGGGATTATTTACTATTAAATAAATAAAATACGTTATTAACTTTTGGCAAATTTAAGCAAATTAACTGTCTATCAGACAGATGGCACCACATATTTCAAATGTTGTGACTATTACAGCTGATTTCTTCACTTTTTTTGCAATTGAAATTCAACTGCAACTCTGGTTCATTTTATGTCAATCTAGTGCTTTTCGGATTAAGTTCTGAATTAATTTATCAGGATGGGTAAACACGAACCTATGACCCCGAAGGCCATTGGTAAAAGGATAAAAGCCAAAGGCCTACAAAAATTGAAGTTTTACTGTCAAATGTGTCAAAAACAATGTCGAGATGATAATGGTTTCAAATGTCATATTGGAAGCGAAGCTCATCAGAGACAACTTCTTCTGTTTGCTGAGAACCCCAATAAAATCCTTGACCAGTATTCTTCAGAATTTCTTCATGACTTTTTACAACTTTTAAAAACTCGATTTGGTACCAGAAGAGTGGCTGCTAATATGGTTTACCAAGAATACATCAAGGATCGACACCATCAGCATATGAACTCTACAAGATGGTTTTCTTTGACTGGATTATGTAAATATCTTGGCCAGAAAAAGATATGTGAAGTTGATGAAACTGAAAAGGGTTTATTTATCACCTATATTGACAAGGAGGATATTGCTTCTAGAGAACAAGCGGCAAAAAAAGCAAAGCTGGAGAAAGATTCCGAGGACAAGATGCGAAAAATAATTCAACAACAAATCGAAAAGGCTAAAGCGGCTGAAAAACCCAAAGAGGAAGTTTCAAATCCAGTTGAGTACAAACCAAGTGAAACAACAGTGAAGTTTTCTTTCAAAGCGACAAAACCTACACTCAAAAGACTTAAATAATCTTTTATTAAAGATTCAACAACTAAAAAATATCTTGTTATTTTCGGAATTTTGTTTCCTTTCTGAATTCTCGCGCTCTGAAGTTTAAGTCTTTTCAACATTAATTGACTGAATTGTGAATATACTAAAAATAAAGCTGACCATTTATCTAAAATTGACGGAAATATGCTTATTGAATTTAAATAACTTTCAACTTGCTAAGTAAAATTGCACTTTTTTGTTAAATGAAGCCCATAGAGAAGGAGAATTGCTAGAGACAAAGTGTCAAGAGAAGACAACTTTATTCCTTCACGATAGATAATGTTAAGAACCATAATGAATACTTTACTTGACTGATCGTCCACATTAAGTTGGCCTTTTCTTAAGTCATAGCGTCTCACTTTCCCGTCTAATGATCCAGTAATAATTTCATAATTAGATACAGCAATTGATGTTATACTGTCTTTGGCTTCATTGAATATTTGGATTGGATCTCTACTTTTACTTTTGCAGTCCCAGGTTTTGACAGTACAGTCAACCGAACCGGATAATATCACAGTAGATTCTTCATTGAATTGAACACAGTTAATGAAAGCATGATGAGCGCGATATCTTTTAACAACTTGTCCAGTCGAAACATCCCAGAGAAATATGCACTTATCCATCCCTCCAGAGGCAATATGAGAGCTATCGCAAGATCCTCTAGCATCCATAACCTCATATCCATGGCCGGAATAAGTTTTTAATAAAAGCGATTTTCTAGGATTCCATAATTTGATAGATTTATCACTTCCACATGTTATACAATAATCACCGTCAACTGTTCAAAAGAGAAACTGTTATCAAAAACGTAAATCATGAATTGAATTGATAAACATACCATTAAACCTGACAGCTCTGACAGCACCTTGCGAGCAGGAAATGCTTTTGATCAGTGATGCGTTAAAAGTCATCTTAATCCTTGAACTCTCAAATATTTATTCAATCGACTATGTTATTGTTTTGAAATATCTTGAGAAATTTTTGTTTCGTTCACCGCCATCTATCATAATTTTTTAAAAAAATTTATATCTCTATTTAAATGTCCCTCGTTATTCAATAAATGGCTAGCCGGTTGAAGAAAGCTTGCATTTCTTCCCACTTGCCATAGTAACCTTATTTCAGGTGATTCAGTTTTATGTCATCTTTCATTACAATTTAATAAAGAATCGTCATGATTAATCGCTTTCTTATATCATCTTATTAAGTTTAATTTACTGATTAAGATTACAAGTACTTCAAAATGGAGCCATTATCTCTTTGATGAATCTGCACTGTCTTCATAATGTTCAAGAAGTTGAAAGATGAACTTCAACAGAAGCAAGAGCAAATTCTTGCTTCCAATCTTTTTGAAACTGGTGCCGGACTTATTGACAATCTGGTAAATAATTAAAGTCTATTTATTTACTTTGTTAGATATCAACGTATACTTATGTCCACTTTTGTTTTTCCAACTAGACCAGAGTTTGTTTCTCTGTCTGTATCATTATTCAGATTGTATTCAATTTGGTTACTACACGTCATTAGCATAATTGACCGTGTTATTAGATTTATTATCTGCTCTACTTTCTACTTCGTTTGCTCTTTTGCTATCAGGTTTTGCCTGCTTGATATTTATAGTTTTATTACAATTATGCAGCATTCCAATTAAAATGAGATTCTAGCTCAAAGTAACCAAACTCATTCTATCTACTTTCATCATGTTTACCGTTACTCGTTTATCCAATAATTAGTTATATAGTTTTCAACATCTTGAAATTGAAAGTCTTCACTTACATTTTCGCAGTGTCGTTGAACATTGTTAATCAATAATTTTGTTCACCCACATTTTAACCATTTTAACAGTTTAATCTGATATTGGTTGGAAGACAAACCTGGTTAATATTTATATAAGCTCTGGGACTCATCAATATTTATTTTTTATCACATTTTTTGTTTAACTAACAAATCTAATTGCACGCTACTTCGCTATCATTTCAGGTCTCTAACGTTAAGAACTTCGATGTCAACAATCCATCAGCTAACACATCTCGCAGTCACTCTCCACGATCAACTATATCCGATAACATGGATCAACTAAATAATGCAAGCAGCAGTGTCATCGATGCCACTCAATTCAACTCATCGTTTAAGGAGGCTAGTATTGATGTACCTCCAAAGGAAAAGATCGTTACTTTCGAAAGAGAAATCAATTCTCTTAAGAAGCTGTGTATTCAGAAAGATGGCCAGTTGACTGAATCCAAAGATCGCATTGAGGAACTGGAAGCTCAATTGAAAAGAAATGAAAAAGTAGAAAAGAAAATGAAAGCTCTCGAAGAACACTTGCAAGTTAAACAACAAGAAATCACTGAACTTTTGGACACTGTTGATCGACTCAAGAAGGAATCTGAGCAGTTTGAAAATCTCCAAGATGATGGTGCTCGTATCAAAAAAGAGTTGTCACAAAAAGATGAAGAAGTCAGACGTTTAACTAATTTATTAGAAGGATTACACGCTCTTGAAAGTGAAAATACAGAACAGAAGGAGAAGATTAATTTACTGGAAAGTAAGGTCAACTCTTTAACCAGTGAAAATGAGTATAAGGATGCCTTGGTTTCAGATTTACAGGATCAAGTTAGAGCCAATTCTAGAGCTGGGCGAACAGAGTCAGAGGAAATGAAGCTTCAGATTGAATCATTCGAAAAAGAAATCCAGCGATCAAAAGATAAAATTGCCTCAAAAGACCTTCAAATTGAAGAACTGGGTAAAAACTTTGATTCTTTCAAGGAAAAAAATAAAATTTTGGAAGCAGATTTGGCTTTAGTCAGAGAAGAATTAACATTTCTTAAAGACGAAATGAAATTTAAAGATGAAGAACTCGCCAGTTATAAAGTTAATTCCGAAAACGTATGCCAAATGTCGGAGGAAATTTCAACCTTACAAGCTAACCTTCGAAGTTTTGAGTCGATAAAACAATCTCTTCAAGAAGAATTGGATCAAATCAAAAAAGAAAATGAAGTTTTAAATTTAAACCTCGTTACCAAAGATAAAGAATCATCCAATGCAATCAATGATAAATACGATTCTCTGGAAAAAGCTTTGAGTGAATCAGAGAATAAACGCAGCGATCTAGAAAAGCAATTGGCTGATTCTGCTGAAGAACTTCGTGCATTGAAAGAAGCGTTAGTAAAAAGTGATACCGATCTAACAAATTTCAAGAAAAGGATTCAAGAACTTGAAAACTCCAAAGATAATCTAGAACAATTGTTAGAGGACCATGAGCCATTGAATAAAGAAATTTCAGACCTGAAAAAAGCGAAGAAGGCTCTTGAACATGAATTGGCATCAATCAAAGACCAGATACAGATTGATAACAATGAATTAGCTGATATAATTGCTCAAGCTCAAGAAAAAGACCTGGAGCTGAAAAACCTAGAACAACGATGTTCCGAACTTGAAAATCAGCTATCTTCAGCTCAAAAAGCTTTGCAAATCAAGGAAGAAGAATATTTGGAGTCTAAAACAGAATTGGAAGCCACAAAATCAGAAAATTCAATCCTTAAAACCGAGATTCAGCATCATATTGATAAACTAGAGGAACACGTTTTTATTGCATCACAAACTAAAGAAAGTGAAATGAAAGATTTAAAAGATAGATATGACCAGCTAGAAAAGGAATGCAGCTCGTTGAAAGACTCAATATCTAACAAGGATGCTGAATTAAAAAGCCTAAAAGACGGATCTGATTCTAAACTTTCTCTAATCAAAAAATTAGAAGAAGAAATTTCTAAAATCGAAAAACAGAATCAGATTATCTGCACGGAATTGGAATCAACAAAACGAGATTTGGAAGAAAAGCAAATGCAGATTGAATCATCTCACAACCTCACCAAAGAAAAAGATGGTTTATTATCGCAAAAAGAAAACCAAATTAAAAAATTGGAAGAAGCTTTATCTTCTCATAAAATGCAATCTGAAAAACTACAAAAATCCCTCATAGAAAAAGATCAAGCTATTGCAGATCTAAAAGATAATTTAGACAAGACTGAAAAGAAATTAAACTCTAAAATCAACGAATTAGAAAAGTTAAAGGATAAGAAAAGTGAGCAAGTAAAGAAATTGGAAGCCGAATTAAAAAATATAAAAGACGCTCTCACGGAGAAATCTTCAGCTGTAGACAAACTCGATCAGCTCTCCTCATCTTCTAAAGCTAAAATGGAAAAATTGGAAAAGGCTTTGGAAGAAAAATCTAAACAAATTACCGAACTTAGAGGGAAACTCATCGTATCTGAAAGTGCGCTTAAAGAGAAGTTGGAAGCAGTTAAAAAATTGGATGAGACAATATCATCATCAAAAAGCAAGTTATCTAAATTAGAAAAGTCGTGTAACGAAAAAGATGCAACTATAAATGAACTTAAACCGAAACTCGAATCAACAATGAAACAGCTTATGCAAAAAGAAGAAGAAATGAAAAAACTGACGAAAATTCAAACTATGAACGAAAACAAAGAAAAAATTATTGCTGATAAAGATGCGCAAATTCAAAGATTAGAAGCAAAAATCTCTGAAATTGAAGAGCTGATGAAAAGCAAAGCTGAAGAGTTGTCCCGCTGTCAAAGTGGTAATTCAAAGGAGATCGAAAATATTCAAGAAGAGAATAGAAAAGAGTTGGCTCTTCTCGAACAACAGTATGAAGACAAATTTTCCTCTCAAGCATCGATACTGAAGCAATATCAACGGGAAAATAGTGATATGAAAAATGAATTAATATCGCTAAAAGATCAAATTAAAGATAGAGAAACTAGTCTAACCGAAAGAGATAATGAAATCAAAACTTGTAGTGAAATGGTTAACAAATTGAAGAAAGAATTGAATGATCTAACGCAGAAACTCACGTCTAGCCAGGAATCACTGTTGCAAATTGATAATTTGAAGACTGAATTGAATGAAAAAAAGAACGAATTGGAAAAGTTAACAAATACTATAACAAATCTAGAATTGAAAATTAGAGAAAAAGATGGGGAAATTGAAAACCTGATGGAACGATTCCATAGTTCAGAGGATAAGATTATCTATGATTACAAGAAAGAGATCGATCTTTTGGAAACTGAATTAGTGGAAAAGAATTCAGCATTAGAAGAAGTTCATCAGCATTACCAGAAAATACTTGACGAAAAAGAAACTGAATTGAAACAAATTCACAATGAATTTAACTCATCCTCAGTTAATGAGCACTCATTTCAAGTAAAAGCCATGCAAAAATCTTTATTACAATATCAAGAAGAAAACTTGAGACTTAAAGAGCTACTTGATATAAGACAGAAAAAGGAATCATCTAATAGTCTAGGCAATCCATGTAATCTTCCCGAGCCAACAGAATATGAATATCTGCGGAATATTATATTTGAATATATGATGGGCCGAGAACCAATGGTTTGTATTTAATTTTATTTACAATCAAAAAATTAATTTATGCGTCTATTATATTAACATTGTTTATTTATCTTTCTTTCCAGACTCTCGCTAAAGTGATTGCGGCTGTTTTGAGATTCAGTAACGACCAGACTGAACAGCTAATACGTAGACAAGAACATATTCTTAATACAACTAGTTTAATGCCATTGAGATAGTTGATGAATAATTTACCACAACCAGATATAGTTAAATTATATTTATCAAATTTGTATCAATATTTTTAATATATTTATGTCAAATGAAATCTGCAGAAGAAGGAAAAATTGCTGAAAAACTAAACCTGAAAATGCCGTTCAATTTTGTTACATTATGATTCTTTTATCACAATCATTTGATTTCAGCTTTTCTATTCACCAATCTCTTTATTAAATCCATCCTTGTTTGTGAACATTAATTTCCAATGAGTTGATTAAGATTATTATTGAATAATAAAATGAATGAATCTCGTTGGAATCTCGTCATTACTTAAATTCAATTAAACTGTTAATCAAACTAACTATGCAAGTGTATTATTTGATATTGATGCAAGGCGAAGCTTTCACAATTCAATGGCCGGAACAATCGGACCAAAAAAGTAAAAATGAGCTCAATAATTGAAAAATCATTAAACTGAAACCTGATTAAGTTAATTAATGAGGAAATTTAATTAAACAAGAATCCTCAATTACATTGACTGGAAAGTTGTGGGTGGAAGGTGAATGATAAACAAAAACAAAAAAGGTTAGTTACTTTGTGTTTAAAAAAAGATAATCACATTTTGGGTTGAATCCATTTTGGATTGATGAATCTAATGATGTCAATTAAACCAATTGTTTCTAAATATAACACAATCATCGCCGGAAGTTTAAGTTGACATTTGTTAACAAAGTTACAAATGTTAAATGATAATTGCGTTAATAGTTACAAGAAAATTTGAGCAATCTTCGCCTACGAGATGAAAGAATCTGTGAAAGAGTTGAAACAAGGACAATGATTGAACATTGACAAAGTAACTGAGAAAACAATAAAACGAGTTAATTAAATTAAAGCATAGCCAGATTAAAAGGCGTTTCCCCAATATTTCAAATAATCAATATTTTTCCCTTCATTTGATGAATCTAATGTTGAGTAGCAAAAAAGTAAAGTTAAATTGTCGATTTATCAAGTGATTTATTGAAACTCTTTTTTTTCCTTCGCCAGATTTTCAGCTCTTGAAAAATTAACTTTTGGCCAAAAATTTGATTATAAGTTAATCATTTCTAGATGACAATCATAATATATTATTTTTGAAAGCCATTTAGGTCTTTGAAAGCAAAACACATTTAAGCCTTTCTTTGCCATACAAACAACAAATACATAAATTATGAAGGCCTTAAAAAGGTGACATCTGAGGCAAAGAAAAGTGTCGAATGTTGAAAAGCTGCTTCTAACAAAAAGAGTCATCCCGATTGAATACAGGGTGACAACAAGACTACTAAAACATGAGCTATTACTGAGCTATTATTGAGCTATTACTGGGCTGTTACTCGAGTTGTTAGCTATTGCTTTAGCTATTCACTCGTTGAACCAGATTTTATCTTTAAATTACGTTCAACTCATAAATTGAATCCTTTGAGAATGAATTTCATCTGTAAAACGTCTTTTCTCAATCAAACGATAGCTAATAAACTAATGTTACATCAGTTGATATAAGTTAATAATAAATCCTTTAACGAATAAATTGACATCAATTTATTCAACTCTTTATTTTAATCACTGTTTACTCGGATTTTGTATCAAATTTAAAGTATCATGTCATCTTATTAAATTAAAGTTTAGATATCATTATTTCTAGAATTGATTTTGACTTTACTTCAACAGATGCAACTTGGACATTTTCAATTGAACAAAATTTGTCTAAAAATGGTTCCATTATTGAAAGCTGCTTTGAAAATATGAGCGACAAGAGTTGTTCAAACAATCTAGATAAAAATTAACATTAAACTCTATCATTTACAATCAGCTAAAACATTTAACACTTCAACTGACATTTTTCGCTGGATTGCAATCAACTTTAACAGGACAATCAAACTCGTCAAGCTAACCAACAATAAAAGGAGTTAATGACTTTTATCCACTTTCACCTCAACCTTTTAAAAGGCAATTCACATTTTAGGGCCTTTTGTGATCATTAAATCAATTGCAGATGTAAAATTGTGTCCAACTGCGCTTAAGCCTACAAAATTTAATGACTTGATTAGCCGTTGTCAATGTCCATGTAAATGTTATACTCAACAAAAACACTTCCCATATTATCTTGATTGAAAATTTAATTGAAATCATTAAAAACTGAATTCAACTGTAAATAAAACTGCTTTTACTGTCTATCAACAATTGAAATAATGTTTAAAACATATCAATAAATCAGCTAAATTGAAAATAATACAACAGCGATGAAATTGAAGCATATTATAATTTGTGCTTTTCATTTCTTCTGTTGATTCAGAATGAAATATTATAAATCTATCTGCTATTATTACATTAAACAACTTCTTTTTCATAATGTGGATCAATCTCAATTCAAATTGGGGATGAAATAACAAGAAAATGAATTGAAATTAAGCTGATTCCATTCATTAATGGATTCTCAATCAAAAATTGGAACAAAGCTAAAGACTCAAAAACTTTCTCAAACCTATGAATTGACGAGCCAAATTTCAAAAAAAAAATCAATCAAGAAAATTTATTTTGTACATTTTCATTGTCATTTGTCATAATTGTATTTGTTGATGACGATTTGCCAAAAAAAGTAAAGTGTTAAACTACAAAAGTGAATGAATAAAAGGCAAGCGAGTTTAAACCAGACTTGTTTTTCCTGGTTTACTGGTTAAAGTGTAAATTGATACATTGATTATCAACTTTGAATAATTGGAAAGCATTGAAATTGAATAGATTGGTGATTAAAGATGAGAAGACAATTCGACATTTGCTTATTTCCTTTCAAAGATGGCGTTTGCTGGTAACCGTGAGGTGTGTAGTGACTAGTGACTACACTGTAGTTCAACTACAGTAGTTGATCTGATTATGTTGCCTTTGGTTGTGCGCATAAACCAAGTGAAGGAAAAGTTTACCCAAAGTAATTTAATAGATCGAGAGTCAGTTTGACTTTTGAGGCGAGACACACGACTGTCGGTGTTACATAGAGTTAACTTTTACTCGCCTTTATGTCTTCAGACAATTATTATATAACTTTATTGTACAATCTTTTTAACTTAATGCTGTTGGCCTCATCACCAAGTCAATGCCATGTAAATGAGGGCCATGCTTACCTAGCATCAAGCCTCAACGATAACAATCAAAAATGTCCTCAAGGTTTTCCTAGTGAATTAGATGCTGCTTCAAAGGCTTACCTTTCACCAATTGTCTTCAATGGTAAATTGGTTTCCCTCTCAGAGGATTACGGTGGTAAAATTGCGGCCACTTTTCGTATCCGTAAACTAATCAAAAACACTTCATCTTCCAGATCATTGACTGGATCAACAACTTCCGATACTGTTTCAGTAGACTTAATTTCGGGTTCAAAAGTAACTCTTTATTTTGTGCGAACCAAAAAGGGTAAATCAGTTCCTCCTTACTGTCCAGTTCATCTAAATGAAACCTCAATTGGACATTTAAGGCCACAACAGAGATACTTTGTGTTTGCTGCAGCACCTTTAAAATCTTTAGTTTTACTTCAAAAACAGCAATTTGCTGATAGTGATTGTTCCAATTTAAGGACTTCTAAGTCATCCAGTTCATCCTCACCATTAACATTGTCATCAACCTCATCATCATCATCACTGTGTTTTAATTATTTAACTTCATTAACATCTCCTGAGCTTCACAATAAACGATCAGCTCGAGCTGTTCGTAAAATATTATCGGATCCAAATTGGGGTAAGTAACACTGTGATTGTTCATTTTGTTCATTAATTTGCATCTCATCAAGTATTTTAACCTCTTCAAAAAACTCAATCTTTTTGCCTTTTTGCTTCAGTTTTTTTTTCATCTTCAATAGTTGAGTTGAGTTAGCCAAAAAGATGAACATGAAAAGTGCACATTAGAAGGGAAAGAAAGTGAAAAAAAGATGAAGATTAGGATGAGCTGGGTGAAGGAGGAAGAGGATGAATGAGAGCAAGATTTTGTTACAAAAGTCTCTCTACCAGAGACAGAATCAAAAATCATACTTGAACCATTTTTTTCAGGATAAACTTTCCAAATCTTTTCAGTTTATTCTTTTGTTTTTTTTTCTCTTCTTCTACTTCTTTGTAGACCAAAGTTAAAGCTTTATTTGGACATGAAAATGAATGTCACCAAAAAGCACAATTAATATGGCAAGTGTAAAGTACGCAACTTCAATGTTATGTTTCAACTCTCAAGTTTACAGTTTGATCTAACAGGAGAGAGAGAGAGATAGCTAATGAAAGAGTAAAAATAAACTTTAAATTTCATTATTAAATTGTGATTAAACAATTTTTACGTGCATTGAGATTGAGATATAAAATGGTTCAAAAGAGTAAGAAAAGGTTGAAATGAAGTCTGTTGACTAACCATGAGGTTTGCATTTAAAATTTAATGTGTAATGTGATTGTTAGAGCCAATTGAATATAATGGTTGAAATTTTTTGAGCCAAAGTTAATCATTGAGTAAAGAAGCAAGAAAAGTGTTCAGAGTTTTGAGCCTTGTCGACCTGTAAGTGTGATTAAAGAGGAAAAAAGGCATTTTTCTCGTTGAAAAGTTGCGATGAACAAGCTTTTCTTGCTGGATGATGAGAGGGATGAGGATGTTCATCTGCTATTTTTACCTCGCCAAATGAGTCGTATGTTGATGAGGGGATTGAAGATGCTAGTGTAGTTAGTAGACAAGAAACTGGAAAAGAAATAAAATGAACCCAAAAAGATGAGGATGTTGAGACTGAAAAGTTACACAGGGAAGATGATGAGGAAGAAGATGGTTAAAAGATGAAGATGAGAATGAAAATGAATGAAAATGATGAGCCAGATATATTTATATTTTCATTTGCAAACACATTCAACAACATTATTAGTTGAAGTTGAAAGTAATTATATTTTTCTTCTTCTTTTTTTTCCTTTCTCCTCACACTTGGTCATCGCCTTCGCTGTTCACCTCTTTGACCCTTTTCTCTCTCTCTCTCTGGCCAATTGTGAACCTTTTCCCGATCCTTATTATCATCTTTATTATTTACTTTTAGCCCGCGCACCGGAAGTTAAAGGTCTTAATGGTGATCTAAAAATACAATTAAAGAGCAAATTGCGCCTTAAATGCAAAGTAAACGGTAACCCTTTACCATGGATTGAATGGTTTAAGAATGGTAAAAGCTTGAAAAGCAAAGGACGCATTAGTATTAGATCTTTAAGAAGGTAAGAAGTTGTTTCGCGTTGTAAGTCCAAATACCTTTAGTGTGTGTGTTGTGTGTGTGTGAGCTCTGTCATCTTGTTGGTCCTTTTGTTACTCTAACCCTCTTTGACCCTTAACCCTTGTTACCTTTACTCTAACCAGCGAACCTAGAAATTATCAAGAGCGGCCTCCCATGTTTATGGAGCGGGGGAGGCTTCAAAACTTATGGCCTCAGGTCACAATATACTTTTAACTGCAAAAGGAACCGACTTCTCTCTTCTTCTTCTTTTTCCTCCTCTTCTCACTCATCATCTCTTTCATCTTTTTTTTTCTTCCTTTTTCTTCTTCTTCTTCTCTTAGGGATGTATCTTTATTAGAAATTAAACCAGTTTTGCCAATGGACACTGGATATTATGAATGTAAAGCAATAAATGTGATTGCCCATGAACCTTCCATTGGTAAAGTACGTGTCATTGTTACTTCACTTCATCGAAACCGTACATTGTCATTAACACCGTCATCTTCACAAGTATCAACTCAACAACCTTCTCAACTATCATCTTTATCTTCACCACCATCTTCACAATCGACCTTCTCGTCTAAAACATCCTTTAAACTTTCACCGTCCAAAGTACCACCTTACTTGGGCTCTTCATTGTCATCCCAATTGCCGTCACAATTGTCATCACACTCATCCTCCCTATCACCAGGCCAATCAACATCAACACCATCATCAACACTTTCCTCATCACCTTCTTCTTCCTTCTCCTCCTTACCTCTCTCACCATCATCAACAACACCATCGTCATCCGACCTAGCCAATCCTTGGCATGCCAAAGGTCGGCCCTGTCCACACAATGCTTATTGTCTCAATGGAGGAACTTGTACTTTCTACGAGAGTGTCGGTGAATACGCTTGCCAGTACGTTATTATCTTTTCCCTTTGCCTTTCCTCTCTTCTTTCCTTCGCCATTCCCCTCTTTCTTTATCTTCCTACACCCGAATATTGTCTTCATTCTTCTCTTTCGCATTTTTACTTGGACCTGGAGCCTCCCGCTGTGCTCATCTCTGATCTTTCTTGAGTTCTT
The DNA here is from genome assembly GCA_028476895.1 of Tetranychus truncatus. Lineage (NCBI taxonomy): Eukaryota > Metazoa > Arthropoda > Arachnida > Trombidiformes > Tetranychidae > Tetranychus > Tetranychus truncatus. Next base: position 8,021,862 of record CM052061.1, read on the forward strand.
TCAACTTTTCAAGGCCACTTCAGTTTCAATAATAAATATTTTATAGGTCAAAGGAAGAAGAAAGAGCAAGAAGAAACTGAAAGATGAGAGTAAAAAGATGAGAAGAAGAAGAAGAAAAGAATAGAAAGAAGAAGGAGAAAGCTTTTTGTATTTGCCATTACAATGTCTTTTATTTTTCATCGTTTTCCCGTTAATTCTGTGTGAACCCGAAAGAAGATGAAAAAGAAGAAGAAGAAGAAAAGCAGAATAAGAGAACTTTTTGCTTACTTTACCTTTCTTTTGACCTACCAAAGAGAAATAGATCTAATTGAGTCGAGGCCACACGGATAGTTGGGCTTCAGGTCAGTTTTAGGTTGGGCTTGGCCACGCCAACTTACCATTTACTTTACCTTATAAATATATCGCTTATAAGCGGTACTAAACTAAAAAGGGGTCTTTCTCAATATCTTCATCATCATCTTCTTCTTCATCATTTTCTTCTTCCTTTCTTCTTCTTTCTTTTTTTTCCTCTCTCTCTCTCTCTTCTCTCTTCTCTCTTCTTCTACTTCTTCTTATCACTTTGAATGGTTAACCCTGAACCAGACTGATGAATGTATCTAAAAATCGAAATTGACTAAAACAGTAGAAACAGTATTGATGGATGACCCGAGCCCGGTTTCAGTGACCTGACCTCACCCGAAAAATGATGAACCAATAAGAGTCTATTTTACTTTCCATTCTTGCTTCATTAACTTTATCAATTATCATAATGACTCTCTCTTGTTCATCTCATCTAGTTTAGTTGTTGTTCATGTTGTTGATGCTAATCATGATGTTGTCATCTTTTACTTTCTTGATACATCTTTATTATCATCAACAACATCATTACCTATTATTATTATTATCATTATTATTATGATTATTGCATTACATTTCTCGTTCTGACATTCATTTTTTACCTTCAACGTTGGTCTAAACCCAAGAAACAATTTCATTAATTTCCTTCACCTTTTAAACATGTTCACATTATCACATTGCTCCATGTCAATCTAATTAAATATAATTTGTTGAACCTTTTCAGATGCGCTGAGGGATTTAGGGGCCAACGTTGTGAAAATAAGCACGTCTTCAGTTTCTTTGGATGTATGTTTACCTTTTTCATTTTCATTATTCTCAATGAAACAATCTATTTCTTCAAACTAAATCAAGTTTCACTTTAAACAATCCAGATAATTAGATGCCAAACCAAAATCACAAATTGTCCACATTGACATTTAATTTAAAACCTAAACCTAAATTGAAATCTAAGTTGAAAGTGCACCCATAATTTCAAGCAATACTGAAATCAAAAGCATAAATCAACCTCATAGCTTTCACTTATCACTTCAAAAATTAGACTTTTTTGCAATCGCTAATCAGTAATACCAGAAATCTTATTATAACTGTCTTCTCAATTTGATATACCTTTTCTTTACGTTTCCCTTTTTTCCGATTCCTTCAATTCTTATCTAATTGCGGTAAATTAATTTAAATTTTTAATTTTCTTCAACAGCTGTGCAGAAGGATTTATGGGGCTTCGATGCAATTTCAAAAATGCTTCTGTAAAAGGCAGAAATAGTGGATAATTATTGATTTGATATTAAATTAAATTATAACTCTCATGTTAACCTGATGTTTTGTTTTTTTTCTGCTTTTCAATACTCAACCAAATTGGAAAATTAAATTGAACTCAGTGTTTTTTTTGTCTTTGCTCAACAATTAAACAATCATTCAATGATGATCAACCAAAGCAAATTTAAATTCATTTGTTTACCAATTTGTTCACCTGGTTGAGTTCAACATCTCATCATCAATCAATCTACCAAAATTAACCATTAAAATTACCATCGAAAGTTATCTCATTGAAACAATCACCGAAATCATCATGACCCACCAAAATCAACCAACCAACAAAATCATCGCCATAACCATCATATTCATCATCAAACTTTCATCTGGATTAACTTAATGCTTCTCAATCGACACACAAAAATTTACCTTTACTAATCTTCACCTTGAAATATTTCACTTTCTCGTTACCAAAACCAAAATTGTTTTAATTATTAATTAATTGACTAAAAATCAAAGCTACTTAACCTTACCTTTGCTTTTACAACTTTTTTTCCTGTTTTTTTTTCATCTTTTCACTCTCATTCAATTTCATTGAAGGCAATGAATTTTGCTGTAAAACTGATTGAGTTTGAGGTTAATTATAACAATTATGTTCGTACAAACAACCTGATTGAGCACAATGTTCATTCGAGTCATTTTTTGTCAACGGCTTTTCGATACTTAATTTTCAATTGATTTATATAAATCAATTTATTTCTCTCTCTCTCTCCTTTTGCATAATTATGATTTAAAAAGGTGTCCAAGCCGCCATCATCTTAAAGTTGATAATAAAATTTAAATTGACATTGAAATTGGTTTCATCTTTTCTTTCTTTATTCAAACTGTTGTTGGACAAACTTTCAATCCTAATCAATCATGGAAATGGCCTAATCGTAATCCTCTTTGTAGGCATGGTTAATTGCTAGTTTGATTATGGTGAAAACGCCAAACACAAAGCAGGACAAAATGGCAACCAAAAGGATTAAAGGTATAAATCCAATGAGCGTATCGGAAGTTGAACAGCTTTTTTTACCTTGAAAAGAGCAGGTTGACTGTTGCTTTGAATGGTTATTTTCATAGGTTGGTGAGTTTGATGAATATGTTGATCTATTGTTGTGATCATCGTTTCTTTCACCATAATCATCATCATCAGCAATGTTTCGCCTTTTTATTTCAAAATCATCTCCTTTGACAGACGAGTATGATGAGGATGATGTTGATGAGGTTAGATGAGCTTTTGAGGCTGAATTTGTAACAATGCGTTGGTGAATCCCTTTAGACTCATTTTTGATCTTCATCACTATTGACTGGCAATCACAAATCAATTATTTCAACAGATTTACAACAACAATTTAGATGACAATTTAATTGACTAATGAAAGAAATCACAAGTAACAAAAATGGTTATCTTGGTGTTTCAATGACTTCACTTTGATGATGGATTCAGGTATTTAGTATAGTTGCGCAAGTTCGCCTATTGATTGCTTGAAAAAATGAACAAGGATGAGGATGAAGATGCTGAAGAAGGCTGAGGATGCTCCGATGATATTGTTTAATACAGAAGATTGTTTTAAACTTTGGCTACTGATGGCTTTAATAACAGGTTAATCAGACTCATCCACTTGTATTAACCATTACTTGTCATAGGAAAATTGTCAAGGATTGAAACCAAATTAACCTGACTTTAATCTCTTTTCAGTTTCTTTTGTTGTTTCATTGTGGATAGCTTAGTTTTAGTTTTACAATGAGCTTGTCGATTCAATTGTAAGCTTTTTGCAAAAATCATAGTTTCAAAAATAGGTTAGTTTCATTTGTGACTGTTTACGGTTTAGTTTAAATGTTTCACCAGTTTTTGACAGAATGAACATTAAAGTTGATGATTTTTGTTATAAACATGTTAATTGCTGTGAGTCCATGGAAAGGAAAAGATCAAGATGGAAACCTGTCTGGCCCAAGGTAAATTGTATTGATTGTTTTGATTGTTGCTATTTTTTGTATTTAATATCTTCATGCTTTGGCCGAAGGAACGTCCACCAAAAGAACCAAAAGTCCTATCAGGAGTTGAATTTTCTTGATTACAGCAATCAACGGGAATTTAATCAGCTAAATATTACATTGAACACCTTTTCCACCAGCTCATTGAATTGTTACGATCAATTTGAAAGTTGACTTGAGTATGAGAAATGTAACAAGTCGGTTGAAAATAAAAACAGTTTATCCATAATAAAATGTTTTGCTGCTTATTGTGTTCAGCTTTAATTCAACCTTTTCATAGGTGTTTGTCAAAAGGATGTGAACTCCAGCAAAAAGACAACAATTGATAGTAAATCATAAATGTGATCAATCTTTAAATTGTCTTATTCTCTTGGAAAGAAATCGGTAGGGAGAAGGATTCCAACTTATCCAAGAAAAACATCAAGGTCTTTGAAAATTAGCACAGCTAAGTTAAATCGTAACTTGAGACTGATGATGACAATCTAGATTTGATGAGCAAATGTTAACTCTTTTGTAGTTATAACAGCATTACAGTTGAAAAGAGTAACTGGCTGATGATTAAGAAATCGGTGGAAGATGAATAACAGCCATAATCAATTTTATTTTCAAACTGTGACTCGCCTAAAAGTCGCAATGATCCTTGACGAGTAAACAAAAGGCAATTAATTGAATAATCCATGAAATTAAAAATGTGTTTTGTCTCGGAGCCAAATAATTGTTTACATTTGTTTAGGGTAACGTTGATTTTATTTCATTCATCATATCCAACTTTCAGAGCACCACCAATAGGTTTATTATATAATTAATTTCCAATGTAGTTTACAGTTGATCAAATGAGATATTTTAAAGCCAAAAAAAAGTAAAACAGGTTAAGGTAAAGAGAACAGGAAGACATTTTCGACTTTTTAGAAATCGAAGAGATGGAACAGCTTTTGTTTTAAAATGTCTTTACAGAGATCTCGTGATACTAATCAGGTCAAATAAGCTTGATATTTCCCTCTTTGAGTTCAATAATGTTTTTATCGTTTCACTTTGAAGATCCATAAAAATGGTTGAAACATTCCTCCATAAACAAATATAAATCTGTGGATAAATCAAAGAAAAAATTAAAATGAAGAATAAGATTTAAATTAATTTAAAGTTACATTTATGATAATTAAATGAGTCCAATGGCTACTTTTGCTTTGGTTGAAGTAAAATTATTCCAAGTCCTTATTTTGTTTCCTAATTGTTTTTGCTTCGCTCCAGTTTAAGTTTTTCCATATTCAATTTTTGGCTTTGGTTTTAGTCAGAAATTTAGGACAAGTATTTCCATATAATCAGCCGAACCAGATCTATATGATGTAATAAGTGTTTATCATTGCTAAGATTCAACATAGAGAAAAAGAGAGTTTTAACTACAAGCTATGGTTGACTTTCGGCAGCTTTTGTGATTAAAGCTTTAGCATTTGACAGATTGAGTGAGCAGAACTTACCTTTATTATACCAAATGAGGGAAAATCAAACTATTAAATAAAATCTTTAGGCACTCGAAACATAAAAAAAATTAAACTAAATCAAAAATAAATTAAAAAATTGTTGTTTTTAGTTAAATATGATTAAAATTGAGAATTTGTTTTCCAGAAAATTGTTATTGGGAAACTTGTGCTGCAGTCTTGTGGCAAGTAAAACTACTATGCAGCTTTTTAATGTTTAAACATTTTATCATTAATATTATCTAAATTGATTAGCATTATCTACATCTGTAACTGCCATTGAACAATTTCAGTGTGTTTTTACAATTGTGACATAAGTACTTCCATAATTGTGTCAATTATTACATTATTTATTTCTTCTTGTTCTGTTCAAACGTACATTACCTTGTAAGCAAACATATTGCTTCCTGTGCTAGCTAATTGGTTTCTGTTCATCTTTCTGGATCTTTTATCATTTTGCGACATTAGAATTGGCAACAATATTGAATCCATCTACTATTGACACCCGATTTAAGTCCTTGACTGACAAAACAGACCAATTGAGCTAAACAAGACAAAGAAAGAAACTTATTACCCATTCAGTTTTACCCATTAAAGAAGGTCAAGGTTATTGATATAATCTGATTTTTTACTTTTTAATTTGAATTCTGCATTTTCTCCGTGTTCAACTCTTTCACCAGACTTGAATGACAAACTATTCAAGGTTTTGTTCAGCTTAGAAACCAGTTAACCCATCAACTGTTCCTAAGGAAGTTTAATGAAGTTATTCCGTTTAAATGATAGATCAGCAACATCAAAATACAAATTAATCGTAATTTGATGATATCCATAAGCGAAGTGTAATTTTAACCAAATGTTTGGTTTCAAATTTGATTACAATCGACTCAAGGATCATGATTTTAACACCAACAGAAAAAAGGTAAGACTTCAATTTTTCCAAATTTTTCTCATAATTTTCGCTTTTTGAGTAGTTCCGTGGCGATTTAACCAACTTTTCATAAAAAATTACAGTTTTTACCTTTCGATTAAACAAATCTCATAGATTTCGGTAATTGTCAACTTGAGCTGTTAACAAAATCTCTGTAACCCTTAGAGTATCAAGTGACAATACATTGCAAAAAGTAGTCTCAAATTAATCTTAGCTTGAAATCAATTTTATCAATGAATCGTTAAATATTTATGTTCACATCAAATTGCTACTTATAGTGAGCAAACCTTGCTTTTTAATATCGTCTCCAGTTGCTTTTTGCTACTTTAGTCTGGCTTTAATGCGTACTTTACAGATAGCTACAGAAAAATGTTTTTATTTGAACAGAAATAATGGTTACTTTAAGTTTACTCTGATTTTTCATGAGTCTAGTTTAATTTTCCGAGTATTCTTATTATTTTGTTTCATATTAATATGAAACAAAATAATAAGAATATTAATGCAATTTAACTCGAATATTTCTTTTTTACTTATATTTTGAATCACGCGCTAAATTTTCGTGTGTTTCCTTTCCCCTCTTTGCACAATAAAAAGATTTACATTTTGTAAGATTCTTCAATTGTTTTTCTCATCACACTATAAAGTTTATCATGAATCTTAATCACCATCTTGTTTAACAACAATTGAGTTTATTTATTTGTTTATGGATTACTTCCTGGTGACCAAGGATGGTGAATCTTTACTTTGTATTACTAACTTCTTTGCTGATTTAATGTTGTGGTTCAAATACATTGGTAACTAATAGGAGCCTCTCTCTCTTGATGTGAAGAAATAAAAGGTAGAGAGAAGAGAGAGAGAGTGTGTATGTGAGAAAGACAACAATAATAAAGAAATCTACTTCAACCATCGTATAATTTTTTCAAGAACCGTGATTTGACCACTCTATGACTGTGATTCCCATTTGGCTGGTCTGATTGATTTTCTGGTTTTTCACGTGGTCCATTCATTTATCTGGAGCCAGTTGCACCTGGCCTTTGAAAGTCTGTCACAATACGCGACACAACACACACTTACGTGCATAAGCAAATTAGCTCTCTCTTTCTTGCCGTCAATCTAATAGGAAATGTCCTCTGCAAAAGGACAGAGTATATTGGAAAAATGGTTACAAGATATGCCAAACAGCAATCAAAGATCGGTGAAAAGAGAAAGACGAGACTGTGATGATCTGTTGGCAAGTAAAACGAGTAGCTCATCCAACCTATTCCTTAACCAGTTTCTACCATCAGTATCAGCTTTACCCTCAATACCATCATCATCATTGTCTTCAGCAGCATCAAGCTCAACAGGACCGTCAAATAATGGACTAAGAGCCCAAGATTTATCTAAACTACCTAAGGTAAATTATTGAGTTGAGGAAAAGGAGAATTTCAAGTAAAACAAGATACGAAATCAGAACGCATCTCTTTAAGTGTTGAAACTCGTATTTGGTTCACTTGTACGAGCTATTTTGGATCGTTCTTATTCTCATTTAAGTTAAATTATGCTGTCAAGAATTCGTATCAATTAATGTCCGGAAATATCTCCTTTCTTCCAAAATCTTTACTCTGTATTAATCTATTCCATGCTCTCTTACAGAAAATACCTGAAAGTGTACAAGATTTAAGTAATTGTATAGATGCTAAAAGTATTAAGGGTATATTTGGCTGGTCTACGGTTAATGATATCCCATTGCCTGTAATCCTCCGTGAAGATCAAAAATTGGTACCAGTCAGGGTAGTCGAATCAAAGGTAACGTCAATACTAGATTTTTTACGACTTCAGATAGTAACTTTTGCTTTAAATATGATAGACCTAAATAAATAGGTTCACCATCGCCTTACAACGTTCATTATTCAAGATTAATGAGTTTGGTGCTGCATTTTTTCTTTATAATATTACATCTTCATTTGGTTCAACCGACTAAAATTCTTTTCTATTCATTACAGGTCATTGGTAAATACAGGGAATCCTTACCATGGACAGTATTCTCTTGCATAAATGTCCGGAGTTATTACATAACAGAAAACGAGGCAAAATTACTAAATGAAATTAATGGATTCCACTGTGATTATCATTATGGCTATAGGCTATTTACCTCAAAAGACGTAGTAGTTTGTCTGTCAGATGTTGTAACCCTTAGTAAATTTCTGGAGCAAAGTGAACTAATCTTTAATCAAGGTCTTTCCAAAGCTGATGTCGATGGCCTCGGTTTTGTCAATATTTCGGGATATGTGATGTTGCCTTATATTAGCAAGAAAACTGTCTGTAATACTAAGAATAAAACATCAACTTCATCTCCGCCGCCTGAAGCTACCACTACACCACCTCCAACGCCGACTAATAGTAATAATAATAATACTTCAACAAATACTAATAATGAAAATGAATCATCAGATGAAAATGTGAGTGGTTTACCACCAAGTGAATCCAAACCGGAAGAAGAGGACTGTTCTAGTAATTTGGTACAAAAGTATGTCCCGGAGTCGTTGATCACCAAATTTTTTCTCTTGGTTAAAGCTGATAAAATTGATATGACTGAATGGGATGCATCCTATTTAAAAATGTTGTATATATATGCAGGTATCGACCACTGTCAGATTCCTCCAAATGATAAACTGTGTTTACTTAGTGAACTTAAATGGGATTCGCCTCTGTGTCCATTGCAAATAGAAGAGTGTGATCCTAGAGCGGGTCAAAATTACCCTCCACCTAAAAACTATCTTACCTCATCTTTTTCACACCGTGGAGCTGAAAGGGTAGCCATGGACTTGGATTCTCATCTCAATCACCATCTTCACTTACATTCTCACTTGAACCCGCATCCTCATGCTCACTCTCATACCCATTCTCAACCTGTTCTTCAACCTCATCATCAGACCCGATCTGTGTTTTCGATGCAGAACTCAAGTAAACAAAATACCAACAACCATCATAACAACCATAGCCATTCTCATAACTCCCACCACCATCAAACACTCAACTCTAGCAATTGTATCAATCATAATCAATCTTGGCATCTTTCTTCGGCCAATCGTAAAATATCCAGATTATAGATTGTAATAAATTTAAAATTCAAGCTAATTACAAACGTTGAAATTCAAAACGGTACACAAATATTTTATTTCTTTCAGATTGCTATAAATTTGATTTTGCACGCGAAGGTTTTCTCTTCATTTTCGTCTTCTAGAGTTTGAATAGAAAAAAGCATGGTTCGAATTCGGGCGAAATGTGAGTTCATAATAAAAAAGGCAAATCAGTACAAAATCTATATGCTTTATCATTTATAATGAATTTCTCACGGTGAACATAGTCTTAATGAATTACTGGTAGGTTTCCTGCCTTGTTTATTTAAGCTACAGATTGCCATAATTAAGAAATGTGATTAAAGTTGATGAGAAACAATTTTACTTTTATAGATGAATGCACAAACAGTGACTGGTTTTAAATGCTCGTTTATTAGACTTGAAAGATTCACAATCCTGAAAGCCGATTCGTTGTTTGGTGTTAATGCATTTTGCACTATCATCGATTGTTAGTTCGATGACTTAAATATTGATAAAATGAAATTTAATAGAAAAATTGGTTGATAATCAAAATGTTTTAATATTTTAATCCGAATATTGACATTACTGAAAATTTAACTTAGTCGCTTAAGAGCCAAACGCTTATCTCTTTCTTCAGCAACAGTCAGACGGATACCACGACCCTTAGGAAGTGAGATGTATGGCTTAGAGCCCTTTCCAATAACGAAGATATAATTCAACCTGCAAAGACAAAAATAACAATTAAATTTGAGCCAAAAGACGTATAAAATTATTTTAAATTATTTTTGTCAGTAAGACTAATCAAACTATCATAGAGTTCAAGATTTAGGACAAAAGCTCATCATCTATTAGAAATATGACTAGGAAAGGCAAAGGGTAATAAAAAAATTACCGAGTGGCAAAACTGTGTCCATGAGAATCCTTGACATGAACAATGTCAAAACTACCAGGATGTCTCTCCCTAGAAGTGATGGTACCAATCCGACCTAAATTGTGTCCTCCAGTAACCATGCATAGATTACCAGTTTCAAACTTCAAGAAATCCAAGATTTTACCAGTAGCGATATCAATTCTAACAGAGTCATTGGGCTTGATCAAAGGATCAGGGTATCGAATGGTTCGTGCATCGTGTGTAACAATGAATGGAACTCCTTTAGGTCCAGTTTGAACTCTCTTTACCTTACATAATTTGTACTGAAGAAGAAATAAAAGAGTGAATAAGACACGTGGTAATAACAAGCATTTAAGAAAACTTACAGTAGCCTCTTCGGGTCTAATCCTGTGGAGTGTGAATCGACCCTTAACATCGTAGAGAATTCTGTAGAAGTCCTTAGTACGATCAATGGTCAAAACATCTAAAAAGAAAGAAAAAAATTAGCATTGTTTCTCAAATGGGTAATTCCCAAAGATAATTGACAGTGTACACAACGAGAGACCTTATTGAGAGTCATTTCTTTATGCCTTATTTTGAACGATTAACAAATAAATTTTTGTTAAACGTCTTCGATGAAAGGCTCTCGAGTTAAAATTAAATAGATAATTACCCATGAATCCAGCTGGATAGTTAGTATCAGTCCTAACTTTACCATCAACTTTAATTGTACGCTGCATAACAATCTTGGTAACTTCAGCGTTTGTTAAAGCAAACTTGAGTCGATTTCGTAAAATGATTACGAGAGGGATTGATTCTCGTAGTTTGTGAGGTCCAGTAGATGGACGAGGGGCAAACACACCACCTAATTTGTCTAACATCCATGATTTAGGGGCTGCTAACCGCTTCAAGTGCTTCTTCAAGCCACGAGCCTGTAGTTAAAAGGAGATAATATAAATAAGAAATGATGATTGAAAGAATTTGAATAATTAGAAATTAGAAGAGAAGTAAAGTTAATAATCTAAGGATAAAATTAACTTACCATGATTAAACTATTAAATTACTATGAACAATTAGTAGCAAACTAGATGAACCGGCCACAAGATATAAAATTTGCTGGTATATCCAGGAAACGGAAGACACATTGCTGTAGTTCAAATGTATTCACCTGCAGATGGCAGCACATTTGATATTTTTAGTAGCTTTAAGGCGGTAAATACAATAATATCCATGCTGAAGACCTGAAGCTGAAACTGCCTGAAGTTCAAACTCTGAACTCAATACTTATTTCAAATATAATTAGAGTACTTATATGAAATTGATGGTCATAATATGATTTTTTCCTTAAAAATCCGATTAACAATTAGACGTTCCATTGAATCAAAGATTTTGAATTATATATTCTTAATGTAAAGATTTCTTTTTGACTAATGATTAATGCACTTTTTAACATCTGACTGTAGTGTATTCTCGTAATTAATTATCGTATTGATTAGTTACTTACTACATTCATATATATTATCCTCTGTTATTCAAAATTTTTCATTTTCAGTTTGATAAGTAAATTTCGATCCAAAATGCCCTGAATCGATTAATGAGAAGAGAAGTAGTTTTGCGTAATCCTAATCAAATTCCCTTCCCAGACGAAAAAAAGTAAGAAATGATATTTGTTCTGAATGCGAAAGATTTAGAGGTAATGATTTAGCAACCGAAAAATATTCGGATTAATCTAATCAGATTTAATCAACTTGATTCAGTTTAAAGTCGCTGTTTATGCAAACAATTCAATGCATGATGTCTCCAAGGCAACAACAGCTGTTTTTTAACTACTAACCATGCTGAGTGATTAATTTACTTTATCATTGTTTACGATTAGTATTAACCATGTTTATATTCAAAAACTTCACTTTTAGAAATTGTAAATTGAGCTATACAAATTGTTTACGTTTATATACACAAGGTCCTGGTGAAAAATGGGTATGTAACTCAAAAAACTATCAATATTGACTGTCTATCTGTCATTGTTGTGATTTCTAACAATTGATTTTATTTCTTCTTAGTTGAATCTGCGAAATAAAAAGTTTCCAAAAGATTACGCACTTCAACATTTTGATTCGTTCTATCTAAATGTCTACGCAGAAAAATGGCTTTCAAGTAGAATAGCCATGCATTGGCCAAATAAATATGTTGCTGTAGTCAATCCTTTCGTTAAAGATCCTGATGAAATCGGTGCTTCTTTTCTTATAAATGGTGCTACCGAATTGAGTCACTTTTACAGCAAATATAAAAAACACTACGAAAGGCAAAAGCTACGTAAAAAAATGCTAGAGGATAAAAAGTAAGTCATCTTGAACCTCAATATTTCATCTGATATATGTTTAACGTTTTTGTTTAATGTTTCTAGGTTAGCTAAACTTGACCAAATAGCCAAAGAAAGAGGAGTTAATGTATCTGAAATCGAAACAGACATTGAAGTATCTGATATCAGTGACTCAGAACTTGATGGAAATCTTTCAGCCATTAGTGATCCTGAGAATATTCTTGAAATGTTCCAAACCGACATTGAATCATTGAAAGATAAAGAGGGATTCATGGAAAATTTATCCAGCAATATTGATCTGAACGATTTTATACCTTCAACTGAAATGAGATACGAAGAAAATGTTACTGATAAAGATACTTATTATCGTTTTTATGACACTAGTCGTGAAGTTAATGTAGAAAAAGTTGAAGCTCCGGAATTGGAATTTCCAGAAACTCCTAAAATCTTTAGCTTTCCACGACAATCATTAGAAAGTTTCCCGAGTCCAGATGAAAAAAAATATCAAGGAATGATGGAATACTTCCTCATTGATGCTGCAGCTGTGTTACCAGTGTTAGCACTAGATATTCAGGTTAAAGATCGTGTCGCTGATTTGTGTGCTGCTCCTGGAGGTAAAACTTTGCTGATGCTGTCAACTCTTCGACCATCATTTTTATTCGCTTGTGACCCATCAAATGAATTTTTCCCTTTATTACAACAAAAAGTTCAAGAATATTTCCCTAAATCAGATGCTTTAGCATCCACTTATCATTTGGAGCATTGTTCTGCTGAAGATATCGATTTAGAGAGTGTTTTTGATAAAGTTTTGGTTGATGCTCCCTCTACAAATGACAGACTAGCAATACAAGACAATCATGATAATTTTTTCAAATCGTCTAAACTTTCAGAAAGAATTGAATTACCGAACAAACAAAAATCAATTTTACTCAGAGGATTGCAGTTATTGAAACCCGGAGGTTCACTGGTTTATACAACAAATACTTTATCACCGATTCAGAATGATGGTGTTATTCACATGTCATTGCATGAAATGTCACAAACATCAGACATGGTATTCAATATTATGGAATTGAAAGAAGCACTCAGACCATTGCGTGGTCTTTATCGTTTTCATACATTCAATTATGGAATTCAAGTTTTACCGTCTATAATCAACAATTGTGGACCTGTTTATATTTGTAAAATAAAAAGAGTTAAATAATTAAAGTGTTTATTAATATTGTTTCTTCATCTACTCATTACATCTTAAAAGTAAAAAACAAAAATGCTAAAAGCCTCCATTCAAGAATAAATCAGTTATCACTTGTAATAGCAATTAATTGTAATATACTTTCAAATATTCTAACTCATTTATTCTCAAAAATGGTTCTTAATTTAATGAGATTTCAGTTGATTTGCACCTCTTTAGACAACATCAGAGATTTATGTTAGTCATTCAAGAAATTAAATTTCATTCAATGCTCTTATCCGTTGTGTAATGATGAAATAATTTTTCGATTCTGAATTGTTTTTTAATTTAATTTAATTTAATTTTATATTCTGTGTAATCGAAAAATAAACAATTGTAGAATGAAACATCAAATTATCAAGAATAACTATTGAGTTTACTTAATTGAGTCAAAAATTGAGCTGAGATTAGGAATCTACTCAATGTAGGAATTTAACGAGACCCATTATCAAATTGATTGAGAAGGTCGACAACAGCAGTTATTGATGACCGATGGTGGATATTAACTCCAGCTGCAGCAGCATCCTTTCCAACTTCAAACAATTTATCCCAAATTGATTTATCCAGGAATTGATGGCATTGATCAAGATTTTTATACTTTCCACAAGCATAGTCAATGGCTTCAGTAACCTGTAAACGATAAGCACAGTTAGGTGAAAAGAAAACTCAAAACTAAACCGAAATATAGTTAAGATTGAATTATAAATTACTGACCGTTGATTCCAAAACCTCATCAAGGAACTCCTTTGTTCCTGAACCAGTGATTGGATGACAAACCTCTTCAATCTTCTGACCAAAGCAATCATGAGCTTGATGGAAAGCACAACAAGCAGCCACTGTTTGATCCTCCTTTTTAACATTACCAGTAATCCATTCAAGTTGACCAATGAAGTTATTTTTACATTGAACTATTGGTCCAAGCTGATCTTTGTGTCGAAGACATTCAGCGTGTTTCAAGAACTCTATCAAGATAAAAGACGTGATTAATAATTAGAAAATAATTGATCAACAGTTGAATGCTTACGAGCTCGCCCTTCTGGTTTGTCACATCGGTGTTTCAATTCCTTCCTTAAATCATGACCAAACATTCCAAATAGCGTCTTTGGGAATGGCTTTAAGCATTTCTTATTGAAATCACGAATGCAGTCAAGATTGGTGAACATTTTCCTGTCATAAATCACACAAATTAATCACCATTTTCTTCAATTGCTTTTTCATGTAACTTACGAGCAATGTTCTTTCATTTCATCGTCATTACTTGGAATCGGTATTTCTTTGTCATCAATCAAAGACAAGTGAAGACCGCAGTTGTCGAGTATTTCTTCAGCCTGTTGACATTCATCGGCATAAGTTGTCATAAAAACTATTGAGATGTTGAGATTAAAGAAAAGTTAAATTATAAATCACAGAATAGAGTTAATTTTGATGTTCTTACCCGTTGATAAAAGCACAACAATCGATAGTAAAGAAACCATTTTAGCTTGGAACTCTTGAATCTATTGGAAGTGATCAAGACGAAGACAGAAATCACAATGAATTTTTGATACTTGCGATCATCAAATTTATACTGGTTTCTGGTGATGCGATGTTTGGTTTAATTTAAATTATAGTTGTTACTTCATGGTGATAGTTATCAATGGTTGATGGGCTTGATTGAGTTTTACCATGAGTAAAAGCAATAGATTCATTTGTTTATATTTTAAAGCCAATCACAATGGTAATGACGGGTATTTTTCCTGCTATAAAAATTTAAAATTGATAAAATAAAGAAACCGAAATGATTTAATAATTCAAAGACTTCTTCAGTAGTTAATTAAAATTACCTTTAAGATCATAAAGAGAGAAACATTTGACAACAATGGCTAATTACCCTTGAATAATAAGGGAATCCCAGTTGATTAACTTTGAATACATTGATTTGGGTCGATAATTGGTTTAAATTGAGGTTACAGTAATGTTTAGCAATAACAACTTCACTATTAGACTGATTTAGCATCAAAAGTGCAAAGATAATTTATTAATAAAACCATTGTTTTAGCTAAATCAATAAGAATCACAGTAAATTAGATGTTATGAAGCCACACCTGAAAATAATGAAAATTTAAGAATCAAAAATTTATAATTTATTAAGTGTTAAGTTAGATGAACGAAAATTTGAGTTAAAAAATTCAGATCTTTAATGAAAGATTATTGTGATTAAAGAAAGTACAAAAATGAAAGTAAAAATGGAGTTAATTGTGGAAGATCTTGTGAATATTAGAAAATGATTAAATTATTGTTAAAATTGTCATCTTGGCATCAAAAAGTGTAACCAGCTGAGATACTTTTCAGTTAACCTTTTTTATGTGCTTTCAAAAACCGACGACTGTTGCATTTGTAAAGCTTATTGATTTTTGTGATATCAGTGGCACTCAATCCTCGTCTTTGTCCTATTGTAACACCATCTTTAAGTGGACTAATTGTGGCACCAAAGCCTTTAGCGAAAGCATGACTTCCATAATGCATTACACTTCCATAGTCATATGGTTCACCAAGATGGGTGATTTCACGTAAGCTCAATTTAGCAAAATTGTATTCCATTCCTGAAAGAAATGACAAAATTTTAATCTTAACCAACAATCTTTTTTCTTCATTTGCTTACCTCTTTCAATATTGTCCCAGTTTATTTTAACATAACTGTCTCGATCAGCGCGACTTTGTTCATGCCAAAATCCTGTTGCATGCATCAATTCGTGCTCAACAATACCCGAGTAAACACACCCGCGACCCAATAATACTGGCTGCATCCGTCCAACTCGACCAACTAATGAAGCACAACCAAGTCCAGGATAGATGTAAATATAGTCAGTGTCATCATTGGTTCGAGGTTCAAATTTAATACAAGTGTTGTTATGGTAAGTTGCCATTGCTCTAGCAATTACTGCTCTATCACGCTCAGAAAATTTACGAGACAATACGTAAGGAATCCGTCCTTTAGGCCATTTGTTGCTACCCTCCAATACTGCGTTTCTTTCTCTCTATCAAATCAACAAGAAATTACACAAAATTAAACATGGCCAATATTTTTGAAAGATTTGTCAATTAAATTGACACTTAACTTCCTTCTAGTCACTGCCTATTCTGATTCTCATTGTTTTACAAAATAAGACTAAAGAATTAAAGAGAAGGAAAAGGTTTACTAATTACAAGATATAAACTCAAAATCTGTTGGATTTGTTTAAATTATAATTATTTCGCCGGCCTTATTAATTTCAACCATTCATTATCAAAAGATGAGTGAATAAACCACAAAAGCTTTGAGATTTTCTCGGATCAAGTCTAACCTTTGCGAAGTCGTACTCTATCCATAAATATCGGTTGATACAATTGTAATGTTTTAATACTTACGAGATCTTCGACAATATCACCTTCAAAATACTCGGATGAATATAAAATACTATCGTTTCCAACGATGTCATGTTCAGGAAGTATTGATCCTTTTTCAAAATCAGCATCAGTCAATGGATAAATTGTATCTTGTTTAATCTCATTTGAATAAAATTCCTAACAACAAAATTAATTACTTTGACTGTCACATTTAGTATTTTGTTATTTTACTTACAGGGTCGTAAATGAATCCATGTTTTTGATCCCTGGCTAATTGATAGCGTTTAATGATCAAGTCTTCATTATCTGCACTATTGTCATTCACTAAATCATTTTCAAAATTTCCATCACTATAACGTATTACTCTGGCTGAAGCAATCAAAACCAGTGAAAAACAAAATAAATACATAAACATTGTTGACATTTGATGATTTCGATGATGATGATCTATTACAGCTAGGAGGACAAGAGAACGACTGAGATACAGTTTGACTATTGAATATCTTTTTATCATCTCCCTGGCGCGACTCATTCAATCGTTAACCCGCATCATGATTCAACAAGTCAATCATTTTGATCATCATCTTGCAGACCTAAACAATATGAACCTTGATCTTCGCACGATAATTTTCATGGTTAACTAATATTACATATGCTCATGTTAGGATAATAAGTTAATTTAAATAGATCATTAACATAGTCAACAATATGGCCATTGATGAGGGATAAAAGATTGAAAACTGAATTGAAATTATGATCTAAGTGTAATAACCTTTGATTTATATTAAATTTATTCTAAATACATTGGTTTAGTTACGAAATATTGAATAAATGATGAGTTGAAGCCTTAATAATCACGTAATTAAGATCCATAAGACATCTACTTTTCTTCTTCCTCTTCACGCACAACCATACTTTCAAATGGATGGATACTATAGTTTTCAATCGTCAAATTTGGCCATCGTCGAATCTTAAATTTAACTCGATCCTTGGCAGTTTTGTATTCAGGAACTGAAAGTAACTTCACTCTTTTGACTTCCAACAGTTTTGAGTTTTGACGACTACGACCGTAAATTAAATCGATTACATCTCCTTCTCCAACTTCCATTGCTCTTTTTTGCACTCTTTCTCCATTAACTCTTATTTTATCCTCAGCGTGAACTTCTTCAATCCTTTTCCTTTGAATAGGCAATGCTGTCTTCATAACAGTATCCAACCTTAAACTCCCCGTTTCTATATCTAAATCAACATAATCAACTGGAACAATTTCGTCATCATCATCATCGTCGTCATCGCCATCATCCTCATCATCGCTTTTATCATCTTTATCTTGTGCTTTGTCTTTAGATCGACGTTTCCCTTTTTTTGAAGCACACGATTTAGGGGAAAACTCTGGAACTTTTTCTTCGAGAGCAGGGTAAAGTTGATTTATTGAACCACATGGGAATAAAAATGCTCTTTGAAGAGTTGACAACATCAGTAAAGTTTTACCTTCATGAACATCACACAAATGTTTAATTTCACATGCATCAACATTTCTTTTCTTGGCTTTTTGATCAAATTTCATTGGCAGCCATTTATCTGTATACACACTTGAATTCAAAGAATCAAAGTGTTGAAGTGCGTACTCTTTTGAAAAATTCTCATGCCGCAAATTCACCTAAAAAAATAAAACCAATTGTTAAAAATCACAACAATGATAGACAGGCAATATTGATAGTTTTTGAATTACATACCCATTTTTCACCATGGCTTTGCATACATAAACGATTGAAATTTATATAGCTCAATTTACAATTCCTATTGATGAAGTTTTTGAATATGAACATGGTTAATTTCTAATTGTAAACAATGAAAAATTAAATTAAATCAATCAGCATGGCTTGAAGTTAAAAAACAGCTGTTGTTGCCTTGGAGACAATCATTGGCGATTTTTTTGAAAGCATTTCAGCGTCTTCTGATTATTCATGTTTGATGCTACAGTTAAACCAAAAATAAATACGATTTTAGATTATTTATAAGATAGATCATTTGAATATTATCAAAAAATACATTTTTCTAAACTAATTTTAGCCACTTTTTGAAAACTATTCCATCAGCCCTGCTCGATAAAATGGCTACAAAAAAATAAACTTACTTCTACGGTCTTACACCGGCCTTACGGTTGTTAGACCCTCAGTTAACAAGTTTTTTGTCCTTTTCGTCTCATATCTTGAAATTTATTTGCGCCTAGAAAAATGGATTGCATTTTATAGTCAGCAAACAAATCGTTAGAAGGTATGTTTTAAAAATGTCGACAATATAACATCCTTCTTGTTCATTTAATTGATCAAATTTGCTTTAATAGCTCCAAGATTACCATTGGTTCTAATATTTACTTTGCTTTTTGTTAATAATCAGTTACCACTACATGATTGTACGCATTGTTGATCAAGCGCAACTTAAGTTCAAATCTTAATTTTAATTTAATCAAGATTAATCATTATCCATCAATTTAGATTCAATGTATTGAGTTTCTGATGATACTAATAATTGATTGAAACAGTCAACCAACTCTGTGTAAAGACTCACGGATGGACCCATAACAAACTGTACTAAACCGTTGTGAATAGATTGAAAGTGAAATTAAAAAGTGAACAATTTTACTTTTTAAGTGAAAAACGCTGACAGAATAATTAATCTGAATTTTCAATGTCAGTTTCATTGACAGTTTCGGTTAATCGTGGCAATTAGTGGCTCTAGTTTGGACTGTTTGGAGTCAAGTTGAAGCCAAGAATGGACAACAATCAAGTGTTACATTAGCATTTAATCCTGTAAAGTGGTGATTAGACCTTGAGCTTTACGTAGTCTGGTTCAATCAACTCTCTGATCCGTGATAATTATTTGCTAAAGAAGACGATAATCAGCCGAGTGTAACCGGAAATGTACAGAATCAAAAGGAGTTGAATAAATATTTTATGGGCTGAACTTGGAAAGAAACGCAATCCAAAAAAAAAACGGAAACCCAAAAATGTCCAAGGTTCGTACAAACTCAATTGTCTCTCATTGAGCCACCATACAATCAGGTTATTACTTGAGGCTCATCAGAACCTTATTATTCACCTTCTTTTGTTTATTATCAACCAAGATAATTAGTATTATTATTGATATTTAGGTTTCTCTTAATTTTGTAAATAACATCATCGGAGGAAAATGTGGCAATTGACGTTGACATTATGTTTAATATTTGGTTGTGTTACCCTTGTGACTGGACAATACTTCAATCCATCTGGATATAGATTTGATAATTCACCTGATTTTATGGGATCACCTTATGGAAATGGCCTGAATGGTTTAATGGGTATCGATGATGATGGCTTATTTGGTAGACGACAATATGGACAGCCAGCTGATTTTGCTCATTCCCATGATAATTTTGACCGTGAAAAGACTTCGGATGAAATAATTTCAGCTCGTATCAACCCATTGCCACATATATTCAACCCAGGACTGCGAAGAGGATTAACAGGATTACAACATATTGAAGCCCGTTATCACCAAAAACCAGCTCCTCAACGTGAATTGCTTAGGCCACTTTTACTTCTAACTAATCCTTCAAAAAAGTGATCTAATCTTGATGTAAATCACTTTTTAATCTCCCGTTAAGAGTGAAATGCTCTTTTGTTATTAGTATGAAAATGTAAATTACCTTTATATTCATCGTTAATCGATGAGAAACCATGTTTTTATTAAAAATTACAGCAATTGACTCTAATTTAGTTCATTTTGAAAATACTGATTTCGCTGATTAACTAAAACAATTCATGCGAACTTCAACCAAACAAATACTCATTTCATCTCGCAACATGAAAATTGGTTTCAATACCAGTTGAGATAAACTCGATATTTATATTTAAAAACCTATGATAACAATCAAGTTATAGATTCGCAAGTGACAGTCACAAACAAAGATCAAATCGGTGAAGTCAGAAAAAAATGAAAAATACTTTTACTCGTCATTTCTCATCAGTTTGTTGACAATTAAACCATTGAAATGAACAAAATGGGTGATTTTTTTTTATTCAAGTTAATTTACTTGTTAATAAGTTATTCAAATTTCTGTGAAACATTAAATTTAGTGCCAAAATCAGCGTTAAACCGACGATTAATACAAAAACGTTTTCCCAATTCACCTTTACTTGATCAACCCAGAACCAGGCGATTTGATGAGTTTCCAATAACACCAATAATAACATATTATCCTGTTGAAAGGCCAATTGTGAAGCAAATTAATGAGCCTCCAAAGCTAATATTCATTCCAATTAATGGAATGATGATTCCACCAACATTAATCAATTTGAATGGTAAAGGGAAAGTCAAACAGTGGCCAAAGTATAAGGTACCCAAGGAAAAGGTCCGTAATTATAGTTTATTTGGTCCGTATCGATCATCAATCAACTATCCTAAATCTGGTCATTATTTTGGTCAACCTCGAGACAATTCACATTCTCATGATTATTTCGATCGTGAAAGGACCCCAGAAGAGATTGAATCATCTGAAACTCATCCTGTTTACATGGCTAATGCTTATATTGCTGATTGGGTTAGTAGATTTAATCGACTTGAATATGATTATGCCAGGAAACCGGACCAAGAAAGGCGTTCAATTACAATGCTTTTAAGAGCAACTCTCCATCCAGTTGGATAGCCATTTTGATTAACTTTGATGATCAGTGTTGTTGTTAATTATTTAATTGACACACACACAGTAAGTAGAGTTAAATATGTATGTTAACATGATTTGATGATTGAGATAATCAAAAGATTGATGATTTTGTTTTTCCTTTTGACTTGTTTACAACATCAAATTAACATAAAAACTCAATTGAAAAACTATTAAAACAGAAATGAATAAATTTGATTGAAATGTTTGATAACAAATTTGTTGCCTTTAAATGACGGATTGATTGTTACTCTAAAAATCACAATTAAAGATGTTAATATTTCATGATAATTTTCATAATTACAATTAAATGTCACTTTGGATTTGAATTGATTTTCAACTATTTTATGCATCCGTTTCAATAAGCAACACTAGATGCCACCACTTTTCATCTTTGCGCTCGTTTGGGATAACTCGAGTCAAAAATTAACTGTTAATGTTTGCAAATTTTATCGTATATTAATAATTTTTATTAATTGTCTTTTCTCTCCACCTTTTCATCTCTTTCTTTCTGAACCCTTCAATTTTTCATGGCATAATTCATGTTTAAGTTAAAATCTTACGTGTTGACTTCTCTTCGAAAACATTTATTTTAATTAAAAGGAAGTTGCTTTGGAGTGAAAATACAAAGCAGAAGCAACAAGTTTTAACATAAATAGAAACAGGTAAGTTGAAAGTGTTAATTTTATTTTCATTAGACTTATATATTTTATTATGCTTCTTTTTTTCATTACTAGCCTTACTGAGAAACCATTTCACAGCCTTGCAGAAATTTGCCAAGAAATCCATTTAGTTCCATCTTCTCTCAACTTTAATTAACTTAATGATGTAAGCCTTTTTTGCTTCTCTGTTTCTTATTTCCCTCCTTTTCATCTTTGTTTCATTTGAAACATCTTTCTCCTCATAATATATTATGTTTCAATCATTCTCACTCTGAAACCCTTTATTTTCTTTAAAGATATGGGACCTTGTCACATCAACATGATGTTCATCTTGTAAGCTGTCAATGTAGATTAGGTCAACCTCAATGCAGATGACATTAACGTGCAATAAATATAATGGTCAGTTTTGTCTTAACACATAAAAAGAGTAATTTGATCACACTAAGTTATATTATAAGAACTATCATTAAATTTAATCAGACATTTCCATCTTAATTTAAGTAGCTCAAGAAAATGGGGATGAAAACGCTTCCAGTTCGCATAATCAACGCATTCAAACAGACGCCTTGGAAATTTTCAAAAATAAATGTAGATCTAACAAAAATCTCGTAAGTCTAGTTCTTTTGAGATTCTTTACCTAATTTTTCTTTTCTTTCTTTCTTATTTGTTAGGTTGTTTAGCAATGAAAAGAAGGAGCAAAAGGGAAATGGAAAGTGCTAAAAGTGTATTGATAATGATGGTTAAAAAAATGAAGATTTGAAAAGCAATGATGAGCCAAGGAAGCTGAAAAAAGGCCAAAACAAAGCGAAAAAAGCAATGAAATAGAAATCATCTTTACATCAAGATGAGAAGGGAGATGAAGTTGAATGCCGCTAACTGATGATGATAATGACGATGAAGATGATTGTAATCATGATGATGGAGGATATATAATTTTTCTTTCTTTACGCGTAACATGTTTATACAAAAGAAAAACTATCAAATAACTTGATAGAGCGACCTAACGACTTGTAGCTACTCTTCCTTCTGTTAATAACAACTTGCAGGTTAAATTTTTAGACTTAAAATGAAGGCCTTTCTCTCTCTTTCCTCTCTTTTTATCCTTTTCTTTCTTCTCTTTCTCTTTCTATCTCTCACTCTCTCCATCTCTGAAGACAAGATACCCTCTACCTGAATACTTTGGGCAATTGCATTCCAAACGAAAAAAGCAGAAGCTGGTTCGACAAGTTTCCTCTCTCTTTCTCCATCTTCTTTCATTTTTTCTTTTTTCTCTTTCTCATTCTTAGACCGGCTTAATTTTTACCTTATTTTTTCTCTCTTTCTTCTAATTCAATCTTACCTTAGACTCTTCATTCTTCGTTGTTTTCCTTCTTTTTTCTTTTTTTTTCTTCTCCATCATCATATCAATAGCCCCTTGCTTTTTTACCCCCAAGACCCCTAGGGCTATTGAATAGAAGAGAGAAAGAAAAGAAGAAAACAGAGAGAGAGAGAGCATAGGTAAACGTTTACCTGTACATTGAATGGAAGAGGCAGAGAGCAAAAAAGAGAGAGTCCTTCTGGCCTGAAAGCCGTAGTAGCTCCCGTGTTCAGTTGAAAACACGGTCTCAATGTTAATGTTTTTAAACTTGACTAGACTCGGTTACCTTTTTTCAGCATTTTTCTCTTTTAGCTTCTTTATTTCATCTTTTTACCTCAACATTTGATCAAGTTAAGCAACCAAAATATTTCTGAAAGTTACTGTTTTCTTGGCTTCAACTTATTTTACGCATTCTTCCATCCAATTTTAACCTTTGTGATTACAAGCCATCTTTTCATCATCAGTAAATTGTGCTTCAGCTCCATTTACGGATTTAATTGTTCCCTCTCAATTCACGTGCTTGGTTTATCTTGTTGTGAAAATGTCTATTGCCATGTTTATAATTATTTACCTTCTTCAACTCTTTGGATAACCATGTCACAAGCTTATGATCAAAAGTTATCCTGACACCGATCAATATGTTGGATTTACAGTGCCCAATGTTCACCATTTCAACTGTTCAATTCTAATCATTGAGTTGCTTTCCTAACCGATACACAATCTTCAAAACAATTGATTTCAATCAATTGATTTTATCGATAGCTTTTGATTTGATGACAAAAATGCTGTCATCCTAATTTTAATGATCAACAATGAAGTCTATATCTTGACAAAATTAAAATGAGCGCAAACAAACCAGAATGTTAACAACAAGATTAACAAGGAAAGCAACAGAAAACATGACAAGAGATTCTTGTCATGTTAATTATATTCAGTCGATCAGTCTAAATAGACATCGACTGAAGATAAAACAATATAATTGCTGGTTACCTAGTTTATTAACAATTTATATTGCTTTTAGTGTTCAGATCATTCCTTTTGTAGTTTCTAGTTTAACTTCACCTTCACCTTCATCATTATCATCATTTTCTTCATCTTCACTTACATCCTTCTCTCCATTCACCAACAAAAGATGGTCTCGATCAACATTTTTATCCTCAAACAGCAATCAACTGGATTTAAAATTTGAAATAACTGAAAACTCGCCAGCAGGAACCTTGATCGGTGTAATTCGTAGTCCATCCGGTTACCAACCATGTCAACCGCCATTTTTAATTGTGCCCATTCGAAGTGGTACATCAGAATCATCGCCTCTATCCTCATCTTCATCATCACTTTCAAATTTACGGAGTGGAGTTGACACTGATTTAAGTATTGATCAAGCTTCAGGAGAGATTCGCAATTCTGTGGTTCTTGACCGTGAACAAACATCTTATTATACCTTCATTGCAATTCCCTTTGTTGGACCCAATATCAAAGTTACCATCACTGTTTTGGATGCAAATGATAATGCACCATTATTTCCAGTTCCTAGTATCCATCTTGAATTTCCTGAAAACAGTAAAGTTCGAGATGTTAAACGTACTTTACCACCAGCTCGTGATCGTGATTTAGGTAAGTGAATTACATTGAAATCTAATTGAGCTATAAGTGATCGGTTTTCCCGTTGATTCGTTGTCTCATTGAATAATTAATCACCATTGAAACAAGTAAAACCTTTTTTTCCTAAATGAACAAATTAAAAGTAAAGTATAATAGTTACATCAGTTTGTAATTTCAGAATAATTTGGATTTCATTTATTTTCTGATCAAACCTCTTTTTTTTCCTTTCAGCTGTTCAATTCAATTGAAAAGTTGAATCTTAAATCTTTTTCTTGTTTCTCTTTTTTAATTTACTCCATCATTAAACGATATACTAATTAATTAACTGAACGTTGACATCTACATTAAATGTTTCTAACCAAAGCTTTAGCAAAATTTAATTCAACCTGATTGTTGATATGTTTCATTTTTCCCTATCATAGTCTATAATCTTGAAAAGATCTTAACCATCATGATTATCAGTTTAAAACATGTTCTTTCCATCGTTTTTTTTTCATAAATTTACTCCAACTTTTCAATAATTTAAGGAAACATTGACAATCAATTTACCTTTATTTGTTGACATTAGAACAACATCACCAACAGAGTTTCTCAGAACATCTCAGAATAAACCTGAGCTTATCTTGATTTTTCAAGGTAAGATGAGCTGATGAAAAGGTTTTCTTGAAATCTTTGATTTTTTTATCAAAATTTAATCGAAACCATTTTCATTATGAAACTTACTCTTCTCAACTTGTTGGTTTCAAGTTACCGCAAATTTATAGCCTCATGGTTATAAGATGTTTTTATTTTATCCGTAAATACAACGAAACTCAACCCAAATGACAAAAATAATAATGTTAATAATAAATTTTGGTGTAAGTTATGAACAGACAAGATTGGTGGTGACATTATGAATCCATGAAGAGACGGTATCAGCATGAGGTGAACAATAATCATGAATGAATTAGAATAAAAGTGATTTTATTCGCAACATAAATTTAATTTTCAACTTTGTTTGACTTTTCCTAATTTTCCAACTTGATTCCTCCTTTTTTTTCAATCTAATTCAACCTTTTTTTAACAGTTTGTTTAACCTTACCTTTTCTCAATCTTTGAATAGTAAATCATAAAAATCATTGATTTTTTCATTCCAATTACACTTTATATTCACTATTTAACCATAAAAATGTTATCTAAATTTATGTCAGAATTGTTATCATTATCAAATTTACGAGCTATTTGATCACATTAAACATTCATAGAATCACATTTATAATTTTTACGCTTTTCATTTCCAAGTATCTTAATTTGATTATCCAAGTAAACTGTCCATATGTTGAGTTAAACTGAGACCATTTGCATCACCTTGATTGTCATCTGTGTTTTTCAATTCATAAGAGTTACTTATGATTTTGATTCCATTCCGATGGTCTTTTTAATTTAAATTTTTACCTAACCTCTAACATGAAACATCAAATGTCAACTTTGATTTCTATTAATGAAGAAACATTCCTTCTCAGGTTGTCTCTTCACCAAGACTAATTAACTTTCTTCCTTAAGGCAAGCTGTTATTTTTTTTCAAACAACAACATCAACAAAAGCTGACCAGTAATTGCTTCTCTACCTTTCCTAATCATCCTCATCCCCATCTTCATCCAGAGTTTTCGCCATTTTTAATACTTCAAAGGCATCACCAGTTACACCCGAACGTGTTACTGTGCTATTCTCAATTGAAACATTTGCCTTCCGATAATTTCAATTTAACAACACTTACTATTGACAAATGTCCAATCAGAAGACTAACTTTCAAATCAACCTTTCATGTTTCAAAAACCGATTTCAATCAATTGTTTTTTTTTCTCACCATCAACATGTATTTTGCTCATTAATTTCTGTCATTTGAATATTCCAATCTATTTGATTTATTTTGAAATCTAATTGATTAGGTAAATAATGAAATGTCAATCTTTTGATAACATTTACGATTGATTTGATGTAATTGTAAACTTGATCATAAACTAAGAATAGGTTGACAATGAGAAAGCATGAGATTTAGATGATTTAGATTATTCCATTCAAATTATCTCTAATCATTTGTGAATCAATTTGACTTTTTTATCTGTTGAAAAAAAATTGAACGCATTCCATGATAAAAGAAATTTTCTTTCAGAAAACATTGAATGTAATCAGTTTTGTTATAGTTTTGTAATTTAAAATCTTGTAATCAATCTCCATTTTCATCCTTTCCCTTTTCATTTGTCATAATAATGTGCTTTTTATGTGACTTTAAATGTGTGAGCAAATGTTCCCAACTATTAAGATGAAGAAAAAGGCTCATCATGATAGTACAAGTAATTTTCATTGGCTGATTCCAGGCCGATATATGGCCTTGTTCAGGTCATTTGAAAGCCTTCAGATTGTCAAGCAAATGCCATTACCTCCTACTCTGTGTGATGATTTTATAAAGATGAGGAAAAACATGAAAAGCCCGATAGCAATGAAAGATAGAAGACAGAGATAAAAAACCAATAACGATTATCTGAGGCCATTCGATGGGCTATAAATCGATCGTTGACACCTTGACTCATCTTTATCTTTTTTATTAAACAACCATTTCAACTGAATCCATGATTTTTGAATATGATATCAAAAATGGTAACAAAATTGTTACCAAATCTTAAACATTATCTCAAGGAATAACCATTTGACAAAAGATATCAATATTTTCCTTCATTTCTTTCCAATAGCAACATTGATTATCAGTATTTTAAACGTGAATTGCTATGAAAAATTATCAATTTAATGAAGATATTCAAGAAATACCTTTAATCATTTTGTCTCCTCATCACGAAATGCTAACATGCAAAACAAGTTTACCTTTTTTTTTCTGTTCATCTTTTGTTCACTTTCATTCGATCTCCTCTCTCTCTCTTATATAATTAATATTGATTGATATTAAATTTAGCTTCTCCAAGATAATGATATAAATAAATAAATAACTTTTATTTGTTAAAGGTATAAAGCTGTTGATACATATTAATGATTATTTCAGGCTAATTCCTATTACTAGGAAAGGTATATAATTTAAATTAAATTAAACGTTTTCTAAAATAATAGCGCTAGCGCATTAACATTTCAATAAACAATTAACAATCAGAAGATAGGAAAGACTAGGAAAGGTAATGATTGAAAATTAATACTTAATATCGTTGAACATACCTAAAGGGTCTAATTATATCACCTATTGATCGTCTTCGTCGTTTAGTTGCATAGCTTTCAGCCAGCGATTCATTCACTGAATCATCTTCACCATCACCAGCATACTCAGTGTAACCCTCATCACCACCATCATCTTCAGCTTCTTCATCGTTTTGAGCTCCATCCATGGGCACCATTCCCGGCATCCCTCCACCAGGACCCATTCCTCCTGGCATGGCAGGCATACTGAATGATCCCATTCCCCCTCCACCATACATTTGACCACCCATTTGTCCCCCCATCGGTCCACCCATGGGTCCTCCCATAGGTCCCGACATTGGGTTGTAAGGCATGTATTGAGCCAGAATGGATCCGATTGAGGATAAGACAATGACCATGAGTGATGTTAGATGCTTTGGATAAACCATTTTGTTCACTTTGTTCACTTTACACTTAAACTGTTGATCTGAAGTTTGGTGAATGATTGAAAATCTGATTGGAAACTGCGATCTTTATACTCAATTTTCATCTCAATTAACTTCTCAATTTGCGCTTTCTTTCGTCTAGTTTTTTTTTCCGTCGTCAACCGATTCACTTCTGTCAACTTAAACATCAATTAGTCTCTTCCGTTTCAATTGCTTTCAAAATGACCTGATCAAATTCCTGTCTTCTTCATTTGTTGCCATTTTCATTAATTTGTTTCACTAAACAATCCAATGTTTTTTTTTGTAGACATTCGCATCATTCCAATCATGAATTCCCTCTTAACCATCCTCATTAGTTTTTCATTGAATGCTACAACTACAATCGATTTAATGGCGATAATTTTCTGACAATTTTGTTGAAAACAAAATCTTTTGAACCTGAACAGCAAAAGTGAAACATCGAATTATAATAGTTTTCATGATAATCAACCTTAACAAAGTAACTATAATTACCTTTTAATTATCGTTTACCTTTTCTCTCTTTTGGTTTTACGTTAAGCAAAAAAAAAAAATAAACTAAAAGGTTTTTCGTTAAAAGGAAACAAAAGGCCAATGGGAATACATTGAGGTCACTATAAGGTCACCATAATCCAGTCCAGTTGTCTCTATCGGTTTAAAGGAGTAAAAATTAGACAATGACAACTTTCAAAGAACCTTTTATTATCGTTTTTTACAATTTTCTTGAAGAGAAACGAGGCGGTAACATGTCATATTGGACTTAACTCGAGTTTTATTCAACATATTTTGTTGCCGTTGTAAAGTTTCCTTCGCCAGTGAAGAGAGAAAATTATATATTCGTAAAAAAAGGTAAAATGGATTAGTAATTATGACCCAGGCTGATGACCTGATCTCAAGTTCGCATTGCCTCGTAAAGCAAAGTAATAAGAAGGTGATTATTGAAGGTATGCATACTTGAAACAAGCCTGTTGTCACTAATTTTTCATCCTCAATCACAATTAAAACTCACTTTTGCCGGGTGTGGACCTCCCATCCCATATTGAATGCTTGAAAGTCTTGAAATTATTTTTGTGGTTTCAAGAAATTCTTGAAACAATCGTCTAATCATTAAACGATAATCAGTCCTACCCAATAACATGATGAATTAAATTAAATTCATACTGTACACTTGCATTTCAATCGATCATCGAAAATTGAAACCTGTAAAAATTGCCTCAAAATTTCCTATCATCTTGATCCATCCTCTTCTTCCTCTTCTTATCCTCATCTTCCTATTCATCTTAAGTGGTAATACAATCTAATTTAACACTAAATTGTTAACATTAGAATCACATTTAACTTTATCATCAATCCCAGGTTCAATGATCATTCTGTGCTTTTTTCTTGTTGATTATCTACAAATAGCGCATTTCTTTCACCTTAATTGTTGATCTTGCTTTGCCTTTTCCAAATGGTCAAGTTTTACCGATGATTTAAGTAAACAGAATCACTTTTATTCATTGATACCTCATTCAAATTGCCATTAAGTGTTTTCTCAATTTCACTTAAATTTATTGTTGGTCACTTAAGTTACTTTCAATTTACCTTATCATTCCCTTTTTGCCTTCAATTGTTGAAAATTGATGCTTAAATCTAATTGTTTTTATCCTTAAATGGACTCTTATGGACCTTTTTTTTGGCAACTTTCACTTTAGTGTTGATTCCAATTTACATGTTACATCTTTTTAATTTCACTTTACTCAAGTTTAATGTGCCTTTTAAATCAACATTTCATTTTAAAACGGTTAACAAATGAATTAGACTTTTAGCTTTTTAATGGGCAACTTGATTAGCTGATTGAAAAAATACATTTCAAATGTAATCAGATTGTTGAACTGTTGATTGATTTTTAATTATCAATCATTTAAATGCTAATTATTGCTTTTAATATCGTTCAAAATGAGAAAAGTTAACTGCTTTGTCCCTCTGACAACCATCAAGATGAAACCATTGATTTGTATCTATCATTGAAAATCAACAGCAAACCAACCCGTTTTGACAAATATAGTCAAATCTAACAGCTAATTAAAATCAACTTTAAACTTGAAACAACATCATTTTAAACCAACAAGTAAACACTTTCCAAGATTTGTCTTTTGATATTGATACAACTCATAATAGTAATTATCCTCATTATTATAGTTATCCTCATCATTGAAACACTATAAAACTAGAAATTGATAACATTTTATTAGCAATTAATATAAACTTGTCTGACTTTCAGTTTCACCATTTCAAGCAAAAACAAGCAAATATCTGATCAGAAACGAACCAACAATTGTAAGTAAATGAAATTGAAGATATAATAAGAGATACGAAACAATCATCATTATCAGAATTTTTGTTTAATTCTGTTCAACAAATCATGATTACAAGTGATCTAGTCATGACTATACAGTGTTTTAAAATTTCTGGTTCACTAATGGTTGTACCTTCAGTTTACTAAAACAGTTCAGTTTTATATCAACATTCAGAAAATCTATCGGTGGTTTAATTTTGGTTTCATTTTAAACCTTAACCAGCAAAAAGTCAACAATTTGCCAAACATCTTCAACTGATTCATTGTTTTTTATTTGTTAATCAGCTTTCTTTTGCTGTCAACCCAATTGTCATTTTCATTAACCTTTACTGTTCTTTTTGTGCATTACAAATAGATTTAATCAGCTTCGGGTAAATCCCTAATTTTGAGATTAATTATTTCATTAAATGTATTCTTAGATTTGTATTATTTTCAATTAAAATTACATTTGATAGATGAGCAGAAAACAGTTGCACAAAAAGCATATGCAACTTATCATTTTATTTAAGTATGAGAGTAACCATCTGTTGCTGTAAGCTGAACCAATCCTTTGTAATAAGACAATTATGATTCAGATGCTTTCCATTCCAATTGTAATTCTGTAATTCGATTCGAAAACGATTCTATTTTAGTTCACTAGACAATATGAACTGGAAACTTTGACGCGTTAATAGATGAAATCTTTTTGTTGACGAACTAAGAGTTAGACTCAATTGAATGCAAAAATATTTACAGTAAAGGGCATAAGATGTGGGCATGATTATGATAAATCTTCAGAATTTGTTTTTCTTTCTTATTTTCAATTTCGTTTGATTCAATTTAACATTTAAAATCGATAAACAGAAACAATAGTCTTTTCTAGATTAGCTCTAGGATCCAATCTAAAGCGAGTTTAATGAGGTTTTATTTTTTCTCCTTTTGACCATGGTTAGTTGATTGATAATTTTAGTCTTTTAAATGAATGTATTGTGCTTAGTAAAAAATTTCAGATCAGTCATGATCGGCAGTCCGTTTTTGTTGATAAAAGTAATTACTTGAGATGGAAGATGTTCAGTAGCTTTAATCTGGGCACCATTACAGGCATAATGAAGATCGTTCAACTTTAAGGAGGTTGATAAAGATGAACCGGGCAAAGGTTAATGATGGTTTAGTTATTTATTTGCAAATTTAGTTTTAACGTGATCTATTGTTTGAATGATTAAACTGTGGTGATGGTCGATTGGTCGAGAATTGTTAGTTTTAACTTGACCAACTTTTCACTAGATTACTACAAACAATGAATCAAACTGTACTCAGAGTTACGTTTTTGTAAAACATAAAAATTTCAAACTAATTGACATATGAAGGTTTCTTGTTTAAAACACTTACAAATGGTTAATATTAATAACTTAGAGAAAAGGTTTGAAAAAGTTGCATCAAACATCAGCCTGAGAAAACCCTATGATAAATGAGTTTCCATTCTGATGAGATGAATATCGTTGAAAATTTTCTTCTAAAATTCTTCTAGATTAGAATAGAAATTTAAAGGAAAATTTCATGCTAATTATAAATCGTAAATGTATAAATTGAAACGACTGCCAATAACCATAATCTAGAAGTTTTGTTGAGAAAAAAAATTCTTAACTTTTAATGTTTATTTTTTTGTTTGTTTGAAAAGTAAATGGCAAAGAACCAAACAGGGCCCAGTTAAAAGCTATTAAGGGTAAACCGCATTTTCCAGGTAACTCTGGCAGTCGTAATTTTCTTGGTGACTTTCAAGCTTACCTTCTCATCTTGCCTCAATACTGTAAACTATACCAGAAGAGAGGAGAGAAAAGGTCTTCTAGAAATGTGGGTTTGAGCAGAAGATGATGTTGATTATGATGATGATGGTGAAAGATAGAGTAAAGAGAGGAGATAAACTCTACCTACTTGGTCCACTCTGTAGGCGAAAGAAAGTTACCTTTAGTAAATTTTAAACTCATGTTTGTTTTATTTTTATATGAGCCAATGTTGATTACATTTTGGTCAACAGAGAAAAGCTAAAATTGCCATTTAAATGATGAACAGAAAAGGCAGTTATTCAAGTGACCCTTGGCCAATGTCATAGATGACCTTTTAGCTGGTCACCTTTCACAATCTATGACCTAAAGGAATGGCCATTAATCGTGATCATTGGTCAGTTAATCCAGGTGAAATTTGTTGTACCAATTTGCTATTTTCATCATCAAGTTGCTTCTTTTTTTTTCATCTCTAGCAGTTGTTTTGTGTTTTAATTTGTTTCTTACCTTTCAAGCTTGCCTAAAACACGAAATCAGTTTCTTCAGGGTAAACATCTTCAGAAGTTGAAGTTAATAGATTAGTTAAAATCCAAGATCAGCTGAAAAAATCAAAAAAAAAAACATAAGAGGATGAAGCAGATGATGAAGGAAAGGGCTTGAATAAAAAGAGGCCTGATATCGAGGTGTGTATTTGTGCCTTACTAATAGGAACGGTAAGATTATCGTCTATGGCAACTAAGGTGTTAAATATTCTTGAAATTACTGATAATTCTTTCTATCAGTTTGAATATTTTTCTCATTTCTTCTCAATCATTTTCTCCTTTTCAATCAAGTGTGTAATGAAACAAGCCAAGCAAAGAATGAGTAAAAAGAATGCAATTTTCCCTTCTCTCATCCAATTGCCCCTCATAGTGCATCCCATTCATTTTTTATCAATCCAAATGATTATTATTTCTTTCATGCTCCACTCTTTGGTATCTCAATCATTCACTCTGGTTTAACCATTTTTACACACAAACCCAGCAAGACTCCTATTTTACCCCCGAACAAAAAAGAAAGATATAAAAATAAAAATATAAACCATTTCCAACACCCTGTAAGCCTGTAGCCTCTGCATTTTTATCTTCTCATCGTCATTTCTTCTCGTCAAAGCATTATCCTGACCTAGCGGGATTTATCCCTGTGATTCCTTGTAATTTGAGGCTTAACCAGGGAGAGTTTACCTTTTTTTTGTTGCTCATCATTACCATCATTATCATCGTCTACTTTATCCTTATCAATACCAATAGTTGAATAAGGCCACCGCGAATGACCTACCAATATTGATGATAATCTTGTTTTTTTTTCTCACCTTTTCGTGTCAATTTACCTGAAAGATGAGTAACCACTCAACGGTTCTTTTCAAATTCATTTGCAGAAATGAACAAATGATTTAAGCCAAACCTTTGGTTAACAACAAAGATTAATGATATTATCATGAAACTATGAACCTTGAAATCTGCCGGTAACAGTCTTGACCAATAATGAGGGTTACCATTTCAACATTATTCATGTTTTTGTCGTGTTGCTACATTATCAACCTTTAATTTAAGTCAATGGATCCCATGAGCGTGGGATGATTTTTTGCAGACACAGAAATTGAGATGAAATTAGCAAAAAAAAACGTCCTTTTCCATTCATTTCTGTAATATTCCCTTGGCCTCCGACTCAGGTCATTTTGGACCCGATCATTATTATCATCATTATCTTTTCTTTTCTCCTTTTTTCTTCTTCTCTTTCTCTTTCTTTGACTCTTTGGTATTTTCAGGTTTAAAATTGACTCCATCATAATCAACATTCTCGTTGCCTCTCATGTTCCTTGTAAATATTATAATTTAGCCAATGTTTACCATGGAAAATATCAAATAACCTAAACTTAATAATAATCTTGCAGATCATCACTGGAGTGTAAACTTTAACCTCTTTAGAAACATATCATTTCATTAGTTTTTCAACTTAATGTTTACATGTTTTCGTGTAATATCAGGTTGAGAAGTTAATGTCCATTTTTTTTTACTTTAAACTCATATTTATTGACCTGAAATTTAATGGACAACGCACGGGATTATGTTATAAATTGTTGGAAATTGTTAACTTCATTGATCTCAAGTTAAACCCTTCTTAAAATGACTTTGAAAGGTAAAATTGAGAAGACAATTTAAATTTTACTTTAAGCTGAAACAAAATTTCTTCCAACAATTGATTTCTGGTTATGTTAAGCTGAAAATAGGCTTCAATTGACTTAAATCTTAATGAAATTTTTCGTTTAATTGAATAACCAAATGTTTCTCAGCCTAATAGTTTCAACAAAAAAAAAACAAGTGAAATTAATAGCTGTGTGATTAACGAGATAATCTTGCTCTTTGTCCATAACTTTATTACTGGGGAAAAAAATGATTTGACCATTATTTCATCGTTAAAACTGGAAACAAACAAGCAGCTTAACGTGCATAAGTTGAATGATAAATTATCTTTTACCTTGTTGTTGAAACGTATGTTACATTTTTTACTGTTGATTATAGTTTGACTTTTTATTAATATTGTTGACAATGTTATGTGCAATTAAACGTTTTGAATTTGTCGTTTGGATAACACGAATTATCACTTTGAAAAAGTAGTAACTTTGTCATTTTCATCTATACAATAACATCGCTCTTCCTTTCCTGCCAATCCCTCAAAAAGGTGGCCTCCTAATGAGTATTAAGGCCTCATCCATGCTTTTTATTTCAAGACTTCATTTCGATTCAAACATCCAAGCATCTTCTGTAAACTGCAACAGCGCAATATTAATCAGCTTCTCGTATGTGTATTCAGTGTAAAGAGTAGCAAACTCGAGGCTAGCTTTACACGATTGACTGAATTTTACTCCAGTAGTAACTTGATGGTTAATATGATCATCATGATGAATGTTGGTTTAAGAGTCTTTTTACTCTTATAGTTGCTTCCATCAATCAACTGTGAGACATTTTCAAGCTCAAAACATTGCCTCTAAGCCTGAGGCCAATATCATTCGTGAGCATTCATTTTGACTCTTGTTATATAACAAAATTCAAAAGTAAAAGAGAAAAGATGAAAATGAAAACATTTTCAAATTAAACAATTTTCTTTAATCATTATCCAATAGATGAAAAAAAAAGATTCAATCTGTAACATGACAATTGAAGAAGAAGAAGAAGAAAAAAAAATCAATTGAAACTGAAAACTAAAATTGAAATAAGAAACCATTTTCTCTTAACTTACAATTTACTTTCAATAATTTCAACTCTTCACGATTACATGGTTAACTTATTGCATATTATATTGCTTATTATAATTATCTTGATTGTTAAAAAAAACGAAGTTAACCATTTCTGTTAATTTAGTTAAGCTCTTGGCGTGAATGACAAACCAACCTCAGTATCCCTTGATTACACTATTATCTAGTTGAGCTTCTTTGGAATAACAAAATAAAGTTCCAAAAGCTGTCTCTCACGCTCAATACATCATCTTCACCATCATCATCATCATCTTCATCATTATTATCATTATAATCATAATAATCATCATAATCATCATCTTCTCCCCTTCTCTGTCCATTATTTGTTATTTTTTTATGTAGCTTCTTGTTTCATTAATTTAATGGTTTCCTGCTGCCCTTAGCCTCATCTTCATCCTTATCCTTCATAGTCGTTCATATTATATTTGAGGCCACTTTCTCCCGACATTGGCTACCGACCTAAACCAGACAGAATAACTTTAACTATCTTGAGCCGTGAGTGCCTCAAGCCCTTTATCCATCAGCGTACTTTGTCTTTGCTCACAATCATGTTGATGCTGATAATAATAGCAAGTAATAGCAATAATAATGATAACAGAAGAAAACATTTTATCTTTCATTTTTACTGATTTACTTTAACCATTTCAATATTTTACATTTTATTACCTTTTACCTTTTTTTTCCTCATAATTAAGCAAAAGCTACTTTACTTTATTGATATTTACATTATTTACAATGATATTTACGATATTATTGGTTTACTCAGTAATACTCAATATTCAATGGTTTCAATAATAATTCATTGAGTTACTTTAAATTGTTTTTCAGTTTATTGATGACAATCCATAATTAATTAGTCAACTGTTAATGTTACATTTTCAGCTTCTGTATTAACCTTTTTGTGTTAATTTCAACATCAATAACTTTAACCGGCTTCCGGATGCTTCTTGCAATTTTTGACTCTTTTCTTGCTGCGGATGTTAATGATGCTACTCATGATAATAATAATAATAAAACTATCATTTTGTTGATTAATTGTTGTTGCTGTTGTTTTTTTTAATAGCTGTTGAAATGAGCCTCACATTGTTTAGTGACCTTTAAGGGTCTCATTAAACGTGTTTCTTTTATTCATCAACGTGTTGATGTTTTTTCTCAACATTTTACCCCAAAAAAAGATGTAAAGTAAAACTTGAATTTATCTTGTTAACAGCAAAATAGAACAGAAGAAAAGAAATTAAATGAATGTCCATTAATTATTAAAATTAAGATTGAATTGTAATGATGAATTTCAAGTGTTCCAACACATCAATCATGGTTTGTAGGATGACAATCACGGGAAAAGGCGATCCTAGTTAACATAATTTTTACCCTCTTTCTATGTTTACTAACCAAGGGACACAATTAATTCAATTTTTATTATCTCTGTTCATCATCTGTTTTCAGGTATCTTTGGGACCCAAAAGTATCGAATCATATCCGGAAATCATGGTAATGCATTCAGATTAGCAAGCCATAGAGAAAAGGATGATGTTCTGTATCATGATCTTCAGGTAAATTAACATAAATTGAGTTGACAGTAATCTATTGAACATTGAATTAATGATAATTAAATTGTGCATTTGTGTACAATTGTGAGAAAGATGAATAAGTTGAGGTTAAGACAGGAAAAAGGAGAGTAAAAAAGAGGTAAAAATAAAGGTTTGTAGTGGGTGAAGATAAAGAGGATGAGAAAATGATTAAGAGAAAGGGTTTGGTTGAGTGAGAGCCAATCCCAGTGATAAGGATGAAAGGGATAACCACTAATTAAACAAGTGATCATTAATTAATTAGTTGATTGAGTGAACCAGATAAATATAAGTAACATAGAGAATGGTAAAGAGAATTGAAAACAATGATTAAAGGTTATTTGACAATGAAATGTAATTAATGGTCTTTTAATTGTGACAATTGTTTTCTTTTTATCATTTTTACATTTTCCAGGTAAATGGAGTATTGGATCGTGAATCAACCTCCCGTTATTCATTAATTGTTGAAGCTCTGGACGGTGGTTTGCCTCCGTTATCAAGCCAACTTCTGGTCAATATAAGTATTCTTGATGTCAATGACAATGAACCCATTTTCAGTCAGTCTCGTTATGTGGCTACAGTGCTTGAGAATGCGACTCTTGGGACGCCGATTCTTCAGGTTGTTGCCACTGACTCTGATGAAGGTTCAAATGGTAAAATTGAATATTCATTGCCAACCAATCGACGACCTGGATCTGGTACTTCGTCTTCGGAATCGTCTTACTTTGAGATTAATAAAGACACTGGATGGATCTATTTATCTCGCCCAGTTGACTTTGAATCAAAAGATCTTCACGAGTTGGTTGTTGTTGCTCGAGATTGTGGTTTACAGCCTCTTGAGACTTCAGCCTTTGTATCAATCAGAGTTATTGATGTCAATGATAATCGTCCGACTATCAATTTATTGTTTCTAACTGAAGATGCTCAGCCAATTGTTCCTGAAAACGCACAAATAGGTGATTTTGTTGCCAGAATTTCCATCAATGATCCTGACTCGGCCAGTCCAACGGGTTTATCTTCATCAGAGTTTAACAAATTCATGATAACTCTATCGGGTGGAGATGATTATTTTAGTCTTAATCGGTCAGATGTTGCCATTTACATGGTTACTGTATCCAAATCACTGGATCGTGAAGTCAAAGCACAATATTCCTTAACCGTAACTGTTAGTGACTCTGGAAGTCCTCCGCTTAATACTTCAATGGTGTTTGATCTGGAAATTTCCGATGTCAACGATAATCCACCTTATTTCGAGCAATCAGTTTATCACGCTTCTTTACCCGAAGTCGCCGATCCTGGAACTGTTGTCTACAAAATGAAAGCAATCGATCGTGATTCAGATTCTCAAGTTACATACTCATTCAGTGGTTCCAATTCAAATTCAACTTCAAACACATGGTTTGTTATTGATTCAGAAACAGGATTAATCACAACTTCATCACAAATTGATTGTGAAACTGATTCAGCACCACAATTGGTTGTAACTGCAACCGATGGTTCATCTGTTACGGCAACGGCAACTCTAATCGTAACAATCAGTGATGTCAATGATAATGAACCCATTTTCGATCAATCCTTTTATAATGTAACTACTCGTGAAGACACTCAGGTTGGATCGTGTATACTTCGAGTCTCTGCTTCTGATCCAGATTGTGGGGTCAACTCTTTGGTCAATTATAGTTCAGTTAATGCCGTTTCTTTGGGCCAATCAGATATTCCAATGAGCATTACTTCGGAAAAATCACGTTCACTTATTTTAACCTCGGATTTCATTGTTGACCCATCAACTGGTGATCTTTGTATTGCTCGACCCTTGGATTTTGAAAAACGCCGATCTTATGATATTCCAATTATGGCTACAGATAGAGGTGAGTTGATTGGCTCAATTAATATTACATGAAGCAATAGAAATCTGTTGAAAAATTCGTTAATCTTGAAATAAAACATGATTCATTATTCATGTTTCATCTTCACGCTGTGAATATTTTCATGGTTGATATTTTGATATTTTGATCTTTAAGGCTTAACATTGAACTTTCAAGTTTTTATTCAAACTTTTAGGAAGTATTAACTGCTTGCTCAATTGAAATGCCGTTAATCATTGAAATGTTATAGTAAGATGAAGAAAGCAGATCAAAAGCAAAGTAAAAAAAGCTAAAAGTTAAACTCATCTTCTTTAATACTTGCTCATCATTGGCAATACAAGATAGAGTCAAATTTCTTAATGATTTAGATTATTATTTTATTTTATCATTTCAAATCTCACCCTTCACTTTTAAGATATTAGTTGAAGTTTTTAATGAACGTGATTTTCTCAAGATAATTATTCAATTGATTAATAATGATTCATTTTGCATCTCATAATAGGAGGCTTATCAACAACAGCAATGGTTAAAGTTACATTAATAGATGTCAATGATAACGGACCAATTTTTTATCCAAAAGAGTATAAAGTTTCAGTTGAGGAAAATATCGTTCCATTGTCTAAAGGACGCTTTATTGAACCGGCACCAATACTGATTGTAGCTGCTACTGACGCCGATTCTTCGGGATCGCCTTTTGGGACAATTCGTTATTCAATCAGATCCGGAAATGAAGAAAAAGCATTTGAAATCGATCCTGTTACAGGACGCATTTATATTGTACGACCGCTTTCATCAGCCAAACCATTTTATATATTAACAATAGCTGCAACTGATGGTGGTGATCGAGAATCTATTGAACCCGCTTTAGTTCATGTTTCGGTGCTTCCTCAAGGAGGACAATCGCGCCCTTATTCGCCAGTATTTTCTCAGCGTCATTATGGTTTCGAGATTAAAGAAAATTCTTTGATTGGAACCAAAGTGGGCTTAGTATCGGCAACTGCATCCTCTTCATCACCATTAACTTATGCCATTTACTCGGGTGATCCTGATGCTTATTTCACTATTGATCCAACTACAGGAACTATCCGTGTTAATAGTGAAACAATCGATGCTGAAAAGTACTCTTCTCTTTTGCTCAATGTCCAAGCTAAAGAGGGTGAAAATCCTGGTCCATACCGTTACGGTCATACTCAAGTTAATGTTACTATAGTCAATGTTAATGATAATCATCCAACTTTTGGAACTGATCGGTTAAAGATAGCTATTCCGGAAAATATGTCCACTAACAATGTTACAGTCTTAATTGCTCAAGCAAGTGATGCTGATGCCGATGACCTTGGTAATTTAACTTATTCACTTCAGGATACTCAGCTAGGCTCCGATTCAACACCATTTATAATTGATAAATCAACTGGAGCAATAACTCTTCGATCGCCTCTTGATTTTGAGAAGCTTAACCATTATAGATTGATTGTTACTGCCACCGATGGTGGTGATCTTAGTTGCTCTATGGTTGTTGATGTAAATATTCAAGATGTTAATGATTGTGTCCCTCGTTTTGTCGGTTATTCTGATTTAATCTCGACTTTGTTTATGGAATCACAAGGGTTTCATCTTGTCTTAAGTGAAGACACGCCAGTCAGTGCACAAATCTATCAAATTCGAGCTGTTGATGATGACACTGGTAACAATGCGCGATTAACTT
This sequence comes from Tetranychus truncatus, assembly GCA_028476895.1. Lineage (NCBI taxonomy): Eukaryota > Metazoa > Arthropoda > Arachnida > Trombidiformes > Tetranychidae > Tetranychus > Tetranychus truncatus. The sequence continues at coordinate 8,063,234 of CM052061.1, forward strand.
ATTCTATAATTGAAACTGGAAAAACCAAGGAAGGATCAAAGAATACTGAATCAGAATTTCCATTCGCTATTTTCCCAAACAACGGAATACTTTACACAAGAAGACCACTTGACAGGGAATCGAAAGACAATTATTCCTTCACCATTCAAGTTACCGATCATGGATCTCCAGCTCCACTTCGATCATCAACTTCAATGACGATAACAATAGTTGACACAAATGATAATCGGCCTCTTTTTAAATCGAGAGAATGGTCTTTCTCTATTTCCGAATCGGCACCAATAGGAACTGTAATCGGTTTTGTTTCAGCAATTGACCCTGATCTCGGAGAAAACGGGACTCTTCGATATTCAATTTTCAAAGGTTTTAGTCTTGAGGCTTCTAAATTTGCTTTGGATCCACAAACCGGAGAGATTAGTTTAAAATCGAACCTAGATCGAGAGGCAAAAGATCGATACATTTTCAAGATAGATGCTCACGATTCTGGTAAACCTAGTCCATTATCAGCAGAATCAAAAACTACTGTTATAATTGATGTATCCGATGTGAATGATAATAGTCCAACCTTCATTGTCGATGAGATGACCTCTGGAAATTCAAATCGTCACATAATTGCTCTTGGATCACCTGAAGGAACTTATGTCACTACTGTAAAAGCATCTGATCCTGACTCAGGAATTAATGGAACTCTCACTTATTCTTTGATTGATTCAGATTCAGATTTGTTTGTTATTGGGAGAGGCAACGGCGTAATAAAAACTGCTCGTTCAGTGGAAAAACTTGCCTCTTATAGAGTTGGAGTTCAAGTAACTGATGGAGGTGGACTTAAGTCTCCTACTAAGATCATTCAAATTGATGTAATTCAACGATCCTTCATTGGTAAAGGTCAAGTTCAACATCCAGAACATCGTTCCTCGCCCAGTTCAACAAAGTTATCATCATCCGATTCTGAGGATAATGTTTATCATGAATTTCGTGTTCGTGAAACAGCAGAAATAGGAAGTGAAGTTGGAACCATCAATGTTGCTCTACCTGATGTTATGGCTAACTTTTTCCATCGATTTAGTTATTGCTCCAATGGTTATTATGTTAAATATGAGAGGCCAAATTATATTGACGGGAATGAAGTTCCGAAAGAAACAAATACAAACAAGTTTGTTATTGAATCAAACGACTTCTCTACAATTCACATTATTGTAGGCCAATCTTTAGATTATGAGTCAAGCTCTGAATGTTCATTCCAAATCTACATTGACCCTTGGCAATGTGCACTGACTTCAATTCCTCTTGATAAAGGCATTAATTATTTCCGTCCTCACCAGAATTCCAAAAATGTGATTGGCAAAAATTACCAATTAATCTCAACTGTTAAAATAACAATCATTGATGATATTTCGGATTGTCATCCATTCGAAACAATCACCCGTGATCTTAAAGAATCAAATGGCACTCTTCTCGATATAATGATCCCTGTTTCTGAAGAAACGATCCATCAAAGATCAATTGACCTTTATCCTCTAGCAGAAGCTTGGTCAGTTGGATGTACTGGTTTAAATCTTAATTACCAACTTCGAAGTTTGTCGCTTAATGATGTAACTTTGAATCGCCTTTTAGTTATTAATGATAAATCCGTTTTAACCTTCAAACCATTTGATAAGGAATTGATTAATGATTTAGTCAACCAGGGAGAGCTCATTATAATAGTTCAAGCTTATTTATCGATACCTGAAGATATCGGATCTTCATTGATTTACCGCTCACCAATTGGATCACAAGCAATTAGGTTGCTTTGGGTTAAAGACACTGGTCGTAATATGGACCGAGTAACATTCAATGGACCAGCAACTTACACTTTCCCTGAAGATTGTTGTCATCAAAATGAAAACATTATCCGTCTGTCTTTAAATATCAGTCATGACCATTTTGACGTTAATTATCGATTCAGTGAAATCTCTGGCCGAGAAAGTGTTTTCTCTATAAATCCAGAAAACGGTTTAGTTGCCTTATTAGAGCCTTTTGATTATGAAAAAACTCAAGAGTTTCGCTTGAATGTAACTGCCACAATCTATCTGCGTACCTCTCCTGGACCAAGAACAGGATCGAATGGCGGTCGAACTGGATCAACTTCAACTAATTTTGAGCCGAATCGTAATCCAATCAAGACTCTTTCTCGTTTATTTACTCTTAAAATTACCAATATAAATGACGAAAAGCCCATCTTCACTCAACCATCCTATAATCGTGAAATATTGGAATCTGTTACTCCAGGAACCTTAATAGCAACAATCGAAGCCAAAGACGCTGATTCAAATTCTGATCTTATGTATCTCATTCCACCAGGACATGAAGAGTATAAATATTTCTCTATAGATCAAAAAACGGGAGAATTGAAAACATTAATATCACTTGATAGAGAGGCTAAAGAGATTCACCGAATTCCAGTTTTTGTCTTTGATGAAGATTATGTTCACTCAGCTTCAACTATTGTTACTGTGATTTTACTTGATGTTAATGACAACCAACCCATATTTTCAAGTCTTTCACAATCAGTGAAAATACCTGAAAATATTTTACCAGGAACAATTTTCCACACAATAATAGCTTCGGACTTAGATTCGCAAACAGGTTCAAATAGTTCATCGTCATTATTACCTAATTTGGATTATTCAATAACAAGTGGTAATGAAGAGGGCAAATTTGGAATCAATCGAGCAACTGGACAGCTATCAACATTCGCCCCTCTCGACCGAGAAAGAAAAGCTGGTTATAATTTAACAATTCAAGTTACTGATTCACTTCATAAAAGTCAGTGTAATTTAACAATCGACTTGATAGATGTGAACGATAACAGTCCGATATTTGATAAATCAGTTTATTATGCCGTAATTGACGAATCACGATTATCCGATTGTGAAACAAGTGGATCTCGAGTTTTGTCAGTGGTGAAAGTCAAGGCGATTGATCCCGATTCAGAAAACTCAATCTATTACACCATTTTAGCATCAGGATCACCAGAAGCAATGTATTTCACAATCGACCCCAACACTGGACTTATAACAACAGATTGTGCTGCAGTGGCCCAAGCTCGTAAGGCTAAATTGGTGACCTTACCAGGAGTCGATTTTGCAGCTTCAAATCCACACAGTCTTACACTGTCTTTTGATGTTTTAGCCATCGATGTTGGAAGCTCACCATACGCAGCTCATACGACAAAAACAACAATTCAAGTTACTGTGATGGGATCACATGAATCTGATTCTCCTCGATTATCAAGTTACCCAACGATAATTGAAGTTTCTGGCTATAAAGAGGACTATAAAGTTGGTTCAGAAATAGGACGGATATCTGTTGTTGATACCGAAAATTCGCAAAGAAACAGTGGAGCTAATGGTTCACCCGCATCTAACACTGGATCTGGAGATTCACCTTCAGATTCAGCAAACTCTTTAGTTTATACGATTGTTGACGAAGATCCGAATCTTCGTTTTTCTGACTACTTCATATTAGACTCACGATCTGGCTCAATCACTGTCAAAAAGTCACTCATCTATGGACACCATGAAGCTTTTATTGAAATCCGTCGTGCGGACTCCCCATATTCAACTCTCACTCTTGTTCAGGTCATCTTATCAGGTGAAATGTTATCCGCCAAAGCAATTGGTTCTAGTGAGTCTAATAAAAGAGCTCGACCTTCAATTCCTTATAATGTTTCACTATTTGAAAATGTGCCACTTGGAACAGAAGTCATTAATCTCATGTCACGCTATCGATCAACTTACCGGGGTAATGGACATAATGAAGCTCGCTCACCACTAGCTGATTATCAGTTCCAATTTGCATTTTCTTCTGTCAATCAGTCAACTTTCTATCTTTATCCCAACACTGGAATTATTACAATCCGTAAATTGTTAGATTTTGAAACGGACCCATCTCGGATCGAACTAGTTATAGTTGCTCGAAAAAGAACCTCTCCACTTTCTGAGCCGATCTTTTTCACTGTTACCATTATGCTGATAAATGTCAACGATAATGCACCTCGATTTACACAAGCTCATTACATTTCAACTGTTCGTGAAGGTGAATCAAAAGGGACTTTTGTCACGCAAATAAGTGCTCTTGACGTTGATAATGTCGATAATGCAATTGTATCTCGTGATTCTATTGACATTGGTTTGTCTGGTCGGTCATCGGGTAAATCAACTGTAACGTATCACATCTTGGAAGGTAACCATGATAATGCTTTTATCATTGACCCGCCAGGATCAGGATTTGTGAAGACAAACATAGTTCTTGATCGAGAAATTAGAGATCATTATGTTCTGACAATTGTTGCCAATGATGAAGGTCCCACTGGACTATCATCTGCATCTAGAGATTCACGCAATTTAGCATCAACAACATCACAGTTGTCTTCCCATTGTACGCTTGAGATCAATATTATCGATATAAATGATAATGTCCCAGTGTTTCCACCTTATCAAGAGATATCTGTTTATGAAGATGCCGAGGTTGGTGCCACTGTTGCCTCACTTACCGCAAACGATGTCGATACTTTCCCTCCGTTGACATATTATCAGAAACGCTCTCATTTAGATGGTCTGAGTGATAACATCGATGATCTATTTGATATTGGACTTTACACTGGACGAATTACATTGAAATCCCGACTAGACAAGTCTTTATCTAATCCAACATCATTACCTTCTCAACCAGCGCAGTACAAAATTGCTGTCCTAGCTTCCGACTCTCTCAACACGATTGAAACTCAAGTTGTAATCAAAGTTAAACCAAAAAGTATTTACCAAAGGCCACCAGTTTTTACTAAAGATTACTATTTTGTCCCTATCAAATTGAATACTCATCCGTGTGTTTTATCAGGATCGATAAATTGTAAGATCGCTCAAGTTTCAACAATCAGTTCAGATAACAGTTTTGATGGTTTGCCGCGGTTAAAAGTATCCTACAAATTAGCTGGAGGTTCAAGTTCATCCAAAGGATTTTACATTGATTCGTATACAGGAACAGTATACAATAACCGAAGTTTGAGTCGATTAAGTAAAAGTCCAACGGCAGGTTCAATTTTCCAGCTTACAGTTATTGCTGGATACGCAAATGAAGCTGGTCGATTCATTTCTGGCCACAAAGCCAGGTGTTCGGTATTGGTGGTTATTCCTGGAGGAACCAATGTTAATAACGATTCATTGTCATATTTATTAAACAGTGAATCTGATTCTGGATCGAAAGAAGAGCGAACAAGCTATTCAATCTCAGTGCGAAGGGATTTTGTTGATCAGGTGCTTCTTGAACTTGATGGGTTCGATTTTGATACTTTTACTCTAACCAATGGAAATGTTGATCGATCCTTTGCTTTACTCAGAGGTCGTCAACTGATCATGAACAAAAGACCAAGTCGTAGTGAATACAAGCTTACAATCATTCGTCGTTCTTATCAAACTGATGACGATCTTACCGTTAATAATCCAACAACATTCACTGTTCATATTAAAGTCACCTCAGAAGAATCAGGAAACACTTCAACTGCCTTTAAATCTCAAATAATTTCCACTTACATGAGTGAAAGTGCTCCACCCGGTCATCAAGTAATCTCAGTCCGCTCAGAATCTGAACAGTATGGCTCATCTTATCGGTATTCAATTTACTCTGGAAATGAATTGGAAGCATTCCAAATTGATGAGATAACTGGAGTTGTAACAATCAACAAGTCGCTTGATTTTGAATCCAACTCTTTTCATCAGTTAACCATTGTGGCTACATCTGCAACTGATTCTTTGTCCAAGCAAAATGATTTGTGTGTGATTAACATCAATGTGCTTAACGAGAATGATAATAAACCAAAGTTTGCGTTAACATCTTACAAAATCATTGTTGATGAAAATACTCCTATTGGTACTCCTATCGTCCAAATAATGGCTTCAGATGCTGACATGTCGGCACTAAATTACAGCTTTACACCATCAATGAATGGACTTGTACCCTTTGGCCTAGATACTCGAACTGGTTACATTGTTACTACTCAAGCCATTGATTATGAAACACTTGAAAATTATCAAGTCATTCCGACATTTAAAATGGTTTTAAAAGCTGTTGAAACATCTTCTAGCTCAGCCGAAGTATTGATTGAAGCATCAATTGGATCTATTGATGAATTTCCACCAAAGTTCACTTCAGAACGCTATGATTTTAAAGTAACAACTTCATACGGAACTCCACACGTTGTTGTTGGTCATATTTCTGCCACAGATGATGATCTTGGGCCTGACGGACAAATATTTTATACGATCAGAAGCTCTTCACCTCCTGGAGCTGCCAAAAAATTTAATTTGAATTCAACAACTGGACTAATCACTATAAATACTGCGTCGGTAGACAAAATTCCACCTCATTTTAGTTCACTAGTTGTTTCAGCTTCGTCTGGTCGGGCAGATTCACTCAGTTCACTAACACGAATAGGAGTAAATCTAATTTTAACAGATGATAAATCAACTTTGCATTCATCAAATAACAATGATATTTTACAATCAGGGTAAGTATTTCTATTAATTTCTCTCGATATATTAATATTACTGTAAATTGCTCAAGTGATTTGTCTAACAAATTGGTTATTTTATTTTCTTAAGGTCTCTGTATGAAGGATCAAACCTTTCTTCATCTCCATCTTCAACGTCAAACTCTGGTTCACAGATAACATCTTTACCTGGTTGGGTTATGTTCCTGATTATCATACTATTTTTTGTAACATGTGTGCTGTTGGCTGCGATATTTGCTATCCGATCCCATCTTTCTGATCAATCATCTGGACCTGGCCAAAGTCACCATCATCATGCGACTGGTCATCACCATCAATCATTTATGACAACATCAGCTTTAGCATCAATTGTACCTGGAGTTGGGACTCTTCTTCGTAAAATTGGTGCTAATCGAAACTCAGCTGGTGATGGCTGTACTCATATTGGTAATACAACGATTGATTCAATGAATGACACTTCAACAACTTACGATCACGCATCATTCCAAAGCATGCATCATTTAGTTGGACAGCATCACCATCATATGTTACCTCGTTCAACCGCTTACATGACTTCTGGCCAGCATGAATCCCTTCCTCCATGCTATAATGAAGTGAATAACATTTGTTCAGGAGAGCCAACACCAGGAGCTTTAGCAGGTAGATCAGGAAATAATATTAATGGAGAAGGTCATTCAGCTTCTAGTGGCCGTGGCTCGGCTGAAGATGACGATGAAGTTGAAGGAGATTTGGAAGAAGTCGATGAAGAAGTTCGAATGATTAATGAAGGTGATGGCTACCATACATTTGGATTAGACAATCCAGATCCACCCGATGAACATGAACTAATACCAACAACAGCTGAATATTTAGCTCGACTTGTAATTTTTGATCCTGATATTGCCGTTCGAGAAGATGATCTAGATCATCTTGCAGAAGAAGTTCAAAGTAAAGCAGGAAGCGAAACGAAAGATTATTTAAATAGACCAAGAACTGGTCTGGTAACGGGTAGTCTGCGTGATCGTAATCAAATGCGCCGTCCACAAATGGTACCACCAATAATTGATGCCAATGAATGGAATGATTTGTCTTCCATCGAAGAAGAATTGTCTGAAGCTTATAGTTGGAATTATCTCTCTAATTGGTCACCTCAATATCAACCCTTAGCTAATGTTTATACCGAAATTGCAACATTAAAAGGTGCTATTCATTATGATGGCACAATTGGTAGCTCATCAAGTGGATTGTCTGACTCTCCGGCTTATATGCGCGCAAGTTCAACACCTGCTGGTGATGATCGCCATGAGACTAACTCACATCAAAGTCATTCAACAGTAGGCTCAAGAAGATCTGCTCATTTAGCTATTCCATCGACATCTTCTGGTCATCATCGTTTTCATCATACAAACACTCGTTTACCCCCGATAAACGCTAGAGCATTCATTCCAGCTCCTCAAGGTTCAGCCCCTGTTTCTCATGGATCAGCTTTCATGCCTTTTGCTGGTGAAAATGGAGCCAGATTAACTAACGACGGATTTGCCTGTGATAATAGAATCAAAGGAATAGCTAGCGACTCATCGAGTGATGCCTCAACAGCTACTGCAGTTTTCATTGATAATGATTCAACTGATCGACTTAGAATTTGATCAAGCTATTGTAATTTAGACTAATTTTATTTATATATTGAATACCGTGATTATTTCAATTACTTATTCTAGTCTTAAAACCTCAGCTCAATTGAAGGTTAAATTCACCTTATAATTATCGTCATTCATTTTCATCTCATTTTTACATTTCAATCATTTCAATCATTCCAATCATTCTGTTCATTTTAATAATTTTTCATTCTATTTATTTAATAAATGAATTTTTCTAATGAGATTTTCTTCCAAATTTATTTCCAAATTTCAAAACCAACATAATTATTGATACAAATTACTTTTTAAAGTCAAACTACGTTTGCATTAATAATTACTAACCACTAGTTTATTGATAATCAATCAGTGAATTGAATTACAACTTTTCTTCATCATAACATTCACATAATAACATTTGTTCAACTGTGTCAGGCATCTCAACTCCTTTAGTCTCCGGTAAAGTAGTCACTGAAACAGCACCGGTTAAAGCAGCCAATGAAAGTCCAATGAAAGTGGTTCTTAAGCTTGTCATTGAAGTCTGTAGGAGCAATTCAAAGTGCAAAGACTATTCAATTAACTAAGTTAATCAATAATAAAATAAAATACTTACCAGTTGATTAATGAATGGGCCTAAGCAAGCCGCAAACTCGGCTGCAACTGTACAAACTCCAGTTCCTAAATTTCTTATGTTTGTCGGATAAACTTCTGGTGTGTAAACATAAAGCAAATTACTGAGAGCTGCATTGCCAAAGGTTGCAATTGAGACGAAAATAATTTTGATCACAATTGAATGAGATGAGCCGGTCAAGAAAAGGGCAAAGTAAAGAAAAAGGAATGAATTGAAAGAGAAAAAAGTAATCAACAAAACCTTCCTTTGGTGACTGTCAGCTCGTAATGTCATCAACAAAACTGCCAGCATTGCAAACGAATGAAAAATGAAATTGTTGAAAAAGACATTTCCTGGTAAATCAAGTGTACAATAGTGAAGTCCAGAACCATCGATTGCTCGAACAGCCCAAATAAGACATAAAACTAGAACCAACTTAATTGTTCTCCGGTGGCGAAACAAGTCAATCATTCCTAATTTTTCCACAGTTTCAAATTTACTCAGATGATCTTTCAATTTTTTAAATTTCTCTTCAAATCGGATTTCACTCATTTCATATGAAAATTGGCGTAAGGTAACCTCAGCTCTATCAGTTTCACCAGAAACCATTTGCCAACGAGGAGATTCGGGTAGAAATTGGACTAAAAGTAAACAGATCATCTGGTAACTTGCAGTTCCTAAGTAAATTAAGCGAAAGTTTGGTACCGAATAAGCAACTCCAATCATCACGAGTGTCGACATGTACCAGATAGAATCGTACCAGAACATTACTTTACCACGATATTGTGGATCTACGCTTTCCATTACTATTGAACAACGATTTGACAGCTGATTAGAAAAAGAAACATCTAGAGATTCAAGCTTACATAATATAATTGAACACAACGACCGTCCAAATCCAGCCATCCCATGAAGGACTCGAACAGCCATGAATAAGAACTCATTGTTGATTACAATTAAAAAACATTCACAGATCAATTCCAATATGATGCAATATTTTATGGCGAATTTACGGCCCAATCGATCAGAGATCCAACCAACAAAGAAACCAGCAATCGACTGACCAACTACGTAGGCTGACAGAGTAACTGACCTTAACCAGTATCTTTCACAAACGAATGTCCACTTAAGAAAGTAAATACGGTTGAGACGAGTCTTAAATGGCATTTGGTAAACTTACTTCTTTTGAAATGGTGACTCGAGTTGAAGTGAAATCCCAGTTTATACAAGCGTCTAAATCATTGAGTGAACATTTATCTGGTTGGAAAATTACCTGTTAATTATATGAATCTTTAAAAGTCAACTTTACTAATTAACACTGGACAATACCTGAGTTCCGTTTCCTTTATCACAAATAATATTCTCTTTGATAGAGAAATAAAATAACGATGAATTGTTGAATGGGTAAACACATTGAAACAATCCGATTATGATGAATAACCGTTTTTGGAAAGGACCCCAAGAACCAATTAAATCAGAAATGTTCACAATACGATCATCTTCATTCTTTTTTTCATTTAAACCATTTACACCAAAACTGGTCATTTTTGATTGATCGAGACGTAACACTAAATTCAAACATCCATATTGACGAGCTGATTGAAAACTAGCATCTGAATTGATACAACAATAGTCTTCATTTGATTGAAAGGTTAAGTTTACTCAGCTTCGATTCAATTTCATTGAAAATGGTATCAAATAAGAAGTTTCTCCTTCGTACCCAATTCAGTTATTCAGAAACTGAGTAAATTTTGTTTGACTAGTAAAGACTAGTCAAAATGCTAATGGAAATAACTGAGACGTGGAAGTTTGGCGCAGCAAGTTATTTATTAATGCGTTTATTTTTCTTTGAGTTTATTTGAATCATTTCTTCAATTGTATCTGGAATTTCGACTCCTTTGGTCTCATTCAGTAAAGTGGTGAATCCGGCTGCAATTAAACCAGGAATCGCTAAAACAATTAGAGTAACTTTTAAATTGTACGAAGCAGTCTGGAAGAAATGGAAGAAGATACAAATCAATAAAAAAGGAGAAATATTTTGAAAATCATTTAAAGAAACATTAATTACCACTTGATTAATAAAGGTGCCAAAGATCGAAGCAACTTTGTCAACGGATGAGCATATTCCAACAGCAACATTCCTTATCTGAGTTGGAAAAACTTCTGGTGTGTAAGTATAAATAAGGCTGTATGTGGATGTAATGAAGCAATTGCCCAGAGCAACAAAGAGAACCATTGGGAACATTTTATCTGAATTGGCAAAAGGTATGGCTAGGGCAAGAGAAACTGATGATAATATGAGGCCAGCGATTAACAAAACTTTACGTCGATATTTGTCTACAGAATATGTCATGTAGAGATTGGTTGCAGCAGCAAATGCGGTGAATATCGCGTTATTAATAAATACGGAAGAAGATAGATCAAATGAAACATAATATATTCCATCCTCAACAAATGATCGCATCAGCCAAATGACCAAGAAACATAAAAATATTTTCCTGGTTTCCTTGTATTTGAATAAACTGAAGATATTGAATTTCTCATTTTCTTTCTCCTTTAGTTGTAATTCATTCAAATTTTCACAAAGTTGACTAAATTTAGCATTAAATATGTCCTCATCCAATTCAGAATATTGTCTCAATATTATTCCAGCTTTTGTCTTATCACCAGAGATTAACTGCCAACGAGGTGACTCGGGAAGGTAATAAATTGCAATTAATGTTGCCAGCTGATAAATTGTGATTCCAATGAAAATGGTGCGAAAATCAAGAACGAAGTAGCAAGTAATTATCATCACATAAGTAGCAATATACCAAAGCCATTCAAAGCTGATTACCATTTTACCGCGATGGTTTGGACCAACGTTTTCCATGCCTAATCAGAGAAATAATTGACATTAATTTAAACTGCCATAAAAAAAGTATCAAACATATAGTTTTGTTGCAGACGTAATACACAAAATTTTATCTAATTAATGAGAATACGAGCTAGTTACATAATACAGTAGCAATTATAATTTAAGTGATCGTTAAACATAGAAGAGTTAAAACCATCAGCACTTAACTTCCTTGAAAATACATTGTATCTTAATCTCAAAATATTGAGCAAACTGAATATATACTGAACTGGTGATATTTTTATGGCTCAATATACAATGTACAATGTATTGTGAAATTAATATTTAAAGAAAATCTTGGATTCATATGTAAGATGAAGCTCAAACAAGATCAATGAAATGCAAAAGAATCTAAACTTGAATGCATTTCAATGGTTCCTAGCCCTTCTAGCAAAAGATACGAATGAAGTTCATCTTTACATTCAAATGTATTTTGAAACCATTGGAACACTCACAAAGAATCAAGGCCACAATGTATCTCCCATAGCCTCCAATACCGTCAATCACTCTTAATACAATGAAAACGTAAAGATTTGAAGTAAAAATTATTCCAATCTGACTTGTTATTTCGAGGAAAATGGAACAAGCCAATGCAAATTTTCGGCCAAATTTATCGGAAATATAGCCAATTACAATACCAGAGATCAAATAACCAAATACATAAACAGATAAGGTGAATGATTTTAACCAATAACGCTCACAAATCATGTTCCACTGCAAAAAAGTCAGATGTTGGATTACCATTGAAAATAGGAATGAAGAATGAACTTACTTCTCTAGAAATAGTTATACGATCTGTTTCAAAGCCCCATTGGTTACATGACCCCAGTTCATCGAACGTACACTTGTCTGAATGCAAAGTAATCTGTAAAAAAGTAAAATTGATAAATAAAAAAACGAAATGAACATAATTCTTACTTTGGTTCCGTTATTTTGTTCACACCAGATTTCATCTTTCAAGGCATAATAAGTTATGCCCAAGTAGTTGAAGGGAGCAACAACATAGATAATGGCAAGCAGTCCAAAAATCTTTTTTTGAAGTGGACCCCATGAGCCAATTAAGTCAGAAACATTGGTGACTTTATCAGCTTTCTCAGGCGACATCATGAACTACAACCTGACCATTGATTTCTTTCTGAAGCTTCACAGGACCACAAGACTAGTATTAATGAGATAATTTTATGTCGACCTAATGGCACTTAAATTTCACCGGTTCAACGTTTCCAAAATGAACAAACAGAGATTTTAAATTAACTGGAAAAAACTTCAGAGTCTCGTGTTTGAAGGGTAAACTTGTGGCTTATACAGGACATATCTTGATTAAACACGTCTAGCAGTAACGTTACCAAATGAAGATAGGCTTTTGAATCAGCATAGATCAGGGCGAATAAGGTAAAACTGTACAACATTTGAAAAGGAACAGAGAAGTGAGTGTAATTTAATCTCACCTTTTTAAAAACATATTAAATTCATAAACACATAGATATAAATATAAAATACAATTTAATCAAGTTTTGATAATCAAATATGAACATCAAACTGTAAAAACAAACTTCAAGCACTAGTTGAAACGCCATCTATCAATATTAAATTGAATTTATCGTAAACAATTATTATTTCAACAACATTGATTGGAATTAATTGAATCAGAAAATCAATTAAATTGTAATTAAGTAACATAAAATGACTTTCTTCAACACCAACAATTTCAAAAATCATCAAGACTTTAAGAAAAACATCAATTTTTCAAAATATAAGTGTTATCCACAGGATCACCAATCATCAAAACATAATAATTGTAATATCCATTTGTGGTTAAATTGTTTTCATCTTAAATAATCCTCAACAATTTTGGCAAATGCAGATGTTGTCTTGTACTGCATTATGAAGATTTTCAACTAGACAAAGTAAAGTCTAGAAAAAACTAAAAATTCATTATTTTTCATATCAATACCTGAGCACAAAACCAGAAAAAAAAGATGAAAATATAATACCATAAGATAAATTACAAAACCAAGAGATGTCATTCATATCAATTTTCAATATAATTAAATCTGATCAAATTTAGAGAATCAGATAAGTTAGGAAGCATATTTACTAGGAATGGTTTCATCAGATTACTATTTCATGAGTTCAATGGGAATTTCAGCTTATCTAATATTACATTGCTGATTGAATCGGGTTGATGAAGCGCAGAATTGCAATTGATGAATTTCTGATGAATTTTGTTGCTTTCTAAAGATCTTCCATGAAATGAGTGTTCTCGGAGTCGATCATTTTCAAATAAAAAGTCAATTGAAGTCAGTCGTTGAATAAATTATTATATTAAATCGATTCTCAAAGAGCAGTGTTTTAGTTCAATAATCACGGTTATCCTAAGATGACCAAGTTACAGTTTCTTTAACACAAAAAGTCAAGCTCATTGTCTCAGTAGTTTAGTCAACTAAATGATTTGACAGAATCTCAACTGAAAGCGAAATTTATTCTTTCAACTCAAAAGTTATCAGTTATGATCAACAATAAAATAGATGATTAGTTTCGGAAATTTTGTTAATTAGATGAGCATGAAAATCAAGATCAAAACCTCCATAAAGTATTGAGTTCATGGGAAACCTTAATTTAGGGGAAACTAATTTCGATTTCTAATGAATTGATTGTAGTATTAACTTCACATCTTTCCGGGAAAACATTGTAAACTGGTGATAATAAGCTAGAATGAGACTGATCACTATTCACACCAATAATCACTGATCAACCAATTGACTTACACAGTTAGTTACTAACTAATTTTACAATGCAAGTTCAAAGTTAAAATCAAATATTACCTACAAGTGTAAAAATTGATCATCCATTCATTTTTTACCTCAAATGCAACTATTAGGTTAGACGTTTTTTCATACATAATTTCAATAAAGCATTTAAATATTCAAAAATAATTATTGAATACAAGTTTATTTAGTTTCTGATTATATTTTCAGAAAACAGATGAATTATATCTGACTATAACGAAATTTGATTGAAATAAGAATCTTACATTTCAACTCCTGTATTAATCTATACATCTATACAATACCAGGCGTTTATTTTTCATTTTACGCCTGTTTGCTCGTGCAACTTTCGAACGGTGCACGCTACAGACGTCAGAATCAAACCATGTGCTTCCGCAAATTGAACAACTATAAGTTCGAACGCTCAAGGTTATTCAAGGTCATCTCGTTATTTGACCTCTAATCGACCTTTGAAGGTTATTTTTTGAAAGTAAACAGTTTTGCAGATCGATCAGTGTTTGTATGGTGTTCATGACACTTGTCATTTCAAAGATAACCGTATTAGCAATCGTTAAACTCAACAGTGGGAAACATTCATAGCATTTAGCCGGCAAGAGTTGTGAACACCATACAAACACTTATGTGTGTTACTTACTTATGTATCTCTTACTGTTGACTTTGGGAGAAAAATTTTTAGATATTCAAGTAGATGTTTTATTGTTGGATTAGAAGGGTAAATAAAACTGTATTTCGAGTAAAGAGTTAAATGAAAAATATGCCAGGACTTTACAAAAAGTGACCAAAGTTTAAACCTTGCCCTCTTTTTTGTCAATGATTGATCATCAGAGAAAATTTTTATCTAAACAAATGAAATCAACAACACGAACAAAATTTTTTTATATCTGTGATCTGAAATTTCTTATGGTTTAAATTCATTCGGGAAGATTGATGCACCAAAAATGAAGTAATTATCGCTAATTGCTGATTTAGATCAAGATTAATAAACATAAATCTTATTATAATAGCACTTAGAGATTTGACCAGACTCAATCCACTACAGTGAGCTCAAAAACTGGTCATTCGACAAGTAAACGCTAATGAAATTGTTCAAACTGAGATGCGTGGTTGGGGTTTACAACTTGGTGAATACAATTAGTGGATGTCGATGGTTTTTTACTGGCAGGGGGAAAAATCGTACTTATGGTGACAACTCTGATGGTGGTGGCACTTCTTATCAACAAAGAACAGGTAATTTTTAACGAGAAATATGTCCAAAAAGATGAAAAACCTGTTGCTATGTTTTCGTGGGCTCTTATTGCTCAAAAAAAAGATAAGAGCCTTGTTGAATCTAATAGAATCATTTTCCATTTGATTCTTTGTGTCATTGTCAACTGTTGCAGTATTAAAATGGAAACGATTGAACAAACTAAAAGGTAAGGCTAGGCGTCAATGAAATGTTTGATCTCAACTGTTAAAATGTCATGGCAAATTGAAAGTCAAGAATAATGAAGAATAACTTCTCAGGCCATAGTTCAAGAGTATCTATGATATCATCGGAATGAGTGGCATTACAAGCGATATAACTATCATCAATCCTATCCACAATAAAATTTTGGGTTCCAAACCTTAAGAGCATGAAAAAGAAAGCTTGAACAATCTGAACTGCGAGAAGTAGTTTTTACTGTTTAAATCCTTGTATACAAAATACCAATTTTCAAAATCCTTTTAATAAAGTCGAAAGTAAAAGATTCTATCAATAATGTTTCAACAGATGTTTCAACAATCAATTACTCATTTTGATCATCATTTGTACAATTGGCTGATTTAAGGTTAAATGTGACAATTTATCAATGAAGGTTAATTTGCCCATCAAAGCCCAAAGACCATACTAATTTGAATTTTTGTTGCTAACAAACGTTCTTACAATTAATCAGCTTGGCTTTTGTAGCAAACATTTACCGATTAAACATTCACAATGTACAATGATTTGAGTTGCCGCACAATTTGTAATTTAGATAAATTTAGTTTAAGTAGAGCATCTTTGCTTCTTTATAAACACCACATTACTATCATTACACTCCTGACCAACAATTAAGTTGATTAGACGAAATAATTGTTTTATTATTTCTCATATTTTAACAGAAAACCATTAAAATCAGTTATTAAAAATAGAGAAATCAAAATAACCTTAACGTCTTCAATCATTCTGCATCTAAACATCTAAATATCTAACTGCATCAATTTATGATTTTAATTGTGATATTGAACAACATCCATTATCTTGATTGCTTTCTTGTAATATATAAAAATTATGACAATTAACCCAATCATTTTTCATTGACATCTTTAACTGTTAATTTGTATTTGCCTTTGCAGTTAAAACTTGACTCGCTTTGTGGTTAAAAATGCTCTCGACAAGTTTAATCATTCCCCTTGTTTCACTGGTTTCCCTTGTAAACGCTAACCTTTACAATGTCGTTTACACGACTGATTCCAAATCGAAACTTGTTTATGTTTCTATCGACGATTCATCTACCAGTTTGGAGAAAGCAATTGTAAACTGTTCAGTTTTAAGTGAACCAGATGCTGTCAATGGAGTTTTGTCTTCGACTACTAATCCTGTTATTCCGATTGACGAAGATTCCTTCAATACTCTGGTTAAAACATGTAATGGTCTTAAACCCAGCTCAATCTTATCCTTAGAACCAATTGCCAACATATTTGATTTGGCGAGTGATCTGTTGATTGCTCCTGGAACCAAATGGTGTGGACCTGGGAATCGCGCATCGAGTTACGATGATTTAGGTGTTAGGGTCGAGCTTGACAAATGTTGCCGTACTCATGACCACTGTCCAATGAATATTGCGGGTTTTCAATCTAAATATGGTTTGACAAACCCACAAGCTTATACAAGGTGAGCTCAGTCTCTGCTGAAACCCTAGAGTTGAACTTTCAGACTAAAATCATTTTATCCATTCTATTGCAAGTTTATCATAGTTTTAAACTTAAAAGTTCACCAATTAAAAATTGTGATTCTCAAAGAAAACTAAAAACAGAAAATCGATTAAGTTTTACTTGTTGGCTTTTTGAATCTTGGCATTACCAGAAGAAACATTGTATGATTGATTGAAAAAACATTTTGAGCGATCCCTGAAGTTTATTAAGCCTTTTGAAAGAGTATAATTTCATTTTTATGAAGCATATTTGTGTAACAATTAACTAACGAATGATGTTTTTTTTTCAATTTCAGTTCTCGATGTGATTGTGATAGAGAACTCAAGAGTTGCCTGAAAAAAGCCAGTGAAACTGATGTTGAAGCTACTTTAACTGGAGTAATTTACTTCAACATTTTGAAAACCAAGTGCTTCCAAGAAGTTGAACCTGAAGGCCAGTGTCTTGAATACTCTGGGTGAGTTGTTTCGACCAATTGTCGGCTAACCACATTTCTAATTAATAATCTTTTCTCGTTTCTAGATTGCTTATTAAAAAATGTGAGAAGCGTGCTGATCCTAATGCAACTGAACCCGTCTACCAGTTTCAAACTTCTGGACTTTTCCCTTAAAACTACATTCATTTACATGAATCAAGTATCAATTTTTAAAAGCCTTAAAATGATGCACATTTTACTTCAACGGATTAACTCGCACTTATAATATACAAACATAACTCTTCTCGTGGTCTACAGTCATAACAAACTTATATTGTTAATGAATATTTTTTGAGCAAAAACTAAAAATGTGAAAACATCTTTGCAAATTTTTGAATAACAATTTATCCTGCAATATCATGGACAGAAAATAAAGACAAATTTATTTTTCTAACGCATTTAAAGGCCAGTTTAACAAAGAAGGAAATTCTGTAAAAATTTGTACAAAAGTGATAGAGTACATTGTCCAGTATAGTATTTCATCTGTTACTGTAAACTTGAAGAAAATTTCTTGCCAGTTGTGAAAACAATTCTGAATATAATTCAAAGTAATTGTATGCCGAGCCAAATATATTCAGGTTCACTTGTATGTGGACTACGTGAAACGAGTGAACCTGAAGTCCAATCAGACCGATCAGGTGATCAAAAAAATTATTTTATTTCACTTTTGCCACTCATTGCGAAAAGTATATGTTATACATTATAGTCATGGTTGCGAGTATGAAAGAGGGAATCGAAGGCACTTAAGATTCAAATTTTCAACTTCAAAGCAAGTTTAGTGAACATAAAAGATTAAGTTAACCCTAACTTTTTGCAGAACACTATTCACTGGAAGTAATCGAAAGTATGATGGCACTCGACAATTGTATCGACAATCATTGTAATAAAGTTAAATTGAAAAATTGATAGATTAACTTCTGCCATTTATTTGATATTGTAACCGAGACTAAGATCATTAGATAACTGTAATCGGAAACAAATGGTTATGTGAACAAGTCATTTATTTTGCAAAAATCAATCTCATTAGCAACATGATACAAGGTGAATCTAAGCATCATAGGATCGCCTGATGCCTGCGAACGTAGTACATTTATCCATCTTCCGAAGTAAACAAGTAAACAAGATGTCAATCTATGGTGATAAACTTGCCTTAATACTCTAACAAATCTATCTAAACAGTTTTCCCAGGAATGCCAATTGTTTCTTCCAGGATTCGATGTCCGCCAGATTAATCAAGCAATGATTTGTATATTTCCTCAGCTAACATCAAGTGCTATAGGATTTGGGCAGCAATAAAAATCTATTAGTGTGGATTTGGGGCATTCAGTAATGGACTACAGTTCGACGAATGATTAAAACTGTATCTCACTGTTTTAGGTTAACATGACATGAGGATGACAAACGCCACTGGGAATGATCTTTTTACTGGCTTCTTTGTATTTTCAGTCTGATTAGTGTACCTTTCAATGGATGCAAAGAATTAAGATGGAAATTCAACTTCTGTATACTGATTTGAATTTTTAGTATTCGAGTCCGCAATATCAATGTGAAAAAGTCTCGTTGAATTTTTGACAATAAATGATAATTCAGCTGTCAACTTAATTTGCAATATGTTGTGTAACTAACAACTGTTCAACATTTAAATCATTTACAGCCTTTGTTGTCATAAACATAAAATTATGGTTTATATCAATTTGAGCATTCATGAAGTGAATATTATTTATCCAATATTGCCGAGATTCTTGTAGTCTCTATCTTTATATCAATAACTTATTGAATTAACTCATTTTTATGATTTTCATTCTTGTTTGATGGCTATTAACTCACCATAACCTACTGATTTTATTAGATTTTTTTATTAACTAGTAAACACAATTAGTAAATTGCCAATTAAGACGATTTTCTCAGGATAAACTAGGAAACATTCACAATCACTAATTGTCGACTGTTAAAATTGATGAATGATTGAGATAATTTTATTGTCTATTTAGCTAATTCTTGTTTTTGCCAAAACATCTTGTTTATCATGCAATAAATATTACTCAATATAATTTCACAGTTATGAGCTGATATTTTTTAGCATGCAAACACATCTACAAGGAAACTGAGTCTTGCTCTGAAATCATTAGCAGCTGTTGATATCTCAATTACATTGAATTATATTTCCGTAAAGTTCAATTAATGGCCATTAAAATCTGAAAAATAATGAAGGAAATATAAAAAATAGATTTGTAATCCCATCGATCTTTATGTCACAAACGATTCTTATTGTCACTTCCAAGATATTTTTTGATTATTTTTTTTAATGACATCGAAGAACTGTAATTTTGATATTTCAAAAATGGTTTATTGAATTAGCAAAATTGAAGTATTTGAATGATGTTTAATTCACAATTTGTTTGAATGAAAATGAAATGATGAAAATGAAATGCCATCTTTTGAGATGAATGTTAACAAAATTAACTTTTTGTAACGCCATCTGTTTATCATTTATTAGATTATTTACTCGCCCATTAGGAATGGGTGCAAAAGCGGGAATCTTTGTGATTTATTGTTCAGTTTTAATCAATTTTCTCATTGATTGATTAAACTAATTGATTACTTTGGTAAAGATTTTTCATTTCTGTCGTGGTGGTGCAGTTTGTTTGTATTGTTGATTGAATGCTTAGATTTAAACAATGGATGAAATGAAAAATAATTTTGTTTCAATTGATTTTTGATGGATAGACATTTTTTGTTTACCTTTAACAATTTTGTTTATTTTATTTAAGGATCTTTTTGGATTAAACATTAATTGCAGGTAGAATCAATCTGGAAGGTAGGTTACAATTGTTAGCTTTATGAACGATAAACAATTTGGGTTAGAGATGAAAAATATGAAATTCAACTGCTGTTCCACTTGTGTTTCTGGAAATATCTAATCTAACTATTCACATCGTCTATTTCTTCAATTGCCGGGATTCCTTCAATTATTCAATTATCTAATTGATTCTGTTGATAGAAGATATTACCTTGGTTTATCTTCACGTGTTAACTGAGCGAAACTCAATAGTATATGAATGTACTCTCGACGCCTCTTCAATATCAATCCCAGAATTTACAATTTGTTTTTAATCAGTGAAGCCAATTAACGGAGCAACATTAAATTTGGAGATAAGCCAAAAATATACACTTATCACCAACAGCTTTCCCCATTGATTAAGGCCGATCAAGTCTGATAACTACCGAGTTAAACTCTATTTTTGTGTTTAAAGAGTAATCAAAAAGATACGACTTCCACCTTCCTACAGATAAATTCATAATTAACGAAAATAGTGCCAAAATGGTGGACTGGAAATTCAACGTAACATTATTGATACTGCAATATAACCACAAATAGTGGCACTTACATTATCTCAATGGTTTTTGAGGCTACGAGAAATTGATAAAAATCTCCGGAAGATTTCAAGTTGATTATAAATCTTTTCATCATCAAGTTGATTGTGCCATTGTACAATCAACTTTCCTATTTTCAGTTTGAGGAAATGAGAGGTTGATGAGTACAGAAAAAATTACAAGCACAAAAATATACACTTGTTTAACTCTTTCAACCATTTTTGCCAAGATTACTCAAAAATAAGCCAAGTTAAAATAGAAACTTGGTTCTATTTTAACTTTTATCTGTAATTTTGGTGGTTAAAGTGATTGGTTACTGTTCTGGCCTTGATCATTGGCTGGTGAGTTGGCAAAATTTATCATGGAAAACATCAACAAATGTCTAACCGGTGACACTTTTGGTTTATCTTATGATCAAAGTATTGAAATAAACTTTGACTAACTCTAGACATAAGGCTCAACTTACAAGACTGTTAGCAAGATTGAATAGAATTAGCTGCCGCTTCATTTACAGAGCATGAATAAGCCAACCAGAGTCAAAGAAATTATAAATTGAATTTTAAAGAAAACGCTTTTATTCAGTAATTTTAATTAGTGTTAATTTATTACACTATATTTTATTTCATGTGATAAAATGTCAAACATTTTCAAAAATGGCAAATCTTTGTTTTGTTGCCGTTTGTTTGCAATAATAATCAATATTCTGAAAACATTAATTACAATATATGATAATCCAGACATGAGCTTATCAGATTTTTATGTATATCTTTTTCATTTTTTTGTGATTTTCGTGTAAGATTTCGGGGTAAGAGTGGAGAAGGAGAGGGTAGCGAGAAAGGGGAAGACTTATCAAGTCGTAGGGTTTCTCAGGGGAAGATAATTATTAACGTTATTAATATTTTACAAATAGATAGAGAATTTTGGTGTATTCAGAAAGATTCATTTAGCTGACTTGGTTTTCGCTGAAATTGAGGCAACAAAGTGTTGGATAAAGAGTTTGTCATGATGACAATAGAACAGTTGATAGAAGAAAATAAAGAGGCATAATTTGCAACATAATTTGACCTGGAAAACAAAAGAGAGGAAAACGAAGTAGGAAAATGAATACGGAAAACAAAGTAGGAATAATGTACAAAGTATACATAGAATGAGCGGTTCTGAGACGAGCGTAAATGTGTCGGTGTTTCTCTTATCAAGAGACGTATCATGATGAGAATGGCTTTTTCACGATGTAAATGTACTATGAGATTTAATGTTATGAGATGTTGTGATGAGTGTTAGGAAGAGAGACAAAGCTGAGGCTGGTTTGCTCTTTTTTTATGTTAAGGCCAGATTCGGTGAGGTAGGGTTGACTTCGGTGGTTTTACAAGTAGCGATCACATTTCGCTTACTATATTATTGGCCCGAGCACCATCGAGTCTTTGACTCCTTCCTTCATTGGATTCTCTCCGGTGATTGATTGACTTCTTTTGCGAAATATCAGGTCACTCAAGCCATCGAAATTATCACCGGATGATGATGAGAGACTTCGAGCATAACCATCTTCGCTTTGAGATTCAGAATGTCTTCGGTTAAATCCACCAAACCAATCTTTAGCATTACCTGAAGAGGAAATAAAACAAAATAAAGAGTTAGCAACAGCATTCAGAGCAATAAAGATAACGATAAAATTGAGTAACATATGAAGGTGAGATCATTAAATGAGAATGGACAGCAAAAAAATAATCATGCACAATAAAACTCTAATGATACCTTGTAATAAATATAAGCATAAAAAACAACAGTAAATGATTATATAACAGTTACAAGCTTAATTATTGACTATCCTAGAAACATTAAGATACTAGCAATAATCAGGGTTAATAATGCATATAAATTTTTGACAGTCAAGCCTGAGTAACAATAAACTATGCCTATCAATAATTATTGCAAAAACAACCATCAAATTAAGTGACAAAAATTTTGCAAACAAAGGACATCACAATGCAATAGTGAAGATGGTACTAGTCTTATCGTCATTTTCATCTTTTTTTCATGTCCTTGACACAGCATGGCCACATAATATAGAAGGATAAAATGATATCTCACCATATATTCAAACAAAACAAAGAGCATTTTATTTCCTCCATTTTGATACTCAAAAAAAGTGAACACAAAACAGTTACTTACCAATTAATTTTGAGGTTAAAGAGGTTCGTCTTTCAATGGGTCTTGGTGCACTTGCATCCTGAATAATTTTGAAGATATCGTCTTCCATGGTTGATTGTTATAATAAACAGTCACTTATTGCTTTATATAGAATCGTTGACAAAAGCAACCCAATATTAAAGATTAATTAACAGTAGATAAAGGTTTAGGTTTAGAACCAGGAAAATAAAAATGAAATTAGGTTTGCTATTAACTTAGCGGTTTTAACGTTGAATTGTTGAGAGTAATATTATTGAAGATATTACTTATTGATGTTTGTTGTGTTGTTAAAGCGCAGGTAATCGTAAGAATAGAAAGATTGAGAGGAGACAAAAAATTGGAAAAAGCAAAAGTAGTCAAGTTTAATTGTTCAACTTGATTGTTGCCTATTTGAAACGATGAAGTGAAATGAAAAATTAAACTCTAAGCGAAAGTATCTTAAATACAAGTACAATGTTGTTGTTATATGATCAAAGCTCTACGTGATAAACAGAGTGAGCAGAAGGAGAAGGAATGAACATAATGATGATGGCAGAGAGGAAAGGAAAAGAAGGGGAAGCAAAGAGAGAAGAGGAAAAAGAGAAAGAAGAAGATGAAGATAGGGAAGAAAAAAGAGGGGAAAAAGTTGTTTACAAATTTCGATTCTTGTTAGGCAACTGAGTTTGCTCAACTCACAAGTTTGTCAGTTATAAGCAATAAGCAAGCAGATCAAGCATAATAAAACAGCAAGCAAAGAGGCAAATTAAAGAAGCAAAAATTAACAAATTTGCAAAAAGCAACATCATGGGTTAGAGGCTTAAAAACATCAACAAAGTTGAATAAGATGGTTCAAAGTAAATATGAACATACGACTGGTAAGATGAGTAAGATATTGTCACACTCAATGTAGAGATGAGAGATAAAAATAAGGTAAATCAAACAGAGACGCAGGTTTGATTAACTTGGCTAATCATTCCCATAATATTGTCTAACATGTTTTGTATTTTTATCTGGTTTTGGGTTTCCATTTATATTCACATTAAGCATCGGTTGAAAGCTTCACATAGCAATTCAATGTAAACATGCTCAATTTATCCAGAAGATGGGAAAGGTTAACCTTGATCATTCAGCTCGTTATGAGTAATACCTTCATCATCATCTGATGATGGAGATGACGAGAAAGATTGAGAGTAAAAATTGGCACAAAACAATTGATATTAGACTGTTAATCAACGATAAATTAAAATGTCAAGTCATAAATCAAAAGATGAATGGCAAGAGATTATTTTTAAAAAGCAAAACAAAGGCAATATGCAAAGTTACTGTAAAAAGTCGACATTTACTGGTTTCTTTTTTGCCTTCACTTATTAGCTTCAAGCGCTCATATCAATTTAATGTCTAAATTCATTGATTGATTAGATTAATAGGAGTCAAATTGTTACCACTTTCACCATCGATTAGTTTATCAAGAAGCTAAAGGAGTAACTAGGGTTGACAATGCATTGAGACAAGTCAACAATTGAGCTAAATTGTTAAATGTTTATTGACCTTATAAAGCATAAAGTAAAACTGTGTTAACATGTATACGTGATAAAAGTATCGTACAGCAACTGTTACCTTGAGTCATTCAATAATTCAAGTGACGCTGCTTCAATGAGATCAACTTTTTTGTCCACAAAACCAGAATAATGGTCAAACAGGTTACCGTTAAAATCAGAATTAAGTCATCCGGAAGAAAATAAAAAAAAACTGAATTCGCTAGCAAATTAATTCCTAAGAAATGTTGATTAGATAATGGCCAAGATTTAATAACCAGATTTTGTTTTCAAAGAAAATACAGCAAACCCAATTTTTTTCATAGAAATTTCTAAATCTCGGAACAGAAACCTTAACCAAGATAGTTCACTTTAACCTTACAAAATCTGGTTTTAAATCGGTGAAAATTCAGTTAAGACCGAAAGAAAGTTAAGCTTTAGGGATTTTCAGCATCTCAAGGAGTTGAAAGCAATCCGATGTTTTGGTCTTTAACCTTCGACATTGACTGTTTAAAGACTTGTCTTTTGTTAAGGTCAAGGTGAGCCGGTTGAGCTAGCTATTTAAGTAAACTCTAGGAATAACAAAAGACTGATTTACTACTTTTAGAGTTCATGTTTTACAGTTTGACCGATTCCTTGAAATTTTAAGACGAACCCAACCCAAATGACACTGGTTTGGTTTAAGATGAACCAGCAAATGTAGAGATAGAGAAATGACTGAAAGTAAAATTGTTTTAACCAGATTTTCATTCAGAAATTGTTGAAATTTCACCTAAATAACTTCAATGAACCCAAAAAGAGTGTAAATACATTTCGATATTGACAGTTAAATGAAGAAACCGATAGCGAAATATTTGGGTTAAAAAATAGTTGATAACATTGATACCAGGCTTGACAAATTCTGGTTCTTGCTTTTGTAAAACCAATAAAGATAAATATATTTTTAATCACATTTTTAAGGTTAAAAATATCAAGAAAGATGAAATGACAAAATGTTGTGTGAAAAAAATGAACATTTATTGAACCCGAAACCCGAAAAACATGTGTTCTCTAACAAGTAAATGGTCAACCAAATGAACCAGATTTTCCTTTAAACCTTTGGGTTACCTTCAACTATCCAATTATGAACATGTTGATTTTTTTGTAAACATTTTGAAGCAAAAATTAACTTTATATATTTAGTGAGATGAAATCGATTGACAATCATGATGGTGAGATGATGAAAAATATGAAGATACCAAAAGCGCAACCTCTTAAGGTAAAAATCGTAATAACCTTGCGCTTTACACTTTACTCTCTCACCTTTTTCCCCTTATCATCTCTTTCTTTCTTCTGTTTCTTCCTATTATCCATTTCTCTTCATAAAACTCACTGAAATTCTCTTCCGTTTTCATTCACAGAATATCTGTCAGACCAGTACAAGTTTGTCAATTGAACAAAACCGTTACTCTTTTCAACCATTTCCATCATCATCCTCCTCATCGGTTATCATCCAAAGACAACAACAAGAAATACAACAAAAAAAAGACTCAACTTAAAGACTTTAACCTCAACAGTTTCGTGATTTCACCTTTTACCTGAAATCTTCTGAATCAACAGGAAGAACGAAAGTCAAAATTGAAAACCAAACAAAACCCAAAACAACTGAAAATTGAACCCAAACAAGAAACAAAACAACGAGACAAAAGACAATAAACGGAAAACTGAAAGTTAATTTCAAGTCAACAGTGGGAAATTGTGTGAATCTTGTGCCATCATCATAATAAATATCAATGATATTGTGACCATTTTAACCCAAAAATCATTCCTCAACATTAAAGGCGATAAATACCAGAAAAGAAAATTATCAAGACAAAACCCATTACCAGAAAAAAAGACATCATTATTATGATAATTATTTAAAGAAAATCTTTTTCTCCCATTTTAGCCATTTATCATCATTCAACCCAATCTTTCGCCTTATTAACCCAATTTACAGGCGGATTCAAAGAGATAACCAAAATGTTATAATTGATATCCAAGTGATAAAATACATGAAGCTGGTTCAGTGTTATGAGCTTGAAAAATCCTTAACACAACTCCCAGTCTATCGGTTTAAAGACAAGTAAAGGTTATTTTACATTTTAAGTGTTAAACTGGTTAATCTAATGAAAAAGGAATCAAACCAGTGGACAACAACTGAACATTCAAGTACAAATGATTTTACATTAAACCGTCCCATTAAGGTAACAATGGTCATCTCATCTCGTTATCATCCAATCATCTGTAACATCATGCTACTAACGTTGAGTATAACCCTGAGTGAAGGGAAACACAATGGATTTAATACTTTACGAGGTTCAATTGTTGATAAATATCATTACTCATTTCATTCACCAATATCATCATTAGCCTCATCATCATTGTCCTCACCATCAACATGGAAAACAGGAACAACACCATCATCAGAATCATCATCTTTTCCCTCATCATCCAATTCTCAATGGAAACCTAATCCATTATCAAGCTTAATAAATGTTCCAACAATAAGTTCTTTTAATATTAATCATGATCATTTAGGTAAAAGTTTAGGTAAGAATGACTCCAAACTATCTGCTCAGTTTTCAACTCTTTTCAACTCAACCCATGATAATTATAAACAACAACAACCTGTAAACATGTTGATCAACAATCAATCAAAAGAAATGTCATCTTCCATTGGAAAGCAAAGTTCACCTTCACCCTTTATCCGATTAGGTAAACGATCAAGTTCAACCGATAGTTTACCCAATCACGTTATGCGTGATTCATGTTCAGATGATACAGAATGTTTACCAAGTAAAACTAAATGCATGGTTAAGGAAGGTCTTTGTGGCTGTTCACCTGGTTATATGGATATCACTTCATCAGAATCTTCGTATGTTTCCAAATTTTGTTTCAAATTGAAACGCAATGGTGAACATTGTGAACACTCAGCTCAATGTTTCGTCTCCCATTCAACCTGTGAACGCATTAATCCGCCAATATTGAACAACCAAAGTGGAACCTGTCAGTGTAAGCAAGGTTTCAACGAACAAGGTAAGTCAATCAGAATAAACGTTTACCTTTAATTTGCATAATGATAAAATTGTCATCAGTTTACATTCAATGACACATGAAAGCTCATCAACTTTCAACAAACCATTCAAAATTTTCATTCTAAAACATTTTCTCCAAAATATTCAAATTTTCATCAAAACTCATCAAATCTCTCATAATCTTTCCGATTAAAAATTCAAACTGAATATTTGCGATAAAACAAATTCCAATTTGACTATAAAAAAAAATGGAAACTAAAGACAGTTCGAGTGAAAAGTTCTGATAATGAAACAATTTATCAAACGCAATCGATTCTCAATTCAACTCTGTTTCAATTTTGAAATGTTGACGATTCGATGGAAGAGGAAAAGGTATTGAAGAATTGTGATTGAAAATTCGCTCTTCAATTCTTCTGTTCAGATTAACCAAATTTTCAATTCTTTTTTTTTCTTTTCTCATTAAGTTAACCTAGAAAGTGTGATTAATGCTGTAACTTGATTGAAGGAAAAGACTGAGAATCCAAAATCGATAGAAGAGTTGAGCAAAAGAAGAATGGTAAAGATGATGAAGGCGATGAAGAAGGTAAGACGAAGAGAAGAAGAAAAAAAAGTAAACGAACAAATTGAAAGACTGTTCATCAATTTCATCCTCATCTTTTCACCAGCAATTCTTTTACCTTTCATCATCATCTTTTCCTTTGTCATTCAGTTACTGTTTACTTGTCCATCCCAATATCATCATTAAAATCAATCAACCTTTCATTTCTTGTTGGCCTTTTCACGATTCTTGCCCATTTCCCATCAAAAGTGTTGAGAAGAAGAAGAAATTGTGATTCCTTTCATCTTTAATCAAAAATTATTTTTCAAACTTTCACTTTTTCCCCTTTGAAAAACCCTTGAAAAATGAAAAAAAAAGAAGAACAGAAAATCTGTTTCATCGTGAAATCTTTCCTTTGCCATGATAGTCATTATAATTATTATAAACATCTCGTTATTTCTCACTGTTTCACCACAATTTTCAGAGTTTTTTGTTCACCTAATCTTTACTTTCTTGCATCATTTTCCTTCTTTCCATGACTTAACATTAAAATCCTTCTGTCAATTCTGTCATTATATTCTTGAAGCTCTTTCATCAAACTCATCATCATCACCTTTTCCCTGTCTTACTGTAAAAACTTTGCTTCCTTTATTACCAATCATTCTGTATCATTTGTAACCTCAATTTTCTTGCCATCATTTACATTGTTATTATTCATTCACATATCAACAACTTCATCTTATTACATGGTCAAAGTATTAGCCATTTACGTGTTTCAATTTTCATTCAATGTTCACCCAATTTTGGATCATCTCTCGGTGACAAGTTGACGTCAATCAACAAGAAAACAACCTTTTTTTCAGTTAAATTTGAAGCCAACAAAACTTGCATCTAAATCTTTGAAACCAATTGCCTTAATCATTAACCAAAAGTGAACATTTGAAATGAAGTCGAGACAAAGTTGAATATCTGAAGAGGTTATCGATTTTCCATGAATAACTGAAGAAAAGGTGAAACAGATTTTGCCGTTTTATTGGAAAATTGGCTGAAAATTAGTTGTATAATTGTGATTATCTTATGATGGTCAAAGGTTTATTATTAGATAATTGTTAGGCTCAACTTGCAATGGTTTTGGTTGGGAAAATTGAAAAATTTTGGTCACTTTGGAATCTCGCGTTCTAATTCAATTTACAACTCTTCTTCTCACTTGATAAACAATTGAATTACAAGCAAACAAAAGTCATTGAAACGAATCAAATTGAGTGAACAATTTTCATCCTCCTCATCATCTTCATCATGTGATGGTTTCACTTTTCTCGTGAAGAGAGGAAAAAAAGAAACTCAAAGTTAAAGGTGTTGAAAAGCAAAAAGCTTTCCAGTGTAAATTAATTGCCTCTTCAAATGATTAAACATTGAAATTTTTCGGCATTAGTTTACTTTTTTTTTATCTTCCTCTCATCACACTTTTACCTTCAATTATTTCAATATTTGTTATCCTCACATTAAACTTATTAAAGTTCATTCAGGGTGAAGTTATTTGTTTTCAATTAAACTCTTGCTTCAATTTCAATTGCAGCCAGGTATAAATAGAAATATGAAAAAAAATCTCTTTCCTTTGCCTTTCATTTAAATGGCTGTCAAAAACAGGTAAACAGATAAACTTGTGAGTTTTCATTGGAAACCCATCGAACCGCTCGGTTGCCATGTTAACAACAGGAAAGTTCATTAGTTGGCCTTGAATTGAGACTGGTTATGCACAGTCCTTGACCTAAACGAATCAATTTGAGCAAAACAGAAATGATGGAAAACCAGTTTCAATGGAAAACAAAAAGTCAGATGATTGAGTTTCAACCTCCAATAACCTCAGCTGATCTTGAAATGATCAGTATAATCAGTTTTCCAGAAAATTGAAAACGAAAAAATTCGAAAGCTCATTTCATTTCTCAAAAAAAAAAATAAACATGCAGAGTTGAACTTGATTGAATGTCCAATGCTAATCATAACCCTGTACATGGACATCTTCAATAATCCAATGTCTTTGGACAAAATCTTCATTCTACTCTTTACTTTTTTCCTATTCAACATTCATTCAAGGGTTAATCCATGGCAAGATTAATTGGTAAACAAAAAGGTTTACTTGATTAACATTGTGAGCTGTGATTAAAATGAAAACAATTTGTCAACTAATGATAATCCAAAGCAAAAATGCGATCTCCTCTGTGTATTGAAAGATTATCATTATTGATATACAAATAAGCATAATATTAATAGATGAATTAACGATGAAAATAGTAACAACCTTGATATATTCGGATCACATGAATGGCTGCCAATTGATAATATTCAGGTAATGTTATATAAATATTGAATTGGAAAAGGGAATTTACTAGAAGCTGATTTTCATGAGAAAGAAACTTATCACAATTTATTTCCATCAATTACCATTAAAAGGCAAATCCCTGGACAAGACAAATGCCTTCAATGGGTATCACTTTGATGGGAGAAAGTGCTTTGTCTAGGTTACAATTTTAATCTCCTTCAGCCTCACAAGGTTCATGTTTATGATTTTTGATGATGTAAACAAGTTTTTTATTTTCAATTCAAGGTTGATGTCTGAGGCCTGGGCTAACCTGGTTAGGTCATTGTAACGTTGTTTACAACTGAATCAGTTAATTGGTTTGTGAAAAAAGCTACAAACTGATTACCAATCCAATGTAATATTAACATAATGGTTAACATAATCGCATGTTTACCAATAATTTAACACAATTTTCAAGGTTACCAGTCTATGTAACAGCCAATCATTATGATGATCAATAATGCTTCAGGTAACTCAATCTCACATGATTTTCACTCTACCTTTTTCCTGTTCAACTGGTTACAGTTTTGATTTGTTTTTGGCTTATTTTCTCGTAAAACCTTTAAATTCCCATTTACCAATTACCTTTGTTTTCACGTATTTTTCTTCTTCTTCTTCTTCTACTTTTACCTGTTTGTTTGACTCTTTTTTTACTTGCTTAGTGTCACAATTATGATAGATTGGATGAAAATTGTCATTGTCACTTTCATTGTTTCAGAAGATTTTCATTATTGAAACTGATTTGTAACTCTAAATTGTTGCCAATTGGTTTCATCTTCTTTCTCTTTTCTTTCTGTCTGTTCAATTCTGATTGAATCTTCTTTGAAACTTTTGAAATTCATTGCATGGAAACAATAAATTCAATAATTCAGAGTGAAACTGGTTAACACACTTGTTGTTGCTATTCAGGTTTAGGTTTCTTTTTTGTTGTAAAAGTAAAAAAAACAAGAAAAAGTGCAAATCTGGTTAACATTTGTTTTCATTGTTTCATTGTTCAATGCTTTTCTCACCATAGAAGACCCAATATTTTCAAGGTTTTCACCATAAATTCAACGGTTAAATTTATCACAATTTACTGAAATTTTGTCTTTTTTATCATTTTGTAGTGAAATTATTTGCTAAAGCTGAAAATTGCAACGTATCATGAGTTTTTTGAAAAGATTGTAAACACTAAAGACTCAAGTTAAAGGAAATAATCCATATTTAGGTTAATTTTGGTAATTATATTGGATAATTAAAAGTCGCGCCTTTAAAATCTGGTTACAATTTTAGCTTCTCCCCCTTTAGTCATGTGGTTACAAACGCCATTTTTACATTGAAACGATTTTCTGTTAATCTTGAAATGCTTTCTTCTTAATAATTCAAATTAATTAACTCTTTCAATCTAATTTTAACGACTTAATCTTGAGTCATCAACTCTATTTAACCTTGGTGAAATGATATTGATATTAAATAAAGACTCTTTCGCAAACATCTTTTTGATTTAGTAAAGTGACTTTCATCCATGCAACATTTTGGGTTGATATGCATCATATTTGTCCAGACTAATATATATTTTTACCAAAGACCATTGGTCATGTGTAACAGCTGTAATCGATAGATTCAAAAGATATCATTTGGTTCATCAGGATTGAGCCTTATACTGTTACGTTTTTGGATTTGCTGATTTGTTGGACAGAAAAAAAAGCTTCTCATCTCATCTCAACAACCAGTCATCATAATCATTCACATAATTGAAGTCAAAAACCAGCTTATTCTTTGGTATTTATTTTAACTCTCTCCTGGCACAATGTGATGTAATTGGTTCACAATCAAATCAGTCTATCAATATGAGTCGATTCAGAATGTAAACGTGATAATTGAAATCTGATAGCTTCAACTTATCATTTCACTCACAAATCATGAGGCTTTTTTCCATGTCAACATTAACTCAAGCAAAAATGTAACTCCAATTGGAACAATTAAGCAAGATTTAACAAGATTTCTTCTGCTGATTCTGCCAAGTTAAGCAAACACAGTTTACCTTCAATCACATTATCGGACGATTTGCTTATTAACCTTTATCAATAATTGATATCAAGCACACACTCGTAGTGGATCTTAACAAACACAGGTTTACATTGAGCCAAGTTATTAATCAAATGAAAATCAAATAATGGCTTTCCAGTGGGAAAAACAAGCCTCGTATAAAGGCTGGATCTTCAATGGATGATAACATGCATTGGGACTGCATGTTATCTTAATATTAACATATTAACTAATGTTGTGTTGAATTTATCGTCATAATATCTAAATCTTGACATTAATCAATTTGTCAACTTGGCTGTTTGCTGTTAATATTATTGCAATTAATTAGTTTCGCATTTTTAACCAGTAATTTGAAAAACAAAGGCAATGAAGATGAAGAGATGAAAAGACAAAAGCTGGATCTTGAAGAGGCTAAACCATAATGAATATTGAAAATTAAACACATTATTGTTAAACAGCAGCAATTAATTTGAGAACACGATTTTTTTGTTAATATTAGCAAATTGTTTCTCTGATTATTTATTCATTTGACATTAAACTTGATCCTCATCATCCTGAATAATCTTAAAAAAATACAATGAACTAGACACAAGAGATTTTCATTTTTGTCATTTTTCATTCTAATTATTTATCAATTGAAAATGTTGAATTTACTAAATTTCAATAATCAAATGTTTACTCTTCACAATATTTACAGATGATGGAAGCCAAGTAATAACATTCAAGTTAACAATGAAAATGATTAAAATAATCATTTTAATCTGAACAAATCGAACAAAATTTGAGATGAATAAACAACTTTAATTCAATCAATAATGTTTAATATTTTGATGAAAAATCATTCAACAGATAAAAAAATTTCTCATATTTCTAGTTGAAATCAAAACATTTACATTTCTTTCTACCAATTCAACTTCGTTGTTTATTCCAGTTTGTGTATTGTTGAATAAACTTCAACTATGAAATAAGGAAGAAATAAATGAAATTATCGATTCAAAAAATCTCATGAAAATGAATCCATTTCTGTTTATTTAATTTTCATTCAAAGTATTTCATTGTTAATTTCATTTGAAAAACAAATTGACGAAAAGAGAGAGAGAGAGAGAGAAAAAAAAATAATCTTTGTTAATAGGAATGGGAATGAATATGAAAATGATTGTCATTGTAATAATGATAAAATAATCAACATTAATGTTGAATAAAAAAGTAGACAAGATTGAATTGTTGATATTACAAAAAGCTGACTTACGATTGTACTCCTGTCATCTCATCATTCCCATCATATTGTCATTATCACATAATAAGACAAAGAAATGATTCTCAACATAAATAATGGATAATTAAGTGATATAAATAACAGTCTGGAAGCCATGATAATCAGGATATCAGTCAATTGTATTGTCAAAATTTGTGTTCACATTTTTCAGCAAACCTTTGGTAACTGATCCAATCTTGTTCATATTGATCAGTAAAGGTTAGAGTTGAGCATGGCTGACTCAAACCAGATTACCTTGACCACTGATCGCTTCACTCGATGAAGCAAAAAGGTTTCCAATAATCTTCGAAATAAATTTATTTCTCAATGAAAGAGTTGGAAAGATATTTTTGGGTCGTTCAACCTGGTGACATCGAAATGGGTATCTTTTTGAAAGAAATGGTTTGCCAATCGTTTCAGGTGTTATGAATGTCTTTCAAAGCAGATGTGAATCAGCAATTCATCGATGGAAATACTCTAAGTACAACTCTTATTTCGTAGAAAAGACCAAAAAATAAAAGCTCTTGAGATTGAATACTATGGCGAGTGTAAGCTATTCAGTCACCTGTAAGATGCTTTAACCAGAGAAACTGGTTGAACCAGCTTCAAGCTTTGCTTTTCGAGTCGGATTTTTTATTTAAAGGAAACCTTTCATATGAAAGGCGATAAGTCAAGCTAGGAAAAGATGAAAACATTTGTTCATTGTTTATGTTTATAACATTTCTTTTGTGTTGAGAGTCGATTTTTGTAGAGCTTTCATGTTTACTCACGGAATCTTTAGTCTTACCAGATTTTAAATCATTGAATCGATTTTGACTCTTTTTCTGGAAAATTTAAGCCAAAACTGAGCCATGAATTTAATAATTTTGGACAATGAACTGATCTTTATTTTTGGTAAATTAATTGACTTTATTTTTCAACTTGAAAAAGATTCCATTGAAAGATGTTGCATCAAGTTGAGCAAGGCTTGAATTGAAATTTGGCAAGATTAGATTAACCAGGATGAATAAGTAATTCACCATTCTGTTTACAAAATATTGTCTTCATCTCATCATGTAAACATTTGGGTTGAATCTTGCATTTCCTCCATTAATGTAAATGCCTATTAAAAATGATGGTTTGTCTGTAATATCATGAACAGTAAAAGCTAATCAAGTTACGATATTGAGTTGAATATAACTCGCTATTTATTTTAATCTTTTGGTAACATTATATTGTCACCTTCACATTCCAATCTACATTTGAAATTTCAATCCCATACTGAATAAGTTGAAACCTTTGAAGCAATTATTAATAGTCAAGAGAAGGTGAAGAAATGTTCAACTTTTCCTTCACACAATTTACACTTACTGAGTTACCAGGATACGTGCTGTTGCAAGATGAGTAAAGTAGATGAAATTCAATAGACTGTTACCAGGTCAAACATGAAGTATCCTTTGAAAAATAGAAGCTGATATTTGAATGATTCTGATTAGACCATCTGTTTCTCATTCTTGTTTCATTAATCAAAGATTTTGGTAAAATTTCCAATTCGATTAGTTGAATAAGGTTTGAAGGGAAAAGTGAGAAAACCAAAAATAGAGTAAAATTGTTGTTACTCCAGTAATAAAATGATGATCGTTTGGGTGAGAAGAGGATGAAATAAGGAATAAAAAATGTGTGGAAATGTTCATTGGAAGTTAGGGGAAACAGAAAACCATGGATATCATGTTCTTTCACAGTTTCACTTGAACATTTTCGCGCATTTATAAAGAATAATTTTCCCATAAGCAACAAATAGCGAAATGTATTCTTGTGTTTAGAAATTTATTTCTCACGAAAACTGTCATTTCGAGCAACATTTCTTGTACTTACAACTGTTCATTGTAAACATTTTGCTTCACATTTTTTAACGACAAAAAAATGTTTCTCAACTTTCAATTTTTACGCTCTTTTCAAACACATTTGTCCTAACATTTTGAAATCTGGACTTCTTTTTGTTTAGCCAAAAAAAAAATCACGATTATCTGAATGTTTGATTCATGAATATAACGAAGGTTGAAGTTGCACAGTTTTCGGTTTGGGTTAAACAGAATTGTAAGTTAAATTGAGTTCATTTGAAATGCTTGAGAATTGGAGTGAAATTTCATTACAATTTAAGCAACTTAACATTATTGATAGAAAATGATCTTTAGACATTCGTAACATGAAATTCTCGAGACTGAATAACAAAGATTGGAATCAAAATTTTCCATTTTACGGCATTTATTATACGAACAAAAATTTACATCATAAAAGTGAATAACCAAAAAATATTTGACTTGGACTGAATGCTTGGAATAAGGATTCTGCGTTTTCCAAATCCAGATGATTCCAAGAAACCTTGATTCCAAGAAAGTCGCGACTATATTTTGAAAAGCGATATCATCAAGAAATCGTAAAGAAAAATATTTTTTAGAATTCTTTTGTTCGATTTCACTCGCGATTACACATCGTCTCACTGAATTCGCTGAGTACATATTTCAACAAAATATTGCTCTTGAAACGATCAATTTCGCTAGCATTCACATGGAATAATTGTTGATGAGGTGATAAAAAGTTGACAATATTTCCTCATTAACTTTCCAATAGTTGCTGGATGTAAATTCACACATTTTTGATGATTTAACTGAAATGTGCCTTTTCAAATATATTTGCCATTCTATTATTATTTATTAATATTTATATCTGTAAATAAACATAAATATATACAGGGTGTTGCAGCCGATTTTAAATAATAACTTTTCGTCCTTCGAAATCAAAGTTTTTTGAAATTTTAAGTTGACTGTAAAAAAAGCGAGAACAATTTCAGATTTGAAAACCATTGAGAATATTTCATTGAAAATCAACTTCAAGACAGTACGGCTGTAGAGTCTGTAGCTTCATATCTGCTAAGTTATCATAAAAAGACTGACTAGTCGACTATTTAGAATCGAAAAATTGTTCAAATTCGAGTGAAGAAACGAAAAAGTCATCAGCGATTCAGAAGCGACAATTCAACTGCAACACCTTTTATATATTTATGCATTTATGTTTATAAATACTTTATCCAAAACCATGTTATCAAAGTCCTTCAACTATGAATATTTATGGGTAAAAATTTTATTCTATGCGTATTAATAATATATTTAAATGTACTGATAACTTTATCCTTGCCAGTGAAAGAGCAGATTCTGTGTCTTCTTTCAACTAAAAAAAAATAAAAGTAAATTTCCAACATTTCAGTTGCTCTTTGCTCTTACCTTTTATCATGTTTTCATCAAAGTAAAGATTTTTCTTGACTTTTTTATCTTCAATTCTTTGACTATTCCAATTGTTGAGCAAAAAAAACCATTTATAAGTTATACTTAATGTTATGTGCTCATAAAGTCATGTATAAATACACAGCTTTACCCTGCAAATGCTACAAGAATGGATCAAAACTGGCAATAAGAATCAGGAAGAGAAAAAGGTTGAAGAAAAGCGAAAAACTGGAAAAGCAAAAAGTGTTCCAATAACTTGAATCTGTTTCACCTGAAGATTTCATGTAACTCCAACTGCAACTTGAAAAGGTAATACATTTATCAACAATTGTACTTGAAATGTAAATTTCCATGCAACTGTTCATATTTGTAGTTTAATTTATTAGCAACATTTTCCTCTCATGACACATTCCGAGTTTTGGATGAAAAGAATAAACAATTTCTTTTCACAACAATGATTTTTGAATTAATTATCTTTGAGATTTGACATTCCCATAAGTGGCCAGTGAAACGTCATGCACATTTAGTGACTATTCAATAGACTCAATGATTCAATTATTCAAGTTGACAATTTGTTCACTTGACTGTGCTTCTCATTTTCACGTAAATCTGTCCAAATTGATTCGATTCAATATCATTTGAAATTCAGTCAACTTCAAATTTTAAATATTATCTCTTTTCTTTTTGATAATCTTTTTTTTTGTGATAATTTTCACTCCCAGTAGAAGCATAAAGGTAGAGAGATTGAAGGAAAAGTTGAAAATGTTTTCTGTTCTTTCAATGTAAAAGTGAATATAAAATGGTGCAAAAAAGAAAGCAAAGAAATTTTCTGCTGAAAAATAAGTTGCCATTTCCTGAAGAGAAAGGAAAACATTTCTTGTTTCACAGAATTTTTATACAAACAAGAATGAGAATCGAAAAGGCAACTTTTTTCTTTTCTCCATTTTATTCCATTCTTCAAGTTGCAAACGTTTTTCTTCACTGATTATCTCAGAATAAATTGATTTCTAATAAATAGGTAAAGTTGAATATGATGAAATGAAACGGAACTTTTCAACTCGAATATCTCTCATCACTTCTGATTCTTCGTTTGACAGGAAATCTTTTCTTCTCTTTGCCTTTGTTTTCCTGCCATTTTTCATTATTTTTTTGTTCTCTCCAAGTTTACTGTTCTTTTCATCATTAAACTGGACAAAAACTCAAATTGATATTTTGCTGAATAAGATTTGCATATTTATTGAATTCACTTGAATAACATGTTCATTTTGCAAATGCGCATAAATATGCAAATCAAGCAAACGATTCATGACCAGAATTTGCTTCGAAATTGGGCGAAAAATAGAAAGAGGAATTTCTAAAAAAAGAATTTCGAAATTTTCCATTTTCCCAAAGCCACGGAAAATGAACAATTTCTTTGTCGTTCAAACACGTTCGACCATAAAAATCTTCCAACCTTTTTCAGTGAAATTTCAAGAATTTGACTTTTCTCTCACTTGATCAACTATCGACTAAAATCTTCTCATCCAATTATAAATTCAGAAAACTTGTCGACAAAAATTTCCAAAAATTCGTTTCAAAGAATTTACTGAATAAAGATAAGCACAAAATGTTGATTATGTTTAACTAGAACAATGAGATTCCATGAAATGAATTATTCAGACACAGAACTCGAACTGTTTTCTAACAACTCAAAGTATCGACTAACAGCTTATAAAGAGATTTCGAATCTTGGAATTTGGAATGTTGAAAATTTTGGAACTTTTTTTCCCTCGAAAGGCTTCTGGTCAAGCGATGGATTTGATTGAAGGTAAAAGTGTCTAATAAAGGTTTAAAATTATGATTTGGGAAAAGGTTGAAGTTGCAATTCTCATCGATATTTCTTTGCTTCTGCTCTAACGATATTTTTCATCATTATTTTGTTATTGATTGTTTCAAGACTCTACTTTTACCTTGTAAGTGTGCAATAAAGATAATGTTTCTTGAATTCTGAAGAGGAGAGAAGAAGAAAAAACTCAAAATAAGATGATAATGACGATGCTCATGAAACTGGTGCAGAATCATTTTTTTTCTGGAACAAGAAGGAAAAAAAAGACAGAATTTGCTTTATTAAATTTCGCTTTCTCAATTACATCTTTAAGATGGTGAGGATGATTCAGATGGCATGAAACTTATGCTTGTGTCTAACAGTTGTCGAGACTTGAACGTTGTATTTAAAGTTATTAATAACTTGGAGCAATCGTTTGGTGAAACTAAATGTTTCATTGGAAATTGCTTTAGCTCGAGTCGAATCAAATTTCATTTGGAAACAACTTGTCTAAATTTACTGTAAATTGATGTTGAATGTTAGATCAAGTTCAATTTGAATAATTGATAAATCGATAATTGAGTTTGCTCGACATGATGCTGTTCATGATTATGAATAAATTGTTTTGTCTTCAACATTATTTATAAATGCAATGAAAATGGTACTTTTATTCAATTTTTTCAGACTCCTTTCACTGTTTAACGCGATAGAAATTTATTTCAAGTAAATTGATATCAACTTTTCTCTTAATGTTATTAATTCCATGAAAATGCTGGTTTCCCATTCAATTTCAAGTGAAGATGAACAATATTGAAAACATCATTAAAAGAACATTTTTGTTGCATCTTTTTGCATTCTTCAAAAACTGATGAAATAATAATAGTAATGATAATGTGCATCATTAAAATGGATAACAAAATGATTATTAAAAGGTGAAACAAGATGAATGAGCTAATTTTATGCTCAGTTTATTAAGATGAATCTAACGAATCTTTCATGGAATCACATGATATTAAATTTGACTAACGATTTCAAGCAACTTTAATTAAATAAAAAGTCTTTAGTCAAAAAAGAAACAGTTTAGGAGTTGAGACTCTTGACTCGCGAAAAATGTCTTTCATTATCGGAGCGTAGCAAAGCGAAGCAAAGATTTTAACTCATATGCCTTTTTCAAAATCCACTTTTTGTCTTACTGTGAAAAAGATAACTCACAAACGGAACTTTACTGAAACTTGATATTGCATTATAAGTTACAAATCAATAAGACGGTGAAACGATCAACTTTTCAAGGTCATCGGTAGTCATTTTTGGGATTGCGACATTTGACCTTCAAAAGTCAATTG
Source organism: Tetranychus truncatus (assembly GCA_028476895.1). Lineage (NCBI taxonomy): Eukaryota > Metazoa > Arthropoda > Arachnida > Trombidiformes > Tetranychidae > Tetranychus > Tetranychus truncatus. The sequence goes on from CM052061.1 coordinate 8,103,814, forward strand.
AAGGTCATTTACTATTTTTGATGCATTTTCAACAATATCGATCAAAATCATCATGGCGCGATATTAAGTAATGCAATTATTGCTCAAAACTACAGCAAATGCAACATTTCTATTAAATGGAGATCAATAAGATAAATTGAATTTGATTTGTGTGCGAATTAAAATTTGGCATTTGATGAAAATTTTCTTCGAGGTGTGAGGGGATGAACATAAAAAGACTTAAACAATAAATAAAGATCTCGCTTGAGGTACCAATAGATTATCAAATTTACTTTTATTTAAAGAAATGAAATTTAGAAAAGGTTTAGGGAAATAAATCAAAATTAAAGAAATAAATAAATTTAAATCTAACTAAAACTGAGGTTAAACTGACTTAGTAATCTTTGGCTAACAGGACAATATGAGTGAAGTGTTAATGTGATGAGAAAAATACTTAATAATGATATTTTTGTTATGAGAAGAGTATTTATACAAATCTTATCAATGACATCATTTTAGCTAGCCAATGACAAATAGCTTAATGAGAGGAAAAGAGTGACTAACTGACCCTAACTTAACATTATTATTAGCCTATCCCTAACAGAGGAAAATAGGAAGGATCGCTATAGATATATTGAAGAGAAATTATTTGATGAAATCAACAAGACTCGTTAACGCTCCGATTTTGGCGAGCGATCGTCTGACCTAGCAGGCTAATGACTAAAGTCGCTAGAAATACTTGTAACTTGTAAAATACTTTCTAGAATTGGGTGAATCGAATTTTCTTGGGAATTTCAACTAAAATCTTTGTTCGATGCAGACTCGATAACACTAAAACCGCTTATATTGTGTTTAAATTTGAGAGTAAAACTAAACTTGGTTGACCAAGACTTCGATTTATAAGACATTTGAAGCTTTAAATTGAGAGTGCTGTTGATTTGACATTAAGAACACAAATGCAAGAGAAAAGTTGATCTTGAGTTTAGTTGGTTGTCATAAAGGTTAGCATGAAATAATTACTTTTATTGAATTATTCAGGAAAAGCTAATTTTTGAAGTAAATTTTGCGTAAAGGATATTTCACTTGAAAAGTTGATCAATTAGATTTGGTAAAATCTTTGGAAGAAGAGAAGCATTCTTGAAGGCAGAATTAGTTAGCAACTTTATGTTGCTGGAAAAGGGTAAAATAATGAATGTAATTAGAGGAAAATTGTCACGCAATTAACGACTCTTTGCCCATGTTAAACCATTTTTACTTTGAAAGCACGAACAAAGTCACATTTGATATCAACTTTCATTATGATTATTGCAATTGTTTTTTATTCGTGAATTTTGTTCTCTCGACTTTATCTGAAATGCATTGCCAGCTTTGACAAACTTGTAAATGTCATAAAATATTATATGAATCACGTAAATTGACTTTACTGGTTTTGATGTGAAAAGACGAGTCACAAAAATATTTGATTGTCAACTGTGGATTCACTTGGAGCTTATCATGTTTAAAGTTTACTTCTTACTTTTATTTTTTACAAGCTCAATAGCATCAGCATTACATGAATGTTTACTCGGAATATCTTTGGAACAAGAAAGAGAAGAAAAAAGTTTTTTTCTGCCAACTTGGATTCCCTGTTGATATTCATTTCACCTTCAATGCCTTATTATTAGGAAATGTTGAAAAGAGAAACAAAAGCGAGAAAATGAAGGCAAAAAAAAGTTCGTGATGTTCGTAGCTGCAAAAGTTTTACTTCATTTGGCTGATTAACAGACGAGAAGAGGATAAAAATACTGTTGAAAAATTTCATTCCAACATTATTCCATCACCATCAATACCATAAAAAGAAACATTTTACTCTTGAGGATCGTCAACGAATTTACGTGCTCATCGCTTCTAAGAAATTGCCAGACAAAATGTTGGCAAAAAAGTTTATTCATTCGTCGATCGAACAACATAGTTTCTTTAAATTCTCATCGAATAGAGAAAGGTTTTGATAAGAAAAAGTCTCATTTCGATTTTTTCTCGAATATTGAAATTCTCATTGTTAACAAACAGATGACATTTGAAAACAAAATCGAACCGAAGAAACATTTCCTGATGAATTTCGAGATCATATTAAAATCCAAAACTCTTCAAATAGTTCGTCGATTGAAGGAAGCACGGAAAATCTGGCACAGAGTTGAGCGAAAAGAATTTTCTGATTGATGAGATTAAATGATAATTCTTGTCGAACTTTGCGAATTTCTTTTCAGCTCATCGATTTTCGTTCTCATTGAATTGAGTGGATCACGGAAAATTTGGATAAAAAATCTAATGAAAAGAAAAATTTCTCAATAAATTTCGAGATTAAATTCGAAATGGAAAATTTTCATCTCGCAATTCACTTCAATTAGTTAATCAGTATTTTGGTGTGAAAATAAGTTCTTATTGCTATTGAGATGAAAGTTTTAATGAGACTAGAGATTTTCTGTGACAGAATTTCGTTGGAAAGCTTGAACTACTGAAACTCCATAAAATCGTTATTCTCCAATTAGAAGCTCATCAGTCTTATTAACGTTTCTATTTCACTTACTCTGAACATTACTCTGGTTGATGAAAAGACCTTTAACCTTAATCTGATCTATTTATGATTGCGAATTTACTTGAAATTTCTTTCAACATTTCACCTTTTCTCCACATTCTCCTCATTCCATGCTGATCAATCCTTAATCAATCTCTTTTCGCTATCCGTTAATTAAAAGTAAATCACAGTTGAATATTTAACCAGATTCCGTGATTTTACCCTTAAATCAATGTTGATGTTGATTTACTATTAAAAGGTTTCAATCAATCAACCAACATTTTCCCACTAACCTTCCAATAATACAAGTTAATTGATTCAACATCAATTGATGTATGAGCTTGAAAGTAAACAGATAATAACCTTTGAAAGGTTGAAAAATCCCTGAGAATGTTGAACAATCTGATTATCATTATTATTGAGTTTGTCAAAAGGGAAACAACTTTTCAGACCTTTTCACTGTTCACCATTAACCTTGTTCAAACAATGTTTGTTTTAATTTTCATAATCGGCCAGCGAAAACAAAAGGTGAAAAGAGATGAGATTTTTCATTTAAGAATCAAAATGAAAATGGAAACCCAAATGGAATCAGTGTTGATGAGAATTTGATGGATTTTTGCCTGAAATAGAAACTAATTACTCCCCTGGAAATCAGATTAACAATACAATCAACTTTTGCTTTCATCTTCGGCTCATTTTGTTTTCCAACCTTCAAATTAATTGCATTTACAAAAGTTGAATGGATATAAATATACAAACAAGGCGAATGAAACCTTTTTTTTTTCTTGTTTTTGCCGTTTAATTCGCATTATTTAGGGAAAAAGATTAAACTCTTTTTAGTTTTACTGATTAATACAATGGGATAAACAATTAAATTACAAATTAATGGTGATAAATAGAGAGTGAATGGGAAAAGTGAAACTAAGTTGTCGCTGTCTGTGCCTCTAATGGCTTTTAATATGTGCTCATTTGATTATTAACCATTTTCCTCTATTTACAGTCTTCTCTCTTTACCCTTTCAATTAAATGAGCTTTCAAATGATTCCACTTTTTGCTCAATCATCATTTTCACATGAGTTCTGCCTTTATCAACATTAATTACACTTTTTTGATTCAGCATTTTGGTCCATTCAATTGATCAGAAAATGTTGAATGACTATTCAATGGAACCAACCAGAAATTCATCATTCTTCTTCTTCTGTTATTCGCTTCGAGCAAATTGTTCCAAATGCTTTTCCAACCACTTTCTCCATGAAATGATGAAATCTTTGGTAATGAGAGAGATCGCAATCCGAGAAAATGGTCAAAATAACGATTAAATTGAGGTTTCAAGCTATTAGAAAAGGTCATGATTCTGTTCCCTTTTCTGTGGCAATTTGATTAGAATTTCAAAATTCTGAGAAACTGAGAAAATCTATAAAAATGGTGAATTCGTTACAAGCTGAAAGTTAATATTTGATTTCGATTGAGCGTCAAATTCCATGTCAAATGCTGTCGAATACATTCGATCTATAGAATTCAAAGGAAGGAAATTTGGAAAAACAGAGTTTCGTTCTTCTCTAATATTCGATTTTGAAAAACTCGACAAACTTGAATTTTCGTTTAAATGAAACCAGAAATTGCATGGATTTGATTGAGAAAACTGAAATTTTATATTCGATTCAGCTTGAAATTTCGTTCAGTCGAAATGTACACGTTTAAGCTCAAGTAGTAAAAATAAATTTTGGAATTTGAAGAAAAAAAAAGTTTTAGGATTTCGCTTTTCTTGTTTGAATCTTGTTGAAGCCAATAAACTTCATTTTTCTGTTGAATCTGTGGAATCTGAAGAAATAAAATTTACAAAAAAGCTTCCGAATAATGTTCTTCTCCAACATTTGATGGCTTCATTTCGTCAAATTTGATAAACTTCCCATTTTCGTTTAAACCAATTCGGAAATCGCATTATTCTGAACATGAAATTTCATTCCATTAACTTGGTGATTTTGATCCAAATTCAGATAATTTGGTGAAAATGAAGCGGCTGAATGTGATGAATGAAATTAATGTAAATTAATCAGGTAATAAGTTTCAAAAAAGATTGACTCTGAATTTAAATGAATTCAAGTCGCAAAAAAAAAGATTTGCAAGAAAAGCAAATTTGTTTTTTCCTTCACCAAAATAATGAATAGAAAAACAGAAAAGAGTTGACATTATTTTCCTTTTTGTTATCTTTCTTTTCCATCTTGACTTTTCTGGAAAAAAAAAGAGAAAAGTTTTGTTCTTTAAACTTGAGGTGGATCAAGGAATAAGACGAGATTTGAAGGAACCACAAAACAGTGTAAAGGAAGAAGATAAAGAAGAAAAACGATAAAATGTTTCAAGAAAAATATTCAACAGGAAAGACTGGAAAGGGTCTTTTGACTCTCATCCCAGATCGTAATTAACAGTTGTTCCCTCAACTTTTTGCCTCTTTTTTTCTCTTCCTTTTTCTTCTCGCAAGCAATCAATTGAACTGTGCGTTAAATCATCTTTAATTGTAATTTGACCGCAGAAGCAGGATCAGCGAAACTGGAGCTTACTAGATGAGATGGCGATCGGGTTCAGTCAGGATTGACTGATTCCGCCAGAGGTAGACTTTGCAAAGAAGGGTTTAGAGGCAAAGAACAGTTAACTCTTGAAGTCTCTCCGAATCCTGGTAATAAAGTGTTCATCAAATCTCGATTATTTTAGCTGTTTAACACTGACTTTCTGTAAGAGCTTGCATCGGGTGAATGGGACAAGACTTTCATCCCACAAGATGAAGAGCAAGATAAATGAGATATTAATGGTTTGAGAAAAAATAATTAAAAGTTGAAGAGAAATAATTAATGGAAGAAAAGCCGAGATGAGAAGGAAGATAAATGAAACTGATTGGAGAGCTTTAACATGTGTTCATGGTGATAATGATCATTTCAAGTTAACTTTGGATCAAGAGGTAAACTTCAAGACAGATTACTATTCCGAACTTTTGGTCTTAACGATCATTCAAACATCAATTCTCTGCTGAATGTTAATCTAATTCATGTTCTCGGAGTTCATTTAGGATTGAGATTTTTGTGCTTCTTCTTTTGCTTTTACCATCCAAACTTGATGGGTTCATCTGTAAGGTTCAACTATTGATTCAACAAGCCTCGCAGTGATAGAGAAGAGATGAAAGAATGAATTTTGAAATTTTGCTCGTTTGACAATAAGATTATTTTTTGATTGATTACACATTTGTTTAATCAAGTTTTTCATGAAAATCCAGTTTTCCATCAATTTAAGAACTCAATTCCTTTTGTCAAAAGTTGTCATTTAGATTGCTACTTTTCTGTTGATGATGAATTTAGCTGAATCTTTTCGTTTCAAATTCAGTTGAAACTTGAACCCTAAGTTCGTCATCTAAAGATATGCAAAGGAAGAAAAAAAAAATTCTTTCCAAATGAAAATTTCATTTTCCATGGAGTGGAACATGAGTTGATCGGAACGACTCACTTTTACCAGCATTTTGATTTCTTGAGAGCTTTTCAGATTTCAACCTTTTCTTTCCCATCAGGATTGAGAGCATAGCTAATGTCATTTGTTTCTTTTTTTTTGGGTTCAACTTTTTTTTCAAACTTTGAAAACATATTTCGTTGAATCATCAATAAAATAGAGTTACTTCTTCCTGAATCACATTTTTCAGCTGTAATGAATGCTATTCATTTTCGATGCAAAATTTTATTTACTCGTAAAATGTCAAAAGCCTTTTTCATCGAATCACAATTTTTATTAAAATTAAGAAACTTTGCTTTCAACTTTTCAAGTTTGTCAAGTTTTTCGACTTTTTTCAATTTTTGTGCTTTTCTGTTCAAGCGAAATATTTACTCCAATTTTCAATTCATTTCTTACCATTTAAAAGTGTTAAGCGGAAAAAATTTGCTTCGATTTATATTTACACTTGGATTTTCATTCAAAGTAACTTTGTTTCCAAATTTCGACAAAAGTTCTGTGACCTTTTCTCTTTCTCATGCTTTTCTGTTCAAGCGAAATGATTGCTCAAGTTTCGATTCATCGTTAACTTTTCAAGGCTAAAAGTGTTCTAAGTTAAATAATTGTTCGCTTCATTGATATTTGCAGCTCAATTTCGATGAAAAATTCTACGCTCTAGACTCAATGTACAAGGTCGTCTAAGACCAACTCTGCAATGTTGACCTGTTAAAAAGAACTACTAGAATGACCAAAATTTAGAGCAACATTTTTCGTTTATTCACACGCTTCAAATGTTCGAAATTTATTTTGTAGAAATAATTCAAAATTCGTAGACTAATTGCAGTTTAACTTGAATGTGAATTCGAAAAGCGATAAGAACGAAATTGATTTTCGTCCTTTTCCAACTTGATAGTACATCAAATGATTTTCCATTCGATTATTCAACTTGAACTTTCCCCAGAACCTGAACTGAAAACCATTTCTTCCATAAAACTAAAGAGCAAAATAAACATCAATTACTGGCATTATTATTAGCATTTATATTTACAATTAGAATTACATTTTGAAAGATTATTGGCTGGAAAGGATTCCAATCCACTTTGACCAATATAAGCTGATGGTTTCAATTGAACTTTGATAATGTTTGCTTACTAAATTGAATAAACTTTTAAACTCAATTGAAGTAGAAAATTTATTACAATAATATCACTATCATCATCATCATCATTACCTTCATCATATCAACACTAACACCATCATCATTATTTTGGTGATTTTTACCAGCATCATCATGTTTCTTTCAGATGATTGATTCTTTTGACTCACAAGTTAGTTTTGTGAAGTAAAAAACCTCGAAAAAGCAAAATATCTCGCGAAAGAGTAAAAAAATTGGCCAAAAAATATCATCATCATCATCAGCATCATTTGATGAGTTAAAGACGAAAAATTGTTCTCATCATAATCATCAGGAAAGTGTGATCAGACAACAGAAAGAATATCATCTTTCGAAGAAAATGATCAACAATCGAAAAAGTTAAAGTTGAAAGACGAAGATAAAGAAAAGTAAACTTGTGATAATGATGATGATGAAATTTCAATAAACTCTTATTGAATTAAATTGTAAACAATATCAACAATAATAACGAATTTTCTTTCAATTTTTGCTTCACTTGCTATCTGTTCTGTTCATAAAGATAAATCTTTTTCTTCTTCTGTACAAACATCAATTTAAAAAGGATTACAATTTTGATCACAATTATAATGATAATAGGAACCAGTGATTACAATAATTTTTCATCAACCGACGATTCTCGTTGCCTCGTCAACATGATTCATCAAACTCATCATTCAACCTTCCAATGACAATGTTGAAAGACTTTCAACCTTTTGTTTCCAATTAAACCGCTCAACCCATGGGAGTCGAGATTAGAACTCTTTTTTTTACGTAACGACCCAAAAAGAAAAGTAAAATAGCGAATTTTCATTCTGTACATTTCATGCTCAACTTTTTTCTCCCCATTACCTTCATCAACCAAGCGCTTATCTTGTCTCATCTTTTGTCAACCTCTTGCCAAGAACATTATCATTATGAATCTGGAAAAGTTTAAAGGTAAATCTTTTTTTCCTTTATCTTTCACTATTAACATCCAATTATCAGGAGAAATGCTGTTTGATTAACAAAATTGTCGTTCCTTGTTGATTACCTAATGATAATTAGCTGACTTAACAATTAAAGTAACCATCAAAGAAAAATGCAAACATTGGAAAGAAACATTTTCAAGTTTATAAATGAACTGAGAATGAACAGCTAATTTGCAAAGTTGAAAGAAAATGATGAAATTCCAATCTTTCAATCAGTTAATTTGATTGAATAGAGAAAATTAGATTCCAGAAAATTACTTTAAAATTGGCTTGGACAAATTTTAGAGTCGAAAATTTGCATTTTTCCATCAATTTATTTTTCCCTCCCTGTTGATATAACTGGGAGTGAAAAGTTATCCCTCGTTTCATTAAAGCCTTATAACATGGAAAAGAATATTACTTTGAAAACTTTTTTTTTCCAACGAAAATAATTTTACTGTCCAAGCTCATGTTTATCGTTATTGTGATGACTTTCTGTAAGCGAACCTCTCAAGTCTCTTTTTTTGGTACTCTTTGGTTTCCAAGGAGAATCGAGTAAAAGAAGGAGGAAAAAAGTTTATTAGATGTTTTCTAGTAAATAATCTGTTGGAAGGTTTCCCAGTTTTTATCCTTTAGTAACACAAGACAACACCTTTGGGAGGAGAGAAACTGTCAAATACCATGATGGACGAAAGAAATTCTTGGGATATAAATTTTTTCTTTCTTTCTTTATCTTTTGCTTTTTCTCTTCTCTTTGGATTTCACATTTTCTCACATTTCCCTGGTTACATGAAACTTGCTTCAACTATTATCATGATTCAGTGTATGTTAAAAGCTTCTGTGAAAATGTCTTTGGCTTGGGAAACAGTAAAAAGGAAAAGTATAGCAAAAAGCAAATTCTCAAGTAAAGAAGGCTAAAGCTATTCCATCAAGAATCATCTTTTTTCTCACTCACAATTTCCATCTTTATCGGCATCTTTTATCTTCTTCTTGTTATCATCTTGAAACCTCTCTCCATTTTCCAGGGTAAACAGATTTTCCCTTTTCTCGCCAATTCCATTTCTTCTCCCGACGGTTTCACAGGTTCACCTTACACCATGTTGTACTTTCTCGTTTACAGTTTCATCATATTTCAGATATTATTCATCATAACTCCTTCTGTTTTCTGTTTTCTATTTTTGACTTCCAACTTGATGTAACCAAAAACCTCAAAGAAATAACACTCAAACGAACACCAGAATATCTCAGTTTCGTGAGGAAAACAATCAAAGTCAATCGAAGTAAAAAGGTTAATCCTGAAAGTCACAAATCGGTTGAACCAAACAAACTCGAGCAACTCTGAAAAGAGTGTCAAGACTCGAACGAAGACAGGCAACGAAAAGTCAATTTCGACGTTCGTCAAAAGAAAACCACAAACACTGTTCAAAACGTCATCATGAGCGTAGCGATTTTTAGAAATATTTGAAACTAAAAATTTCTATTCGAAAGTGTCGACGATCGATGCAAAAGAATAGAAAAACCTTTCAGACGAAACTATTTCTAAAAACTTTTTTCTTTCTCATTAAAATGTTCGATCTTTTCCAGTGATCGCAATGAATAAATATTAATTATCAAAATACAATTTGTTTGATCGTTTCCATGTTTTGACCAGTCGATAAAATGGAATGCATTTCAATGAACTTTTGATTGATTGACTGCAGAGCAAACTTTTCTTTGTTCTAACAGCATCAAATAAAAGTTTAATTCCATTCAGTTTCTTCTTTTCGATTCTGGAATCGTTATTGAGAAATGGATAAATAGATTGAAATCAATGAGAGAAAAACAAAGACAAAAATGTTTCATCAAAGTTAATTGATGTTGATGAATGCTGATCAAATGAAATATGTAAATGATGATTGATATTCAAACAGTTAATGCTGATGAAGTTTCACCAAATACTAATTGAATGAGCCTAACATTACTGGGATAAATAGTGTTCAGGTGAACATTAACATTATGATTGATATAAGCGGTGGCAGAATAATGAAATAAGAGAAAAAAGAAGAAACCAAATAGAATTGTTTTTCTTCTTTTTTTTTACCCAAATCTATTGCTATCATCATCAGCATGACCCCACAATTATATATCAATAACTGTTCAACTGAATGATGAACTTTATCTCATTAATCAAATAAGAAACTGAAAGGAACAAGAAAAGTGAAACAATAATACAGTAGTTGAACCATTAACATCTAAAGATGATTAACTTGGAAATTTAATCAGTTGAGTGATCATTTATGCAACGAGCACACATTATTCAACTGTTAATGTTTCGAGTTTCGATTAGACGCAAAAATTTCCATAGAAAATCATTCAAAAATAATCTTCAAGTTGGTGTTTCATTTTTACGAGAAAATGACAGATTTGTGGTTCTTCAAGTGTCTAACAAATGTGATGAATCCATTGGAAACTCTGAAGGTAATGAAAAAAAGCTAACGATTAAAAGGTTATCCATTTCAAGTTGTTCAAGTAAAGACGATTGCAAGTGCAACAGTGTTCGAACCTGATTACCATGATTATTCCGATGAAAATTGAAGCGTCCTAATTGATAACGAATGAAGCAAAATGAAGCAAAAATTTTAATCCTCAATTTTCAGTTTCTCTCAGTCAGTGCTTTAACTGTTTATCAAAGCACAACATTGAACTAGAATTATCATCGTCATTGATTCACTGGAGATTTTTTCTTTACAATCTTCTTTCATGATGATGATCAGTGTGAAGCTATCGTTTTACTATTAATTCACTTTATTCCTCATCATCTTCAACCCATATTTTCGATTACCTCATAATTCTGGTTCTGAATTAGTCGCTCTATTTGGTTTAACCATTTGCCGAGATCATCAAAATTGGAAGAAGAAGAAAAAAAAAAGAGGCGAAGAAGAAAAAAGTTGGATTACTTTTCTTTATATAAAAGTCTACAATCTCGATACTTCTCAATGAAAAGAAGAAGAAGAAGAAAGGAACTTGGAACTCAGATATTTGATAACCTTTTTCTTTATTATCTCAACTGAACCAAGATTCATTTATCATTTCATGTTTCCATCATCATCAGCAACCTCATCTTTTTAAGATGAAATGAAAATATCGTGATAACTCTTTAGCTCTTTAACAATTGTCAACTGAACAAGCAAAACAATGATAATGAGGAAAAGTATCACATTTTGAAAGAACCAGCATTCCTGAATTTCTTCATGTCAATTGGATGATAACTTTAGAATTTTATTTATTCAATTTTCACGTGAATCCTTTTGTGCGGCAACCGTTAACATTGTTTTCCCATTTTCTTTCCATTGAAAATTGAATCAATAATTTTCTGTGCAAATAATTTTTACTTTTACTTCAGTATCATGATGATACTTTTCTCATGCTAATTGTCATGATTATACTGCAATTTTCTGCACCATTATCTTGCCCGAACAATGAATAGATGAGTTAATGTTTATTCATAATGGAAGCGTGTTCCTTTACCATGTAAAATCTTGTTTACCCAAATTAATCTCATTGCTATTTGCATGATTATTTGCGTGAAATCATTTTCATGGCAATCAGTTTAGTTGATCAAAGAGGAATCATCAATTTCTTCATTAGCAAATAGTTAATTGAACCAAACTAGTTTTTTTCGTGTTGACTGAAATTGGAGGTTGTGATTGAATTTGATTCCAAGTCAAGTGAGATTTCATTTTTAAATTTTTCCCCAATAAAGTTTACTCAAATAATCATGTTTCAATGCTGTTACCCGAAAATGTGAAAATGGCAAATTTTATCATTTTTACATTTAATGCATTCCATTGTCACCTAATCTCTTCGCCGATTCGAGAAAGTCAGAAATATGAGTAGAGTGGAATAATAAGGATAAAGAAATGTAATGAACTAAATGATTGAATAGACGTTTGGAAGTTGAAACAATTTTCTGTTTCCATTCTTACCCATCAGTCTAACATTCAACATTTCGATTCTTCTTTTTTGTTCATCATCTCATGTTCATCAGAACTTTTCTTTCTCCATCATCTGATTGATTCACTTTGCTTTCTCTACTCACCTCTGACTTTCCCTCAGGCCTTTCATTCAAACAGGATAAACAGTTTCCCTTTTCACTGTACAAGTCAAACTTTCAATTCCATTTTATAAAGTCAAATTAATCATTTATCGAACCAGTCGAAACTATCAGACTGATGAAATGAATAAGGTGGAAATTCAATAAACAGATAAACTTTTCTTTTCTCCCAAATTCTATTCAGATAGTGTTTGATGCATATGCTGATGAAAATTACTGTCAAAACAAAAACCATGAATTCCAAATTCTTTCAACAAAGAAAAGAAAAAAATCAACTTTAATCGATTTTTCAAATCGAAGTTAAAGCGATTATTTAAATGTTGCATTCAAAGTGAAACTGGTTCATCTGGTTCAACGATTTACCTTCAATTCAAACAATTGACTCGATTGTTAATTGAAAGGTTAAATTGATTTTTTTTGTATCCAAATTGAATCGCCTTTAAATTAACTTTCCATCGAAATTGAAACTTTGATTTTATCTTTTTTTGGATTGTCCATTTCAATGAGTAAAGTAATTTATAAACATTTAAAGATTATGATAAAAGAATGGTAAAGTTGAATAAGAGATTGAATCAAGTTTCACGATATTCACTTGCATGAATCATGGTGAAAATGAAAAGTTACTCATTGAAATTGAAAGAGAAAATCTGTTGACAAACAGCTTTTTCTCAGTTCCAACTTTGCTTTGCCAATAACATTGATAACTTTTCAAAGATTATATCGATGTTCATTGAATGAGAAGAAAAACTGAAAACAGTGAGTATGCTTCATGTGATTTTTCGTGAAAAAAAATGAACAAATCATGATTTTCTGAATTGAAAGCAATCGAGTGGAGAAACATTTCAAATAGGAAAAGAGTTGCAAACGAAAAATAATAACAAAATTACGAAAGAAAAATGTTTACTTGTTTTTCCTCGAAAATATTATTCCACATTTCAATTGTTCCATTGAAATTGAATTAGAAAATTGCGAGTTGATAGCACTTGATGAACACTTAAGTAGAGCCAACTCGCCAATTCTTAATTACTGTCAGTGAACTCGATGGAAATCGACCCATCAAATCATGGCAATTAAAAAAGATTAACTTTCGCTTCGAACGCAATCTTTATCAATCAACCTCAAAGTCGAGATTCAGTGTTTTCGCACTTATCGATCATTTAGCAAAAAAAACCATTGAACACGTTCGAGAAAACACAAACTGTAATCTTTTCTCTAGAATGTTCAATTTCTCAACTAATCATAAGCCTTACATAAACTAACGATGTGAATCCTTGTAAATGACATCCAATCATTCAAGTCTAATGTAATTATGACAATAAAATGAACATTCACTTAGAAAATTAATCATCAATTTATTACAACCTTAATCAATTTCTCCTCCAATTAATCTTATCAAATTCATTGTTGCGGTATTAATGAAATATTCAGACTTTGTTTCTTTAAAACGAACACTGATTGTTAATTATCAAAACTGTCTAACCATTTAAATGATTTTAATGAGCAACTCTTGACAATGCAAAACTCGAATTCGATGCAGATTCACTTTTCAGTTGAAGATGTTGATATCATTTTCGTAAAGGTAAAAAAAAAATGAAATTGACTGATGCGTAATTAGCATTGTTAACAAGGGTTACAGATGAGGATAATGATATGAAGGAAAAGTTGAGCGCAAATGAAAGTAAAGAAATTGAAAGGATATAAAAATTGGTGAAACTCGCGATTTGTCAAGTTGAACCTACTAATGAACGTTAACACAAGGTAAGAATCAACAACTTGTAACGAAAGATGAAGTTAGAGGGAAATGTAGATGATAACAAGAAAAGGCTTGACAGAAAAAGAAAGAGAAATGGTTTCCAGTTTTCCTTTCTACTCCCAGTAAATAATATAATAAGATATGTATTTATTAAATAAAAATAATGTAATATTCTTTGATGGATAACTACAGATGTATCATTATTTGTTGAGAAAAACAAAAAGAGACAAAAAATTGTAATAAAAGCATAAATAATGATGATAATGTTTCTAATAGAATGGCACCGTAAATGCAAGTAACCATAAGTTTTGTGCACAAAATATTGACTAATGAAAATCTAGAGTATAAATTATGTCTAAAATTGAAGGTAAACAGAGGGACATTCAACTGAAAAGCTGTTGAGAATATTTTCGACTTGTGATTCTAGAAAAACAAAACAAATTCAACGACTTTATACTACAGATGTGAGAGAATCGGTATCTCCGGAAATAAGCATTTCCGCAAGTAGAGACTTCATAAATCGAAATCTTATGACAAAATAAGTAGTTACACCAAGTTTCATCAAACCCAGGAGAGGTTCGTAATATGCAGAATAGCCAGAGTTTGGCAGAAAAAAAGTGAATAGCAATTGAAATAAAAAAGCAACAATAATTTAAATGAAAACATTCACTTTCAATACTCAAGTCTATTCAAACTTGGATTGTAATTACTGGATTGATATTTCGAAAAAGGTCATTTATCCATTTTTATGTTAAGAGCATAAGTACTGACTGGTTCTTGATTCGATGGTTTTGCCAACTTTTTTCGCCATTTGGATTTCGATAATGACCAGAGTTATGATGTAATGTAAATAATTACATTAATAGCTGCTTTCCAGGAATCTCAGTTTATCATCATAAATCAATGAGACAGTGAAGTCGTGGTAAAAGCAAGTGAAATGCTGGAAACATCAGAATCCCTTCTCATCCTTTTACTTTCACTTGATCCTTCAATTGAGTCCAATTTGCTCATTATCAATGTATTAATACCTATTGAAACTGGGAGTTATTTTTATCAATCTCTTTTCTTACTTTCACAACGGAAATATAGCATTCATTTCCGACATCTGTTTGATAACTTTCACTTTAATCATTATTTTTTCTTTCTTCATTATCATTCATCTTTTTCTTCTTCTTTCCCTGCCTTCGCCATCATGTGCAAACCTTAATAATAACAATAATCTTTTCTCTTTCGATTCACTTTAAACATATCGAATAACAAGTAAAGCCTCAGGGGAACAATTTTCCTTTACTAATATCATTTCTAGGCAACATTACTTTTTATCACTGTTTCATGTCCAATTCTGGGCAATATTATTTTTCAAACTTTTCTTATTTGTTTTTTGCTTCATTCAGCTTTGATAATGTTAAGCTAAATGTAATAATCAAATTTAATGATACTCAATGGCGACAGTAACAAAGTTGAGGAAACATTGTTTAAATAAATATTGAGAAGGTAAAGAAAAACAATTTGGTACTTGAGATTAATAAGGTTCACTTCGATCAATGAGACCATTTTGAGTAAATAACAAACTGTTCAACATCAATAAATTGATCGGCATTTCAATAGAGTATAAACATTTAAACACAATCATTGATCAAGTTTACATTTTCAATGAAAAGATGAGATTCCATTTATGCAAATATTTCGTTGACTTTTCAATCTTTTCTTGAAAAGCCAATAACACAACATGAAGAAAAATCAAATGAATTATTATTAATACAATTGTAAGAGATTGAAAGTATTTTTCGTATAGTTTAATGTTCAATAGAGACGAGTATTTCATAGCATTTTGCATCTTTAAACGTTGCTTTGAACACCAAAAAGGATTGGATAAGAAAATCTTTCATGATGCAAATGATAACTTGGTCCGAAAAAGATTCAGCGATAATAAACATTGAGCACATTTAGTGTGTAACTAGTTCACAAGCAATGACGAATTTCGAATAAGAAAACGAAAAATGCTCAACTTTCTCAGAATATCGGAATTTATATTTTTCTTTCAACTCGACTTTTCACAAAAGCTATAATTGTTAAGACAACAATCAGCCTAATCAATTGTCAGCTAATGATCAAAATTGTCAACCAGATTTGTTTCTGGTTGAGTTTAGGTTGAGTTGCAATGAAAAAAGAAACAATTTTTATTGGATTAGATCAACATTTCCTATTTTTTTTTACCTTGAAAGACAGTTGTAAAGGGCTATTATTATCATCAGTTTGTTGATGTTTAATGCCAATTGATTAAGGCTTACACTTTTACATCTTCATTGGTCACTGTTGACAGAATGAACAGTCGAAGGAATAGCAAGGAAGAATCGTGAAGACAGAAGAAACGATTTGAAAAAACAAACTAAATTTGAGGTCACATTTAATGTCAATCAGAAAAGTAATTACAAGTTAATTGTCAAAATAAATAATAATTGAAGCGCCATTTGAAACATTGAAATAAACTTAAAACGTCACCATCTAATTAAATAACATATCAATCAAAATGGTTTTGTTTTAAACTGTAAAAAGAATACATTTCAAGGGGAAACAATGAAATGATTTATCGTGATTGTTCCAAGTCAAGTAATCCTTGAAGCAACTTTGAAAATTCAAGTAATTCCATGTTGAAACATTCAATTTCATCATTGAATGCGTCACTTCAACTGAATGTTTTTGAAAGCTTTGTAAATATGGAAAAGCAAAATAATGAACATTCGAAGCAAAAGTTCTTAATTTAATTTTCCAACCTTCATCTTGCCTTTGGTTTCATTTTTAGCAAAAATAAGCGAAAAGATTTTTCAGCTTATTCAACTTTACAGTTAACAATGGTCATTGAATTTGGTCAGTTTCATGTTCGTTTCTTACGAGTTTCAAAGTCGAGGTGATCAAGATGAAATCGTAATGAGGACAAGATGAGCATCTTCTTCAAATGTCGGATGAAGAAATAAATGAGCAAAAGTTTCGTTCCAAGTTCGTTTTTTACTCGAAAAGAAACCTTGCAAGAAAACTTGAAAGTTCTTGACAGTTTTCTTCATTTCTTTCTCATTGACTTCTTTGTCGTCATCATTATCGTTATCATCCTTATCCTTTATCAAGGTGATGAAAAGTTCTTATTCTATTATGAAAGGTGAACATTTTTGTTCCAAAAAATAAAGTTAATCAAAGTCTTTTTTTTCTGCCGCTAAATCAATATCCAAACTCGTCAGATTGGAATCTGGAAAAGTTGACAATTCGAGTTTTGTTTTTACCTTTTGAGTAAAACTTTTTGAGAAAATATTTTCATTCTTTAATGACAATGAAAAGTTATTGACATTTTCGCAAAGAAAATAAAAGAAAGGTTAGAAAAATTCAAATTCAGGAATTTTTTGTCTTCGCCAAAAGATGAACATAATGATGATGATAATGATGTTTTTTGCACCTTATTTCAACGATGCTTTGATTTGCAAACTTTTGTTGTGATAATTTTTCATTCTTGTGTACGCCAACAATATGAGAATTGTTGACGTTTATTTTCATGTTATTTGTGACCATTTGTAGGCGTTTGATGAAATTTGAATACAGAATTTAAAGTTTGATAAGGAAAAAGCGGTTCAACTTTTCTTCACCTTAAGATGAACATTTTCAACTCGATTGATAGATAGCGAACGGAAGTTCATTTAAATTTTAATTTAACTCAAAATTGCAACCAAACTGTTTTCGCTTGTAAAGAATCAATCAAGTTTGTTGCATTTTTCGTTCACTTCAATGAACTTTCAATCAAAAATACCTTTCCATTCTTGACTCTGATAATTATTCAAGAAAATAGATTCAGTTTTTGCTACCTTTCCGAGTAAAAGAATATTTCAAATTTTTCATCATTTCGTCGTAAAAAGAACAGCTTTATCATGCTGATCACACCTACGCTAGCAATTATACTGCACTTATTTTACACTTCGATCTCTTTCATTCCTTTGCAAAATCATTTTCAAGCGTGCTGTGACTAGTGGCTCATGACGATCACTCTGAGGCTTCTCAGCACTTCCAAATAGACTCAAGTAACCGCGTTGAGCAACAGGATTGGAGATTCCATAGTTGGAATATTGGAATATATATTTCAGCGACTTTAATGACCAATAGCAACCAGAATTAGAAGTACCAGATTTCAAGGCATGGAGTAAACCAGTTTAATCGACTTAACCAGAGGGATGACTATTACAATAGGTGCTACTGAGGCAACTAACCGTTCTCAACACAGTTGACCGACTATCACAATGGCTTGGCTCTCAAGAACACAGATGAAGTAGACTTGACTTTACACAAACAGAAGCTTTACTGAATTTTACTTGTACTCACTTTGTCCTAATTAATTGAAACATTTAAACAATTGAAATATTTGAACAAATTAACATGAAATATTAGAGGTAAGTGAGCATTACAAGTAAGAAAAAACGTGTAAAAATGAAACTGAAAGGTTTGGCAACCTGGTTGCTAAGTTAATCTGGCGGTGACTTTGAATAACACAAGTGTGTTTTTAAAGAGCACATCGATCGATTAACATTGAATGATTGATTCCATTTAAAAAAAAAATGTTTCTTCCAAGTTCTTGAGTTGATCTGTTTTGGAAACTTGAAATTGATTGTGTAAACCAATTTTGTTGAGAAAGAAAAATGAACATCTAAAATCATTTGAAACTCTGTCAATCTGAGCCTTGGAAAACAATCGGCGTTTCTAAATTTTCATTTAACGGCCCATCAATTTTGGGAAAGTGCAAGTAAAAGTGTACTTTTTAATGTAATACAACAACTGTTACCGTCAGATTGAACGAGCAAAGAAAAGAGAGAGAAAAAAGGAAATATCTTTTTTCCATTGAATAATGGATAAAAATGATTATAAACTCGTTTTCACCCAAACAATATTATAATAATGAATCCATTTGTTTGCTCTTTCCTGTTATCAAATTTTGTTATCACAATTTTTATTCATCTTCGTCACACTTTTTTTCACTCAGTCAATTTCCTGTCTGTGGTTTGCTTGATTTCAACTGATGATTTCAGGCAAACAAAAACAATCAACCATCGCCTTCCATCAAGACTAAAGACAAAGCGAAAAGGAGAAGAAAAAAGTTCTAAAAATAACTGAAACAAAAGAAGGCAAAGTCTTTATCCTTTTGTAACATTATCGAGACAAACAAAGAATCGAATATAAAAAGAGATAGAAAACGGTTTAAAATCTCGTAAACATTCAAGTTTATCCGCTTCTTCAAATCCCTTCAAAATCATCCAAAGTTTACCGTTAATATTGAATGATGAACAATGAGATTACATTTTTAGTGTTGAAACTTTCCATTTAATGGTTAATCATTTATGCAATGTAAACATTTTACTTGTAAGTTGAATGAAACTATTTAGATGTTAGGTAACGATTTAGCATATCGATTACTTTAACTTTTTGTCAACCTTCCAAAGAATGTCATTGTCTTGTTAATGCCTTTTCTTAATCGCAAATGGATCAAGCGATCTAAACACATTTTCCAGTCTTCTCAATATTGGATTGAAAGGAATGTTACTTTGAAGCATTATCTTCAATCCACAGGTTCAACGTAACTTTAAATATAACTATTAAAATCGATATGAGAAATTTAATTAAATTTCAGCGAAAAAGTTACCGCTGAAGATGGGCTTAGAATAACACTTTTTTTTCTATTTCGTTACAATTAGTGCTAGTCAAGAGTCAGTTCAAAAGACCATCTAATGTTCAAGTCCGATCTGGGATCTGAAGATCTCCAGGAATGCAAAGCTTGCTTGATTGAGGTTTTGACCTAAGTGGCCAGTTCTGCAATGTAGATTGGAGTAAAGACGAAGCAATACTGGAGTTGGTTCGATTCTTGAAATATAACAAAATTGAAGCTGACTCGAGTTAATAAGTGATTCAATACATGTCATAGATCAGCTTTGAGAGGCTGAAGGTAACAAGGAGTTGACTGGAAGGATAAGTGGTATTGGGTTGAGTCGACTTGTAGCCATTCAACCGAAAGTGTTGCCTCGTAAGTTTGTTGCCAAGGTTTGCTAAGTGCTTTGCAAACCTTTAAACTGCAAGTCGACTTAGACTCAAGTTTGATTCGTTGTGAATTGAACGGTTCTTGGCACTTTGTGTCTTCAACCGACTATTCATTGAAGAGTTCAAAAGTCGAGGAAAATTGAATCAAAATGTGTCTCTTTAATGCTTTATTGAATCATATTTCGTGAACATCATGATAAGTTAAGCAACTAATTTTTGCCCTTTTCTTCGTCATTTTTTTCTTCTCTTGCTCATCTCACGTACAATACGATAATCATCATGGAATGAAAAAGCAAAGAGAAAATGATAACATGATTAGAGGTTAATGAAACTGTAAAACCGCCATTTAACTTGGGAATGAAAATCATTTTCCAAATAAAACACAAACTACTTGAGTGTAGCCTAGTTATCAAGAGTATTAATAATGATTTCAGTTTCGCTTCCAAGTTATCACAAGTAAAATGGATGAAGAAAAGTTTGAATTAAAAAACTATTTTAACCAACTAAACACGTTTCAATTTTAAATGAATTCAGCAAGTTCAAGAGTTTGTATAAACTCCAAGTAAACTGTCTACTCTCAAGTAAAACAAGTGGACAAAGCGTTGACTTATTCATAGCAACAACCTTAACTGGCAGTTAACATCAATTCACTCTTGCACACAAGTTAAGCCAATAATTCATCAACGAACCAAAGAGATGAAAGTATCTCAGATTCAGTTTAAACGTATTCAAATGAAAAACAAACAAGTAACTAAACATTTCTCAATTTACTCATCGTGATTAAATTAGCGACGAAATTTAATTTCCTCAATCAGCCTGAAGCCAAGTTCAATGTTACAACAAGAATTATTGTCATTATTGGTTCTCTTGAAACTACTTTTGAACTCAACTTTCCTTCCATCACATTTGACTTTTCATTTTCGCTCATTCAATCGATAGTTGCGATTAAAAGCTTCAAACTGTTGGATGAATTGAATGTCAATTTTGCTCGGTTAATGGACTTTTGAAGTGAATTGCTTGATTCGCCTTTTCCTGGTTTTATTGAATCAGAAAATTGAAATTAACCTTTAATGTTGGATAACAATTGATTTGTCATTCAATAGTTTGACGAGTCTAGAGACTGGCTTATAAAGGAATGAATGAAAGTCATTGTTTTAAGCAATTGTTGAGACAAAAGTTGAATGATTTTTATAAAAGTTGACAGATTAAATTAATGGTGACAAAGGGAGGATGAAAATGGTAAAGGCGAAGGTGAACATTATGATGAAAAATTTTGAGACTGACAGAGAACATGGAACTGAATTTGAGTGTTCATTTGATTGAAATGGTTTTATTTCAAAAGTAAAATGTATAAACAATTGTTCACTGAAAGGGAAGAAAACTTTACCTGAAACGAAGCAAAAAAAAAAAGATTAATATTATAACGTTGGGTGAAATGGAAGAGGCGAACAGAAGGTTCAAGATAAGAATGGAAGAACAAAGTCTCAACATTTCAAACGTTAATTTCATGTTTTGTTGTCTCTTGTGAGGCACACAAAATTCGAGGTTCAACATTTGTCAGGAATGGAAATCGATTCCCTGATTGTTACTTGTCAAAATGATTCAACTCATGTACATAATTAGAGATTGGAAAATGATTGAATTAGAGTTTACCTGAAAACATATTGCTTGAAATGTCACTCTAAATGTGTGAAACTCGATTCGTCTGTGAAATCAATTTTCAAATGTTTAGCATTTCCAAACTTGATTTAGAAAAATTGAAAATCTTTTCCTTCCTTCAAGAAGGCTTTCGAATCAGATTTCAACTCGAAAGCTTATTAAATTTTATTACTTGAATCAGGTCAAGTCATATGGTTTGTTGATTCAATTGATCATTGAAGTCTAGTCTGGTTGAACAATTCAATTGAATTTTGAGAAGTTCTCTCGTCTTTGTTTTCGCTGTAAAAATAGGTTGATTAGGCTGGTCGAGTCTAATTCAAATTGATCGTTTTCTTCTTCATTTAACTCTTTCCACCAAATTCGTATGTTATTAGAAGCTCTTTAAGAGCAAGAGTAATGGTTGATCTGTTTGTCAGTTTACCTCATCAAGTTGTGAGTTAACGGACCACAGAAAAGGGCAATTGATAGTTAGTTGGGAAAAGACATTTACTCAGCATTAATGAACAATTTGCAAAATTATACAAATTGAAAAGTCAATGAGTGCATTGTATTTACTTTAATTTGCTGTTGAAATGAAAATATCCATTAAAATCACTTTGCCTACTCTCAAAGCCTAATATGATGAATTAAACTGCACTTTCAACCTCTCTAATGACTATTCCGAGTAAATTTAAATTTTAAATCAGCACAGTATAAAGCGTTCTTTTCACGTTAGACAAAAATGCATTGTAACCAAATTGTAGTTTAATTTATTTCATTCCTGGTTCCCTTGCTAACAAAAGATACTTTAGATGCTTTGCTGTCCAACAGACTGAATAGATTTCAATTGATGCAACAATTTACAGCTCATTAGCATTGTTAAGCATTGATTTACCACAAACTACAGACGAGTGGTTAGAGTCTCGGTCACATTTCATTATCATTGATCAAATCCTTTTCGAGGCAAATTCATGTTAACATAAACAATTATGCAAAAACTGTTCGAAATGGTTCAACATTGATGTAAAAAACTCTTTAGATCCATTGCATGATGGCCTAGTACATCAATCTTTTCTAGTGGGGAAAACCTTTCCTGCCACCGTCTAAAGCTCTGTCCTAGACTCGGACTTGTGACTTTTGCTTTTGTTGTTAAATTCAAGTAACTTATTTCAAATCAAAATGCATCGAACCTCACTCTCATACACAGACCAAATAAGCTTCATGTGCGTGCCAACATCTCACATTGCAACTCTTGAGAATTGAAATCAAAGTCATTTTGTTTACTTGATCTGTGAGCGAAATTGAAGTTTGCAAAAATGTCCATTTTGTGCCTTCAGAGCAGTGTTGCTGTGAAAATTTTATTTTCCTCTGAAGTTAAGTTTTCTGGAAATCGACTGACTTGAAAATGTTTAAATTATTGCGGTCAAATAAACTCATTATATTTCGCTCAATTTTAAACTTTCGAGATGAGCGTTTTGATATTTGACATTTCATTATTGTACTTGAAGGTGCTTTGTCAATATGACAGATGAGTTTATTGAATAATTATTTTCGGTCTTTATCTTAGATCCTCATTGTCAGTTTTATTAACAGATAAAGATACATTGTTAACATTGGTTGAGTCCATGACAGAATTGATTGAATACCTTACAGAAAATTGTTAAATGTTTCATATGAATTTCAATTTTTCGATAACAAAATTATAATAGCAACAAAAATAGACTCCAATATGAAATTGTTGCATCAATTTGAGTAGCGATTTTGTCTACTTTTCGTTGACATTATTTCATTCAATGGATGATGCATCACTGGGAAGGAAGAAAAAGAAACTCAAAAAAAAAAACTTATAATCACAAGCATCATTACAATTTTTTGGAATTAAATTCTTCTTTCAATTTGTTTCTTTTTCCACTTTCATTATTCTACTCTTCAGTCTCGACATTGGAATTCAGCCAATCAATCAAAACAAACGAGTATCGAGATTATCAGCTTCGTTGAGTTTCTCTGAAAATTTACATTAACGTCCAAAATGCACACAGAACTAATCACCTGAAAAGCTTAAAATGAATTTCCGTTTGCATTCTTTTGATGAAAAAAAACTCAAAATATTCAAAATTCAAAACTCGAAAGGTTCAACCTGCGAATAAAGGTGATCAGATCAAGTTGTATCTCAACATGGAAAAGGTGAAATGAGAAAAGTGAACACCAAAATGGAAGAAATTTTATTTGCCATTTCTCCATCTTCCATGATTAGCATCTGATTCCCTTGAAACCGCAATGAACGATGAACCTTTACACTTGAGTTGAACTCGAAAGTAAATTTTCTTGAAAACGTTGCAAAAACAAAATTCATTATCAATACAAAAAAGATTTTGCTGATCTTCAAAATTCAATTTTCGATTTTGCATAATGAGATGAAATGTTTCCTCTGATAAATCTTGCAACACGATTGGATCAGTTGAACTGGTTTTGAAGATGAAACTTGAAAATTGGTCGAAATTATGATTCTCATGACGAAGTGAAAGGAACATTTTTGAACCATAAAAAATGGATAAAAATCATTGTTCTGTTAACAGAACTCGGTTAATCATAAACTGAGTTTTATTATTACTTTTTCATGACTCTTGATTCAGAGATTTAATTTTAGTTTTAAAAAACTGTTGAACACACAAAAGCCTATAAAACTGAGAAACGGAAAATTCCGAGGGAAAAACATAAATCGTTGGAAACTTTTTCTTTCCCATGTAAAAGTAATGTTGCACACTTTTAATTGATTCATTTCACATGATTGAAATTCCAGATGGAATTTAGGTGAAACCATTGCAAACTGTTTCATTAATCAACATGATTAATTCATTGTGAACAAAATGGTAAACAAAAGAGCCACGAACTTTACCTTTTATCTGTCGAATCGAACTGACACTACAAGTGGAAATTTACTGTAAACAAAGTTATAATATTGATTAAAATTCCCTGTTTGATCATTGAGAGTAAAAAAGTTTTCAGCAAACATTCATTTCACCGTGTTGAAATACATTTTGCACCAAAATACCAATGATAATAATAAAGTAAAAATCGAAACCAAAATTTTCTTTCTTCTCAACCTTTTTCACTCCCAGTTTGGGTTTACCTTGAAAGTAGCAATAAAAGGAGTCGAGAAGAAAGGAAAGTTCTATTTATGTATTTTGGTGAATATAAAGTTCTGTGATTCAGAGCAGGACATTGACTCGACAATGTTTCAATGAACACCACTGGAAATGTTAATCTGAGTCTACGTGTAGCTCTTTAATTATCATCATTGTCATGTTTCCAGTTTCCTTGTTTACACACTTTTCTCACTGTTTTTATCGTATCCATTGAGAGACGACAACTGGTAACAATATTCAATCCATAAAGTTATTTAAACAAAGTGAATCAAAGTAAATTTAGAGTTGGGTGAAATATGAAGCTCAATGAATTTAGTGTTTGTTCAATAAAACAAATGAATATCTGGAAACAGGGAAAGTAACTTTAGTTTCATCTTTTTCTTCAACTTTTCTTTTCTTCTTTCCAAAGGCTTTTACAGGCAACATGAACATGAAACATGGACAAACAGAGCAATATTTAACTCTATCTGTTTACCTTTCAAGATGGGATATGATTTTATCTGTTGTTTCATTCGGCGAAAACCAGGTTACAGGGGAATATTTTATTCACTTTGTTTCCATTGGAATCATTACATTTTATTACATGAATATCTTTGAATAATCTGTGTTCCATTAACTATTGTTTCACCATTTGTTCTGAACCAATGTTCAATAAAGCTGTGTAATTGCTTTGAACAACTTTTCAGTTTGATTGGATTATATCTTTTTTAACGAAAAGATTCATTTTCACTTCTATTTGTAATCATGTAACAATTTACTAATCATATACTCGACTTATTATCAAGTTTTAACGTTTATTTTTACGAAAACTCTTGAGAAAAGTTCGAGTTTTTTTATGAAAACTCACTGCAAGTTCGTTTGATTTGTTGGAAGGAAAATTTTACGATTCAGTGAAGAGAAGACTGTCTTTCATTGATTCAGAGATGTGATCATTTTGAACAATAATTGTGTACAAAAATGACTTTTCTGTTTACGTCTTTTACCTTGTTTATTGTTTCAATTTCAAAAGTAAAACTAATCGTAAAGGAAATCTTTAGTCATTCCTTGAATCACACCTCACCGTATGAGAGAACTGTTTCAGAACTCAACTGTTTTCATGGAAGTGTTAACTGATTTTATCCTAATAAACGTTGCAAGCCTTCAAGAAGCCTTTAAAGGTTGTTTCAGTTTCACCAGGAGCAACATTAGTTGTAGCGCTATTACATTATTGCCATTATTTTCACATTTCACTAAACAAATTAAATCCATTTAAATAGTTAAAAGTTAATGGCTTTTAATGGTTGTTGATGAAATTCATTAAGAAAAGTGTTCAACTCGAGTCAACCTTTCCATGTTCCACTCTTACTCCATTATAAACCGATAATCAAACTGTTTACGTTTCACTTTGCCCTTCATTCTGTATCCATTGAAATGGATTCCGAAAAAAGAGTTTAATCTTTTCTCTCAATTCAATTAAATGATTATCTCGGCTAATTGTAGAATTGAAATCTAAATGAGCCTTGAGGAACAACAATGCAAATGATCTGAAAACATCTTAATTTTTTCTCTTTTCTCTTGATTACATGGATTTCGCAGAAACTGAAATTATTACTGAAACAGTTGAAGTTGCAAATTGTTCTGTAAACTAAATATTCTCGAATAGTTTAAAAGTTCAATTGGAGGAAAATTTATTTCTCTCCATTCATGTTCTGATGATTGTTGAATTATAAATATTGAAAGTTTACAGTTTTACAACATTTTACTGATGATATTCAAAGCAAAGTTTGCCATTCATTTATTATTCAAAGTGAAATTGGTGAAGACAAATTTAAACATCAACATTGATCTGCTGAGGCGTTTCACTGTTTTTCATGATGAATGTCTTGAAGGACAATCATTGTTGGAAGGAAAAAAGAAGTTTATTTGTTTCAATAAAACTGAGCCAAGTGTTTGAGTTGATTGACTTATTTTAGCTGTGAAATGAAAAAATGTTGAGTAAATATTGAGAAACGTTAAATGCTACACAAAACTGAATGAGAATACGGAAATTGCCCAAAGCATAGAAAATTATGTTTACCAAGTTTATGCAAATATAATGGAAACACTGCCTTCCAAATGTACATATTAAGATACATAGTTTTGAATCATGTTAAGAACGAGTTGAATGTCTCTAATAGTGAATAATTAATGTTCAAATGAACAATAAAAGCGTAAAAAACAGTTCATCACTCATTATCGATGAAAATGATTTTTTACTCCATTCTTTCAGTCAGCTAATTGATGTTCCTTGATTGTTCAAACACTGTTTTAGATGTAATTAGCAATGAGCATTTAACACCAAATCACATGAAATACAGATTCTTCAAAATCTAGAGTTTGAAGAGTTGTGCAAACCTTAGTCTACAGTCGATGTCTTCAAGCAACTCTAGCCACACTTGGAATCACGATCAATCCAAAAGATACATTGATTAGTGTCCATTGAAAAACAATTGTTAAATTTGAGATTTGATCAAGTCACCAAAGTTGCATTTGACAAAATGTTATTTCATCAATTTAAACGATATTCCGATATATAAAGTGGAAAGAATTTTCTAAACGTCACTTTCCAACAGATAACATGAAAAGTATTAATAATAACATTTAACACGTCGAGTACATTTAGTCTTGACTGCAGGCTATCCAAGCGTTATCACTATTTATCTTTTCATTTTTACCTTTCAATACATTCAATGATAAACTTTTACTTCTTTAAAAACGTTTTGAAAGGTTAAATTTGACCCAAAGGCTATTATTTCATTGGTAAAATGAGTGTTGAATTTACAATTGAACAATCACAAAATGAATCACAAGTTGGACCAGATTTCATCAATCATGGCGAAATATCGGAAAAGAGAGAAGAAGAAAAAAAGGAAATCGAGAGAAGGACATGTCCATTTGATTATTACAACCAACCACTCGACATGTAATACGATAAAAACATTTACCTTGGAATTTCATAATTTGACAGAAAAAAGTGTTCAACATTTTTTGGTGAAGAAAAAAAAATTGATGAAAAAACTTCATTCTCCACTCGACTTTGCCTCTGCAATGAACCATTTTTGCGAACCATTATAACGATTGAGATGATTAAATTGATTTCTCATTGCATTGTCAAAGGTATTACAATGAGAAATGTTATTAACTTTAAGGTCAACTTTTAATCATGAAATAGGATAATAATTATTTCCATGTTTCATGTGATAATAACAATTGCTCAGTGAGAAATGGAATGAGATAAAGAGTTGGAAAAGACAAACAATCATTGGGAACAATAATGTTCATTGAAATATATCATCATTATAAGTCATGATACTTTCTTTTTTCCTCAACATTGAACATTATTGTTGCTCATTTCACTTTCTTTTCATGGGCGCTCAGTTTCTTTCAAGTTTTTACCTTTTCTTTTTCTTCTTCTTCTTCTTTTACTCACTTATCAAGAGTCACAATTTTACCTTGATTCACGTTGTTCCTCAAGAAGATGAGAATGTTGGAAAGGTTAGTAAGGAAGAATGCTGGAAATAAGATGAACCAAGAAGAGGAAGTAAAACTGTTTCTCGTGCAGTGAGAAAATCAATAAAATCGATTTCCTTGATTATTCTGAAAGTGTCTGTTTTTGTAGCATTTTGTCTGAGTACTTGTTCCGTTTGTTGAGGTTTCCAATGGAAAGTTAAGAAACAACTCAATTTTTTTTGTAACTAATAAGGTATTCAGGGTATTCAAGTGAAACTCTCTCATTTGTGTTTATTCAATTCTTTCAACAGAAGAAAAAAATTGAATCAATTCTTTTCACATTATAATCAGTTTCCAGATGAATCCCAAAAGATTAAAAACTCGAGGTAAAACATTGCAATTGTTGTTTGCCAACAGAAACTAATTAACTCTATTAATTATTGTGGCTGCTTTTGAATAAGCTCATTTTCAAATTCATCTTACATGCAAAATTGGAAAAAGAAAATAATTTAATCTTCCATTTCAGCAAATTAAATATTTTTAAACAGTTTTCCTCAACCAAATTGAATATAAATTTACCGAAACTCTGTCAACTTTCCAAAGTTCATTGGAAATGCAAAATTTTGTCATTCAATTATTTCCAAAGTTGAACAAACAGATTGAAGTTGAACGAATTTCTCATTAAAATCTTTTTTCTTTGAGAGATTAAACTCGCTTCCAAACCCGCTTCGTGGAAATAATTCAAGTCGATGAAAGATTCGAAATTTGAGTTACAAAATACAAAAACTGGTTAAAATCACAATTCGATTCTTTGAATGAAACTTTCCATTTAAGAGTTCCCAGTTGAAGTTCGATTGACAAGATTCACGAATAGACATTACGGAACATCTCTTTGTACCTCAGTCGATGAGTCTTTTTGTACTATTGATACACTTTGCTGGCTAGTTATTTCACTTTCATTGCTTGTTTCTTATGATTAACCTTAATTATTGCTATCAACTTGGTGAAGACAGTTTGGAAATAATTAGAGAAATCCAACTCAGAACTGATCAACGTTAACGTCATTATTTCATGGGATTGATTAATAAGCTTTATTATCTTTCGTTTTTTATCACATTTTTAGGTTTTCCCATTTCCAAGGTAATCAAGATTGATGAAAGTTTGTTCATTTGTCAGAATTTATTAGCTTGTTTGTTATCCTGTTATTTATTAGAAGCGAATAACGATGTCTGTTATGTTATTGTTAAGAGAAACCTATTTTTGCTGCTATTCCAATTCTGATGGTTACTCTGATGAATAAAGATACAGTTGAAGAAAAGGGGGAAAAAAAGTGTTAACAGAATTGTTCAGGTTATCGACTTTTGACTTGCAGTCTCAAGTTAAAGATAATGATAATGATAGAGTAAAGGGTTATGTTAATGGGTTTGGAATGATAATAGCTTCAACTCCCAGTGCACAACGAATCAGCATCTTTTCTCTCTTCTCCTCTATTCTGACCAACAACATGGTCTCACCATCCATTATTGGGTAAACTCGTAAAGAATCACCTTTCGACTCTTCTTTTTCCTCAACTGTCAAACCAACTTCTCAAAGGATTTCAATTAATCTATTAGATAATCATTGGAAACGTTTTTCACCTTTCGTCAAGTTGATCGATACAATAATGTAAGATAAAGATCTGATACAAGTGGTCATCTAATAAGATTGAGAAGCATTGAGAACACAATTAATCAATTGCCATTAATTATCGTTGCAAATGCTTTCAATTGCCACATTCACAAATGAAATTTATGCATCAATTTGCGGTTCAATCAACCAAGTTGATCGCCAATTAACCGTTCAAATTGTCGACTTACTTTACAGTTTCGAATCGCAATCTTTTCTCGGAATTTCATTCAATCACACAATGGACAATCAATCAACTGTCAATTTACATGCATTTTTAGACTGTCCATTGATATTCAATACAATGGTAAAGAGTCAACAGCAAAAAAATGTTTCTTTCTATTTGCATTGGCATTGATTTCATCTGTAAATGTATCATGAATCGTGATTCCAAATTAGTTGCAGGGTCAATCCATTGTTGACTTTGCTTTTCACTTAAAATCTGTTGCAAGTTGAATGTTGAATGTTTTAATAGTTTTTCGAGTACAATTATCATCTATTTTCAGCTTGTTTATTCAATCGTCTGAGATGGAAAGGCTAGAATAACAATGACATTGAAAATAGATTATCATGATGTGATGAGAAAATCAAATGCAACATTCTGAGCAAATTATTATTCTTATTGGTTAAGATTATTATTGATATTGTCTCCTTATATTATTAGTAAAAGTATTTCAAGTGTTTTCACCTTCTACTTGTGAGCACCCATTTGCAAATACTTGCTCTGCTTTACCTGTAACGAATAATGGAATATTGAACAACGAAAAACAAATTACATGATAAACAAGATTCGAATCAACAGAGAAAAAAGGACAAATACTCGAAACAAGACTTCGTTTGAAGAAGAGGAAAGAAGAGGTTGACTTGAAACAAAATATCGTTCTATGCATATAATATCAACATTCAACTTATATTGACTAGTTTCCAGTTCGTGGAACCAAACAAATATCAACTTTGAGTTCAAGCTTTTCTCGTGATATTGCTTCTTCAATCGCCGACTTAATAAGATGAACAATGCAAATGGCTTTAAAGGCTAACGAGTCTCGCTAAACTGCTAACCAAATTGAACGCAACAACAATTTCAACTAAAGATTTAGAGAACTATCAAGTTTCTTCTCAACCAATTGCCTGAAGAGGTTTAAATGAATTGTCTTTTGGAAAATTATTCAAGCTGTTTTGAACTTTTTATATTAATGCCAGTCAGAAATTCAGAAGCATGAAGAAATTTGTTTGCAAAATATTAATAAATGTTTACCAAGTTACTTCAGTTGAACAATTAATTAGATCCAATTTTGTCTCATGAAATATTGCAATTTATAAATGAAAAAATCTAAAGTTACAGAATTTCGAACAGATGAACATTGAAACATTTTTTAAAGATTTGCAAAGTTACTTTTGGAAATAATTTTCCATCTGAAACTCTGTGCAGGTTTTATTCACCAAAATGAGATTGAATTTGTTTCGAGCATTGGATCGCATTGAGTCCTTCTTCTAGGAGATTTGAATGTAAAAATCAAACCAAAATTAATCATTTTACTTCAACAGATCTCAACTTTGGATGGAAGTTGAAAAGGTTGAAAAAGTTAAAACGTTTGACCAACAGTAATGAGCTGTGAAAATGTTTCATTAACAGAATCCAATGAAAATTGTAAGTCGCAATTAAATGAATTGCATGTAAAATTGGTATTAATTGGAAATAAATCTTTACCGGATTAAAGGAAAATAAGTATTTATATAATGAGGAATGGAAGAAACTAAGCAAATTCATTTATTGACTGGAACAGATAAATTGTTCAACTTATTTTCAGTGAAAGTTGGACGAGCAAATAAAACAGAAGCAAAGTAAATAATATGAAGGGAAGCGAAAAGTAATTTGAATCATGTTAATAATCATCCATTATAACCAATCCCAATGACCAAAGGGATTTTCCTGGGTTTCTGGTTCTCTCAATTGAAATGTCTTGAAACATGTTGAATGGCTAAACAAAAGTTGTCATTAATTGAACTCTTGAGGTAAATAAATAGCAAATAAGATGAACCAAAAAACGAACCTTTTTCTCTTCTCTTTCCTAATCAATTATAATTTTAGGTAAAAACACACAAAGATGAACAAAAGTATCAAATGAACAGAGAAAAGGATTTTAATAATGATTTGTGTAAATGAAAATGTTTACCAATCAACTGTGAATGAATAATGGAAAGGAAAAGGTTGATGAAACTCGAATGTGCAAATAATTTGGAAAAACAAACTCAAATCATTAGCTAATTGTGATTTATTAATCAATTTCATTTTTTCCATTCTTCTTCTCATTCCAAATTTGAAAGTTAAATTGTTCAGTTTGAGTAAATTGAGTAAATTACTCTCAACCAGTTTGGAAAGCAAAAAGTTCACAATTTTTTCCTCTGCACTGTTTACCTGGTTAATATGATTTGATTGATTAAATTGGTTAAACTTTGTAAAGTTCATTTCCAATTAATTTCACAATTTATTTGAAACAAAGTTTCATCATAATGTATAACATAATAATTTGAGTAGTTTAACAAGCTGAAAAGCAATCAGTAAACATCGCTTCTTTAACCTTGTTTCTGCTCATTACTGTAACTTTAATGTTGAAAATTGTGTTTTCATTGGTTCAGATTAAATGGTAAACAAAGACGCTTTAAATTGGTTGAAATTAATTTACATTAAGACTTAGATTTTTTTGGTTTGGAGCAACAAAAGTCTGCTCAGTTAACTGTTAACTTCAAGCTGTTTCCAATTTTACCATTTTTCTGTTCACCAACATGAATAAACCTTGAAATCAATAAGATTTGTTGCAACCAAATTCAGTTACTTTGTATTGAGAATCTTTAATCATTTCAAAAATAATATCTTGAGACTTTCAATCTACTGTAAAAAAAACTCTTTATTCAAATAACGAGATCACATTTTCAAAGGACACTTTATTGCATACATTTACTGTTAGAAGAAAATTTTAAAAGTTTTTCTTATTAACCAACTGATTCTCATCACTTCGTTAGCTTGTCAAACTTACGTAGAAACTTGGATCGAAGTGTCATTTCTGTTGATCGGCTTTGTGGCTTTAAGAGAAGGTTACATTTCGAAAGATAGCTCCACTCGAGTTGAAAAGACTCATCAGCATGCATTTGTTCTGAAATACAGTTCGATACTCGAAGCTGTTAAGATGAAAGCTTTCAATTAACTTTCAATTTGTGATAAACTTAGAAATATTTTTTTAAGGGTCGAAAGAAAAGTACAAATTGTTTATTCAGTGTTGCGTGAAGATAACTCGAGATTTCAGTTTTCACTTGCAGAACTCGTTGAAATCTTTTCTTGGTGAAATCTCGAATGAATATTTACTCTCTGTTTCATAATTAAATTTTGAATGAAAAAAGAATATTCTGTTCAATTGAATCTTGGAGAGAAAAAATTTCTACGATTTCATCTAGAAATGAACAAATCAATATAACGTTTACCTAACATTGAATGTCAATTTGCACAACACTTTGCAATTCAATTAACCCTTTATCAAAGATCATTTTGTTGAAAATAAAATCCTTTTCCAGAAAACATGAAATTTTGTCAAAAAAAGACTAAACTTTTGAAAATAATTTCACACTAAAACCTCAATCACAATCGACAAATTTGACTTCTTTCAAGTTTACTCGAGTTTATTGGAGTTGATAAACTCTTCATGGACACTCAGTGACAAGATAACCAGTTAATCTCAAGACTGAATGGTAGCTTCATGAGCCCATCAAACCTCTTCTTTTGACGAAAAATAACTTCATGTTAAAACTATTCGAACATTATTTTTGAATGGAAAATAATGAATTATAAAGTATAATTACAAAATGAACTGAGATGCTGATTGAAAATTTTCATCTAATGATATTTATTTCGCCAATTTTTCCTTCATTTTTCATTTTTCCATTTTTTAAACGAGTCGACAAGAAATATTTACATTTTACTCTAATTTATCAGGAAAGGTTGTGAACAATGATTCCTGAAGAGATGTTGGTTTGAGAGAAAAGTTCATCTGTGATTTCATTCATTTTGATTAATGTAATGTTGATCTCTTTTTTGCTCTCATTTTTCAAATTTCATTGCTCATTTCAATAAATTGATTTTCAACATTTTGACATTTTCCCACTTTATTTCGTTGAACGTCAAATAAGATTTGAGCTCATTGAAACTGACAAAGGGAGTGAAGTAGGTGTGATATTAAATTATAAAAGACATATTTACACTTGATAACTTTGAGTATTTCTCTGTTTATTGAATACATTTAGTATAATGTGATATTATTATTTAATATAAATATGAGAAGAACTTTTTTTTTCTCAGAAAAAAAAAGTGAGATGAAGATCAATTGAAACATCTTGAAATCTCGTCGATTCTGCAAAAGATGAATAATAGATGGTAAACTTTGGTGAACAAAAAAGTGCAACAAAAATTTCTCTTGAAACTTATTAGTTGAAAATAAATGTTTTTTTGCTTCTTATTCGATGGATCATGAATTTTTCAAGTTGATACAATTTTCTGTAAATTCAAGTTCAATACCAATCTTGAAATTTATTTGCTTTACCAGAAAAATTTATTATTGCATTGAAATTGACAAAATCTGTACGAAGTCGCCATCTATCAACAGGCAATTATACTTGTCAGTCAAATTTACAGTCGAGATTAGTTGGTTTGTTTTTTTGGTGATGGTTTTTATCCGTCCGTTGGCCCTTTTACAGTTAAATCGACCTGGAATTTTTAACTTGCCTTCGAATTTGGACTGAACAAGGGAAAAGGAATGGCTTGTGTCAGTTTTAAATAAGTTGTGTGTTAATAAAGAAATGTTTGATGAAGAAATCGCAATTTTTTAAAGATTTTTGTTCTTTTTCAAGAAATAAATACTTTGAATTTTCTTCCATAATTTAGTCGAAAACGGATCGTTTTTTTGACGGTCAGTCGGCCAGTCTTGTAGTGACAATTAACTTAGACTGGCGAGTGAGTCTAGATTTTTTCGACTAACTATTCTAATGATTTGAATGTTCATTGGGATCCAGGCGACTTGAGTAAATGAATGTAAATGTAAACTGAAAAACAAATTTATCACATTATGCTGATCCATTTAGAGTTTATTAATGTTTATGTTTTTTTCCCCTTTCTTTAGCTGGTGATGAAGTTACTGATGTTAATGGGTACGAGATAAAAAGTGACCGCATTTGTGTTCCTGTTGTAGTTGTTGTTAACAAAACTTATATGAAAATAACAGTCGCTCTGTCCGTTTTAACAATTCTAGCACTTATCGCGTGTACATTCATTGTGATTAAAATAAAGCGAAATAAGCGTCAAGCTCAAACAGAGACAGCAGTAGCAACCTCCATCAATGGTTCCCAATATGACCAAGGTCAGCGTGGTCAACATGTACGCGATCTTGGTAATCCACCGCCCATGGGATCAGCTGAGGCTGAATTTCAAAACGATTTTATCCAAGTTTTTCCAATGCATCACTTGGAGCCTTGTCCAGAGAAAAACATGACCGCATTGATTATGCAGTGAACCCGTTACACTGGGCACACAGTGAATCCGACTAATCAAGTTAATCATCACAACTAATCATCACAACAATCAATTGGAAAGAAAAGCCGAAAAAAAAAATTTTGACAATTCAAACTCTTTTGCACTTTCCATTGGCAACAGTTTCAAGTGTAAAATGAAATCAAGTCAACAAGCTCAATTTACTTGTGATGAGCAAATCTCAATCTTTTCATTTCACCAGTCATTTCAATGTTGACCACTTTGATAGAGCTAGAATCGAGAATAAACACAAAAACGCTCCAAAAAGATTATCAAGTGTCGAACTTTTTATTTGTCCGTTAACGAAATTTGTCATTTTGCGCTTATTAGTCAACAAATTGAACTTTCAAAGTTTTTAAATTGTGATGATAATGTCATGAAGAAACTCAACTTGAAGTTTAATGGTTTCGAGGTTTAATTGGAATCAAATTTAAATGCACACTTTCCAGATACTAAGTTTCACTTCAC
Source organism: Tetranychus truncatus (assembly GCA_028476895.1). Taxonomy (NCBI): domain Eukaryota; kingdom Metazoa; phylum Arthropoda; class Arachnida; order Trombidiformes; family Tetranychidae; genus Tetranychus; species Tetranychus truncatus. Next base: position 8,139,802 of record CM052061.1, read on the forward strand.
CGGCAAATAATGTTATACAATGTTACTGGAATCGTTTGTTACCTTTGTGAAAATGTTAAGAAGCTTTTTCATTTTCTCTTCAACATTTTCTATCTCTTTCTCTCTCTCTCTCTCCGAAATTGTTTCACATTTAAATGTGTGCTTCTCATCTATTCATTTTCATTCATCAGCTGAACAAAAGTTTTAAATGCAGTTGTAAAACGAAGTAAAAGATGAAAATTAGTTTCCCTGTTAATCGAGTTAATTTATTGCCAATCATTTGTAAAATTACTAGCCACTTGACTGCATCTTTTGTTTTCTTTGTACTTTCCATTGAAATCTTTTGTTTCTCTTTGGTTTCATTGAAAAGTCTCAAATGTAAAATTAAACTTCAAATTCAAATCTAATGTTCAAATGATTATCAAAAAATTTGTAAAACATGTGGACAAATATGTTCATTAGGCTCAACCGTAAGAGTTCAACTTTACAGGACCAATTAAAAGATGAAAGTCAACCCGGAAAAGTTACAATTTTTTTTTTCTTTCCTTTGCTTACATGTAACATGGACGGAACCGTCCAGGCTGCTATTCTAGCCGTTTATCAACTCACTGTCGCCACTTGTGGATACACTATTCTAGCATCTTGAATATTGTATACTGATGATCTTCACTCGATCGAAGTGATCAAAGCCAGTGATATCCAGCATCACCTTTCTAATACAATTTAGCTTTTCAATATTTTCAATATTATGTATTAGAGATCAAACTATGAGCATATAATTTTGTTTATTTTGTGCGAAACTTTGCCGGTTTTAACATTTGTTTATATTTGGTTCATCTTTTTGTCTTGGTTCATCACTTCATTTATAAATAATTGCGCTTATCTTCTTAACCATTGTAACAAAAAAACTAAATGAAAAAGCAAAAGTACATAAAAATCTATGAAAACATTGTAACGTTAAAGTTTTATTCATCATTTATGTAAAATTAGTTTTCTTTATTATTTGAATCGCGTTTTCCTACAAGTTTTAAGTTTTTTTTCGCTGTCGGAAAAAAGACAACTGGACGCTTTTAACCCTGTAACTCCTGTTTTCAGTGAAATCTCACAAACGGTTAATGTTACAGAGCTCAGTAATCCCTTTTAAACAACATTCTAGCCCTTGACCAACCTAAGTTGTGGTGTATTTTTGATAACTTTTTTTGATTTGCGCTTTTTCGGACTTATTTCCGCCACACCAGCAAAGGATCCTATTAACAAGCTATCCACCTCATCAAAAACTTTATCAGTAACCAACAATCGTTTGTTTAATTTTTTGAATTTTATTATTGGAAGTATAAACATCTTGTAACCTTGACGTATTCCCATCAGACATTTTGAGTTCAATTTATGTAGTCCATTCATTTAAGTAAGAAGGTTTTGCATTTGTTACCATTTCCTTGAATAGAAATATATTGAATAAAATGGCAGATATTAACAACCTGATTGATAATGAAGATACTTTAGATGCTCAACAATTGCGCTAATTGGGCATGCAAATTTTTAGTGATTTAGCAAACACAAATTTTCTCAATCCCGATTTTCCGTGGTGAAGACAATAGGGATTGCAATGTTTGGTTGAAAAGATTTGAGTCTATTGCAGAGCATTACGAGTGGGATGCTGATCGCAAGAAAATGAGATTTAAAAATTATTTAGCTGGTCCGGCAACTAATTGGTACAGTTTGCGTTTCGATTCAGAAGTGGATTTGGACTCCGAAGCTAATAGTATTAAAACAAAGTTTTTTGGCGATTTTTCTTCTGAGGTAGTTTTAGAAAAAATGAAGCACCAACGATGACGACCAGAAGCACTAACAACAACCCCATTAACAATACTTCCTAGAATACTGTGGATTTCGTTTCCTCCAACCTCACCTGGAGTTTCTCCACTCAATATTCCCAATTCTTCAATTACGTTCGATTGCAATTATTTTGATCACTTTGATCAACAAGCCATCCTCTCTTGTAGCAAGTCATTTACCATCCGCTGATAAATGTGCCACTCTACTCATTTTCTGAAAAACAAGACAAAAAATTGTAATAAATTTCTTCAATGTATATCAATATATACGATTCAATATGAGACTCCTCACCCTGTATTTTTCAACTGAAAGAAGAGATCAAGTATAAAAGTTATCCGCGATAGCGTGAGTCGGATCTAATAGGATCGTCGAGTTTAACTTTACTTCTGGGAAGTATAAAAAGTTGAATAAAGGGTAAGGCGTTCTAAACAGAGAAAACCAAAATAGCGAAAATTAAAAAGGTTTAAAATCAAGAAGCTTGACTTTTGAACTGATTAAAGTATACTCAGAATTAGAGGAAAGAAAACAATGTTTTGGTTACCATAAACTGAATGTTTCAATTACTTTCTTTAGTTTTCAATTTTTTCTTCATTTCATTCAAACTATTCTAATCAAATTTTTTTTTAATCTTGGCTAATTGATTGATTAAATCCAACAAAGATGGAAATTTTTTAGTTTTGTGTAACAATATTAAAACCCAAAGCAATCAATGACAAATCATATTGGCCATGCATCCAGCCTGATTGTAAAGGCAAAGTTAATTTAATCGATGATGCTATTTCATCGATCTCAGAACACTCTCATGAACCAAATACTACAAAATTAGTTGAAATCAAACAAAGAAATGCTGCATAAGAGATTGCTAAGAGTGACAATTATTGCAACTTGAAATATACTTATAAAAATACTACTAATAAAGTTTTGACCAGTTTCCACCATATGAAGAGGATTATTGGTCCAGCTTGTACTTTACGCTTATGTTATCTAACTTACAATTCAGTTCCATTGAAAAGTTTTTCAAAGTTTCGGATGGTGAAAATGATAAAATTCTTGTTTTCGCTACTGATGCCTTTTTACATCACTTATGTGAAGCGTATCATGTTTAGACCGAAGGCACTTTTAAAAGCGTTTTGAACCTAAACCGAATAAAAATGGATGAAAGTACGTTAAAAACTTGGAGTACACATGAGCAAAATTGTAACATCTATTTGGCACAAAACAAGTGAGTTTTGATTACATTAAATGTTCAATTGAATGTTAAGTTTTGAATGAAATAGCTAACAACAAGTGTAACAAACGAAGTCAACAATAATTGTAAATAGTTTTTTTTTCTGGTAAACTTGTTGCTCGTGCACACAAAAGGCAAGCAATGAAACAAAAGATACAATTCAATGTTAAGATAAAATTAAAGTTGAGGGAAAAAAATAGCAACCTTTAAATAGTCTCATGTTAAGAGTTGATTCATGAGTACAAGTTTAAATGTGAAACTTTATTTTCTCTATTCCAGGGTAATACCATGAGCCAGGTTTAACTACAGGAAATGAAATGCTGAAATCTTTTCAAGATCATTCATTAATCTTTTTTTGATGAGAGTAAAAGTTGATAAAATGATAACTGAATTGGTGGCTTTTAATGAATGATTGTTGATCAATTAGTTGACACATTTTACTCTCTTTCGTTATAAACAATTGAATGAGATATAAAATTCACAGGAAATCTGGCCTGTTACATGTTCAATCATTTTCTAAGCCAAATTAGGTGCCAAACAGGACTGGGAATTTATCTAACACTCAACCAACTCTAAACAATTTAAATTGATCGAAACTCGATAAACTTCTAATCTTGTGGGTGCATTTTTTTGGTTCAATGATAATATAATCCGATAGCAATAATTGGAGGAAATATCAAACAAATTGAGTTACAATTGATTCTGCTCCAATGTTACAGTTTACATATTTTCATTGACGATTGCAAAAGTCTGAGAAATTGAAAAAGTATGTTAACCTGAAAATGCCAATCGAATTTAATTTCAAATCAGAATAAATATTTCAGAACAACCTCGAAATTGTCAATATACCTCGAGAGAATCTCGAAATCACTCTTTCAGTTCGGATCAAGAAATCTATGAGAATTTAATCTCGAATGTTTTTTCTCAAAGAAATAGAGATTTCGAAAAAATGTATTCAATTCTTGGAGCTTTGCACTTTCTCTGATCTCTTAAAAACTTGTTTTGTTCACTTAAACTGTAGGTTACCGATATCGAACTTTTTACGAGAAAAAAAAATCGTCTTCCATTTCAGAACTAAATCAAGACTAACGAAAGGAAAATTAATGTTGAGAAGGGCGATAAGTAAAGATAGTAAAAGCATTAGAATTTTTGGAGTCGACAAAAAATACCCTTCAAGTTCGAGGAGCCAATAGAAGTAATGAATGTTCTTACAGAATTTACAGTTTCAACTGATGAAAGATTAAGGTGACTGTAAACTATGCCATTGAGAAGTGCAAGATTTCAGGGAAAGAGTAGAAGAAAGATGATGATGAAAAGAGGAGGAGGAGGATGAGGGGGAAAGGTTTGGAAAATAAGGAGTAACCAGAAAAAATAAGACAGAGAGAAGAGAAAGAAAGAGAGAGAAAAAAATGATCTTAATGATGATTCTCTGGAAATATAAGACAAAAAGAAAACATTGAAGACATCACTTGAAAAACAATAAATGCAACTTATATCAGATTCAGTGTTATCCTCAAGCTTTTATCGCAAAAGTTTTTTTTTTGTCACATTTTCCTTTGTAGGTTCTCACTTGGTTTGATAATAAACTCAACAACTCTCCCAGTTTACTCACTCGTCTTCCGTTGGAAGCTGACTTTTTATCGAGATACTCACTCATCACTTGCCTAGTTGTGCCATTATTGTCAACAGACAAAGGTTTTAATTTTTCAGTGAAACAAAACAGTCGAGTAAAAATAAAACAAAAGTCAATCAATTTGTTGCTTCTCCGTGAAACAACATCAATAACAATAAGATAAACGCTTTTTGTTTAGTCTCATCAAACATTTGGTGATTACCAATCACAATTGTGGACTCTATTTTTACCCAACTTTTAATGTTACCTTTTCACAAGTCGAGATACAACTTATCTGGTTAAATCCTGTTTCTCATTCAATCATTCAGATAATCATTTAGTCAACTGTCAACATGGAAAATCAAGTTAAACATGAATTTACCGAAGAAAATGATGTTCCATTGAATTTGTGTAAACACAAGGATGGTTCACGAAAAAGGTAAGAATATTGATGAACCTAAAATTACCAGTTTTTCGTATCCAACCGCTTCCCAGCAACTTTTGAAAATAAAATTTGAACAACACGAAAGTCTTGCCACTTGATCAAGACTAAGTGACCACATTGGATTAAAAATTAGACCAAATTGGAAATGAAATATTCCAAAGTTCAATCGAACCGTTTTCATTTAGGAAATGATAGATTTGTGATATTCGATGAGTTTGGACAAAGGTCCGTCAAAGGTCAGTAAAAAGGTTGTTTTAGAATCAAAAATAATGTAAAATCTGTTTCATTGGAAATCAAATTGAAATAGAAGATATTTTTCTGATTAAGATTAGCTTTTTGACCCGTTTGTTGTGACCTAGATGGAAATCTCATTGAAAATGTTGCCAATGAAAGTCAAGTACTTTACTCAACTTTCATGGTTTCGGTTTGATTTTTTGTTTGAAAAGTTGTTCAAATTTTATCCTTAAAAAGCTGCTGGAACGCGATGTATCTTCAGTTCAATCCTGTTATCCATAAATTGTTTTATGATTCTGTGATTCTGTTCAGTTCAAAGTTTTCTTTATCATCCAGACAATAACAAGGTTACAACTAGCATTAAAGTTAACCAGCAATTACAGTGATTCAATGATAACTCAGATTATGTTGTTATTGACTTATAACAATTAATTAATTTTTTTTTCCAGAGAATGGAATTAAGTAAATACGATTAAATGTAGCAAAGTAAACATTTATCAACCACAAAACTTTTCAACTTTCCTTTCAACTTTTCCTCTATTCCACTCGATTGAAAGACAGATGTGACGAAGAAGAAAAAAAGGTTCAATTGAACAGCTCATTAATTCATCGAGATGGCAATGTTATCATTAAGACAATGAATTATCACAATTAGAAAAGTCGTAAAATAATAAAAAAAAAATGAAAGAAGAAAAAGTTTTTTTTTTCTTTTATTGTCAATAAGCGATAATCGTCAAGAAGCTTGACAACAACAGAAGAGGACAAAAAGTTTGATGATAAAGTTCAGATGAAAGGGGAAACGAGATGGAAATTGAAAAGATAAGAGAAGCTGAATCGACTTGAAATAATTGTCAAACATGATTAGGTGATCGAGTTGAAAGGGACCGCACAATGGAACTCAAGAATCTCTCTTTTTTTTTGTCAAACGTTTTGACTCTACGATCAAGATGAAGATTGAATGATAGAGCAAGATAAAGCTTATTTACCTTTGCTTGCTATTACAATGAATGACAAAAAGACTAAATCTTAATGATAATTGAAAGAAAAATCCTGATCACTGAGAAACGGAATGCCGCGAAAACTTTCAATTTGCCCGCTGATCGATATCTTTCTTTTGTTTTCATTGGTCTTGAAGATGATGTTGATCAAGTCCTCTTATTATAAGAACAAAGATGATCGGATTGAGATAGATTCTTGAGAGACTCACAAAGATAGCTTATCGAGTCGTTCATTTTTCTTACCTCTCTTCATCTTGCCGTCCTATTGTCTTAACAAGTTGAAGGATCTTTCCAATTTTTCATCATTCTTCATCATCTTACTTGTGCTCGGATGTGATGAAAAGAAGTTGATCACAAAAGGCAGAAAAAGATGATGAAGTTTATGATGATGCTTCAAGATGTTGTTGTTCAAGATGAATCTATGATGATTCGGCAATTAATAAGTTCCATTGATAATAAGAAAACCGTTATTATTGATTATTATAATTAATCTTTCTTTCTTTTTTTTTCCTTTTCTTTTCTCAACTTGAATTGGCGAACAAAGAGAAAGAGAAATCCAAAGTCCGATTCAATGATAACAAATTTAGCATTGATTGTGAATATTTTGTTATTCAATTGACGCTGTCTTTACGTCTTAATCAGCCGCGTCAGTAGCATCTTCAATTGTTAATCTTGTTTCCTTTTGCTACAAGAAATTCAATTTCAAGCGAAAAGAAAACAAGATTGAAATCAAAAATCGAGCAACTTTTTTTTTCAAAATACTTAATCAGTCACAAGATTTTTATTGTTTTCATGTTTTCCATCAAAAACTCTCAGCCCTTTCCATAGCGCTTTGATGAAAGAAAGAAAAGAAAACTTTTCGATAAATAACATGTAATTTCATTTCGAGTGGATATTATTTTGCTACATCTTGATTATGTACAAAAAGATTGATCTCGATGCTTTAAAATGGAGCTTGCTTTGTACATAAGATTAGAAAAGGAAAATGAAACTGAGGCAAAAGTTGAAATATTTTATCAATAGTTGAAACGACAAGTTCCGATGGAAATATAATTGAAGATTAACATTCAGGAAGAAAAGTCAATTTCAAATCAGTCAATGAAAGAAAAGTTCATTGAAAATGCATTCCAATTTTGCATTCTCCAAATGTTCTTGGAACGTCAAAAATATGCAATATTATCATGTTTTGCTGAGAAATGGTAAACCAAATTTTACATCTTTTCAAGTCAATATTTCTATATGGCATTCAGTCTCGATATATTTAGCAAGACAATTACTAATCACCAAAAATTGGATTATCTTGCTTAAAATGAAACTCAAAGTTGCAAAGCTCTGTGAGTCAAAACACTCTTCAACCAATCACAGTTAATCTTTCAACTGTGAATCGAAAAGTGTTGATCGTATGAATCACTTTTGTCAGCTTTTCCTAACCTAACCCAACCTAACCTAACCTGTTGCTATTTTGACCTGAAACAGCAAATTTACTCATAACTTTACCAGTTAGAAGATTAAATGACAACTCATCGAGTGTAACACTTGTTAACCAAGTGTAAGCCCATTTTATCATCGAGGAAACACTAGTTTAGTCATCAGAATTAATATGCTCATAATAATGCAAAAATAAACCAATGATTTTATGGCACTTTCAGTCAAATCTTTTCCAAGAAACAAGAGATAATTTTCATTAATCGCATCAAAAATAAGATTAAATTTTTTACACTTTTCAAGCTTCAAACAATATCTCATCACATTTCCATGAAAAATTGTTACGATTTTGTGACTTGCCCTTATTTGCCTCCCTAATCTGATAATCTTATGGAATGATTCTTTCAAATTCAACATTTCCATTCACATTGACCGTGACTTTTCCTAAGACATAATTTTTCTCAACTTTACAGTTGCAACTCAAATCTTGGTTTGCACTCTTCAAAGCAAATGACAATTAACTGTAATTAGCAAAGTTAATATGATCAATTTGATAAAGTTTAATTGATTTTCCAAGGAAACTTGACTGTAACAATTATAATGATGAGGGAAAGGATTCTCTGTGAATAGTTAAATTGTGTTAATAGGATGCAAAAAATAGAAACTAAATTAGCAAATTATTCGTTGGGTAAAATGGTGAGGAAAAAAAAAGATGAGAAAAGATTATTTTAAAAGTTGCTTTTTTCGACTAAATTTGCAATACTTTTTTTTTCGCTCATCAAAAATCTCATCATCATCATGATCCTCATCATTAACATTACCCATTGACATGATGCCTCTGCTTTTCGAATGTGAAAAGTTGATTTCTTATTGAGGAAAATGTTCTAGTGTTAATTGCAATGGAAGCAATTCCAATGGTTAACTAAACAAAAGTGTTCAACTAATGATGTTTCATCTTCCGTATCTTCATCATTACTCTTTCAGTGAAAGTTGTTTGAAACGCGAAAAGATAAACAAAGTTTTACTTGGTAAAGATGTAATGCGAAATTGTTTGAGAATGCAAATGATGAGAGAAAGAAGAAGAAGAAAAAAGTGAAGACAATTAACTCATCTTCCTACTTATATGAGAATTTCTTGTTCTTTTTATCTTCCCATTTCATCTTCATCATTTCCATCATCCTTTCCTCAGCCCATTATTTGAAAGGAAAACAACAAAAAGATTCTCTGTCAATTTTCAACGATCATCTTTACTCTTCTAACGATCAAAAACAAAAAGCCTCTTGGAATGGATCCAGAAATGTTCATCTTTTTTTTTCTTTATCACTTGTTGGCTTAAATAGATTTTTGGATGAAAAGATGAAATTATTGGTGATTCATGTAAACTCGTTTACCAAACGCACAAAAGTGATTCATTTGTAAACAAATTTCAAGCAACTGATATTGTTGCTTTTGGTATAACAATTGTAATTGATACAAATTTCATTTCCCATTAAAAGGCAACTTCAAATTACACTGGAAAAGTGAAACTGAACAATCTTTCTAATCATATGAACAAAAATGTAAACATTGAAATATAAATCATTTGAGTTTACAGTTAAAGTGGTTAGCCTTTTGTTTAATGGCGAGGAAAAGAGGTTTTCAATCAATTGCTATTTATAAAGATTTAGATTGTAATTGACAAACTATTATTGTTAACCATTTACTTTTTTGGTTTGCAATCATTAAGATTCAATTTCAATGTAAGTGAATGCTGAGGAGGAAAAAAAAATAAGTTAAAGAAGAGTGAAAATTCTGGTTTCTGGAATGATTGTTGACACTTGAAGTTATTGAAGTAAACTCAAAACTAATGAATTGCTTGTCAATAAGTAGAGTTGAATATTTAAAATTATCCTCAATACTGACATGGAGAGGTTCACTGAGGCCTGAGAACGCCTTTATCTTATTATTGTTCAATGAAACCATTTCTTACTCAGCATCTTTTCACCAAAAAAAAAATCTGTTTATCTCCAAATTTTTGAACAAATCCGAATGTCGATTGTTTTTTTTTGCCTTCTCCATCTTTCACTTTTCTCGCCATAAACTGAGCTTATTTTTATCATTTGATTGTGTTGCACTGAACGAAAATAACTTCAACTGTTGAAGATAATGATGAGAAATTGACATTTTTTTCTTGTTAATTGCCGGTGGAATAATAAAATTCATTAAACATTGGCACGGTGATCTTCATCTTCCATTAAGAGCCTCATAATGTAAATACAAGTTTGATTAGATTCTGTTGGGTCTCAAGTTTTAGATATAAAAAGATTTCTTATGTTTATTGGAATCAACAATCAAATGTTTCCCTTTTTACAGTCTTGTAATCATCCCCTAATGACTGTCAATTTTTGTACAAAGTATTAATAACTCGATCAGGTCGATAAGGCTCTTGTCACTTTGGCCATCAGATTCTAGAGTCTAGAGTTTAGATGATTGATTGACCAAGTTTTGGTTGTAAATTTAGAGTTTACTTGAAAGTCTTGAGTTGCAGTTTAATCAAATGTTAATACTTAAAGATGTAAAGATATATTGAATGAGCTTGGATCATCAAAGTTGCTCGCAATCGAGTATCATGACAGGGTAAAAATAAACCAATGATGCTAATGAAACATTGAGTTTTCTCGTAAGATAAAAATGAATGTTTATCAAGATCAACTTGAATAATGAAAGTTATGGCCTTTATCCAGCCTTTATTAATTTTGATAAATTTCTTGTCACAATAATAATGTAAAATGATTGTCTTTCAAGTCGACTTAATTAACACAAAAGCTTCATTTAAAATTAAATGCCTCCAAATGCCTTTTACAACTCAACTTGACGAGTTAATAATCTGGTTAATATCGCAATTAAATCTGTTTAATCCTGCTTGATACAATTTACAACTTATAAATCTCATCAACATTCAACTTCTCTTTAATATTTCTCAATTTTAACCCAAAATTATCCAACCTGAACCATAATTTTTAGCAAAACTCAGCTTTTTCTCATCACATTTCTCATCTTTTAATAAAGACTAATGCAGTTAATTTTGGTTAACAAAATTGGACACAAATTACATTCATAATTGGCGTAATTTGTGAAGTTAAATATGATTTTAAAAGCAAAAGAGCAAAGTTTAATTTTAGATTCTAAATTTACTCAAATCAGACTCAAATGATGGAAAAAAAAACAATAATTTCCTTCAACCCTTTTAGCTGGAATAAACTGGAGATTTAGAGGCTGATTGAAGCTCAATCAGTGATCATTTGTGTTGCATTAATCACTTGGTTAAATATTCATTCGTCAATCTTATTATTAGTCAATCAGGGAATTTAAACTTTTTTTCTGTTCCATGTTGCCATTTTTGTCTCTGATTGTTGCTCATAATTGATTGTCAGCATATTAGGTTGTGATTAAAAACTCTTGGAAGGTTGATAGTTTATTAAGATGTATTTACTTGAGATTGTTTCTCAACTTAATTGATAACACAAAATTATGATAACTTTGTGCTTTTATTGATTAGTTGATTGATTGGTTTGCAATAATAATCATGCCGATGATTGTTGAGTATTTCAAATTGTTTTTTTTTCTTTGCCTTTTCTTATTCGCATCAATCATCATCATCATTCACTAATATTATCGTTTTCTTATTTCTTTTTTCTCTCTCTTTGATTCTGATTGTGATAAACATCAACTGTTTAATAAATCACTTGAAATGAGTGTTTAATGATATTTAGCGACAATCAAGGTAGAAAAATATATAATATTTATATTGACTTGTTTCTAATCAAAAAAAACTCTGTATAATTTTCTGTGTAATTTTCAATCACTTCAATTATGTAAGTACAATCTTGCTAATTCACCAATTTAATGGATAAGATAACATTTAAACATGACAGGATCAACAATTTTACCCATTAATTTGAATGGCACATTGACATTGTTTCAGAGTCAATTATCTAATGATAATTATAAAGGGCAACAATGAACAGAATCACAAAAGAACTGAAAATCTACCCAAAAAAATCATTATTTTATACCAAAAACTAATTCTGGTTAACCCGTTTTTATTTATACACAGGCCCCTGGAAGATGATAGTCACCCTTCATCTATCTTTTGTAGGCCTAAGATTTTGGCTAACATTTCATCTAATCCTGTTACTCCTTTATTTTCACCTCGATCATTAATTAATTCAGTTCGTTCTCATCCTTATCTGTCTTCTGTGTCAAATCATGGTGTAACAATAAACACAAATCAAACAACAACTGCCGGTGCATTGTTTCCCTATCGTAAGGCGCATCCAGTGGAAGAGCAACATGTGGTTGATTATATTAAAGGAAAGGTTGATAATGAGGATCACGAGGAGGACGATGGTGATTTGAATGACCAATATGTCGATTATCGATTCACCAATAGCTGTTCACCTGATCAAAATGTTGACCTGATTCGCGATTACCGTCATGTTGACCATTACAGCAAGACTTTATTTACTACCTCTTCTAATAAAGTAAATGATCTACGTCAACAACCTTCACCTTCATCTTCTCCTCTCTGTTCATCTTCATCTTCCTCATTTTCATCTTCCTCGTCGTCTTCCCTATCACCTTCACCGTCCCTCCTGATTGCCGATAATTTGCATAATTTGAAACCTCATCAAACCAATTTCTTAATTCAAAGTATAATCCAACAAAATGGTGATACTCCAGTTGCCTTTCCATTTTATCTTCCGTCAAGTCATCATCATCATCATCACCACCACCATCAATCACAATCAATATCATCCTCTTGTGAAGGATCAATAAAATTAAGTAAGTTAATCTGAGAAATAAGAGACGATAATGCGATCATATATTGAGCATCAATTTTTTCGACTTCTCTCATTTCTAACCTTTTCACTTTACAAGACTTTGATACAGTTCAGTTGCAAAATAAGTTATAGATTCATTTTACTTAGACACTGAAACAATTCGTTTAATAGCTACAGTTAACAAGATTATGATTAACCGAATGAGAAATGAAGCAATCAGATTTTGGCTTTTAGCCATTTGAAAAACCTCAGAGAAAAAATGTATTCAATACAGCTCATCAAAATATAATCAGACCGAAACAAATGCATGACAAGTTACACACAAATTTTAAACATGCATTGTATCTGCTGAATAGATATTAATATTGATCATAGTTAAAACCAAACAAATCTACAATATTTTTTAAACTTGAAAATTCAACAGAAAGGCAATAGTATGCATGCCTGCTTGATTAATAGTCCATCCGCTTGAATTTTTGCTATCAATAATCATTACAGTCATTGCAGATTTGCTAAACATAGTTTTTTAACGAACCAAAGACTTGTTTAATCAATAAGAAGACTCGAAATGGAAATATTTTTGTGACTAATTGAACTTTTTTCTGTCTTTTCACCAATCAAGGTACCAAGGATGGAATTAAAAATTCTCAGAATGAATTACCTCGAGCTCATATAAAAAGACCAATGAATGCCTTTATGGTTTGGGCCAAAGAGGAACGTAAAAAAATCTCCAAATTATATCCAAATATGCATAATTCAGCCATTTCAAAGCTTCTAGGTAAGAATTGGATAAACACATTCAAAGAAAATGAGTTTGGTCTAAAATAGTTCTACTTTGTGTATACAAACGTACTTTTGGAATCTTGTTTAGGCGAGAAATTACCATCCAATGTTTATCAACTGATTTAATACACCAGAAGGTACCATTTCTATGGCCATTTCTCACCAAATTAAGACTCTATCAATTGCCGAGTTTGATTGATTACAAAGTAAAATTATCTTATGATGAACTCATTTTCTTCGACTTTATAAATCTATCTACAACTAACCTGACAAATTTAGAAATAGTCATTACATGATAGACTATGTGTCGTAATGACTCCAGTTATAGTTTAAATTTTACTCGAATTGATATTTATCACTGTAAATTGAACAATGTTATTTCTTAGTATTACATTTAGCAATAGACAGCTTGTGAATCATATCTTTTTAATTGTCAACAGGAAACCCAATTGATCTAATCTTGATGAAATAGTTTTCTCATTCTAATTTGCTTTTTTGTCTTCATCTAATTAGGAGTTCGCTGGAAGTCAATGCCTTCAACTGAGAAGCAACGTTATTTTGATGAGCAATCTCGCCTTAATAAACTTCACATGGAAAAGTATCCAGATTATCGTTACCGTCCTAGGCCTAAACGAACCTGTGTCTTTGAAGGACGTAAAATGAAGATATCAGCTTTGAAACAATTGATCAAACAAAACAACGGAACTGTTGGTTATGTATAAAACCAGGATCGATGTTTTATGTTAATCGCATCTCTCTGAACATATCTTTAAATCAAATCAAATTGAAAGAGTCAAAGGAATTCCAGTTGTACGGAAAGAAATAGAAACCTTGTGCAAAGTCATTAAATTAATGCTGTTCAAATTTAGCCTTTTGTCCATCCAGATATGAACCATGTTAAGATACCAAATATCATGAAAATGATTGTTACTATTGTCCATAGAAAACTAATCTAATCATGTGCAAAGTCAATTGTTATTTAAAAGAAATATAAATTTTTCTTTGCAAAATGTAATCAACTAATAATTGCATTCATAATTTAAAATGATTTATTCAATTTGTCTGTCAGGTTCCATTGAAAACCTAGAAGCTCGGATATCGTGTGAACAAAATACAACTTGGAAAAAGGTTTAATGATCAGTGATGATTTATAATAACAAAGATTATCAAAGAGTATTTTTTTATTGAATCGATGGACAGTTAGAATTTATTGTAATTGTTTGACTATAACTGAAGGTTCAACGGAGTTCAACGATTTTGTCTGAAAAATGAGTTAAGAATCTTGTTGATACAACCTTTTAGCTTAATTGATTAGCAATTTTCATGGCAACATTTATGATCTTAATAGTCTTAATAATAACCCTTTCGATTCTGGTTCATCAGAGGAGAAAAAGATTTGATAATTTTTACAATTTTCTTGTCAAACTAATCTGATTGACTTGCTTGATGATTGTTGGCTGAACAATCTCAATTTAGATATACCTTTTCCAATGTTAGTCACAATGTAAGATTCGATAACAATTGAAATTACTAATCAAAACATCTTACCATTTAAACGTCAAAGATGAAAAAAGGTGATTATCATTAAATCTTTCAATAATTTCAATTCAAGTTTTATTAATTTCTTGAAACTTTAACAAATATTAGATTTACCTTAAAAACCAGAACATAGGTGACGCTGTAATAAAGCAAAAAACATCTTGTTTTATCATCATCGATTATTATTTGCTTTTTCAGTTATTAACTCACTAAACTTATCTCTTACCAACTTGACTGGTTAACAATTTGAAAATCTTGAAATCGTTAATTCATACATTTATTCTTGTTGCTCCATCGGTTAAGTTTATCGTTTAATTTTTCTGTTAAATCACTTGAAAAGCAACAATATTGTTACAATCTTAAAACAACAATGCCCGGAATTTGTCATCGGTGTGAAAAAACGGTCTATTTCAATGAGGAAAGAATGGCCATTGGTAAATCATTCCATAAAACATGCTTTGTTTGTGGTAAGTAAATTGTTATCTACGGTAATTACTAATTAGTGATTGAGTATTTAATTGTCTATAAGTGTTAACATTTGCTATAAGTTGAAACCGCTTTTTCAACCGTCATTGTGACTCATTTCCATTTGAAATGACCGTTATTTTGTTGAAATCGTCTGACTGTCTTTTAGCTTCAGTTTTCCATTGTTGCCATTTTGGTTTACCTTTTAATATTATCAACAAACTTGTTCGTCATTCTAGGTTGTCTTTTTCACTATTTTTGTTCGATCCCTTTTATCAGTCAATTTATTCTTTTTGCACTCTTCATTATTTTCTTGATGAGAACGAAAATGGTAAACGGAATGAAATGAACAACAATGGAAGTTATATTTTGACTGCAATCAATCGGAAATGATTAACTAACTCTTCAAAATTGTTTGCTCATCGTTTTCTTGCGCCAACAATGTTTCTGTTGTGCGATAATTTTTCCCTCCAACTTAAATACTCAAATTTTATTTGATTTGTAATTTTTCTTTCTTCACCTATTTGTCTTATTGTGATTTTTATTTCCACTGCTTACCTTCATTATCATCAACTATTTGTCTACATAATTTCATACTTATTATTGTGTTCAAATTGATTAGTTATATGGTTGTTTATGATTTAGAATGACATTAATTTTGCTTTATCAGTGCTCTTCAATTTGAAATTTTGCTATCCCTTGCTCATGCCAGCCTTGCAAGAATATCAATTGTTTCTACAAAATTATGATTTGCTCTTACATGTTTTAACCTTGATTTAGCTGCTTTCGTCAAGCAAAAATTATGACAATTGTGTTTTATTATTTCATTCATCCTTATTATTAACTCATCTCTGATCCCACTCATTGATGTCTGTGTTAATTTTAAAGCTAGCAATTTCAAATGACATCATCTTGGTTAGATAATCAAACTATGAACAACCAGAAATCGTGTTTTCTTTATTCTGATAAATGTTTCTCTTGACTCCAAATATGAAATCAGCTTGAAACAATCATCTTCAGGCAACTCCTCAACATATTCAGGGCACATTTGGGTGTGTAACAGATTGTATTTCATTTTTTAAATTTTGTTCACTTTACGTTAAACTTTCACTTTCTCGTGACAACAAAACTCTTGATGGTTTGATGATAAACAACAACCCAATGACAATCAAGGACGTTCAAAGAGCCAAAACTTGTTGAAACAACCAAATAAGGTCAAACCTTTGATACTAAAAATTATAAACCTTCCTTTATTGTTGTCTTATAGCCGATTATTCAACATTTTACCTTTAATAGCAGTAATCAGTTAATCTTTCGAGAAAAAATTGCAAGCAAAAATTATCATTGTGTGAATTGTAAAAGTATAATATTATCTTGTTGGCCATTAAATATTTTATGATCCATTCTAATCACAATTATTCAAATCTTATTTGAAAGGTTTTCAAATGTCAAGGCTAGTCTTGAGAATATCTTTTTCTTCTCATTACCAGGTTGATTGTTTTTTGCCATTGTTTTAATTACGATTAGGTTAAGCTTGAAAATGGATAGAAGGCAATCATCTGAAAATCATGATGTCAATGTTGATAAAAAATGAAGATTGCTCTGAAAATTTCTATTTCATTTTCTTAACTAATGATTCTTTTCGGTTGATCAAATGTTAGGCATTCTCGCTGATTTCAATCAAAAAATGAACTCAAGTTTTCGCCATTCTCATCTTCCTCCTCATACTTCATCAGTGATGGAAAAAGATGACTACGATGATAATAAGTGAAGTGAGTAAGTGGGAAAAGATGAGTTGAAAAGGAAAGAAAAATGTTAATTGTTGTATCCACAGAAAAAAAAGGTGAGAAAAAAGTAAATCTCATAACTGATTGATTGATGAAATTTTGTTTTCTACCTTTTCCATTAGCTCTTTACTCAGAAGTTAGCAAAAATTCTGACCTTTCTCTTTGATTTGTTCAACTGTGAACAAGTGCTAATAAATTCAGTGTGGCCTTTTACAACTCTCATTGATTCCGGAGAAAGTACATTCAACTCATTTTCATCTCTTTTCTCGCATTTTTCACAATTTCCCGCTCATCTATAAAAAAATCATTACTTTCTAAACACATCTTGTGAGGATTTGTGAACTATTGATTGCTCCAAGCTAATTGCTTTTACGCTTTAAACAACTTCAAATATTAGCATACATAATTGTACTTCATCTAATACTTGTGACGTTAACAAATTTTTCATCTTATTTCTCCTTTTCTCTCAATTTAGCAAACAAAGGTTGTGGTCGACGTCTTGACAGCGGTAACTTGACTGAGCACAATTGTGATGTTTACTGTCGATCTTGTTATGGTAAATTGTTTGGACCCAAAGGATATGGTTACGGTGTTGGAGCTGGAATCTTGGGAACAGATACTGGCTCTAAAACTATTGTGGAAACCGTGAAAACTGTTGAACCAATCAAGAAACCATCAAATTCGGTCTCTTCTACCCCATCACCTCAACCACCTTCATCCACCGAAGCAAGCTCTGGTTCAACACCAGTTTCCTCTGGAACCAGCAGTCCAACATCAGACGAAGCAATCTCATTAGAATCAGATACACGAAAGACTCCTTCGCCTGTTGAAGTAAAAATAACACCTATCAATGAGTCTTCCAATGGTTTGGCTAAAACAGTTAGCAATAGTTCAATCAACAGCATTGCAAACGGAATTGCTGCTAAACTTAGATTCGGCGGATCTGAAATTTGCCCAAGGTGTAATAAGGCTGTTTACATGGCTGAGAGGATGATGGGTGGAGGATCGGTAAGTTTCATGGTTAAGAGGAGAACCTTATTGCAAAAGATTGAAATAGAGACTCACTTGTTTGGTGTATATTTTTGCTGACTGAATATGAGGATAAAGAATGATAGAGTCCGGATCCCGGCGGCTATTAAATTTCAAAAGGTTATAACTACTGTGTAAGGTTTAATCTTCATTATTGGTATCTTCAAATGATGATAACCTGAACAGATGACTAGAAGCATAGTTTTGCCTTTTTGCCAGATGATAATGATTAGGTTTCTTTTACCTAACCAACGGTCTTCCAACTTTCATCTCAAAAGCTGACAAACAAGCTTTACTTTTCGCAAGAAAAATAAAGTTATTCCAAATTAAGGGGAGATTCAAGTCTGGTACAAATCACTCAGTCGATTATGTTAGCTATATGAAGGTCAATTATTAATTTGCAAACAAAATCAACACCAGGATTACATGGTTTAACAGCGATTTCAAGTCAATTTGTTTACTTTTTTAATCTTTCCATTTAATATTGATCATTGAAAGGAGCAAATTTTCAAATTGAATTCATGTAAACTTCAAGTACAATAATCAATGTTGACAGGTATTGATTATTTACCATTCATTAGTTATTGTTTACCATTTTTCAAGTTTTAAGTTAATTCTTAATTAATCATGTATTAATTTAGTTTATTCAGGTCAATAGAAGGTCCGTTTCAACGGTAAAGCAAGAAAACCTTTTTTTAATGCCAAAAAATATAAGTTGAAAGATTTGATATGAAAGATTTGAAAGATTTTCATTTTTTGATTCATTTTCTGTCTGTCAAAATGGATTGTGTTAAATCATTAAATCAACGATATCCAATTAATTTCAATTTAAGGCTTCTCTCTTTTCACCCCAATCCAGTCTAGATTAGGCGGAAAGATCAATTTCAATTATCGATGCCACCATTGATCTGACGATTTTGATTCCGCCGTTGACAGGTTATATTGATTGACCCTGTTTACTTGCTCATTTATACAACCAGAACGCCAAGTCTTATCTTAGACAACAATCAACCGATATTATCTAGTCAGACGATGAATATGACGAATCAGATTATAATCTAGCTTTAAAAGATCATTTGATTAAATCAGACCATTTTGTCTCATCATATGACTAAATCGCACAACTTGAAACACATTTCAGTCCATATTCACACTCTGTTTTTTCGCCCTTTACCTCATTCAGTGGCTTAAAGCACTAAACGATGAAGCTAATTTACACTCTTATTACCTCTTTTCCAGTAAATTGTAAATGTATTTATCTTTTAGAACTCATTATTTCTTCTCATTTTTATTTGTATCTTTAGGCTTGGCATAAAACAAGTTGCTTTAATTGCAAGGAGTGTCACAAACGCTTGGAATCAACAACTCTTTGTGAAAAAGATCGAGAAATTTATTGTAAAAGTAAGCTATTTGTTGTAACTTAATATAATCACATATTGCCTAAAAGCGTAATCTCAATTTAAAGGTGAGACCAGAAAAATCAGTTAACCTTTTATCACGCAAATCTGTTCGGCATTACAGGTTTTACCTTGTAACTTGTAATTAAGATATGTTTAAATGTCATGTAATTTAACCAATATGCATGATAATCGCTTATTCAATTTATTAGTTTAATAATTTTTTTCCTCTTCTTTCCTTTTATATATTTTAGATTTCAATATTAATTGAACAAACAAAATTCCCAGTCGATTAGTTTACGTTGAATCAAGAGATGGAATCAAAGTCAATAGACAATTCCTTTCAGTCAATATTTCCGTTTTTTAATTGTTAACCCAATTTTGTTAACAGTCGAGAGTAACAATGTAACTCAATTGAAGCTCAGCAGGAAACTTAATTCAATTTGTTTACATAATCTTTCCTGATAAAATGTTCATACTTGATAACTCATGACAAGTATGCTTAAAGTAGAGCCTTGTTAGTCTTAATTTACAATTAAATGAAGCTTCCAACGTTGATTTAGATCTCTTGAAAACTATTTTTAATTTATTAGCCATTTTCATGAACCACTGAAAGGATTCAAAATTTAACTTGAACTGATGAGATCGATGCTAAATACATTCAAGCAATTACACGATATTTTATTGCAAATCAAAATTTTAATGTTATTTTGTCTTCTTTCCAGATTGTTATCGCAAAAATTGGGGACCCAAAGGCTATGGTTATGGTGTTACTGCACTTCAATCTTGCAAATAAATTACTAACAATTAATCTAAACAATTTTCCTATTTGAATCAGAATGGGTCGATGATTATGCTGGACTTTAACGCATGGATTCCAAGACTTTAAATTTATTTTATTTCTATCCCTTACCATTTATTGTTAAATTGAACGATAACTTGGAATGATTTGATCACAACAATTGCAGTTAAATTGACCTCCATTTAATTAAATGATTGTTTTGCTATTTGTTTGCTAAAACATTTCAACTTGATGTTTGATTGTTATATAAAATGGACTAATCAATTTTTGAAATTCAACATTGTTCTAACAATATTATATTTGAACTTTTTACCCTTTATTTTTACAGACTTTCCTTTTACACAATTTCATGCATTTCCAATTGAATTTATTATGATTAATAAATTATTAATAAGCTATTAAATTATTCGAAGCTCTTTCCAATTTTCTTATTTAATTGAGTACACTAATGCATAATTAGTTTATATGTATTGAATATAAACTGCAAATAAGTTAAATTGTATATTGTAATCTATGAATCATCATGTTTAGCCGATGATTATTTTGATTGTTAGTCTTTGATGGGCCAAAGATATTTAGAGCCTACTAATTGACTATTCGGGTAGCTTTGTTGAGTTAAAGCTGGATTATTTCATCTTTGATTCCAATACAGATCACATCATCACTAATACACATATTTAATAACAATCAAAATGAACTGACAATTACACAGAGATACAAAAATAAGGAATAGAAGTTTAAAATTGTTTTTTATTCTATTTTTCGATAAAAAATTAACATTTGATTTCTTGCATAATTATAATTTGGCAAAGGTTAAAGAATTCGGTCATTATTTACTTCTCTCCAAAACCCTGCATGTTTAATGTTGAGAATAACATGAATACCAGATATGGCATCTCCAGATTAACCACCTTGGTGTCGGAGAGGTCTTTCGATGTCACTAGATCCGACTTTATGTTTAAAAAAGCTTATTGAATAGGCATATTTTTCATACCAAAAACATTGAGCACATCCGGTAACTCCAAATTCAAAGCATTCGGCAAATCATCGGTTACTTGCCCGTCAATTAAAAATACTAATATTGATGGAATGGATAAAATTTTTTTAATTATTGTAAAGTGTGAGCCTTTACAATTATCACCTTAAAAAGAAAGAAACGTTAGAAATTGCTATTCTATCGTCATGGTTCATACTTACAACTAACGCTCTTAAGTAGCAAAAATGATTTTTCATTTTCCATAGCTTCGTTCAAAGAAGAAAAATCTGAGTATTTTTCCTTCAAAGGAAGGAATGTTTGATGAATAGCTACTGTTTTGGTTTCATTACAAGCAACACATGATAATAAAGTCTTTAAATTGAAATTGAGGACTTGTTCGAATGGATTTTCGTCTTCGAACTCAGCCCACAAATTGTGCATCACATCCTTCCACAAAGTTGTGGGATCTCCTCCTACATTGAAGATAAATTCAAACAAAGATGTTACTTATTACTTGAACAATGATAGTCCAACGCATTTGTCACTTACCTGGTGTACTGTAATCTTTGTTACCCTCTCTTAGTATTAAAAGATGTTTCATCATATACTTGTCTATTTCCAAATCAGGCTTTTTTCCTGGTAAGTTCCTGACTAGTTCCAGGATAATTCTTTTGTGAAAAGTTCGGGTCGAAACTTGCTTTTCTGTATTCTTCAAATAAGCCTTTGATTGCATAGAAATGTTTAAACGCAGGTTTATCCAAAGATGCAATTTCTAATGCTTTATCCAAACTTTCAACAAAATTTTTATTCCAGAATATTGGCACGAAAACAGGAATGAAATAAGAATGGTCTCGAAAATTTGGCAGGCCGATGAGATGTTTTGGCTGCGTTTGAATCAAAAATGAAACTGTTGAATTTGACTGAACATTTTTTTCTTGCAAATTTAAAATTATAAATAGCTTACCATTTGAGTTTTTTCTCCTAAAAAATTAAGTAATTTAACAGCGGCTTTGTATTTTGCTTTACCATACGAAGTTGCAACCGCTCGACTGGAAATGTGCTTTTGTTTCGTTACATCGTAAATTTTAAATTCATATGCAAAAAGCTTCAACTTGAGAAACTCTATTCGCTTCTCGCTTTTTTCTTGTGATACAACAAATGCTCTACGGCTTTTACCCACAACATTACCTAAAAGATACTAAACAGGCTCTCTGTGCGAGCATTCAAAGGTCTCATCTTTCAATTCAAGTAGTTAGATTCTTCCATATCATGAATACTTGCCATCTAAATGCAAAGTTTAATGTAGCGATAAAAAAATTGGAGAAAGAATGATTTGAATAATTATGTCAGATTTACTATTCAACATCTGCAAATCGGATCGAAAATAATAGCTAACAATAATAGCTAAATCAGGATCAGGATCGTCATTGATTGAAATTTAAATACAAGAAATTCCTCTGGTGTTGAAGTACATTACTTACCTTCAGTTTAATTCCAAAGCATATCCAATGGTTCACTGAAATTGAATTTTCCGATTGCGTCAGTCAAACAATTAAAATAAATAGAACTAATAACCGAAAATTTGAATAGGATTTACTTTCAGATTTATTTTGTGGTATTTTAATTCCTTTCAGAAGTGGCGGCATCTATTGTCTATGGAAAAAACTTTTTTAATGCTTCCATCTTGCTAGCAAAATCGGGTTTAATGATCAGTATTTACTTGTGAATATTTTCATCTGTTAGTTTAATCACCTAACAGTTTTTTCATCTCTTTTTGTTTAATGAACTTTCATTTATTAAAAAAACTTTCTTCTCGCTGACCACGACAGGATTATTGCAGTTTTAGGTATTGAGATTTTGAGTATTTCTCTTGAGGATATTCCAAGTTTGAAATAATGTTCTAAGATAAAGTCTGAGGGTTGAAAGCTGGTCTTTAGGTTCAACTCATTAGTTGAAGTGTTTACTTCCGAGACTGTGTTAAATAAGAGATACAAAGTATATTGAAAATTTATTAAAAGTTTGCAAGTGATTTTATGTGTACGCCAAGCACAGTTTAATTGACTTCGCCAAATTTTTAAAGAGCTAGAATCGAAACATAGCGGTTCGGAATACGTTGTCAAGTGCTTCTATCTCCAAGATTTTTGTGTTTCTTGTTAAAACTAAGAAAATGTCTATTTTAGAACTTTATTTGGTCACACATATCGTGGCTGTTATTGGCAAATAATCTATTCTTGAACAAATCTGACTTTCAACTATTTGCCTTTTTCTTGAACTGTATTTGTCTTCCCTTTGAAGCTCAATTATTTAAGTGTTACAATATTTATAGATATTCAATATTTAATCAAAGTTCATCGTGGTTTCTTTTCATGTTGGCGAAAATTCCTGTTTAAAAAACAAAATTTTACGTCAAAGAGTCAAGTTAGAAAAGGGGAAAATTTCATTTACAAAAATGAATTGTTGTTCAACTATACTTGCCCAATTCAACATCAAACCAATAAGGTTTCTCGAATGGAAATGGCCAATTGTCGAAGCAAAATTGCACTGGTTTAGTTTCAATTATGCCAAATTTATTTGCGTTCAATTCCATTGTTGGATAGGAAAATGGTTCATGTTGACTCCAAGGAAGCCAATCTTGATGCGAAATTTTCGGTGGTTTTCTGTATCAAGTAAAAGGTTAATCAAACCATTTAACGATAATCGCTCAACAGAAACTCACCCTTCCCTCGCAAATTTCGCCCAAACATCCATCATTACGTAAGATAAAATAACATCATCAGCACTGTATTTATCAGAATTTAATGGATGACCAAAGACCATAGGTATATCATCACCATGAGTAGGTGGCAGCCAACTACTCTGACTAAATATTGGGAACGGACTAGATGAAGGCCTTTGACTTTGATAATAAGCATAGACATTTGAATTGCCATTGAGAGCCAAACCGCGTCCAAAAGCATAAGTTGGACAAGTAAGTATCGTGTCACCAAGAGCTTGACCAAGATTCAACCTAATGGTATCGTAATCATGGGGCGATACTTGAGCGAAATACTTGTCGAGATAAAAGTTAACCAAAGATTTTCCAAAAAAGTGCTTCAAAACCAATTTAGCATCAGATAAAGATACATTTAAAGGATTGTTTGGATTGAAAGTGATTGGATCTTTGAACATAATCATGCAAGCTCCTTCATTGCCAACAGTTCCTAATAAAACATTAACCTCAGGATCAACACCGCGATTGGCAATAATTTGATCAGGATAAGTTGGAAGAAATTCATCACCCGAAATTGGCCAAAACATTAAATGTTGAGTGTCTTTGAATTTATCAAATTGATATGAATCTAAACAGGATTTATAGTCCTGGTTTTCACAACCAATTTTTGTGGCAAATGTTTTCCCAACATCTTCCAAGATCCATCGGTTGAAATCTGATAAAGCACCACTCATCAATATAGCGTTTGCAAATAGACCTTTAGATTGAGGTGAAACTATGTGAGCAGAAACTGACATTGAACCAGCTGATTCACCATAAATTGTGACTTTATTAGGATCACCACCAAAATAATGGATATTATCCTTCACCCATTTCAAGGCTAAGTTTTGATCCCACAATCCCATGTTTCCAGGAACTTGAGCTTCTGGTAAATGAAGGAAACCAAATGGTCCGAGACGATAGTTTATCGACACCAAAACAACATCTTGAAGGGCAACAAATGCTGTGCCGTCAAATGAAATATAATCATTGGCAGAGCCATAAAGAAACCCACCGCCATGAATCCAAAACATCACAGGACGCAGTTTACTGTTTGAACCATCCTTTGAATTTGCTATAGCTGCTTCCGTGGCAAAAACATTGAGAATCAAACAATCTTCGTCAAATGTTTGGTTTCCATCGTATAAACCTAGCATAATGGGTTGTAGGCAACGGTTGCCCCACTGATCAGTTTTCAAAACCCCATTCCAAGGTTTCTTTGGCACAGGCTTGGCGAATCGTAACTCGTTCAATGGAGGCTCAGCATAAGGAATTCCTAAAAATTGTTTAACTGTGACTCCTCGAAACTCAACTGATTTACCTTGGATCAACCCAGTTGTTATTGCCAATTCATGTTCACTGTTGAACACAAGTTGAATCTGTTGAAGAATCACAAACAAGATCGAGATTGAAATTTTCATCTCTAGATAGTTCATCTATTTATTATAATTTTCATTGCATGAAACTTACTTTTATATAATTTACCTTACAGGTTGGGGAGAAGGTTTCTAGTCATCTTAGTCTAGTCGTCAACAAAGCTTAGTGCATTATTATTACGCCACTGCCTAGAAACTTCCTCCCCACCCTGTACAGTTCAAGTCTTTTCGCACTCACATATCTTTTGATTCAAATCTATCTATTGTTGATGGCACCTCTCAGGTAGGATCAAAGATTAATGTATAAGATACTGCAGCAAAGAGGTTCAGAGAACCTGAAGGGACAATCACCGCTGGATGGCGCCACTGAAAAAAACTGCAATAAAATATTAATGAAATATTAAAATTATTGAAAATACATAAATTTAATACATCTTACAGACTTATAAAAATAGATTTATGCATTATTTACAAACTTCGATTGAATTTTTACATAAATATGTTTATATATAACAATATTAAATCATTATTCAAAATATAACTAACAATTACAATTGAAAGATATATATATATACATAGAAATTGCACAGTTATCAAACTCCAAAGCTAGCGATCTATACCCTAAGATTTATAATTCAACCTATTTCTACTTTCCGTCATTGCTGACCATAGATAGAGAAGCTCAAACGACTCCCTGCGGAAAATACCTCGAATGATACGAAGATAATTCTTCGCCATCAAACTAAAATCTATCCGAACTGAATCAGAATTGTATCACAGCTAGGATAAAAATGAAATCAATAGGAATCCCAAAATACCAATCAAAGAATGCAATAAGTAGACATTTGACACGCATAAGCACGAAGATTAATCAAAGCAAAAATAGAACGCTCGCAATCAAATGAAAATGTAAGCAGAATTCCTATTATTTTGTAGCTTAAACAATAGTTGACTAGAAACTGTTATACAATATGCAAATCGTCAGCTGAACATGAACTTGGTCAATTGAGTTATTTGAAAGATCTAATGGGTCTATGGTTCAACTCTTGTTTCAAATCCTTAAGTTGCTTTCCTAAAAACATATTAACTAACCTGTGCATTATTTCTAACTTTATACCTTCTCGGTGACAAACAGGAATGAAACTATAATCCTGTCTCCATAAAACTCTGAATAAAGTGAATTTCACCCCGACGACCGCAACTACTTGGGGAACATTCACTTCCAACAAATCACTGAGGCCCTTAACTAATTCTGCGAAATTTTTGGATGGACAATTTAGTGATAATGTGAGTTCAGGGTTGTACTCCCTGAGCCTAATCAGTTCATGTTCAGCTAACGTAACGTCCGCACTTGTAGCACGCAAACATTGATCGCAGCACACTTTCCTATCTTTTATCTTTTTCAGCAAATATCCAGCAATATAACTATTCAAACCTGCCTTATCTGTGTTATACATTGATGCATAGGTTAAAATACCATGATCTTCTCCAACATCATCGACAGAAAATGTTGAAAAAAACGTGGATAATTCGTTCCGTGCATCATTGAGCTCTGGGTTAAATGCTGCAAAATAATCAGCAAGTTCGGCTTCAGGTGAACTTTCTGTTACAACCGAACACGAGTCAGACTGCATTTCTGATGGTTCAGATTCCTCTAGAAAAAGTGGTATGTCTTCATCTGGCTCACAATTCGCTCCACTAGGCAGCATTTCCATAAAAAGAATCCGGCTAGATCTGAAATGAGCACGAAAGTGCGAAGTTGTAATGTGCGAACCAGATCTTTTTACCTGAGCAAAAAAGTTCTCCAGAATATCTTGATTAAGTCTTCTTGTACATAAGTGTTTAATATCTCTGTCAAACAAATATGAACTTAAAGATAAAACACCCCTTATCGTCTGAGCTAACATTTCAATACAGAAAACTCCTTTATTAGGAACTAATTCTTCAGTCATTGAATTTTCATTAACAAAAAAAAATGATTTATTCTCAATTAGCTCTAGCCAATACTTCAAATAATCTACATTATCATCGTCTTTCCTCAGTGCTGTTTTCCAAGGCTTACCTCCTTGATGAGAAAGGGAAGAAGAATTCAAAATATCAAAAAGCTTATCCAGATTCTTGAATAGATGACCTATCAATAAGTTTTTTTCTGGACACACTTTCAATATATCTGCAGCGAATATAAAAGAAGTTCCAACTGTGTGAGAAAACAGCTGTGTTGCGTACCTCACTTTCATTTTCTCATACCCAACCGGATTTAAATGCTTTTTCGTTAATTTGTGACACTGTTTCAGTATACCATTACTACTGACCATTGGCTCAAGGTGCCTTAAAACATCATTCCATTCGAAAGTACCCTCGTGCTCTCCGATTTTCACAAAGACTTTCTTGGTCATGCAGTGGTTGCGTATCAGTTTCAATATGTGGGGAACATCAAAAAGGAAATGAATTGTTTTCTCAGCAAATCTAAACTGTGCATTGTTAGGATCAACATTCAATGCATTGCAAAGAGAACGATTCTTACCATCACCATCACAAACGGACGCAACCACAACATAACCAGCATTAAAAACTGTTTCTAAAACATCCTCAAAGATTCTTTTCAAATCAAGTGCAGTAAAACCCGTTTTAGCTACAAAATAATAGCAAATCACCTGCTTCCATCTTTCATTTATTCCTCTCAAGCCAAAAACGAGAACTCCTTTTGCTTCTTTAGCTAACCTGCCGTGTTTACCCATATCAACATAACCACAAACTACATCTCTTCTTGGTAAATATGTGAAACCTGGTTTGATATCAGTTTCATCGAAGCTGATGACACAATACCTATCAGACTCAGCTAGCTTAATAGCATGACGGCGAAGAGTTGACTCAGTAATTTAACAGCGGCTTTGTATTTTGCTTTACCATACGAAGTTGCAACCGCTCGACTGGAAATGTGCTTTTGTTTCGTTACATCGTAAATTTTAAATTCATATGCAAAAAGCTTCAACTTGAGAAACTCTATTCGCTTCTCGCTTTTTTCTTGTGATACAACAAATGCTCTACGGCTTTTACCCACAACATTACCTAAAAGATACTAAACAGGCTCTCTGTGCGAGCATTCAAAGGTCTCATCTTTCAATTCAAGTAGTTAGATTCTTCCATATCATGAATACTTGCCATCTAAATGCAAAGTTTAATGTAGCGATAAAAAAATTGGAGAAAGAATGATTTGAATAATTATGTCAGATTTACTATTCAACATCTGCAAATCGGATCGAAAATAATAGCTAACAATAATAGCTAAATCAGGATCAGGATCGTCATTGATT
This sequence comes from Tetranychus truncatus, assembly GCA_028476895.1. Classification (NCBI taxonomy): domain Eukaryota; kingdom Metazoa; phylum Arthropoda; class Arachnida; order Trombidiformes; family Tetranychidae; genus Tetranychus; species Tetranychus truncatus. The sequence continues at coordinate 8,168,599 of CM052061.1, forward strand.
GAAATTTAAATACAAGAAATTCCTCTGGTGTTGAAGTACATTACTTACCTTCAGTTTAATTCCAAAGCATATCCAATGGTTCACTGAAATTGAATTTTCCGATTGCGTCAGTCAAACAATTAAAATAAATAGAACTAATAACCGAAAATTTGAATAGGATTTACTTTCAGATTTATTTTGTGGTATTTTAATTCCTTTCAGAAGTGGCGGCATCTATTGTCTATGGAAAAAACTTTTTTAATGCTTCCATCTTGCTAGCAAAATCGGGTTTAATGATCAGTATTTACTTGTGAATATTTTCATCTGTTAGTTTAATCACCTAACAGTTTTTTCATCTCTTTTTGTTTAATGAACTTTCATTTATTAAAAAAACTTTCTTCTCGCTGACCACGACAGGATTATTGCAGTTTTAGGTATTGAGATTTTGAGTATTTCTCTTGAGGATATTCCAAGTTTGAAATAATGTTCTAAGATAAAGTCTGAGGGTTGAAAGCTGGTCTTTAGGTTCAACTCATTAGTTGAAGTGTTTACTTCCGAGACTGTGTTAAATAAGAGATACAAAGTATATTGAAAATTTATTAAAAGTTTGCAAGTGATTTTATGTGTACGCCAAGCACAGTTTAATTGACTTCGCCAAATTTTTAAAGAGCTAGAATCGAAACATAGCGGTTCGGAATACGTTGTCAAGTGCTTCTATCTCCAAGATTTTTGTGTTTCTTGTTAAAACTAAGAAAATGTCTATTTTAGAACTTTATTTGGTCACACATATCGTGGCTGTTATTGGCAAATAATCTATTCTTGAACAAATCTGACTTTCAACTATTTGCCTTTTTCTTGAACTGTATTTGTCTTCCCTTTGAAGCTCAATTATTTACAGTGAGGTACCAGATAATGAGAATACCAGATAATGAGAATCAATTTTTCAACGACCCCTCAATGGGGGGAAGATCTTTGTTATTGTTTTCGCTCTCATTATGCCGAGAAGAAACTTAAATGTAAAAGAGAAAGAAAATTTAATTAATAAATTAAATAATGGGTTATCTTATCACGATGTGAAACGAGAATTTAAAGTGTCAGTAGCCACTGTATTTCGGTGTAAACAAAATTCTGAATCAATCAGAGAAGCTAATACCAGAGGCTTGGGAAACAGATCAAGGTAAGATTTTTTTTGTTCCAATATATGCGATCAAGTTGAATTAATTATTTTTTCTTTACTGTTTTTCAGGTTGGAAAAAAACGAGAATATTATTAATCATGACAACCTTGTAAAGGAATTTATCAACCGATGTTCGGATATAGGATTACCATTGAGTGCAAAATTGATTCGACAAAAGGCGGTTGAAATAGCAAGATCGATTGGAAGAGAAGATTTAAAGTGTTCCACTCAATGGTTTCTTAGATTTAGAGAAAGGTCAAAAGTAAAAAAAGGGACCCTTTCAGGCGAGAAAAAATCAATTGATAATGAATTAGTGGACCAATGGAAAAGAATTGAAATACCAAGGATTTTGATCAATTGGCAAGATGAATTCATCTTTAACTGTGATGAGACAGGTTTATTTTGGAGACAATTACCGATCAAAACCTATTTCATTTCAAAAACTGAGCACGGAGGTGACAAGATTTTCAAAGAAAGAGTTTCGATTCTTTTTTGTGTTTGTAAAAATGGTTTCAAAATGAAACCATTGATTATTGGAAGATCAGTGAAACCAAGGTGTTTTAATTCTGGTTGTTTTGAAAATTTAAATGTTGATTATATTGCCCAAGAAAATGCCTGGATGAACAGGAATATTTTTGAAAAATGGTTGACCGATTGGCATAATGAGTTAATTCTTAATGAAAAAAAGGTTTTACTTATTTTAGATAATTTTTCTGGTCACAATGTTAACTTCAACCAATTTCCTATGATTACTTTCAAATTTTTACCACCATCAACCACAGCAATGACTCAACCTCTTGATGGTGGTATTATTCACTCATTTAAAGCCAAATATCTGAATCTCTTTATTAATTATACACTCGACAATAGTGTCGATCAACTAAGTCAATTTGTTAAAACTATAAATTTACTAAATGCAATCCAGTGGATTAATGAAGCTTGGATATCAGTCAAAGAAGACACTGTGACTAATTGTTGGTCTCATTTTGGGTATAATAGACAGTCTATTGATGCTAACAATTGTCCCGATGTTGATATATCTGTTAATTTGAATAAGTTAAACTATAATTGTTGTACTCAAGAAGAGTTCATTGAACAAATTACTTTTGAATATTTTGATGATTAAAAATACTTTATTGTTACGAAATATGCTCTTAGTTTAACGATTTCGTGTGAATAAGCTATTTCAACGTATTCTCATTATCTGGTACCTCACTGTAAGTGTTACAATATTTATAGATATTCAATATTTAATCAAAGTTCATCGTGGTTTCTTTTCATGTTGGCGAAAATTCCTGTTTAAAAAACAAAATTTTACGTCAAAGAGTCAAGTTAGAAAAGGGGAAAATTTCATTTACAAAAATGAATTGTTGTTCAACTATACTTGCCCAATTCAACATCAAACCAATAAGGTTTCTCGAATGGAAATGGCCAATTGTCGAAGCAAAATTGCACTGGTTTAGTTTCAATTATGCCAAATTTATTTGCGTTCAATTCCATTGTTGGATAGGAAAATGGTTCATGTTGACTCCAAGGAAGCCAATCTTGATGCGAAATTTTCGGTGGTTTTCTGTATCAAGTAAAAGGTTAATCAAACCATTTAACGATAATCGCTCAACAGAAACTCACCCTTCCCTCGCAAATTTCGCCCAAACATCCATCATTACGTAAGATAAAATAACATCATCAGCACTGTATTTATCAGAATTTAATGGATGACCAAAGACCATAGGTATATCATCACCATGAGTAGGTGGCAGCCAACTACTCTGACTAAATATTGGGAACGGACTAGATGAAGGCCTTTGACTTTGATAATAAGCATAGACATTTGAATTGCCATTGAGAGCCAAACCGCGTCCAAAAGCATAAGTTGGACAAGTAAGTATCGTGTCACCAAGAGCTTGACCAAGATTCAACCTAATGGTATCGTAATCATGGGGCGATACTTGAGCGAAATACTTGTCGAGATAAAAGTTAACCAAAGATTTTCCAAAAAAGTGCTTCAAAACCAATTTAGCATCAGATAAAGATACATTTAAAGGATTGTTTGGATTGAAAGTGATTGGATCTTTGAACATAATCATGCAAGCTCCTTCATTGCCAACAGTTCCTAATAAAACATTAACCTCAGGATCAACACCGCGATTGGCAATAATTTGATCAGGATAAGTTGGAAGAAATTCATCACCCGAAATTGGCCAAAACATTAAATGTTGAGTGTCTTTGAATTTATCAAATTGATATGAATCTAAACAGGATTTATAGTCCTGGTTTTCACAACCAATTTTTGTGGCAAATGTTTTCCCAACATCTTCCAAGATCCATCGGTTGAAATCTGATAAAGCACCACTCATCAATATAGCGTTTGCAAATAGACCTTTAGATTGAGGTGAAACTATGTGAGCAGAAACTGACATTGAACCAGCTGATTCACCATAAATTGTGACTTTATTAGGATCACCACCAAAATAATGGATATTATCCTTCACCCATTTCAAGGCTAAGTTTTGATCCCACAATCCCATGTTTCCAGGAACTTGAGCTTCTGGTAAATGAAGGAAACCAAATGGTCCGAGACGATAGTTTATCGACACCAAAACAACATCTTGAAGGGCAACAAATGCTGTGCCGTCAAATGAAATATAATCATTGGCAGAGCCATAAAGAAACCCACCGCCATGAATCCAAAACATCACAGGACGCAGTTTACTGTTTGAACCATCCTTTGAATTTGCTATAGCTGCTTCCGTGGCAAAAACATTGAGAATCAAACAATCTTCGTCAAATGTTTGGTTTCCATCGTATAAACCTAGCATAATGGGTTGTAGGCAACGGTTGCCCCACTGATCAGTTTTCAAAACCCCATTCCAAGGTTTCTTTGGCACAGGCTTGGCGAATCGTAACTCGTTCAATGGAGGCTCAGCATAAGGAATTCCTAAAAATTGTTTAACTGTGACTCCTCGAAACTCAACTGATTTACCTTGGATCAACCCAGTTGTTATTGCCAATTCATGTTCACTGTTGAACACAAGTTGAATCTGTTGAAGAATCACAAACAAGATCGAGATTGAAATTTTCATCTCTAGATAGTTCATCTATTTATTATAATTTTCATTGCATGAAACTTACTTTTATATAATTTACCTTACAGGTTGGGGAGAAGGTTTCTAGTCATCTTAGTCTAGTCGTCAACAAAGCTTAGTGCATTATTATTACGCCACTGCCTAGAAACTTCCTCCCCACCCTGTACAGTTCAAGTCTTTTCGCACTCACATATCTTTTGATTCAAATCTATCTATTGTTGATGGCACCTCTCAGGTAGGATCAAAGATTAATGTATAAGATACTGCAGCAAAGAGGTTCAGAGAACCTGAAGGGACAATCACCGCTGGATGGCGCCACTGAAAAAAACTGCAATAAAATATTAATGAAATATTAAAATTATTGAAAATACATAAATTTAATACATCTTACAGACTTATAAAAATAGATTTATGCATTATTTACAAACTTCGATTGAATTTTTACATAAATATGTTTATATATAACAATATTAAATCATTATTCAAAATATAACTAACAATTACAATTGAAAGATATATATATATACATAGAAATTGCACAGTTATCAAACTCCAAAGCTAGCGATCTATACCCTAAGATTTATAATTCAACCTATTTCTACTTTCCGTCATTGCTGACCATAGATAGAGAAGCTCCAACGACTCCCTGCGAAAAATACCTCGAATGATACGAAGATAATTCTTCGCCATCAAACTAAAATCTATCCGAACTGAATCAGAATTGTATCACAGCTAGGATAAAAATGAAATCAATAGGAATCCCAAAATACCAATCAAAGAATGCAATAAGTAGACATTTGACACGCATAAGCACGAAGATTAATCAAAGCAAAAATAGAACGCTCGCAATCAAATGAAAATGTAAGCAGAATTCCTATTATTTTGTAGCTTAAACAATAGTTGACTAGAAACTGTTATACAATATGCAAATCGTCAGCTGAACATGAACTTGGTCAATTGAGTTATTTGAAAGATCTAATGGGTCTATGGTTCAACTCTTGTTTCAAATCCTTAAGTTGCTTTCCTAAAAACATATTAACTAACCTGTGCATTATTTCTAACTTTATACCTTCTCGGTGACAAACAGGAATGAAACTATAATCCTGTCTCCATAAAACTCTGAATAAAGTGAATTTCACCCCGACGACCGCAACTACTTGGGGAACATTCACTTCCAACAAATCACTGAGGCCCTTAACTAATTCTGCGAAATTTTTGGATGGACAATTTAGTGATAATGTGAGTTCAGGGTTGTACTCCCTGAGCCTAATCAGTTCATGTTCAGCTAACGTAACGTCCGCACTTGTAGCACGCAAACATTGATCGCAGCACACTTTCCTATCTTTTATCTTTTTCAGCAAATATCCAGCAATATAACTATTCAAACCTGCCTTATCTGTGTTATACATTGATGCATAGGTTAAAATACCATGATCTTCTCCAACATCATCGACAGAAAATGTTGAAAAAAACGTGGATAATTCGTTCCGTGCATCATTGAGCTCTGGGTTAAATGCTGCAAAATAATCAGCAAGTTCGGCTTCAGGTGAACTTTCTGTTACAACCGAACACGAGTCAGACTGCATTTCTGATGGTTCAGATTCCTCTAGAAAAAGTGGTATGTCTTCATCTGGCTCACAATTCGCTCCACTAGGCAGCATTTCCATAAAAAGAATCCGGCTAGATCTGAAATGAGCACGAAAGTGCGAAGTTGTAATGTGCGAACCAGATCTTTTTACCTGAGCAAAAAAGTTCTCCAGAATATCTTGATTAAGTCTTCTTGTACATAAGTGTTTAATATCTCTGTCAAACAAATATGAACTTAAAGATAAAACACCCCTTATCGTCTGAGCTAACATTTCAATACAGAAAACTCCTTTATTAGGAACTAATTCTTCAGTCATTGAATTTTCATTAACAAAAAAAAATGATTTATTCTCAATTAGCTCTAGCCAATACTTCAAATAATCTACATTATCATCGTCTTTCCTCAGTGCTGTTTTCCAAGGCTTACCTCCTTGATGAGAAAGGGAAGAAGAATTCAAAATATCAAAAAGCTTATCCAGATTCTTGAATAGATGACCTATCAATAAGTTTTTTTCTGGACACACTTTCAATATATCTGCAGCGAATATAAAAGAAGTTCCAACTGTGTGAGAAAACAGCTGTGTTGCGTACCTCACTTTCATTTTCTCATACCCAACCGGATTTAAATGCTTTTTCGTTAATTTGTGACACTGTTTCAGTATACCATTACTACTGACCATTGGCTCAAGGTGCCTTAAAACATCATTCCATTCGAAAGTACCCTCGTGCTCTCCGATTTTCACAAAGACTTTCTTGGTCATGCAGTGGTTGCGTATCAGTTTCAATATGTGGGGAACATCAAAAAGGAAATGAATTGTTTTCTCAGCAAATCTAAACTGTGCATTGTTAGGATCAACATTCAATGCATTGCAAAGAGAACGATTCTTACCATCACCATCACAAACGGACGCAACCACAACATAACCAGCATTAAAAACTGTTTCTAAAACATCCTCAAAGATTCTTTTCAAATCAAGTGCAGTAAAACCCGTTTTAGCTACAAAATAATAGCAAATCACCTGCTTCCATCTTTCATTTATTCCTCTCAAGCCAAAAACGAGAACTCCTTTTGCTTCTTTAGCTAACCTGCCGTGTTTACCCATATCAACATAACCACAAACTACATCTCTTCTTGGTAAATATGTGAAACCTGGTTTGATATCAGTTTCATCGAAGCTGATGACACAATACCTATCAGACTCAGCTAGCTTAATAGCATGACGGCGAAGAGTTGACTCAGTAATTTAACAGCGGCTTTGTATTTTGCTTTACCATACGAAGTTGCAACCGCTCGACTGGAAATGTGCTTTTGTTTCGTTACATCGTAAATTTTAAATTCATATGCAAAAAGCTTCAACTTGAGAAACTCTATTCGCTTCTCGCTTTTTTCTTGTGATACAACAAATGCTCTACGGCTTTTACCCACAACATTACCTAAAAGATACTAAACAGGCTCTCTGTGCGAGCATTCAAAGGTCTCATCTTTCAATTCAAGTAGTTAGATTCTTCCATATCATGAATACTTGCCATCTAAATGCAAAGTTTAATGTAGCGATAAAAAAATTGGAGAAAGAATGATTTGAATAATTATGTCAGATTTACTATTCAACATCTGCAAATCGGATCGAAAATAATAGCTAACAATAATAGCTAAATCAGGATCAGGATCGTCATTGATTGAAATTTAAATACAAGAAATTCCTCTGGTGTTGAAGTACATTACTTACCTTCAGTTTAATTCCAAAGCATATCCAATGGTTCACTGAAATTGAATTTTCCGATTGCGTCAGTCAAACAATTAAAATAAATAGAACTAATAACCGAAAATTTGAATAGGATTTACTTTCAGATTTATTTTGTGGTATTTTAATTCCTTTCAGAAGTGGCGGCATCTATTGTCTATGGAAAAAACTTTTTTAATGCTTCCATCTTGCTAGCAAAATCGGGTTTAATGATCAGTATTTACTTGTGAATATTTTCATCTGTTAGTTTAATCACCTAACAGTTTTTTCATCTCTTTTTGTTTAATGAACTTTCATTTATTAAAAAAACTTTCTTCTCGCTGACCACGACAGGATTATTGCAGTTTTAGGTATTGAGATTTTGAGTATTTCTCTTGAGGATATTCCAAGTTTGAAATAATGTTCTAAGATAAAGTCTGAGGGTTGAAAGCTGGTCTTTAGGTTCAACTCATTAGTTGAAGTGTTTACTTCCGAGACTGTGTTAAATAAGAGATACAAAGTATATTGAAAATTTATTAAAAGTTTGCAAGTGATTTTATGTGTACGCCAAGCACAGTTTAATTGACTTCGCCAAATTTTTAAAGAGCTAGAATCGAAACATAGCGGTTCGGAATACGTTGTCAAGTGCTTCTATCTCCAAGATTTTTGTGTTTCTTGTTAAAACTAAGAAAATGTCTATTTTAGAACTTTATTTGGTCACACATATCGTGGCTGTTATTGGCAAATAATCTATTCTTGAACAAATCTGACTTTCAACTATTTGCCTTTTTCTTGAACTGTATTTGTCTTCCCTTTGAAGCTCAATTATTTACAGTGAGGTACCAGATAATGAGAATACCAGATAATGAGAATCAATTTTTCAACGACCCCTCAATGGGGGGAAGATCTTTGTTATTGTTTTCGCTCTCATTATGCCGAGAAGAAACTTAAATGTAAAAGAGAAAGAAAATTTAATTAATAAATTAAATAATGGGTTATCTTATCACGATGTGAAACGAGAATTTAAAGTGTCAGTAGCCACTGTATTTCGGTGTAAACAAAATTCTGAATCAATCAGAGAAGCTAATACCAGAGGCTTGGGAAACAGATCAAGGTAAGATTTTTTTTGTTCCAATATATGCGATCAAGTTGAATTAATTATTTTTTCTTTACTGTTTTTCAGGTTGGAAAAAAACGAGAATATTATTAATCATGACAACCTTGTAAAGGAATTTATCAACCGATGTTCGGATATAGGATTACCATTGAGTGCAAAATTGATTCGACAAAAGGCGGTTGAAATAGCAAGATCGATTGGAAGAGAAGATTTAAAGTGTTCCACTCAATGGTTTCTTAGATTTAGAGAAAGGTCAAAAGTAAAAAAAGGGACCCTTTCAGGCGAGAAAAAATCAATTGATAATGAATTAGTGGACCAATGGAAAAGAATTGAAATACCAAGGATTTTGATCAATTGGCAAGATGAATTCATCTTTAACTGTGATGAGACAGGTTTATTTTGGAGACAATTACCGATCAAAACCTATTTCATTTCAAAAACTGAGCACGGAGGTGACAAGATTTTCAAAGAAAGAGTTTCGATTCTTTTTTGTGTTTGTAAAAATGGTTTCAAAATGAAACCATTGATTATTGGAAGATCAGTGAAACCAAGGTGTTTTAATTCTGGTTGTTTTGAAAATTTAAATGTTGATTATATTGCCCAAGAAAATGCCTGGATGAACAGGAATATTTTTGAAAAATGGTTGACCGATTGGCATAATGAGTTAATTCTTAATGAAAAAAAGGTTTTACTTATTTTAGATAATTTTTCTGGTCACAATGTTAACTTCAACCAATTTCCTATGATTACTTTCAAATTTTTACCACCATCAACCACAGCAATGACTCAACCTCTTGATGGTGGTATTATTCACTCATTTAAAGCCAAATATCTGAATCTCTTTATTAATTATACACTCGACAATAGTGTCGATCAACTAAGTCAATTTGTTAAAACTATAAATTTACTAAATGCAATCCAGTGGATTAATGAAGCTTGGATATCAGTCAAAGAAGACACTGTGACTAATTGTTGGTCTCATTTTGGGTATAATAGACAGTCTATTGATGCTAACAATTGTCCCGATGTTGATATATCTGTTAATTTGAATAAGTTAAACTATAATTGTTGTACTCAAGAAGAGTTCATTGAACAAATTACTTTTGAATATTTTGATGATTAAAAATACTTTATTGTTACGAAATATGCTCTTAGTTTAACGATTTCGTGTGAATAAGCTATTTCAACGTATTCTCATTATCTGGTACCTCACTGTAAGTGTTACAATATTTATAGATATTCAATATTTAATCAAAGTTCATCGTGGTTTCTTTTCATGTTGGCGAAAATTCCTGTTTAAAAAACAAAATTTTACGTCAAAGAGTCAAGTTAGAAAAGGGGAAAATTTCATTTACAAAAATGAATTGTTGTTCAACTATACTTGCCCAATTCAACATCAAACCAATAAGGTTTCTCGAATGGAAATGGCCAATTGTCGAAGCAAAATTGCACTGGTTTAGTTTCAATTATGCCAAATTTATTTGCGTTCAATTCCATTGTTGGATAGGAAAATGGTTCATGTTGACTCCAAGGAAGCCAATCTTGATGCGAAATTTTCGGTGGTTTTCTGTATCAAGTAAAAGGTTAATCAAACCATTTAACGATAATCGCTCAACAGAAACTCACCCTTCCCTCGCAAATTTCGCCCAAACATCCATCATTACGTAAGATAAAATAACATCATCAGCACTGTATTTATCAGAATTTAATGGATGACCAAAGACCATAGGTATATCATCACCATGAGTAGGTGGCAGCCAACTACTCTGACTAAATATTGGGAACGGACTAGATGAAGGCCTTTGACTTTGATAATAAGCATAGACATTTGAATTGCCATTGAGAGCCAAACCGCGTCCAAAAGCATAAGTTGGACAAGTAAGTATCGTGTCACCAAGAGCTTGACCAAGATTCAACCTAATGGTATCGTAATCATGGGGCGATACTTGAGCGAAATACTTGTCGAGATAAAAGTTAACCAAAGATTTTCCAAAAAAGTGCTTCAAAACCAATTTAGCATCAGATAAAGATACATTTAAAGGATTGTTTGGATTGAAAGTGATTGGATCTTTGAACATAATCATGCAAGCTCCTTCATTGCCAACAGTTCCTAATAAAACATTAACCTCAGGATCAACACCGCGATTGGCAATAATTTGATCAGGATAAGTTGGAAGAAATTCATCACCCGAAATTGGCCAAAACATTAAATGTTGAGTGTCTTTGAATTTATCAAATTGATATGAATCTAAACAGGATTTATAGTCCTGGTTTTCACAACCAATTTTTGTGGCAAATGTTTTCCCAACATCTTCCAAGATCCATCGGTTGAAATCTGATAAAGCACCACTCATCAATATAGCGTTTGCAAATAGACCTTTAGATTGAGGTGAAACTATGTGAGCAGAAACTGACATTGAACCAGCTGATTCACCATAAATTGTGACTTTATTAGGATCACCACCAAAATAATGGATATTATCCTTCACCCATTTCAAGGCTAAGTTTTGATCCCACAATCCCATGTTTCCAGGAACTTGAGCTTCTGGTAAATGAAGGAAACCAAATGGTCCGAGACGATAGTTTATCGACACCAAAACAACATCTTGAAGGGCAACAAATGCTGTGCCGTCAAATGAAATATAATCATTGGCAGAGCCATAAAGAAACCCACCGCCATGAATCCAAAACATCACAGGACGCAGTTTACTGTTTGAACCATCCTTTGAATTTGCTATAGCTGCTTCCGTGGCAAAAACATTGAGAATCAAACAATCTTCGTCAAATGTTTGGTTTCCATCGTATAAACCTAGCATAATGGGTTGTAGGCAACGGTTGCCCCACTGATCAGTTTTCAAAACCCCATTCCAAGGTTTCTTTGGCACAGGCTTGGCGAATCGTAACTCGTTCAATGGAGGCTCAGCATAAGGAATTCCTAAAAATTGTTTAACTGTGACTCCTCGAAACTCAACTGATTTACCTTGGATCAACCCAGTTGTTATTGCCAATTCATGTTCACTGTTGAACACAAGTTGAATCTGTTGAAGAATCACAAACAAGATCGAGATTGAAATTTTCATCTCTAGATAGTTCATCTATTTATTATAATTTTCATTGCATGAAACTTACTTTTATATAATTTACCTTACAGGTTGGGGAGAAGGTTTCTAGTCATCTTAGTCTAGTCGTCAACAAAGCTTAGTGCATTATTATTACGCCACTGCCTAGAAACTTCCTCCCCACCCTGTACAGTTCAAGTCTTTTCGCACTCACATATCTTTTGATTCAAATCTATCTATTGTTGATGGCACCTCTCAGGTAGGATCAAAGATTAATGTATAAGATACTGCAGCAAAGAGGTTCAGAGAACCTGAAGGGACAATCACCACTGGATGGCGCCACTGAAAAAAACTGCAATAAACTATTAATGAAATATTAAAATTATTGAAAATACATAAATTTAATACATCTTACAGACTTATAAAAATAGATTTATGCATTATTTACAAACTTCGATTGAATTTTTACATAAATATGTTTATATATAACAACATTAAATCATTATTCAAAATATAACTAACAATTACAATTGAAAGATATATATATATACATAGAAATTGCACAGTTATCAAACTCCAAAGCTAGCAATCTATACCCTAAGATTGATAATTCAACCTATTTCTACTTTCCGTCATTGCTGACCATAGATAGAGAAGCTCCAACGACTCCCTGCGAAAAATACCTCGAATGATACGAAGATAATTCTTCGCCATCAAACTAAAAGCTATCCGAACTGAATCAGAATTGTATCACAGCTAGGATAAAAATGAAATCAATAGGAATCCCAAAATACCAATCAAAGAATGCAATAAGTAGACATTTGACACGCATAAGCACGAAGATTAATCAAAGCAAAAATAGAACGCTCGCAATCAAATGAAAATGTAAGCAGAATTCCTATTATTTTGTAGCTTAAACAATAGTTGACTAGAAACTGTTATACAATATGCAAATCGTCAGCTGAACATGAACTTGGTCAATTGAGTTATTTGAAAGATCTAATGGGTCTATGGTTCAACTCTTGTTTCAAATCCTTAAGTTGCTTTCCTAAAAACATATTAACTAACCTGTGCATTATTTCTAACTTTATACCTTCTCGGTGACAAACAGGAATGAAACTATAATCCTGTCTCCATAAAACTCTGAATAAAGTGAATTTCACCCCGACGACCGCAACTACTTGGGGAACATTCACTTCCAACAAATCACTGAGGCCCTTAACTAATTCTGCGAAATTTTTGGATGGACAATTTAGTGATAATGTGAGTTCAGGGTTGTACTCCCTGAGCCTAATCAGTTCATGTTCAGCTAACGTAACGTCCGCACTTGTAGCACGCAAACATTGATCGCAGCACACTTTCCTATCTTTTATCTTTTTCAGCAAATATCCAGCAATATAACTATTCAAACCTGCCTTATCTGTGTTATACATTGATGCATAGGTTAAAATACCATGATCTTCTCCAACATCATCGACAGAAAATGTTGAAAAAAACGTGGATAATTCGTTCCGTGCATCATTGAGCTCTGGGTTAAATGCTGCAAAATAATCAGCAAGTTCGGCTTCAGGTGAACTTTCTGTTACAACCGAACACGAGTCAGACTGCATTTCTGATGGTTCAGATTCCTCTAGAAAAAGTGGTATGTCTTCATCTGGCTCACAATTCGCTCCACTAGGCAGCATTTCCATAAAAAGAATCCGGCTAGATCTGAAATGAGCACGAAAGTGCGAAGTTGTAATGTGCGAACCAGATCTTTTTACCTGAGCAAAAAAGTTCTCCAGAATATCTTGATTAAGTCTTCTTGTACATAAGTGTTTAATATCTCTGTCAAACAAATATGAACTTAAAGATAAAACACCCCTTATCGTCTGAGCTAACATTTCAATACAGAAAACTCCTTTATTAGGAACTAATTCTTCAGTCATTGAATTTTCATTAACAAAAAAAAATGATTTATTCTCAATTAGCTCTAGCCAATACTTCAAATAATCTACATTATCATCGTCTTTCCTCAGTGCTGTTTTCCAAGGCTTACCTCCTTGATGAGAAAGGGAAGAAGAATTCAAAATATCAAAAAGCTTATCCAGATTCTTGAATAGATGACCTATCAATAAGTTTTTTTCTGGACACACTTTCAATATATCTGCAGCGAATATAAAAGAAGTTCCAACTGTGTGAGAAAACAGCTGTGTTGCGTACCTCACTTTCATTTTCTCATACCCAACCGGATTTAAATGCTTTTTCGTTAATTTGTGACACTGTTTCAGTATACCATTACTACTGACCATTGGCTCAAGGTGCCTTAAAACATCATTCCATTCGAAAGTACCCTCGTGCTCTCCGATTTTCACAAAGACTTTCTTGGTCATGCAGTGGTTGCGTATCAGTTTCAATATGTGGGGAACATCAAAAAGGAAATGAATTGTTTTCTCAGCAAATCTAAACTGTGCATTGTTAGGATCAACATTCAATGCATTGCAAAGAGAACGATTCTTACCATCACCATCACAAACGGACGCAACCACAACATAACCAGCATTAAAAACTGTTTCTAAAACATCCTCAAAGATTCTTTTCAAATCAAGTGCAGTAAAACCCGTTTTAGCTACAAAATAATAGCAAATCACCTGCTTCCATCTTTCATTTATTCCTCTCAAGCCAAAAACGAGAACTCCTTTTGCTTCTTTAGCTAACCTGCCGTGTTTACCCATATCAACATAACCACAAACTACATCTCTTCTTGGTAAATATGTGAAACCTGGTTTGATATCAGTTTCATCGAAGCTGATGACACAATACCTATCAGACTCAGCTAGCTTAATAGCATGACGGCGAAGAGTTGACTCAGTAATTTAACAGCGGCTTTGTATTTTGCTTTACCATACGAAGTTGCAACCGCTCGACTGGAAATGTGCTTTTGTTTCGTTACATCGTAAATTTTAAATTCATATGCAAAAAGCTTCAACTTGAGAAACTCTATTCGCTTCTCGCTTTTTTCTTGTGATACAACAAATGCTCTACGGCTTTTACCCACAACATTACCTAAAAGATACTAAACAGGCTCTCTGTGCGAGCATTCAAAGGTCTCATCTTTCAATTCAAGTAGTTAGATTCTTCCATATCATGAATACTTGCCATCTAAATGCAAAGTTTAATGTAGCGATAAAAAAATTGGAGAAAGAATGATTTGAATAATTATGTCAGATTTACTATTCAACATCTGCAAATCGGATCGAAAATAATAGCTAACAATAATAGCTAAATCAGGATCAGGATCGTCATTGATTGAAATTTAAATACAAGAAATTCCTCTGGTGTTGAAGTACATTACTTACCTTCAGTTTAATTCCAAAGCATATCCAATGGTTCACTGAAATTGAATTTTCCGATTGCGTCAGTCAAACAATTAAAATAAATAGAACTAATAACCGAAAATTTGAATAGGATTTACTTTCAGATTTATTTTGTGGTATTTTAATTCCTTTCAGAAGTGGCGGCATCTATTGTCTATGGAAAAAACTTTTTTAATGCTTCCATCTTGCTAGCAAAATCGGGTTTAATGATCAGTATTTACTTGTGAATATTTTCATCTGTTAGTTTAATCACCTAACAGTTTTTTCATCTCTTTTTGTTTAATGAACTTTCATTTATTAAAAAAACTTTCTTCTCGCTGACCACGACAGGATTATTGCAGTTTTAGGTATTGAGATTTTGAGTATTTCTCTTGAGGATATTCCAAGTTTGAAATAATGTTCTAAGATAAAGTCTGAGGGTTGAAAGCTGGTCTTTAGGTTCAACTCATTAGTTGAAGTGTTTACTTCCGAGACTGTGTTAAATAAGAGATACAAAGTATATTGAAAATTTATTAAAAGTTTGCAAGTGATTTTATGTGTACGCCAAGCACAGTTTAATTGACTTCGCCAAATTTTTAAAGAGCTAGAATCGAAACATAGCGGTTCGGAATACGTTGTCAAGTGCTTCTATCTCCAAGATTTTTGTGTTTCTTGTTAAAACTAAGAAAATGTCTATTTTAGAACTTTATTTGGTCACACATATCGTGGCTGTTATTGGCAAATAATCTATTCTTGAACAAATCTGACTTTCAACTATTTGCCTTTTTCTTGAACTGTATTTGTCTTCCCTTTGAAGCTCAATTATTTACAGTGAGGTACCAGATAATGAGAATACCAGATAATGAGAATCAATTTTTCAACGACCCCTCAATGGGGGGAAGATCTTTGTTATTGTTTTCGCTCTCATTATGCCGAGAAGAAACTTAAATGTAAAAGAGAAAGAAAATTTAATTAATAAATTAAATAATGGGTTATCTTATCACGATGTGAAACGAGAATTTAAAGTGTCAGTAGCCACTGTATTTCGGTGTAAACAAAATTCTGAATCAATCAGAGAAGCTAATACCAGAGGCTTGGGAAACAGATCAAGGTAAGATTTTTTTTGTTCCAATATATGCGATCAAGTTGAATTAATTATTTTTTCTTTACTGTTTTTCAGGTTGGAAAAAAACGAGAATATTATTAATCATGACAACCTTGTAAAGGAATTTATCAACCGATGTTCGGATATAGGATTACCATTGAGTGCAAAATTGATTCGACAAAAGGCGGTTGAAATAGCAAGATCGATTGGAAGAGAAGATTTAAAGTGTTCCACTCAATGGTTTCTTAGATTTAGAGAAAGGTCAAAAGTAAAAAAAGGGACCCTTTCAGGCGAGAAAAAATCAATTGATAATGAATTAGTGGACCAATGGAAAAGAATTGAAATACCAAGGATTTTGATCAATTGGCAAGATGAATTCATCTTTAACTGTGATGAGACAGGTTTATTTTGGAGACAATTACCGATCAAAACCTATTTCATTTCAAAAACTGAGCACGGAGGTGACAAGATTTTCAAAGAAAGAGTTTCGATTCTTTTTTGTGTTTGTAAAAATGGTTTCAAAATGAAACCATTGATTATTGGAAGATCAGTGAAACCAAGGTGTTTTAATTCTGGTTGTTTTGAAAATTTAAATGTTGATTATATTGCCCAAGAAAATGCCTGGATGAACAGGAATATTTTTGAAAAATGGTTGACCGATTGGCATAATGAGTTAATTCTTAATGAAAAAAAGGTTTTACTTATTTTAGATAATTTTTCTGGTCACAATGTTAACTTCAACCAATTTCCTATGATTACTTTCAAATTTTTACCACCATCAACCACAGCAATGACTCAACCTCTTGATGGTGGTATTATTCACTCATTTAAAGCCAAATATCTGAATCTCTTTATTAATTATACACTCGACAATAGTGTCGATCAACTAAGTCAATTTGTTAAAACTATAAATTTACTAAATGCAATCCAGTGGATTAATGAAGCTTGGATATCAGTCAAAGAAGACACTGTGACTAATTGTTGGTCTCATTTTGGGTATAATAGACAGTCTATTGATGCTAACAATTGTCCCGATGTTGATATATCTGTTAATTTGAATAAGTTAAACTATAATTGTTGTACTCAAGAAGAGTTCATTGAACAAATTACTTTTGAATATTTTGATGATTAAAAATACTTTATTGTTACGAAATATGCTCTTAGTTTAACGATTTCGTGTGAATAAGCTATTTCAACGTATTCTCATTATCTGGTACCTCACTGTAAGTGTTACAATATTTATAGATATTCAATATTTAATCAAAGTTCATCGTGGTTTCTTTTCATGTTGGCGAAAATTCCTGTTTAAAAAACAAAATTTTACGTCAAAGAGTCAAGTTAGAAAAGGGGAAAATTTCATTTACAAAAATGAATTGTTGTTCAACTATACTTGCCCAATTCAACATCAAACCAATAAGGTTTCTCGAATGGAAATGGCCAATTGTCGAAGCAAAATTGCACTGGTTTAGTTTCAATTATGCCAAATTTATTTGCGTTCAATTCCATTGTTGGATAGGAAAATGGTTCATGTTGACTCCAAGGAAGCCAATCTTGATGCGAAATTTTCGGTGGTTTTCTGTATCAAGTAAAAGGTTAATCAAACCATTTAACGATAATCGCTCAACAGAAACTCACCCTTCCCTCGCAAATTTCGCCCAAACATCCATCATTACGTAAGATAAAATAACATCATCAGCACTGTATTTATCAGAATTTAATGGATGACCAAAGACCATAGGTATATCATCACCATGAGTAGGTGGCAGCCAACTACTCTGACTAAATATTGGGAACGGACTAGATGAAGGCCTTTGACTTTGATAATAAGCATAGACATTTGAATTGCCATTGAGAGCCAAACCGCGTCCAAAAGCATAAGTTGGACAAGTAAGTATCGTGTCACCAAGAGCTTGACCAAGATTCAACCTAATGGTATCGTAATCATGGGGCGATACTTGAGCGAAATACTTGTCGAGATAAAAGTTAACCAAAGATTTTCCAAAAAAGTGCTTCAAAACCAATTTAGCATCAGATAAAGATACATTTAAAGGATTGTTTGGATTGAAAGTGATTGGATCTTTGAACATAATCATGCAAGCTCCTTCATTGCCAACAGTTCCTAATAAAACATTAACCTCAGGATCAACACCGCGATTGGCAATAATTTGATCAGGATAAGTTGGAAGAAATTCATCACCCGAAATTGGCCAAAACATTAAATGTTGAGTGTCTTTGAATTTATCAAATTGATATGAATCTAAACAGGATTTATAGTCCTGGTTTTCACAACCAATTTTTGTGGCAAATGTTTTCCCAACATCTTCCAAGATCCATCGGTTGAAATCTGATAAAGCACCACTCATCAATATAGCGTTTGCAAATAGACCTTTAGATTGAGGTGAAACTATGTGAGCAGAAACTGACATTGAACCAGCTGATTCACCATAAATTGTGACTTTATTAGGATCACCACCAAAATAATGGATATTATCCTTCACCCATTTCAAGGCTAAGTTTTGATCCCACAATCCCATGTTTCCAGGAACTTGAGCTTCTGGTAAATGAAGGAAACCAAATGGTCCGAGACGATAGTTTATCGACACCAAAACAACATCTTGAAGGGCAACAAATGCTGTGCCGTCAAATGAAATATAATCATTGGCAGAGCCATAAAGAAACCCACCGCCATGAATCCAAAACATCACAGGACGCAGTTTACTGTTTGAACCATCCTTTGAATTTGCTATAGCTGCTTCCGTGGCAAAAACATTGAGAATCAAACAATCTTCGTCAAATGTTTGGTTTCCATCGTATAAACCTAGCATAATGGGTTGTAGGCAACGGTTGCCCCACTGATCAGTTTTCAAAACCCCATTCCAAGGTTTCTTTGGCACAGGCTTGGCGAATCGTAACTCGTTCAATGGAGGCTCAGCATAAGGAATTCCTAAAAATTGTTTAACTGTGACTCCTCGAAACTCAACTGATTTACCTTGGATCAACCCAGTTGTTATTGCCAATTCATGTTCACTGTTGAACACAAGTTGAATCTGTTGAAGAATCACAAACAAGATCGAGATTGAAATTTTCATCTCTAGATAGTTCATCTATTTATTATAATTTTCATTGCATGAAACTTACTTTTATATAATTTACCTTACAGGTTGGGGAGAAGGTTTCTAGTCATCTTAGTCTAGTCGTCAACAAAGCTTAGTGCATTATTATTACGCCACTGCCTAGAAACTTCCTCCCCACCCTGTACAGTTCAAGTCTTTTCGCACTCACATATCTTTTGATTCAAATCTATCTATTGTTGATGGCACCTCTCAGGTAGGATCAAAGATTAATGTATAAGATACTGCAGCAAAGAGGTTCAGAGAACCTGAAGGGACAATCACCGCTGGATGGCGCCACTGAAAAAAACTGCAATAAAATATTAATGAAATATTAAAATTATTGAAAATACATAAATTTAATACATCTTACAGACTTATAAAAATAGATTTATGCATTATTTACAAACTTCGATTGAATTTTTACATAAATATGTTTATATATAACAATATTAAATCATTATTCAAAATATAACTAACAATTACAATTGAAAGATATATATATATACATAGAAATTGCACAGTTATCAAACTCCAAAGCTAGCGATCTATACCCTAAGATTTATAATTCAACCTATTTCTACTTTCCGTCATTGCTGACCATAGATAGAGAAGCTCAAACGACTCCCTGCGGAAAATACCTCGAATGATACGAAGATAATTCTTCGCCATCAAACTAAAAGCTATCCGAACTGAATCAGAACTGTATCACAGCTAGGATAAAAATGAAATCAATAGGAATCCCAAAATACCAATCAAAGAATGCAATAAGTAGACATTTGACACGCATAAGCACGAAGATTAATCAAAGCAAAAATAGAACGCTCGCAATCAAATGAAAATGTAAGCAGAATTCCTATTATTTTGTAGCTTAAACAATAGTTGACTAGAAACTGTTATACAATATGCAAATCGTCAGCTGAACATGAACTTGGTCAATTGAGTTATTTGAAAGATCTAATGGGTCTATGGTTCAACTCTTGTTTCAAATCCTTAAGGTGCTTTCCTAAAAACATATTAACTAACCTGTGCATTATTTCTAACTTTATACCTTCTCGGTGACAAACAGGAATGAAACTATAATCCTGTCTCCATAAAACTCTGAATAAAGTGAATTTCACCCCGACGACCGCAACTACTTGGGGAACATTCACTTCCAACAAATCACTGAGGCCCTTAACTAATTCTGCGAAATTTTTGGATGGACAATTTAGTGATAATGTGAGTTCAGGGTTGTACTCCCTGAGCCTAATCAGTTCATGTTCAGCTAACGTAACGTCCGCACTTGTAGCACGCAAACATTGATCGCAGCACACTTTCCTATCTTTTATCTTTTTCAGCAAATATCCAGCAATATAACTATTCAAACCTGCCTTATCTGTGTTATACATTGATGCATAGGCCAAAATACCATGATCTTCTCCAACATCATCGACAGAAAATGTTGAAAAAAACGTGGATAATTCGTTCCGTGCATCATTGAGCTCTGGGTTAAATGCTGCAAAATAATCAGCAAGTTCGGCTTCAGGTGAACTTTCTGTTACAACCGAACACGAGTCAGACTGCATTTCTGATGGTTCAGATTCCTCTAGAAAATGTGGTATGTCTTCATCTGGCTCACAATTCGCTCCACTAGGCAGCATTTCCATAAAAAGAATCCGGCTAGATCTGAAATGAGCACGAAAGTGCGAAGTTGTAATGTGCGAACCAGATCTTTTTACCTGAGCAAAAAAGTTCTCCAGAATATCTTGATTAAGTCTTCTTGTACATAAGTGTTTAATATCTCTGTCAAACAAATATGAACTTAAAGATAAAACACCCCTTATCGTCTGAGCTAACATTTCAATACAGAAAACTCCTTTATTAGGAACTAATTCTTCAGTCATTGAATTTTCATTAACAAAAAAAAATGATTTATTCTCAATTAGCTCTAGCCAATACTTCAAATAATCTACATTATCATCGTCTTTCCTCAGTGCTGTTTTCCAAGGCTTACCTCCTTGATGAGAAAGGGAAGAAGAATTCAAAATATCAAAAAGCTTATCCAGATTCTTGAATAGATGACCTATCAATAAGTTTTTTTCTGGACACACTTTCAATATATCTGCAGCGAATATAAAAGAAGTTCCAACTGTGTGAGAAAACAGCTGTGTTGCGTACCTCACTTTCATTTTCTCATACCCAACCGGATTTAAATGCTTTTTCGTTAATTTGTGACACTGTTTCAGTATACCATTACTACTGACCATTGGCTCAAGGTGCCTTAAAACATCATTCCATTCGAAAGTACCCTCGTGCTCTCCGATTTTCACAAAGACTTTCTTGGTCATGCAGTGGTTGCGTATCAGTTTCAATATGTGGGGAACATCAAAAAGGAAATGAATTGTTTTCTCAGCAAATCTAAACTGTGCATTGTTAGGATCAACATTCAATGCATTGCAAAGAGAACGATTCTTACCATCACCATCACAAACGGACGCAACCACAACATAACCAGCATTAAAAACTGTTTCTAAAACATCCTCAAAGATTCTTTTCAAATCAAGTGCAGTAAAACCCGTTTTAGCTACAAAATAATAGCAAATCACCTGCTTCCATCTTTCATTTATTCCTCTCAAGCCAAAAACGAGAACTCCTTTTGCTTCTTTAGCTAACCTGCCGTGTTTACCCATATCAACATAACCACAAACTACATCTCTTCTTGGTAAATATGTGAAACCTGGTTTGATATCAGTTTCATCGAAGCTGATGACACAATACCTATCAGACTCAGCTAGCTTAATAGCATGACGGCGAAGAGTTGACTCAGTATCTTTCGAGATACCAGTCACAGAAAAATCATCAGAGCTAAATCTATCAATGGTACGGAAAGACGGAAGAGCAAAAATAGGCTGAATTATCCTAAAAGCCTGCTTTGATTGATGGTATATTTTGTTCGCTAGCTTTTTTGTTTGATAACTGTGCCTACGACCATGAGGTTGCCTTTTAAAATTCTTGACACAGCTGTCGAATAAGATGTAAGAATCTGCGTCCATATATTTTCGCAATTTACTTCTATGAGCGAAAATAAAACTTGGATCAGGATCAGTCCTCAACTTGATCAATTGTTTTTGCAGTCTATCAACTTTTCTTCGCAAGCTTACCAGCTCATTGGCTTTGGTATGATTTGCCTGCTCCACAACCCTTACTGGCATTCGCTCTGGAATGCTTCCATTAAACAACCTTTTCTTACCACCGGCCTGATAAACCATCGATGCTGGGAAATGGCAACCACAGACAAGTTTGGACTTCAAACTATTGAATTCAAATTCCCTGGGTAAACCATTCCGAATATTATCCAGCCATCGATCTCGG
This sequence comes from Tetranychus truncatus, assembly GCA_028476895.1. Classification (NCBI taxonomy): domain Eukaryota; kingdom Metazoa; phylum Arthropoda; class Arachnida; order Trombidiformes; family Tetranychidae; genus Tetranychus; species Tetranychus truncatus. The sequence goes on from CM052061.1 coordinate 8,191,229, forward strand.
AGTTCTTGATTTGCCGGAAAATGGAAGAGGCCAACTTTATCATTGGTACTGGTTTTGCACCCAACAATAACACAACGTTTAACCACTGTTAAAAAGAAAGTTAATTTAATTGTAATATATTGATTAATTATAAAAATTGTACTCATTGTTGATTAATTTAATTTATAATAAAATATTCTAATTTAAACATGCCGCTTAAATGCATTGTAAATTTTTCTAAGTTTCAATATTACAAACTTTTTCCCTTGGGAATTGAATAAAAATTTAATAGAAAAGGTAGATATATTAAATTAATCAAAATTCTGAAAAAAATAAGAGGAAAAACGGTTGAAATAAGACCCTTACTTGCAATTTTTGCCGAAAACCCCTTAGAAAGTAAAGAAAGAGCCAAAGAAAGAGAGAAAAGAAAGAGCCAAATAGATAAAATAAACAATAATAATAATAAATGCACTGTTAATCAGACAACTAGCGCTTGGGGTGGGCATTGTCCCTTACTAACATCAAAACCTCTCAATTGCTGTATCTTATGCTTTAATCTTTGGGTAGGATCAAGTGATACTAAAAAGGATTATTGATCACAAAATCTTTTTTTACTGCTAGTGTTAGAAGAAATAAAACATCTTCGATGAATTTTTCAAATTTATTTTGAAGGGTAGAGAAATGAACCCACAGAACTTGTTCCATGTATTGTTAGCCTCCGAATCTAGAGATTCAATCCTAGCCAAATACAGTCTTAATCTACTTTTAATTTCATTTTAATTCAATATTTTCTTAATTCCATTGCTATAACAATATCTTAATTTTATTGTCAATTTCAACTATTCTATCTCACAGGTTTATCTTAAAATGTTACCATTCAAATTTGAATATTTTAAAGAATCTTTCAATGTAAAATAACCGTTAAAACTGGTTAATCTCAAACCCAAAATTAAGTTGAATTTTTAAGGTACAGAAAGAAAGAGATGAAAATTTACCTTTCTTTTTAACCAAGATTTTCAACTTGAAATCATTTTAAATTTCAACTCTTAATCTTTCAACAATGACAAGTTAGCCTTATCTCTAAGAAGATATGAACATTAGCTAATAATGTCTCTAGACATAAAAGTAAGTCATAGGCGCCATAGCCTTAACAATGCTTTTCTTGGTAAAGTTGTAAGCAATTATAAGTCACCAAGATGTCACAAGATCTTACAAAAGACGAAAGAGTTTACTTTTACTTTCTGCGTAATTTCCCTCCAAAAATTTCTTTTGTTTCCAGGTTAATATAAAAACCCAATTCTTCCAATTTTACTTCACTTACAATTTTCATTGGGGTCAAACCTTTTCTTAAAGTTTCATTAAAGCTCTTAATTGTTCATTCATACTTGAATATCTTTTACCTCTCGCTGAAGTTAACCATCTCATACTGTTCTTGTTCCTATTCATTATAAATCTTAAACTTAATAAAGTTCCTTTTAGTTCTAATACTATTGTATTGTCTTGTGTTCATCTCTAATGAGATATATCTAACGAAGAGACTACGAGAACTAGAAATAATAGTGGTCCTAGATACGAATTTATTACTTGTAGTGAAAGCAAGTGTTGCAGTCTTCGCGTCAGATCCGTCTCCGCAAAATCTTCAACAAACCAAACCTTTCACTTGGCGACCACGGCAGGATTGCTATTGTTTTTATTCCTGTAACTCTTCAATTCCTGTTCTTTCAATGAACTACCAATGTTTATCACCTCAATTTCAAATTCCTAAAAAAATTTCAATTTCAATAATTTCAACGAGTCAAAGTCACTCTCAGTTCGGAACACTTAAATTCCTTAATTCTTTAAAATTGTGATAAACCTCTGTTTATAGTTCCTACGTGGAAAGGGTCAATTGATCATTCTTTTTCTGTGACTGAACATAAAATAAATTCAACACAACAATACTTCATTCAAAGGAACATTTCATCAAAACTCTTTGAGTTATTTTAACATTTCAATTCAAGAACAATTCATATTCAACAATTCAACCAATCACTAAAGTGATATAAAGTTCATACTCATTGCAACTCTTTCAAGTTATCCAACTAACATCATGAGAACCCGAAGACAACGTTACCACATTCCTGACGAAGTTCCAATTGTCGATGAACTTAATCAAGAAGGTGCTATTGAGATTCTTGATACATGGCATGTAAATGTATCACTCCCTTATTTGGCTATGAAACGTCTTATTGATTGCGTAAAGACACACCTTATGGCATCAGGCGAAAGTCTTACTACTGAAGAGATCGTAAGTCTTCCAGTTACAGCTATAACTGCTTATATTATCCCTGATTGGCTATTGGAATGCAGAAGACGAGGTATGACCGAAGAAGAGATTCAGTCTATCATCAGACACTTAGGCCGTGAACGTGAAGTACTCTTAAATTCAACCTATGAAGAAATTCATTCACTTCCCCTAGCTATTGGTACAATCCGAAAACTTATTGAGATCCTTAGATCATTAGGCGCTCGTATTGAAAACCCTCTCCTTTCTTCTCCTCAACGTCCCCCTTCTGTTGCTACTCCTTCTAATATCAGTAATGAAAATCAAACCAACACTTTCCTTGTTCAAGCTCTATCATCCCTTAAACCTGATCCTTATGTTCCAGAGTTTCAGAAAAATGAGGATATTCTCGACTTCATTGCCAAAACAAAGCAAAGACTCTCACAAGAAAATTGTGACGATCAAACTCGATTACGATGTTTCAAAAAATCTCTCACTCATGAATTGTTAGCCTTAGCTAATACTATTGATCCAGAAATTACTAATTATCAAAACTATCTTAATGAACTAATTAAACTAGCTAAAACACCCGCAATGCAGTACTCAGCTAAATTTCAGCTCAGACAACTTAAATATACTCCTTCAGAGCATCCAAACACATTTCTCGTGAAACTCAGAACTTCCCTTACTAAAGCAGTAGGAACCTACTCCGAGGAAATCTTTTTACATGAATTGCTAAATCACTTACCCCAAAACATTCTCTATGAAATAAATACTCTTGGTCTTACCGATGACCTTCCAAAAATAACAAATTTACTAATTAGAAAGCACTTTGAACATGAACAAACTAAACAATTCAAACCAAAACAATTTCCTCGGACAACTCAACCTCAGAGATCCTCAAACTTAAACACATTATTACGCAGACCTGAAAATAAACCTTATGCTTATCCAACCTCGAGGCCCAATAATCCTAATTTCAATAACAATAGAAATCCTTTGTCATGCAACTACTGTAAACGAACAGGTCACGTAATCGCTCAATGCAGAAAACGTATATTCGATAACCGTCTCAATACAACTCATTCAAACCCTAATACTAATCGAGCTCCCCAAAATACAACTACCCCACAAGCATCCACTTCTCAAACTCCCAGGCCATCATCTTCTTCTAATGTTGCTATTACTCAAATTACCCAAGAGCCTGAAACTTCAGCCGTAAGAGATCCAGCCATAGCTTTTACCTTATCCACAGTTCCCTCAATTCCTCTACTAACTCAGTTAGGAGATACCAATCTTTCACACATGCCTCAAGCTGTCTTCAAACTATGCCGACCTGATAGAGAGTTAATTCGTGAAGGTCGCGTCCTTCTCGACACTGGTTCTACTATCTCAGCTCTTGATTCTACTGTTGCTGAAGAGCTTGGAGTTCATGTCATTCCTTACTCTAAATCACTGAAAGGAATTGCTGCTAAACAATACGTTCCTTCACATGGTTTTGCATATGCTGTGGTAAAACATCCAAAAATGCCTGAATCTCGAGTCTTTAGACTTCACATTGTCAAAGACTTCGAACCCGTCTGCTTGATTGGGAATGCTTTCCTTCATTTATATTACTTCCAATTAAAATCTGATGGCACAGAATACATTACTACTTGCTCTGAATACTCTAATTCAACTCCGCTCGATCCAACATTCTTCTTTCGATTCTGCACTCCTGAGGAAACACAACTAATTTTTGATTCCACCACTCTTCCCTCAAATTCAAAAGATACTTATATTATTGATACTCGTAACAAAAATGCACCCATTCCTATTCCGATTCAAATTGATAATACTACAGCCTCATGGCAAAATGCGAATTTCACACTCCTGAAGAGTACGCCGAGATAAAAATTCAACCGTTTAGACAAAAAGTAGCTGATCGCATTAACCCTGATCTACCCATGCCTCTTCAAGAGCAATTGGTCAATTTAATTGATAATTTCCAGTCATCATTTTCTCAATCAAAAAATGATTTGGGACTAGTACCAGCGACTGTATGTCCTGTTAAAATTGATCTGGATGGTCAATCCGTTCCTTATCAAAATCCATATGGTTGTCCGATTAACAAAAGAAATGAATTTAAAAAGATAATTCAAGAAATGCTTCAAAACGATATCATAGAACCAAGTGACGCCGATGGTGGTGCTCCTTCAATCTTAGTCTCTAAACCTGATGGTTCATTCAGGATGGTTATTGACTACCGCAGACTTAATCGACTCACTAGAGTACCAAAGTACCCAATGCCCCGAATCGACGATTGTATCGAAGTTGTTCGAGGTGGCAAATTTTTCAATATCTTCGATCTCGCGCAAGGCTATCATCAGATAGAACTTCCGATCGGAGAAAGAGAAAAAACAGTGTTCGTTACACCGGATGGCAAATATCAATATAAGCGTCTTCCGATGGGTCTTGCAAGCGCTCCTTATATCTTTCAACGACTAATGAATAAAGTACTTGATGGTCTGATATACCAAAAGTGTATCGGATATTTTGATGATATCCCTGTTGTAGGAAAAAGTTTCCCTGAACTTTTAACCAACACAGAAATGGTTCTGAATCGTCTCAAACAATACAACCTAAAGGTTAAACTGGAGAAATGTCATTTTGGTTTCGAGGAGATACTTCTTCTCGGACATCTTGTTTCAGGACAAGGCATTAGACCCGACCCTAAGAAAGTCGAAGCTCTTAAAAATCTTCCTTACCCACGAAATGTTCGTGAGTTACAATCTATCCTTGGCTGCTACAATTACTTTTCACGGTACATACCAAACTTTTCAACTCTCGCTGCTCCACTATATCGCTTAGTCTCAAAAGAGAAAAAATTCCGCATTCTTCCCGATGATAAAAAAGCCCTCGATTCTCTCAAAAATTCACTTATTTCAACTACTCTCTTGGTGCATTACGACCCTAAGCTTCGTCGTAAACTCTCAGCAGATGCTTCTGATCATGCTGTCGGTGGAATTCTTCTACAAGAAGATCCAACTTCTTCATCTTATAATTCTGAAACCCCTATTGAGGATGTTAAAGACTGGCTACCTCTTTCATTTTATTCACAAAAGTTACAAAAATACCAAAAACATTATTCTATTTCTGAAAAAGAGTTATTAGCTATCTTCGTTGGCGTAAACAAATTTACCCATTTTCTTGAAGGTGAATTATTCCTGATCGAAACCGATCATCACGCTCTATGTCAGCTCACTAAAGTAAACTTCAAAAATTCACGCCTTCAACGCTGGTCCATAATGCTTTCCACTTATAATTTTAAAGTCATTTATCGTAAAGGTTCTACTCATCCCCCAGACTGCTTTTCTCGCTATCAATCATCCTGGTCTCATCGCAAAACAATTGATCCAGAAGAAGAATTTCTAGACCGAATTTATTTAATTGATTACATTACCGATCCTTCTGATAGCTACTACCATGATATTGGTCTAAACACCATTTGCTTTTCTCAACTTCATCATACTGAAGATCTTCAATTTATTCCCGCAATATGCTACTCAACTAACTTTGAAACTCAACAAATTAAACCTTCCGCTAAAACAAGTCAATCCGAAATCCATAAATGGAAAGAGAAAGTCCGAAATATTCAATCTTCTAATCCCGAAATACAAAAAGTTATCTCACTCTATCAGAAAAATGATCCTATTGCCCTAAAGCGTTACCTCATAAGAGATGGTTTACTCTACCGTAAAGATGTTAATACACCATTTGGTTCCCGTCTAGTAATAGATTCTACTCTCCTGAAAGACATCTTTGCCTATGAGCATGAAAGTCCGCTAGGAGGTCACTTTGGACCTGAAAAAACTTATCTGCAAATCGCTCGCAGATTTTGGTGTCAATATTTATATGACCTAGTAAAAAAGATGTGTGATAATTGTATAACCTGTCAACTCGCTAAACCCACTAATGTGATATACGTAGATCCTTCAATTAAGCCGATCCCTAAAGAGATATTTGAACGATTTGAGTTAGATGTCCAAGGACCTATCGTAATAAATCAGGTTAAAAAGTATATTATTGTGCTTGTCGATGTATTATCAAGGTATGTTTTCGCTAGATTAACAACCAATCAAACTGCTTCCACAGTTATCTCTCTGTTAACTTCCATATTTCAAACCTATGGGTTTCCGAAAGTTATACAGACTGATCAAGGAACAAATTTTACTAGCGACGCTGTTCACCAATTCCTAAAGGAAAATGGTATAAAACATGACAAGTCGAATCCTTATCATCCGCAGTCTCAAGGTATAGTTGAGCGATCAAATCGCACAATAGCTGAAAGACTAAGGTCTTATATCATTTCAAACAGCACTAGAAATCTCAAAAATACTTTAGAAGCCTCATTATTCGCAATCAACACTTCCATACATAAGATCACTAGGTTTTCCCCTTACTTTCTCGTATACGGTAGACATCCTCGCAAACCTCTCGACAACTTATTAGAGTTTTCTGATATCAACCAATTCAATGTTAACCAGGCTAGAAACTTAGCTTATGCTAGATTACATGCTCAGCAATTGTATCAGATAAATCGCACTAAAAAGATTCATGCTTCTTCGCCTTACCGTGAAGGAGACTTTGTTTTTGTAAAAAATGAATCTTTTGATTCCTCAATCTCCAAGAAGCTCCGAGAAAAATTTCACGGACCTTACCTTGTATGTGGAATACAAAAAGGATCTTTACTTTTACTTGAACTAAACGACTTAGGACTATTTAGTGTCAATGTTTCAAACACCAAACTCTACAGAGGAGACTTAACCGAGCAAATGTTAAAATTAAAAAATGAATATTTTCACCCGGACACATTTTTAGAAACTGAAGATTTGTCAATTCCAAATGCAGAAACTTTAACTCAAAATAATTCATCTAATGATGACCAAATTACAGCCAGCAATTCTCAAACAAATTCAGATTACTTTTCCGATTCAAATATAACAGAAAATTTTCCTTACTCTGATTCCATGGAATCATAAAATCAATAGAAGAGCCTCTTCCGATAATTCATAAAAACGATTATAATCTAAATAACTTTCTAACTTTAAAATTCAATAATCCAATAACCCATTCTTTACCATTTGAAAATCAATCCAACTCAGACTCTGAAACAATACCTAAAAGTATATATAACAATGCACAAGATTTAACATTAAATCAATCCGAAACAATTGATTCAAATTCAGAAAAACCAATCTCTAATGAGATAAACCCAGAAACAGAGCCTCAATTCAATTCAAACCACCTTGATTCAAATATTTCAAATGTCTCTCAAAATTCAAATTATTTAAAAAATCAGTTTCCCATTAAAGCCAGAAAACCAAAACCAAAAAGAAAGTATATTTCTGCTGATAGAGAAATAGCCTTACAAAAATTAGATAATCAGTTAACTGATATAAAGAAAACCAGATCCCAGACAAGAACCCAGAAATTAGGCGCCAAAGAGCAAAGCACTATTAATGCTATCCATAGCGTTGACAATACTTATGTATTATTCTCATGCTATCTTATCTCAACGGTCAATCTAATAGAGTCAAAGGCAGAGACAAAGAAAAGTGTTAATAGTTCAACCAAAGTGTTAACCGCAAAGCAAAGCAAAAAATTAACCAATCAAAATCTTTCCTCGCAACTAGGAAAACACTTTTCATTCCCCCCTTGCGACAACAGTAAAACAAAAGAAAAGATACTTTCCCCATTTCACTTTTCAACTTTCCCCAGTCAAGTTGCAAGCTCTAGCTTTGTTCAAATTTTAACTTTCACTTTTCAATTTCTAAGATTTTCTCAAACATTTTCTAAAATTTTAACTTCTTCATTACAAATTATTCCTAATTTCAACTTTCATAAAAGTTCCAAAATTTTCCTGTTTTCATTACCTATTTCAATAATTACTGAATATCACCCAGCTCAATTCAATTCATTTCCTCCGACTCTATTCTTATTTGAATTTCATTATTTTAAAATTGTGATATTTCCTAAAGGAGATTTCAACCCTCAATATTCTCAGTACATTTTAAACTATTTTAACTGTGTTCAATTACCATATCTCATTACAATGAATCCTCTCAAGTCAACTCTTGTGGAAAAAATTTTACCTGATGGAACTACTGAACGTGTTCCAACACCTCAACATATTTCAACTCGAATCCGTTCTCCTTCACCTAATTCAGTAAAAGTTAACAATCCTGATCAATATTTAGTTCCCGCTCGTTTCAGCGATGATCCGTCAACTCTTATATTAGTGCCTAAACCTCCAACAAAAACAGTTCGTTCTGGTGTTACCCCTCTTCGTATTCAAGGTGTTTCTTCCACTCTTCCAATTATCTCATCTACCGAACCATCAAAACTTCCGTCACCTCCTCCGCCTAATAAAAAATATACAAAAGAAAACTTTGATTTTGTTTCCCTTGTTCAATCTGAAAGTGACGATGAAACAACATTTGTTAGACCTTCTCGCCCTGGTCCTTCGAGTTCATCAAAAGCTAGTCAAAAACGCTCATTCCAGTCTGATCCTAATCTCAACAAGAATCAACCCAAGCCTTCCGATACTGAAACGGAACCGCCAAACAAGAAGCCCATTGCTGGACCAATAGACCCGAACTCTCTTCAAATTACAAAATATCATCAGGTAGGAAGTACCAAATCACTTGATCGCATTGTTCAGAGTCGCACTTTCCATTCAAAAACTTTTAATTATACTCCTCCACATTCAGCTCCCCCTTCTATTCGCTCACACCAATCTAAATTTTGGCCCGAACGGTACCTTAAAACGTCACAATATCCCTTTGCCCCTGGAGAATATCCAGCTCCTTTGCCAACTTGTCCTCTTCCTGATTTCCTTTCAAACGATAAATTTTATGAAATCAAGGGAATAGTAGAGAAAAAGGCTCAAGCCTTCATTGAACTAAGAAATAAATTTGAAAGAATGATAAGAGAGAAAATATTTCTCAATCTATTTCATGATGAAAAAATAAAATCTATCAGTCTCCCCACTATTCCTCATGGCATTACTCGAGCTCAAGTCTCAAGTCCTAACATTGAAGCTATCGAACGGTTAGTTAGATGTTATTTTTGCGAACAAATCGCCCTCGATCCGCGAGAATGTAGATCGTGTAAATGTTGCTATTGTTATGCCTGCATAACCTGGCTTCGTGAATTGATCTCAATTTTAGGACTCTTCCCTCTACAACACCCTCACCAATTTTTGTGTATCCTTCCTCAATGCGTAAAATATTATGCCTCAAAAGATGATTATCCATTTTACCAACTCCTTTCAAATTCCGAAACTCTTACCCTTTATAATCAATCATTATTTAAATGTCGAAGAACCCATTGTTGTGAAAACATTCCTCCCTCTCTCTTTAATGAACATGAAAATAAATGTCGTTCAGGACTCTTCATTGAAGAATACGATTTCAGAGTCGAGCTTCCCTTCGTTCCTAATCCCATTCGAGAAGAACTTCTCAACGCCCCAAAAAGTATCGCCAACTTTCTCCCTTCTCACCTTAAAACAGGAAATATTGAGCTTCCTGAGAACCAAAATTCCCATCCAAACCAATGGTATGAGAAGATGAACTTGTGGGCTTGTTTGTCTAATATGAAGGATCATGATCCTCAAGACCCTCTTCTCCGACCTATCGCCATTAGGTCCATAGCAAATTTTAGTTTGAACTTTTGGGATTCTTACAAGAAAATGAAAGATCCAACTCACCCTCTTAGTGAAACCGAAGTTTTCATTCAAAACGTTGTTGGTTTTGAGCCAATTATCGGTAAAAGACCTGATCCCTCAATTATTTCCCGACCTCACACAATCAAATGGTCCCGAGTACCATTCTATCTATTAACAGACTCTGAAGAATGGGTGAAAGTAGCCCTTGGTATTCCTCCTCGACATAATCCTAGATATGCAAAATCTGTATCATCAGATTCTGGTGATGAATCTACACCATTTATTAGAATAGATCCTTTCGAAAGAGTTTCCCCAGCTAAGCAAGAAGAGCTTATTGCTGCTGCTAAAGTTTATTTCCCTTCTCTACGCGAAATACGCCGTTCATCAGTCGGTCCTACGACCACTAATCCAGTTAGACTTCAAAATCGAAGAAACAAAACTGAAGCCGCTACTCGAGATTTTCACAGATTAACTGTAATTAATATGCCTACACTGCGTGCTAAAACTGAAAAGTTAATAAAGCAAAATATGTCGCTTCATCCTACTCCTGAAACTACCTTTTGCATCCATATGGCTTATTGTAGGATAGATGGTGTATCAGTTAAATCAAATCGAGATGCTCTTAGACCTAGACCAGTTTGGATAGTCATAGTTGATGGCTATCGCAACATCGTCTTTGAATCATTGGTCCATTACGATGACATCACCCGCATGGATACTCAGTATCATGGACTAAGAGAACGAGATCTACGACACGCTAAGTCATTCGCTTCTGTAAAAGATCAAGTTTTACCCTTCTTTCTTGTAGCTACAGCTATTGTTGGTTCTGGATTAATTAACATGATGCATTCACTTGAACTTGGTGAATTTGAAATCATGTCCATTCAACACAAATTCAGAGAAATCACGCAATTCTTTTCCCCTTATCGTGAATCACCAGCCGCACTCTCTCTCATTGCTTTTCTTATTTTTCCTGGATTTGTATTACGAGCTGAACCTCACTCACCCGCCGTCGAAGCAATTACAGGTATGAATTTGTACCTAGGATATTGGCAAGATATTGAATTCATGGCACGTCAAAAGCATGGTATCAATCATAGTAACATGGCAGTTACTTGTGGTAATCCTAATGTTTCAAAACTTTTAGCTGATTATTCTGCCCGAGTAGAAAGAAATGAAGCTCAATGGCCTGAAGATTGGGCTTATGTCCTCCGTAGAGGTGAACCTGTTTTCAATCGTAATCATTGTATTACTCCTGCTGTATCTGTCGATCGAAACTACAAACAGGATGACTGTAATCATTCAGTTTATTCAATTTCATCTTATGATTCAGATTCAACTCTTAAACCAGATCAATCACCTCCTTACATCCCTCAAGCTCCCTCTCCTGCTCCACCAGAAATACAATATCCATTAATTGATTTAACTACCGAGGAACCTCAGTCTCAACCTGAAACTGAAAGTGAAGCTAACGCTGAACTTCAAATTGAAACTCTTCCTGATCCTCATCCAGATCTTCTAATTAATCCTAATTCTCAAACTGAACAATCACCCGAAGAAATTCCTCCGCCTCCTGAACCTCTTCCTGAGCCCATAGTTCCTCCTCAACCTGAAGTTATACCCTCATCTGAACCTGAAGCTCAAACAATTCCACAAACTGAAGTATTAAATACACCTGAGAATACACCTGATAATGAACCAAGTATCCCTGAGAAATCACAAACTTCAAAAGCCACAATAACTTCACCAATTCCTTCAACTTCATCTTCGGACGTCCAAATCAAATCACGTCCTGCAAATACTCAAAGTATCGCTGTTCAAACAGGAACAGACTCACCTAAAGAAGAAACCACATTTTCCGATGACCCCCTTAACTTGTTTCCTCCGCCTAAAATTGATTTACCAGATTTAAACTCGCCCTCAATTTATTCATACTTAGAAAATCTCAGACAATCTCCAAATCCGTCAAAATCTTCATCAACCTCATCATCCTCTTCCGCTTCTTCAACCTCCCTCAATGACTACTGTTCTGAATTTTTGGGATCGTCATCATCCTCCTCGTCCTCATCGCATTCATCCTCAAAGGATAATCCCGCCGAATTTCACAGTGCATCTTCAGCTGTACATTCTTCCTCTTCTTCTTCAACTCAAACTTCTTCACCATCTTCTCCATCCTCACCACAGCCAAGAATTATCCGAATTCCGTACCGATTGCCGCCCTCTCCTTTTGCTTATCCTGTTGTCTATCAGTATCACTCAGACACTTCAGACTTTTCTCAAAGCACTGCACATTACTCATCCACCGGATCCTCAGAATCACAATCATCAAGCTCCTCAACTATTATTCAAGCACCCATTTATCCATCTCAAGTCAGATCACACATATTTTACCCCACAGGACCCGGATCATCATCCCCAGATTCTTCACCAAACAATCCATAAACCCAAATTCTGTATGGAATCAAGGTCTTCCGTCCGAGGAAGTGAAGGGTAGAGAAATGAACCCACAGAACTTGTTCCATGTATTGTTAGCCTCCGAATCTAGAGATTCAATCCTAGCCAAATACAGTCTTAATCTACTTTTAATTTCATTTTAATTCAATATTTTCTTAATTCCATTGCTATAACAATATCTTAATTTTATTGTCAATTTCAACTATTCTATCTCACAGGTTTATCTTAAAATGTTACCATTCAAATTTGAATATTTTAAAGAATCTTTCAATGTAAAATAACCGTTAAAACTGGTTAATCTCAAACCCAAAATTAAGTTGAATTTTTAAGGTACAGAAAGAAAGAGATGAAAATTTACCTTTCTTTTTAACCAAGATTTTCAACTTGAAATCATTTTAAATTTCAACTCTTAATCTTTCAACAATGACAAGTTAGCCTTATCTCTAAGAAGATATGAACATTAGCTAATAATGTCTCTAGACATAAAAGTAAGTCATAGGCGCCATAGCCTTAACAATGCTTTTCTTGGTAAAGTTGTAAGCAATTATAAGTCACCAAGATGTCACAAGATCTTACAAAAGACGAAAGAGTTTACTTTTACTTTCTGCGTAATTTCCCTCCAAAAATTTCTTTTGTTTCCAGGTTAATATAAAAACCCAATTCTTCCAATTTTACTTCACTTACAATTTTCATTGGGGTCAAACCTTTTCTTAAAGTTTCATTAAAGCTCTTAATTGTTCATTCATACTTGAATATCTTTTACCTCTCGCTGAAGTTAACCATCTCATACTGTTCTTGTTCCTATTCATTATAAATCTTAAACTTAATAAAGTTCCTTTTAGTTCTAATACTATTGTATTGTCTTGTGTTCATCTCTAATGAGATATATCTAACGAAGAGACTACGAGAACTAGAAATAATAGTGGTCCTAGATACGAATTTATTACTTGTAGTGAAAGCAAGTGTTGCAGTCTTCGCGTCAGATCCGTCTCCGCAAAATCTTCAACAAACCAAACCTTTCAATTTCAAACTCACACTATTCACTTATTTAGTTAATTAATAATAAAATACATTTGAATTAAATCTAACAGCGTTAATCCATTTGTTATCAATTTAAGCTCGTAATCTCCCCAGCGAATAGTGTAAATAAGCTATTTCAAGGTATTTCATTATCTAGTAGCTTGCTGTAATACATTTGAAAAATTCACCGAACAGTTGGATCAAGTTTTATTTCTTTAAACACTAATAGTAAAAAAGAGAGCTTACAGTCAGTTTGTGTACCTCCGGCCAGCTCTACGAACCACTTAACTAGCCAGTGAAAATTGGCAAAAATCAACTTAATTGTCAATAATTAAGTCCTATTGAGGATTTATGTTTATTTATTGAGGTCCTATTTTCAATGCAAAATTCATTCACAGAGTTGCTTGCCGCAATGGAAAAAAGCCTAATCAATAAGATCAGAAATAAACTCAAAAATCAAGATCCAATTTGCTCTTCCAATTCAATTAAAAAAGTTTAATTAAAAGTGTTTAAGACAAAAAATGAAAAATTTAATGTCAGCAATCGTTAACTTTTAGTACTCTCTCAAAGTATTGCAACAATCAAATGTTTATCATCAATATTCACTGAGTTATTAAAGATTGAAAAGTATTTCCATTTTTATTTTAAATACTTTACTCCCGGCCCGTTATAGCCACTTATCCCCTGAACCCTTCTTTCTGTGTCGGAGACCAGAACCTGTCATCCTAACAATGAGGATTGTGCGTGTGCAGCTCATTGTGTTTTTTCAATTTATGTTAGTTGGACCTTGCTAAGAGTTAACAACTCAAATAAATTAAGTTTTCACTCGAAATATTTGCACACGTGAAACAAGTACCAGTTCAGCCTAATGTTTGATGGTTATGACCCAAGATTTAGGTAACTGATATTCATAGGTTTTTGAATTGACCCATTTCACTTGTTAGTCATTGACTCAATACCAATAAAGATTATTCATTATACAAGTGTAAATATTGAGAGGAAGATAAAATGTTTTTATTCACAGTCATTGTCAGTTAATAAAAATGAGCCACTAACAAACAATTGAAACTCAAGTCACTTACAATTTACTAATCAAATTCACTCCTCTTTTTCAAATACACACCAGCCAACCTAGTTTAATGAGATTTTTAGTCATCAGGGTTGTTTACAACCTAACAATAAATAGCCTGATAAACAATTGGGATAGTGAAAAGTGAAATTAATTTATTTATCGTTAATATGTTAAGAATAAACTCAAGACAGTCTTGAATCCATTCATTGTATTTCTGATAGTATATTTCTTAGCTTATTTAGGGTAAAAATGTAACAATATAAAAAAGAGGTAAAAAATTTGAATCTCTGTCTGAATTTGGGTAAAAAAAACATCATATAAAAAGAGCTTAATACTATTCTGAATTGATACATTATGAGATTAATTGATTTGTGGTGAATTTGATTTTAGTCACATTAAACCAACTACTTTCCATCGGCAGTGATAGGAGTATTAATTGTGATTGAGGTTTACATTGACCAAACTTTAGGGTCTCCGATAGCCTATTCAACAGGAGACAATAAGAAAGAAGGAAAACACAAAGAGAAAAGAAAACAACAATTAGTCTTAATTTGTTGATGAGTTAAATAATTTACATGTTTAAGTATGAATTATGGTTAAAATGCTATCACCAGTGAAAGGTGAAATTAAAATGAGATACTCAATTGGTCCATCTGGAAATATGTAAATAGGTTAGCTACAGTAGAGTTCAGTGACTAGTCAATTTTTTAGATTTTTATACACATTTTTAACAATTAACTTGCACTAATTAAGGTTGATTAAAGTTAATATAAGTACCAGGAGGTGAATAGCGTCCATTTTCGAGCCTTTCTTCAGTTTGGTAAACATAATAACAGAAAAAAAAGGTGACACCAAGCGCACATAAACCAGCAAAAGAGCCAACAACAATAGCGGTTATTTCACTAGGACCGAGGGATCCTGGAATAAAGGAATGAATTAGCAAAAAAATTAACTAAAACTTGTAAACATTCAGAGGAAGAAATTCAATATTGAATTTGCACTGAGCTTATCATCTAAAACGGTAGATTAAAATGAGTAACTTGCTCTCTTGAAATCTTCCAGACAAACACTTGAGTTATTCAACGAGAGCTTGTCCGTGTTCAAGCTGATGGTCTAATTTACGAGCAAATTGACAAAATTATCTTTAATAAATTCCTCTTGAATTGTAGGGAAACTGTTTCTCTGAATTTAACATAAACAAATTATTTTCAAAAATTCATTTAACCAGTCAATTAGCTGGTTAACTGTCACTTCAATCTGCTGTGTGAATAACAGTGAAGTCTATTTTTACTGTAGCCTTATTTGAAATGTTAATGCAGCGCTAATAACAATACAGTAAAACCAACGATACCACAATCGACTTTTTCTGGTTGGTTTTAACTTATTTTAAGTAATCCATATATTTTGCTCAAAATTTTCAGACTTATTTGCTAACTTTAAAGTTGACCCTCTTTAGTGACATTAAATTGACTTGTTTCGCTTTGAATCAAATCTGTTACATTGTAAACTGTTTTATCAGGTAATCAAGGTTGGGTGATAATTTGAAATTTTACCTTTTTTCTGTCCGGAATAGCTTTGGAATGGATCGTAAGCTCCTTGGCAGTTTGTCTGGTTTATCCAACTAAATGCTGTGAATCAACCGTACGATTCCATGTGAGAAATGAAAATTTAAATCAAATGAAGTTTACAAGATAACTGTTTACTGAAACTTACTTAAAATTGTTAAAATTACGATTCCTTTGGTCATCATGTTGATGTATTTATAAATGGTTCACAGTTAATGAGAAAATTTTGGTGTTGATTTCAATTGATGTAATCTTATCCAATATGTTAAATATTTGGGCATCAATGATGAATTGACTTGTTTCTTAAAGTTTCTCAGGCTATTTCATGGTTGCTTCGCAACCGTTGATAAAAGCTGCTATTTTTCATTATCTTCAATCTAATGTGTGCTTGAGTCAATGATGTAGACCAATCAACGGTAGAAATAAGATGATATCTGATCAATTATGATTTACTGTTTAGTCTTAATGTTTACTCAGTATTGCAGGTAAATCTTTCAACTTGCAGCTTTCAAACCATACGGGCTACAACATTGTATGACTATACGAGTTTCATCTCATATTGTGTTGGACCGAGTTTAAACAATTAGGTACCGAGGTTGATTGTCAACTGAGAAGTGACTAGTTTTATAACAATATCAACTGTGGCTAGATCGCTTATCGCAGTCAGACTTAACGGTTTAGCTAATATGATCACTCAATTATTGAGGAAGCTCAAAAGTTTCAATACCAATGTATCAATATTTACAATGTATTAATAAAAAATAGCTTATTAATGATGAAAAGTTACAAGTTTTACAGTAAAACCTTGGTTTTGTACCGGTAAAGTGAAAGAAAAGATCTCATGAAATATGATGATAGGTTACGAAAAAACTGGTAACATGACTGATTACATGAAAAGACATAATTTATTAATTAAAGGGGATGTCAAAAATTGCCGTATTTTTGGCGAACTATTTTTCTAATGCGCTTTCTCAAGTATTAAGTTTCTGAAGCATAGGCCAAAAAAGCTAAAATTAATAGCGACTGCGGTTGCAATCTAATTTTTAGTGAATATATTTTTGACCATAAACAATCGATTTATACTAGATTCTAAAACAATCGCCGAAGTTGGATTTATTTGAAAAACTGTTTTTGCTATAAATGTTCAAATAGTTGTTCATGATGTAGATGCAGTTGTAAGCTGTTTGAATATATTTCGCAAGAGTTTTGCATGAATGTGATTACCGAATAAATTATCAGCTTTTTAACTGTTCACTGGTAAATATTGTTATTAGGTAACAATATTTACCAATTCCAAGTTGAACCCAAAAAGTTCATTTCAATGTCCATAGATGGAGCCAGCAGCAACGAGTTGAGTCAATTTCCTATTTTGGTTTAATCACAATCAAGATGAGAGGAAAATATTGTCTTAATTGTCAGTGGAAAATTTCATCTGATTTTTGAATCATTGAACGTCAACCAACTAGAAATATTGATGCGTAAATTACTTGCTAAATTAATAATTGGCTTATAATTGAACTCATAATGATAAATAATAAGTGCCTGATTACAGGTGAACTCACCGAATTGGCTTTGGCAGCAGTCAATTGTTTATTGAATATCAAAATTTCAAGTTTTTAGCCGATTGTTGAAATTAAAGTTGATTGGTTCCATTATGCATTGTTGACTAACATTAGATAAGCTGGTTAATGGCGATTATTGGAGAGATTTTCACGGTGAATTACATTGAATTACATGAATTCAAGCATCTTCAAGATTGCCATATTAATCTTGTAAATTCAGTGATTATCACATGGCTTCTTGAACGAATGATAATATAATAGACAAATTATGATTTCAATCAATCTAAACAAGAGCAATTTTGGTTTTAAATTTCAATTCAAAATACACTTTATTTATCAAACATTTGTTCACTTAACAAAGCATATAAATGTTATAACTGTACAAACAAGGACAGACGAAAATTAAATTAAATAAATAATTGAAGATTTGATGAGTTAAAATTATGAGAAATGCTATGAAAATACAAAAATTAATCAATTTGCAGATTTATCGAAAGCCCTGAGATAAGGAATTCTAATTGGAATTTTAAATGGAAATAAAGATGAATTGCTATCATTATTCAATTGTTGTTCAACTTTCACTGAATCTTGCTTAAACTTATTATTGAAAATATGAAGAGGCACAAAACTGTCTAACTTGATGTTATCATTGATAATTTTGAGAGATTCATAATAATCTTTAGCTGATGTTGTTGGCGTATCAACTTCATAAGTATTGTTAAACTTGGAATAATCAACTCTGTACTGTCCAGTGTCTTTCCGATAACCAATCATTTGTTCAAATCGATGGCCCCACAAGATTTCACAAGGTAAGTAAGAAGTTCGAGCTTGAATCGATTGCCCAGTCGATTCAATTGTACCTTCAAGAATAACAACAATCTCAAATCTTTCCCTTATCATAGCATCAGCTGACATTGAATAAAATGGTGAACAACTGTCAACTTCATGGACAATTGTCGCTGGCCAAACAAGGAATACATTTGAATCTGAATTGTCAAATTTAACATCAACTCTGTTATGATAATAAGGAATGACTTCGCCTTCTGAAGTGATCTTTCTATCAATGACCAAAGCACTGATGGAGGCACCAATGATGTGCGATCGATTCCTAACATCGCCAACTCTAAACATGAGACACAATTTACCATCTCGAAGGCATATACAAGCATTTCGACTAAACATTAAAGTCTGTGATCGTTTCTTTGGACGAGATAATTTGGCAAACACAAAGCCAACAACAAAACATTGGATCATGACTCCTGTAATTGATTGAACACACATAACAAAGATGGCTTCTGGACACTCTTCATTGGTATAACGACTTCCATATCCAATTGTATGTTGAGTTTCAACTGAAAATAAAAATGCAGTGGCAAATGTATCAACACCATTTACACATTTCCGTCTATCAGTTGAAGATGAACCATCTAAATCACCATGAGCATAAGCAATTAAATACCAAATAACAGCGAAACCCAACCAACTCAACAAGAAGCCCATACTAAAGACCAGAAGATTCCATCTCCATTGAATATCAACCATAGTTGTGAATGTATCTTGTAAATAGCGTTGAGACCTTTTCTCGACCCTTTCTTTGGACAAATTGACGCTTCCATTTTTAAGAACAACTCGCTTTTTTAATCGACCTGGAAATATCTTTGCTTTACCTTTCGATGAAACTTGATTGTTATTGTTGTTGTTAATGGTCGATGAATTTGTAAATGTATTTGTATACTCGGCATTGCCAAATGCATTTGTAGATTTAAAACGATAAGTTAAATTTTTTTCATATTCATTGGTCATCGGTGCTTGTGGAGTGATCGAATCACAATCGGTGGCATTTTTTATGTCAATTATTGTTGATGATGATAATAAACGTTTATCTGGTAAAGCCAAATCCCGCCATTTATCAGAATCAATTTCCATCTTTGCTTTTGATTAACACTTATAAACACTTGATCACAAATGATACAAATACTATGTTAACACATTATGATGAAACCATCAACAACTCAAACTGTTGTTCAGTCCTCTAAATACCTTGAAATGAAATCATTAAGAAAGTTAAATAATGGCTTTGCAAGGAGCCAGTTTAGAGGCAGAAAGGGTTGGTTTAATGAAAATCAAGTAATAAAGGTAAAGTTTCCAAATGAAATGTTTACTTCAAAGTTTTCATTTTTTCTCATCTTTTTCTTCTTCTTCTTCGTATCTTAATTGTTTGCTTTTCTATTGACTTATTAACTTTGTTATTAATTTGTTGATTATTATCGTAATTGTGCAACAAAAGTGTCCGAAATTATCTGAATTAAATCTTGCCTTGAGTAACTTCCGTCGATCCAATGAATGAAAACAAATAAGTCATTGACAATCGGCTTTTATGGATACATTTGGATTAACTTGAATCAACTTGAATCCTCTTCTCAATATCCTCAGTAATTGGACCTAATCTTAATTAAATTGTTCAAAGGTCAACAGCAAGTTAATCAGAAGGCAAAAATTGTTTCCAGTTTCATGAAAATTTACATTTTACTTTCCATTAAATGTTCAGTTGCAACTCAAATTACAAAAAGTCTGGTAACTCTGGGTAAAGAAATAACCAGAACCAAATGATTACAATTTAATGAAATTTAAATGGAAACTCTCTCGCAACTTTCCTTGATAATTAATTGTTAAATTTAATTCATTGTTTACCAACTATTATTAAACATGAAATGATTAGCTAAGCAATCAACTTAATAACTGGTGAAAGTGATCAACAAAATTCCACTAACCAAATATCAAACTACATTTTTGTGCAAACATTTAAATTTTAATGAAATGTGTAACCAATTTGAATCGGGACAACTCTCAGCATTTCATTTTGTAATATTTTACAGAAATTGAATCAATCCTTTTTGACTCAGTAATTTGATGATGTAGAGCAATGAATTTAAATCAAAATATATTAAATTTGCCATCGATAATTATTTCAGGATTTTAGTGCAGTTTCATGGCAACATTGGTTCGTGGCTTGTATTAGTTTGAAATTGTTAGTCAACAGAGAAAATTTTTCTCCTCAAAATAGCTCAAAATTTTGTGTAATTATGAGTTTCTCGAGTAGCCAGGAATAAATCATTTAATATAATCACTACCAAATCAAGATTATGTAAGCGGCTCATTGAAAGTCATAAACATGACGGGCAATGAGGTTGAGTCTTAGATTATAAAATGTACCACTAAATGCCTTTTCCCATTAATAAATATTCATTTTTTAGTCTGATTTTGATCACATTGGACTTATGTGATTTGGTAGTCTTTTTAGAAGGTAAGTTTTCACTGAAGAATTGGAATAGCCGCAGGTCTACAAGATTGGTCTGCTTAATCCTTAGACTGGGTTGAAATTTTCAGAAAGAATCTAAGATTTTCTGTCTCTTACCGTATATTCAGATGTCAGAGCTATTAGAGGTAAAACTGTCTGTGTTACATCAAATTGATTTTCTAGTAGTTGGTGAAAAGGTCAACAGTACTGACGATCTCATCGGTTACGTGCAATCATTGGATCATTGGTTTCTCGCCAAATGAAATGTATTGGGTTTGGGTTAAAACTTGGGTTTAATTGAACAAAATTTCAACCCGCAGCTTACATCAGACTCTCTAACTGCCTTGAACTTAACCAAACTTAAATTTTGAGTCTATGTTGATGATTTAGCTTCGAGAATAAAAAGCAAATCAAGAATTTGGATTTTTAAATTCAGATAAAATTAAAACTCGTGATTACAGATCACAAATCAAACAAAACGCTGAATAATCTTTGCGTTTAATCTAAAACAATGAGTCAACCAATGAAAAATAACAATCAAACATCTCTTAATGTAAATAACTCATAACATCAAAACAAGGCAAGAAATTGTTATCCATTTTCAATGTTAGACAGATCAACCTTTGACTCTTAAAGTTGACCAAAAATGCAGAAAAAATTCAATTAATTTTGTTCCAATTCAAGCTGATTTCAATGTAAACAGTCACATAAATTGAGTTTGAACCTGAATTTCATGGTAATTGAGATTAATCCAATTTTAAATTTTTAAATATTTCAAAGTGTAATCATCATTTCTCAATTCATCCTGTAAAACGATTTATCTTTAAATCTGAAAGCTAAACTTAATCAGGTTTGATGCAAGCAAAAGATATTAAAATAATTAGCGAAAAATGATCAAAACTTGATGAAAGGTTGATTTAACTTGATTAAAATTCTAACCAACAATCGAAACAAATGTTTTCATTGTTAATTCAATCAAAACAAAACGTGTAAACAGCAATTAAAGTGTAATGAAATGAAATGAACGGAAACACAATTAATCGTGCTTTTCATTGAATTCATGCTTTACCGATGTTTCCAATCATTCAAACCTTCAAACCCAATCAACCAATTGAAATGTAATCAAATTGATTATTAAAAACTTGGAGAAATAAAAATAATCTTGAAAAGGGAAAAGGGGAAAAAAGTTCAAGAATATTCCGAGTTATCTGCAAAAATGGGAAACTAAACATTTTGTTCATTGAAAGTTGATTAAGTCTTTTTGACCATTCAATTGACATTTCCAAATGAATTAATTGTGAGAAATGCAACTTTCTTCAAGGCAGTTAAACTGATCATCAAAATGATCTAATGATGCATAATAAAAGTGAAACATGTAATCATTAGAAATGTAAATTCATTTGTCAAACAACAATCAAGATTATCCATTTGAAAGCCATTCATTTAGCCATTTTCATTGAACACAATTACCTTCATTACTTTATTCATTTCTTCTTAACCCTTTAATCTTTACCATTTATTATTATTTTCTGGGTCAATGTCATTCAAATCATTTGATCAACCAAATTAACCTTTTTTTTCTTATTTTAAATTCTCGAAAACAAATTCTTGTAATCAAAAATATGATATTTCAGGTTAAATCAAGTGAAGATGATGAAAAGACTCTTATAAATCATTTGATAAGATAACCTGTTTAAGCTTGATTATCATCAATGAATGTGATCATTTGAGTGATTTATCCGATTCCATATCTTAATCCTTTTTCACTTCCGTGAAGTTAAACCGCAATTTAATTTAACATTTGATTTCTGATTTTTGACTCTTTTACACCATTTTTGGGTTTACAATATTTTCTGGTTTTTTTATTGTTTTTCATTGTTTAGAAGCATGTTTGGGTTGACATTGCCTTAAATGTGTCTATTCGTTCTGGTACAATATTCATTTCCTTCTGAGATTCATTGGGTTTAGAGACTGTCATCAAGTAAAATTGTTATCCTTTACTAGTCCAACTCAATGAACACCAATCTAAGATCAATTGTCTAAAACCATTTCATTTCTTATATCCTTTTGTCTACAATTTTTTTCCTTTTCAACGACTTTTCAAAATTTTTGATTAAAGTTTAATAACTAGCTAATCATTAGACCGAAGGACAACTTAATTGATTATCTGGGAATTTCTCGGGCAATAGAAGGGAATGAATGGCGAACGATTTTTTCCAAGAAAACCTGATGCTTTCGAAATGAGAATGATCTTAAAAATTGCGACAAAATTGTGATTTGCGCTGAAAAATGATGCTTAAGTTAGTTATCAAAATGGTTTTACATTTTTATTCAAAATCATATTGAAATTGATTGGAAAAAGCAAAATGAGCAAAATTGAGATTGAATCTAATTGATCTGATGCAAATCTAATTGTTGAAACTGATATTTATTGTTATTGAGAGTCAATGTTTGATTGAAAAAGTAAATCAAGACAATCTTGCATTGGAAATTATCCGCTGTTGCTAATTGACGAGAAAATATAGTTTAACGTTTAATTAGATTTACGGTTTAATCAAATGAATCATCTGACAGGGTTTGGAATGAAATGTTTAAAAGAAGCTCTCACTAATAAACAACCATTATTATAACAATAATGTGATAATTGAATGCTTGTAATAACTGTTAATGCAATAAAGAGACTGAATTACTTTATTGAAATATCAAATGATGAGATATTAAAATA
The DNA here is from genome assembly GCA_028476895.1 of Tetranychus truncatus. Classification (NCBI taxonomy): domain Eukaryota; kingdom Metazoa; phylum Arthropoda; class Arachnida; order Trombidiformes; family Tetranychidae; genus Tetranychus; species Tetranychus truncatus. The sequence continues at coordinate 8,214,875 of CM052061.1, forward strand.
AACGAGTTAAATGAAACATTTGATAGCACATTGACAAGTCTGGCCAAATGATGACAACTCTATCATTTAGAAATTCTTGTTTAATGGTAAATTGAATGTTTTCCTCAATTTAAATGCTCATTCCTTTGCATGCCAAGAGTCAATAGAAGTAGGATTTTGAGTAAATGCAAACAAAGAGTTAGGACAAACAAATATACAACTTAACCATTATCCTTGTCCAATCATCATATTGGCATATTAAGATACCTTAGGTTAAATCTTTGCCGATTACCTTTGATAGTCTTTGATATAAGATAATGTTTTCAGTTTGTTTGCCTCAACGTTATTTTGATGAGGAATAAGCAAATAATGTCGAGTGTTTAATCCAATTCTTTTCGTCAATTCGTATGATCAAATGGTTAAGATAACTTTATTGAGTTAACAATATTGCTTTGTAAAAATTGTTTTGTTTTTTGAGTTTTTTACCATTCTGATTATCATCTAAACCATTCCAATGATGAACAATACAATTGCTTTTGCTTCTTCTCTGCTCAAGATCAGTGTACATTCATTTTCCACCTCAGTTTGGATCATTTAACACCTTAGATTCGATCACTAAATAAGTGTATTCAATGCCTCTGAGAATTCCTTTGAAGGAATCAGTAATGATCAGAGAACCGGATTACTCGGTTTGACTCGGTTTGCATAAAATGAAGCGCTCAACGACGAAAAAGCAGTGTTTGTTAATGAACCTGGAAAATGTCAATATACTAAAATCTCGATGTCTTATTGGTTGTACAGCTTTTGCTTCTCGTGTGTTTGACCATCTAAAGCAGTTCTGCTTGGCGTCTGTGAGCGTTGTTTTTCATGTTATAATACTAGCAACTATAATTTATTTTGTTGTGCAGTAAACATTTCATTGAAAAGATTGAACATTGATTTTACTCGATTCATCAGATGATTCGTTGTTTCCTTTCATTTGCAGACAATTAAATATTATTTCCATGAACTTCAGAATGAAGAAGAAGAAGAAAAAAAAACAAAAGAATTAGTGGAAACTTGATGATAATCATTATTTCTATTGCTATTTTCATCGCCCTCGATAGCTATCAGCAATCAATTAACAGTAATAAGTTTGACGATTTACCTTCTTTACAACCAGCAAATCAAATAAATGTCCATGAATCCTGTGAATCAGCGTTTTTGAGTGACTGAAGCACAAGTAAAATGATCATAACTTTAATAATCTGAATGAGAGATGAAATTTTCTCAAAGAAAGAACAAAAAAACCAGATAAACTGGAGAGTAAAGAAGAAGCAAAAAAGCAGAGAGAAATGAAAATTCCATAAAATTGTATAGTAAAATCAGCGAAAGTGGAAATTTTCATCAGCAATCAACAGTGTAGACAAGAAGAAATGAAATGAAAATGCTTTTCACTTCTCAATTGCAAAATGGTAAAAATTGCAGGTAGAAGAAGAAGAAGAAGAAAGCAAATGATGATGATGATGAGAAACAGGGTGGGAGGAATTGAGTGATGATAGGAAAAGTGTTTCCATCAAATCGCAGTTTTACTTGTGAACATTAATCACTAAAGCTACTGAGAGTAGTTTACAATTAGCTGGTCAAGTAAACAAAGTGATTGAAGCAACACAATTCAAAGCCAACAGATAACTTTATTTACCTTTAAATGTTTTCAGTGCGAATTTTAAACGCTTTAATTAGTTGTTAAAGAGGGCCTTTCTCACCCTCTCTAATTGCTTTATATACATGGTATCTTGATATCTCCAAGAACTCAAGTTTACCAGCAAAGAATCTCATATTAATCTGATCTTAAGAGGTAATACAAAACTGGTAAACTAAACTTGATTACTTAGTTTGTGTAATTCACAGTGAACCTTGTCGAGGACGTTAAACAGTACTTGATATTGTTTCATTGGTGCCAGTCTTAACAGTTTCTATTGCTATTACCAACATTTAACTTCGTGATCATCATCGTCATCATCGTCTTCTTCATCATCAGCTATAATCTAGATAAAAAAAATTAGAGTATAATAACAAGTATTAATTGTTGCCCTAGCATGATGGAGACAGACAAAGATTGGAAAGATAATAACAATGCTGCAAATCGTTTATTATCATCATCAACTATAATTGACATAAAAAATGCCACCGATTGTGATTTAATTGCTACTCCACAATCAACAGTGACTACTGAATATGGTAAACAATTGACTTATCGTTTTAAATCTACAAATGCATTTGGCAATGCCGAGTATACAAATACATTTACAAATTCATCGACCATTAACAACAACAATAACAATCAAGTTTCATCAAGAGGTAAATCCAAGATATTTCCAGGTCGAATAAGAAAGCGTGTTGTCCTTAAAAATGGAAATGTCAATTTGTCCAAAGAAAGGGTCGAGAAAAGGTCTCAACGCTATTTACAAGATACATTCACAACTATGGTTGATATTCAATGGAGATGGAATCTTCTGGTCTTTAGTATGGGCTTCTTGTTGAGTTGGTTGGGTTTCGCTGTTATTTGGTATTTAATTGCTTATGCTCATGGTGATATTGATGGTTCCTCTTCTGGTTCCTCTTCTGGTTCCAGTTCGTCTCCTTCTTCCTCAGATAAACCTAAATGTGTAAATGGTGTTGACTCATTTTCCACTGCATTTTTATTTTCAATTGAAACTCAACATACAATTGGGTATGGAAGTCGTTATACCAATGAAGAGTGTCCAGAAGCCATCTTTGTTATGTGTGTTCAATCAATTACAGGAGTCATGATCCAATGTTTTGTTGTTGGCTTTGTGTTTGCCAAATTATCTCGTCCAAAGAAACGATCACAGACTTTAATGTTTAGTCGAAATGCTTGTATATGCCTTCGAGATGGTAAATTGTGTCTCATGTTTAGAGTTGGCGATGTTAGGAATCGATCGCACATCATTGGTGCCTCCATCAGTGCTTTGGTCATTGATAGAAAGATCACTTCAGAAGGCGAAGTCATTCCTTATTATCATAACAGAGTTGATGTTAAATTTGACAATTCAGATTCAAATGTATTCCTTGTTTGGCCAGCGACAATTGTCCATGAAGTTGACAGTTGTTCACCATTTTATTCAATGTCAGCTGATGCTATGATAAGGGAAAGATTTGAGATTGTTGTCATTCTTGAAGGTACAATTGAATCGACTGGGCAATCGATTCAAGCTCGAACTTCTTACTTACCTTGTGAAATCTTGTGGGGCCATCGATTTGAACAAATGATTGGTTATCGGAAAGACACTGGACAGTACAGAGTTGATTATTCCAAGTTTAACAATACTTATGAAATTGATACGCCAACATCATCAGCTAAAGATTATTATGAATATCAAAAGTTTGTCAACTCAACTTATAGTCGAGGCTTATTGCCGGTTGAAATGTTAACCGATACAAAGACTAAAGATGAAGATGTTAATACGTATTCACCTGATTCTGGCCTTTCTAATAATAGTTATGATTTACTTGCATATCCATTCCCAACAAGATCCGAATAAGCTCTATTTAGCAAATATAATTTTCCAAAATCAAAGTCGACTTTATTTCCAAGCTAATCAACTAATCTCATTGGATTGTTGGATTTATGATCTTAATCTTATGGGCATTTTCCCTTAAAATTATTTGACTATTTTGAATGATGCATTTTCTTATGTATTTTATAAGTATTTACTGTTGTATCTGCGATACTAGAGTTACTTTAAAATTGGAAACCGTAAATTGTGATGAACTTGATACGTAAATGTGTAAATAAATGTACAAAATTGAATAAAAACAATATAAATTAAAATATACTCGATTAATTGTTGTGAAATGTGAGAGTATAAAAAATAATCATTGTAATGATGATTGGGGAACAAAAGGACATTTCATTCACAACGTAAATATCAAACCTTGGAATAGTAAATCACTGAATCAATTGTTTTCAGTGATGAGTGTAAATTATTTCGATAGCTTCAGGGTAATATTATAGGAAAAAGTAAATGACAGTAATTTGTCATATTGTAAGGGAAATAAGGCTTAAAATGTAATCAAGTTGATCATCAAATATAAGTTAATTCAAGTTCATTTTAACCTTTTTTTGGGCATCTTGTGTTAATGTTACAGTTAGGTTGAAAGGATGTTGCATCAGAATTAAGGTAATCTTTTCGATAGAATATTTTAATCAGGATAATTTTGTTACTGAAAAATTTCCCCTTTTTTCAAAAGTTATTGTTTCTAGCAATTTGATTTTCTTGACTAAAAAATTAGACAAAACAAACAACGGAGTATTTTTAAGAAAAGTGTAAACTGAGAAGTTAGGTTTCAACCACAAATTGCATTTGCAGTGAAGAACAAAGTATCTGGTGAAAAGTAGAGAGAGAGAAAGAGTTGGAATTTCATACTGAATAATATTATTTATCACCTTGAAAGTTTCGATGATGTTTTCCATTTGGTGAAAAATTCCAAGTTACATTTAGATCATGACAAAAAATCAACTACTTTTAGTGATGTGCATGATAATTCAATTAGAAACATTGAATATGACATTATTAAATTTTTCAAACTTTACAGTTTCAATTTGATCACAATTTTAAAATTCTTTCGCTCAAGCGAACTTCAACTTATTAGCCCAATCTGTTTATCTCTATCCTCATTGCTTCCATCTTGTTCTTCTTCATCTCTTTCTGATTTTTGTTTTGTATGAACGGCTCACATGATATATTAATTGTTTTATAGACACAATCGATTTCACTTGTTCTTGATGGTGATGACAGATTCTTGATATTTTTCCATTGAATTTTCGATATGCTCTCCAATAGATTTTTTTGATATCTTCCATCACTTTAAATTTAACTTGTTCGTTATGCTGATGGATGTTGATGATGTGAAGATGATGAACTTGATGATTGTTGCGATGACAGTTGATTTGACGATGAAGCTCTTGTATCTTCGGATGGTTTTAACTCTCTAATCTGTTTGATCAAATATGCTTTCTCATCATTGAACTGTTCATCATCAGCTCTATCAGTTTGAAATTTAGTGAGAAAGTCGACAAGCTTCTCTTTATTACGTAGAAGGATATCTAGAATAGGCTTTGGTTTATTAGGATTAGCGACAAATACTTTAAAAACGTGAAAAGCTTCGAATTGTATATTCCTTGATCGATCTTTCAACAATGTCATCATTAACTTGAGGTTATCCTGGTTGCTTATATATTTTGTCATTACAGTAAAGTTGTGACGATCCAACAAAAGTTCACCTAAAAGCTTTAACGATTGACGCTTGGTAACATAATTTCCAGAGTTTAATAAATTTTGATATTCACTGAAGAAATTGTCATAATTGGCTTCGAGAAATTCGGATGAAAGTATTTTATGCCGAGTCAATAACTCTTTGAATGTGGAGAAGGCATCAGAGGCAATATCAAAAGTCGAGACTTCAACATACAAGAAGAAATTATAAAAATCTGGTGAATAAAGCATAATCTTGGCCAATGCTTCGTATCGAGCACATTCACGTAACATTGATCCACTGTTCAGAGCAATATCGTGTTTTTCATATCCTTTCATTAAAGTATAAAGAATTTCTGGTTTGGTACAGATATATTCCACTGTTGGACATCTTGTTCCTGTATGGATAAGAAAAATAAGATCAATATAAGATGAACAAAAATTTTCAGATAAAAATAACAAACATTATTGACATCAAGTGTATTATTCTTTCGCTCTTTCTTTTACTCTATCACATATTAAATTCTTCTCTCATTAAATGATCAGCTAAAGCTTATATCTAATAACTTACAATAACATCTTAGCCTTGACACTTAATTATGTTTAAAGATACTCAAGGTGGAATCAATTTTTACAATCAAATAAAGCTTCTTTCCCTCTTACTCTTTGAATGGAAGTCAACGCTCAATTCAAACACTAAATCCTAAAGATGATATAAAAAGGATACAAAAGAAAGGAAGGAAACCGGCAAACCAAGCTGTTTAATTAATTCAACTTACCTATTTGACGTCGTAGAATATTATTGAATATTTGGGCAACATCTTTCTTAGCTTCAAACTCAATCCGCGATAGATTATTGATCAACATTAACAAAAGATTAGAGTTGTATAATTCTTGGGCCAATTGAGCAACAGCTATATCTATTTGAGGCTCATTATCACCGCTTCCGTAAAGGAGATTTTTTATCGAAACCAAATTTTTACTCAGATCCTCTGTTGCCTTTTCAGCTTTTTTATCTCCTTTCTCGACAGCAATCAGCGCTTCTTGAACTGATTTGATCAGCTCAAATGGGTTCTTGTGGCTTTTTCCAAATAAAGGCATTACAGAAACTTTGCAGTATTAATTAAAACAGAAAAAAATTAGGTAATCAAAACATGACAAAATAAACAAAACTCAACTCAAAACGATTTTGTTTGCCCTGAAAAAAATGAATACACAATAAATAAAATAAAATAGATGGCAGTGCAATCGAGAGGTTTAAGAATTGGTACAAAATTTGAAAAATTGAAATTACATGTGTATTCTGAAAATTAAAAATTATTTGCTATTTATGATTAATCTGGATTTACTTATTCATCTCTCAACAGACTTTTATTCATTATTTGCTAATTTGTGCCATGCCACCTAATAAAAGTAAAATAAGTCGCGGTGATGCTCTCAAAAAGGTTTATTCAAACCGTATTCAAAAGGCTTATGAGACAAGTGACCATCTCAACTTAATTGACCAACAATTATGTACTCGTTCAAGTGGCTATTCCTTAAAGTTATATCGTTCAACTGAAATAGACAAAGAATATTTTGAATGGATGATTAATCTAATTCAAACAAATATGGAAAATTATTATAAAACATGTGCCTGGGGTTGGAACAAGAGCCAGAAAGAGAAAGAATTAAAACATTCAAAAGCCATGATCCTCATTGCTATCAATTCAGAGAACAACAAACCAGTTGGATTTACTCATTTCCGTTTCGATTATGATGAAGACGGTGCTCGAGGTGTAATCTATTGCTATGAACTTCAAATTGAGGCGGACTATCAGCGTAAAGGATTGGGTACTTGGTTAATGGATGTTTTATCGGCGTTCTGCATAAAATTTGAATTCCCTAAATTGATGTTAACTTGTCTAAAACATGATCGTCAAGCAATGAATTTTTATCGTAATAATCTTGAATTCATGATTGACCGTCGATCACCATCTAAATGCGGAGAGAACACCTGTTATGAAATTTTAAGTAAAAAGATATTACCATCTTAACACGAAATGTTCATCCATCATTTGTATACAAAAACCTTTGTACTTCTCATAGCATCATTCAAACAGAGACAATCCATCAGCCAACTAGCAATTGTAATATTGGAGACAAAACATGCTCTAAAATTTTTTTAAATAAATTGCATAATTAAGCAAATCAGCCTCAGACTTTGACGTTTTTAAATAACTGAAGTCATAGCAAGTTCAACATTATATGCAAGTGTCTTCCTATGTTAACTCTTCAACATCTCCTTGTGCTTTCACTGATTCAAACACTTGATCTGTATAAAATCAGCATCAGCATGTACCTGGTCTAAGGTAGCTCCTAAAGTTTTAAAACATCGCGATTCAATTCCTCATCAAGACCTAATTTTTGATTTTTAAACGATTGATGCTTCTGGCCTTCAATTACTTCTACTTCTACATTTCTGTATATTTAGAAGTTCACGTTAAAGAGATATTTGATCGATATAACCAATATAAATTTATTAAATTTTTACAGTAAAATATAACAAACAAATTTATTGAAATTCATGAGTTCTATTCCTAATAACAGCTGAAACTGAGCTACACGGTAGGAAACTTTTTTCAGTAATTATCATAGTAATAAAACTTGGAGGAGTCAAATCATAGGAAAGGCTAAGCACATTAACCTTTTTCTCATTTTTTTGGATTTCATCTTGTTTACTTTTATTTCCTTTTGAATTTTTCGATTTTCCTGTGTTACCATAATTAAAGAAATCTTCAGTCGGACCTGAAATTGTTTTAAGAATAATCAGTTACGTACAATTTAAAGAGTATCAAAATATTTACCTGATTTACTTAAAGCAAAAGAGTCCAGGATTGCTTTCTCAGAAAACTTGAATGTTTCACAGCATACTAAAACTGGAACATTGAACGAATTTGCGACTAAAGCTATTTGAGCACTGCCAATGCTTGCCATAGCGTACCCATTAGCCAACATGGCATGAGCACCAAGAAAAACTTTGGTTACCTGGTGGAAAGTATAAATTGGAATTAATTAATACCGAGTCTAGCTTTATTATGTAAACTTACTTTGTTCATTACATGGGCAATCGCATTTATTTGAATGTAAGTGGTTTTAACGCCCCGAGAAACTAGATACTTCATCAGATCTTTTCCAACCATTCTTGGTTTTGCATCAACGACGATAACATGGAAATTTTTGCCATCCATGAAAGCTTTTAATAAAATATTTTTTACTAAAAGAGGGTTTCCATAAGTTAAAATAACTTCCCCATCATGGTCAATTTTTTTTGCTCCTTCCTTTGTTATGGCTTTGACTGCTAATTCAATTTCTTTTGTCATAAATCCTTCTACCAAACTCTTCATCTGCTTTCTTGCTATTTCTTCAGGAACAGTGGATGAAATTTTGGTAAGATTTAACTTGATGAATGCAATTCCATTTACCATACTAACTGAAAGTGGTCGACATTGATTAAGAAATTTGACAGCGGAATTCAATGCCGCCTGAAAACTGCGAACGAAGTCTTTATTTTCGGGGGTAACATGGTCATGGATCATTTGTTTAATAGCAATTAACATCGATAAACAGCGCTGTGTTGATCCAGTGATGCTTCCTGCACTCATTCTGAGTCCAACTTTAAATAATAGAGGATGATAAGGTTGTAAAAATAATTTTGGTGCCAGATGAGCAACAGCAATATCAGGCTCGTTATCATCACCTCCATGAGGACTTTTCGTTTTTATTTCTTTTGGTTCTTTTTTATTAACATTCTCTGTTGCCTTTTCGGCCTTTTTAGATACTTTCTTTTCGATAGCCATCTAAAATCAAATGGATTCACAGAAACTTTGCAGTATTAATTTAAACAGAAAAAATTAGATCAAAACATACCAAAATAAACAAACCTTACTCAAAAAAATGATTTTGTTTGCATTGACAAAACAGTGCATAAAATAAAATAGATGGCAGTGCAATCGAGAGATTTACGAATCGGTACAAAATTTGAAAAACTGATATTATGCTGGAAGTTGCTAATTATTTGCTAAATAGTAACTAATATTTTTAACTAAATTTAAAGAACTAAAAAGAATGGTGAATAAAAATTTATAGGGATCGATACCTGGTCTTCTCACGGGTCTTGTTCATCTTTATCTTTATCGACTTCACCAGAAACAAGGTATTCTTGGTGTAGATCGAGTCATTCAATATGCATTAATGAAATGGTTTGATCACCAAATCATGTGCATCAAAGTCTAGTGACCAAAGTTTGATTTTTTTCTAAAGAATTAAGTAAAATTTGTTTATTACAATAAGACAATTATTAGATACTTAGTGTTCAATCGTTAATTCAAACAAATGAAAACGATACAAACGAGAACTGAATAAAACTCTTATTTATGGCCAGAGAAAGCAAAACTCTGCTCTTCGGAACTTTTTTAATCAATGTACCGTTACCCATTTAAGAGAAGGCATTGATAAATTGCTAGAAAAATGGCGGAAGGTCATCAATTGTGGTTACTTTGACGATTAAAATTGTTTGAGTTAATTAAAATTGAATATCAAATTACAATATGCTTAGAGCCTATGAACTTTTATGGAGATAAGAAAGATTACCCTGGCTAAAGCCAACTCTGATAATTGCTTAGGATATTAAAGATAAGAAATGACGAAAGGTTCTTACTCCTATGTAAAATTCAAATTATTTTTTTTACTCAAGTTAATTTATCTCTTAAACTGTAATGCACGTCAAAGCCTTTTCTTTAAAATTACCTAATTTGATAAGAAGGTTTTTAATTTTAATCACTTTTCTTTTCCTAGTTTTTTTGTTTTACCGTAAGGCTGATTTAAGATTATATCAAACTAAATTATCACACCCCGTTTTTTATACTAATAAGTCTGTTTCTACTGTTGATGGTTTACCAGTGATATTGCTTTGGAATGATTATTTTGGCGATTCAAGTTGGCTTGGCCTTGCGGAAACAATTTTACCATGTGGATGTTTAATTACTCGTGACCCAGCTTTATTACCACAGGCAAAAATTGTAATATTCAATTGGAGAAGCTTCGATGCAAATGATCTTCCAACCAAATATGCTGGTCAAATATGGATATGGCATCATCTTGAATCTCCAACTTATACTAAAAGACGCCAACTATTGGAACAATTTCAGGAGCATATTGATTGTTGGGCAACATATCGTCAAGATTCTGATTTTGTATTAGATTATGGACGATTTGAAAGATTGACCGAGCCTAGGAAAGTGCAGAAAGTGAATGTTTCAAGTAAAAAAAAGTACATTGCTTGGATGGTTTCACATTGTGGAGCTGCAAGTGGTCGAGATGAGTTTGTTGAACAATTATCCAAGTATATTCCCGTTGATATTTATGGCCAATGTGGAAAGCTTCGATGTTTGGATTATAGTGCTCACAATAACCAAGATTGTTGGAAGATGATTGCCTCTGATTATAAATTTTATCTCTCTTTTGAAAACTCCATTTGTGATGATTATTTTACAGAGAAGGTGATAAAACCACTTGATGAATATGTCATTCCATTGGTATTGGGTGGAGCCGATTATGATAGATTGTTACCCAATAATTCAGTTATAAATGTTCGCAATTTTGGTTCAGTTCGATATTTAGCCATGTTTTTACGTTCGCTGGCTAAGGATGAAGAGAGGTACAATTCGTATTTCGCATGGAAAGCTAATTATTCTGCAGTCTTGAGGATTCCAAATCTCTATAAAGATATTATGTGTGATATTTGCTCGGAAATTAAAGGCGAAAATTTCGCGAAATCTTGTCGAGGACAAAATGAAAATCTTGTAAATTGGTGGTTCAATGATTCAGTTTGCCAGAATTCAGCATTTAGAGGATGAAACTTTTTTAACTTATTAAATTAAATATTTAAAGACAGAAGATTTGGCTGTGCCTTTATTTAAACCATTATACAGCTAGTCATTGATGGAACTCACTCGCGACATCTATTTTTCCCTGGTAACACTCAAACAGTTTTCGCAGTTTCTGGAATCAAGAAATCACACAAGCTCATCTTTAGCTGAATGTGTTGGCTTTGTTGGTTAAGAAAGATCAACTTAGACAATTGATTGCTGAACGAAATCAAGAAAAGATCCGTGTTCTTGAGGAATCACTTCGTGTTTTGGCTAAAAAACATCACGAGTTTGAGTATTCATTGATGCAGTCCACTGTTGCTCAAGGGTCTCGATTAACATCTTCAGAAATCGATGCTGACGAATATTACGATGCTGTCGGTGAAGATGACGATCTTTCAATAATTGAACATACAGCGCACACTTTAGTCGCTAGTCATTCCAGCTCTGTCCAGAAATCATGTGAAAATGGTGATACTATTGAAGAACCAAAGCTTTTGTTGCAGCATCAGATAAACCCTTACAAGATCTCAGTAAACGTCCCACCAATGAAAAAGAAAATTCATCTTTAAATGGTCCAACCACCCCATTATTAGAAACTTCACCAACTGAATCACCGATAACAGATATAGCAAAGTTTTTACCACCCATGTCATCATCATCAGTGATACCCGTTGGCGATATTTAGCAATGAATGAGAAAGGCACATAAATTTTTATTTTAATGAATATTTTATTCAGAAACGTTGACCACAATTTTTTTAAGTGTTTTTTGAATTAAACTAACTTTAGCTTAGTGAAATTCAGCTTTTGTAAATACATTTTGTATTCCCTTTATTTACTCATCTCAGGTTAATTCCTCCAAATCATGTACATTTGTATATTTGATGAGCAGATTGTTCTGACTTCAATCCAAACTCATAAGATTGTTCAAAACTACAGTCACTTAAAAATCCACTCACTTGGCTATCTGGTTCAAGGCATCTTTCCGTTTCATTATTGCCATTCTTGTAATTCAAGACTTACAAGACTTGTACCTATTTTTATTGAAGTAACGTTTAGGTCACTAGACATGTTCGCTGGAGAGCGAACTAAAAGATGTACCTTATACATGTGCTTACATGTGCTGTGAAGTAAAAGGAAATCTAGTAGTAATGATGTAGATCAGGTGAGAGGATTATTTAACTTTCTGAATTGATTGTACCCTAAGAGTAAGGTAACTTTTGAATTTGGCGATTTTCCTGTGTTACCATAATTAAAGAAATCTTCAGTCGGACCTGAAATTATTTTAAGAATAATCAGTTACGTACAATTTAAAGAGTATCAAAATATTTACCTGATTTAGTTAAAGCAAAAGAGTCCAGGATTGCTTTCTCAGAAAACTTGAATGTTTCACAGCATACTAAAACTGGAACATTGAACGAATTTGCGACTAAGGCTATTTGAGCACTGCCAATGCTTGCCATAGCGTACCCATTAGCCAACATTAAAAATTAGAGCCATAAAATTCAATGATGAATAATCAAAAATTTTGACTACTGATTTATGAGCGATTTAACTGTATTCGCAAATACATTGACTTGTCTCTTATTTTCTGTTTTCTGTTGTTAATATCGCTTTCTGATCTTCCTTCAAGATCACAATCTGAAATGTTTACTCGAAATCGAATTGGAATTAAGAAACAAAAGAATCTGATTAGTTGTACGATGAAGATAGAGATGAAGTTTGAAGTGGAAATAAAACTCTTATTGATTAAACATGAAAGTTGACAAATGAAACAAACAGAAAAATAAGTTGCAGAAAAGACCAAAATGATTTGAAACAAGTTAAGGATATTTGTGAGCAAATGTTAGTCCCCAAACCCGTATTTTCTCGCCAGATGGCGATGTTAAAAAAGTATTTTTACATAACCATAGGTGAAGCACTCTGGAGTGCAGCGAAAGTTCGTGCGGATGGGAGGAATGAAAATTGACAAAACATCGTCAAAATGAATTTTTAAAAGTGAATCACAAACGAACCAAAATCGGTCTTTAAGCAGAAATGTGATTTATGATCACATAAGCAGATAAATTAGATCACCTACATACATCGGTTTAAATGCGGCGCACAGAAAATGTATACAATTTCAAATATTTTCCACACTAAAAATTTATTCTTATATGCTAATATTTAAAGCAAACTTTCTCTTTTGATAAGTTTACCAATTATTCAAAAACCATTTCGAATGCATATAATAATATTTTTTTTAACTAAATCTCAATCCAGCTATGAAAACTAATCTAATTGTAACTATAATTCAATCAAACTCTGCTGAAATAACCTCTGTTCTAAGTCTCACTAAGCAACACTACTTAAGTCAGAGAGTAACAGCAGAGTTTCATTTTTAGCAAATCTATCTAGACATGATGATATTGTTACACGCACAATCAAAAAGGGAGAATAAGTTTAAGTGAAAGGTTTATTTATTCAAAGAAAGAGGTAACTAAGCCAAGACTCAAGTCATCACTCACTTAACATGAGCAATATAGAGGAGGCAACGAAAATATAATCCTCGTTGAGGTAAATGAGTCTTCGTTGAGTACAACAATTCCCTCCACTAACAAAAAGAAGAAACTGGCCTGTTTCATTTCACTTTTACAATTTTCTTTTGCTTATGTTACCAAATTTATATTTGACTCAGGACTAGCTGGTACAGTTGCTACAGTTTTTCTTTTTCTTTGATTATTGCAACATTCAATCATTATTCAAGTTCTTTTATATTTAACATCGCACCTAAAAGGAAATTCTCAAAAAGTGTTCCACCCGCAGCTAGGAGTTCAAACAATACAAAGAAGTCAGCAACAGCAGTGGCTTGTAATGGTTCATATCCCTTCTCGACAATAATCGATATCATGTATGGCCCAAATAATGTGCCTCAAGCCTTCCACAGTGGGAACCAACTTGGGTACCTCTATCAGCTTTGGATTTCGATGACGCTATCTGTAGCTTAAATTGTAACATAAGGATCGTCAATGTTATCTGTAGTTTAAATTTTTCCATACGGATCGTCAATAATATCTGTAATTTTAGTTTTAGTAGCATAAGAATCGTCAATGATTTCTGGAGTTTAACTTATTTCATTGGGATCGTCGATGGTATCCGTAGTTTAAATTGTAGTAGCATAAGGATCGTCAATGATATCTGTAGTTTTAGTTTTAGTAGCATAAGAATCGTCAATGATTTCTGGAGTTTAACTTATTTCATTGGGATCGTCCATGGTATCCGTAGTTTAAATTGTAGTAGCATAAGGATCGTCAATAATATCTGTAGTTTTAGTTTTAGTAGCATAAGGATCGTCAATGATTTCTGGAGTTTAACTTATTTCATTGGGATCGTCGATGGTATCCGTAGTTTAAATTGTAGTAGCATAAGGATCGTCAATAATATCTGTAGTTTTAGTTTTAGTAGCATAAGGATCGTCAATGATTTCTGGAGTTTAACTTATTTCATTGGGATCGTCGATGGTATCCGTAGTTTAAATTGTAGTAGCATAAGGATCGTCAATAATATCTGTAGTTTTAGTTTTAGTAGCATAAGGATCGTCAATGATTTCTGGAGTTTAACTTATTTCATTGGGATCGTCAATAATATCTGTAGTTTTAGTTTTAGTAGCATAAGGATCGTCAATGATTTCTGGAGTTTAACTTATTTCATTGGGATCGTCGATGGTATCCGTAGTTTAAATTGTAGTAGCATAAGGATCGTCAATAAGATCTGGAGTTTTAGTTTTAGTAGCATAAGGATCGTCAATGATTTCTGTAATTTAAATTGCTTCATACGGATCGTCAATGATATCTCTAGCTTAAATTGTTCCATACGGATCGTCAATGGTATCTGTAATTTAAATTGCTTCATACGGATCGTCAATGATATCTCTAGCTTAAATTGTTCCATACGGATCGTCAATGATATCTGTAATTTAAATTGCTTCATACGGATCGTCAATGATATCTCTAGCTTAAATTGTTCCATACGGATCGTCAATGATATCTGTAGTTTAAATTGTAGTAGCATAAGGATCGTCAATTATACCTAAGATTTAATTCTCATCATCATTCGGATAATCAATGGTATTTATGCTTACGTGTTATCTTGTAGTATTTCAGTATGAATATAAATGACTATTGACGATCCAAATGGTGTTTTAATAGTTAAATGACAAATATCATTGACGATCCTTATGTCAATCTCTTACATCGCATTAGTACGTAATGTTAGATTTAGATAGAGCCTATCTCAATTGATAAAGTATTCAATTTTTGATTTGATTGGTGACCAGAAAGACTTATCAGCTGAAAATTGAACAAATTCAGATTAAAATATAATTATCAAACTAATTTTCCTCTAATTTTCATAATTTCTTGATTATAACTTTTTATGTCAATTGTGACTGTTAAATGAAACAACGTTAAATAAAACAAAATAACAACTTTATTTAATGATTTTGCTTAACCAACAGTGATGTAAACTCTTTATCTCATCTTAATCTTACTTTTCTAAATTTATCTTTAATAGCTGTGTTATCAACATTGTTTTGATTTTTAGTACATAGAAGCCTACACTTATCTCAAAAAGATTACAAACTAAATATATAATAACCCCTAAGCCCCTACGGGTCTGGGGAGAATAACCCCTAAGCCCCTACGGGTCTGGGGAGAAACACAGCAGAAAAGTGAGAAATGAGAATCAGATAGATGATGAAGATTGAAGATAGAAAGAAAGGGAAAAAATGATGAAGTAGAGTTGAGAGTTTAAAGTAGAGTGAAGGAGAAAGCTGAGTTTTGATGATTAATTGAGTAAAACCAGAATTTAAAAGTCAGAATTTGTAAGTCAAAAGCTCAATAAATCTAAAAGTAGCGATCAATAATTGAACCAAAAAAGATTTCACTGTCGATATTGAAGATTGGTTTGATATTTAATGAATAAATGAATAATGGTTTGAGTTTAGCTGTAAGATTGTTCAAAATTATGGTCACTTAAAAGTCCACTCACTTGGCTATCTGGTTCAAGATATGTTTCCGATTTATTAATGCCATTCTTGTAATACAAGACTTTCAAGACTTGTAAACCCAAACAAAAACCTTACGCATGCTCAACGCTTTTCTTTATTATTACCAGTGTTCTTTATCAGTGTTTTTTTGAATTAATGAATAAATTTATCGACACCATCCTGCGTCGATGGGTATTTTTTGTGTCTATGTTCAGTAAACTATCTCTTCTTGCCTTCTACCTGTAGTTTTGCTCACTCGTAATCCTTAATCAATATGTGTTTCTAATGGTATGCTAAAAATCACATGACAAATTCTGGTTGAAATGTAAACAATAACAACATCTGATAGTCATTTATTGTTTTCATCCAACTTACCAAGGTTTTTGTACTCAACTGAGTCAGTTTATTTCTTTTTTTAATTGTGCTCATTGGTTAATCCGAAAATAATTTAAAATCTACTTTCAAATTACAGTTGAATATATTGGTGAGTATTTTAAAAAAGCGATGAGACCATTTTTATTTTGATTAGATGATATAACTGTTGTTGGATATGATGACTATAAATTTTTAAGCCTAAGCCAATCTGTGGGGCTTTTGTCACTTTGTTTAATTTTGTCCTCTTATCCTTTCTTTTGTTTTAACATTTCCGTTTAGATTTCACTTATGTTACTGTGTTTTTATGTAAAATAGTGCTTAACGCCATATTTCTTTTCTCTAATTGAGAATAAAAACAACAAAGGCCTAATCCAGCTCTTCCTTCACCATGGAGGCAACATTGAGAGCTTTCTTGAATATTTTCCCCGAGAAAATGAAAAAACGTACTATATGGTACCTATTCGATCGTTATTTGGGACATTTTCTTCGGGAAAAATTAACACTTGACCAATTATCCATTGATCTGATTGGTGGTAAAGGATGCAGTAACGAATTGCATCTCGATGTAGACTCTCTCAATGAAGAACTGTCGTTTTTACCAGTCAAATTCGTAGATGGTTGTTTCATTGACGAAATATCTGTCTATATTCCATGGTCTTCTCTGCTGACTGAGTCTTGTTCACTTCAAATCAAGGGTGCTAGATTTATCTGTCAGCTTGCTGATCAGCCTGACAACAAAAGTATAATAACATCTGACTACTTGAGTCGATCTATCATGAGTAGTTCATTGCAACTTGCTGAGGAAATTGTGCATGAAAACCAAGAAGAAAAATTCGAAGGATTGGAAATTTTCGCTCACCTTATAGACTCAGTTTTACGTCGCGTTGAACTGGTCGTATTGAACACCTCATTTATTTTGCGTAGTAAACGCAAACAACTGAGAAACCCAGCATCCGAGGAAGATGAATATTGTTATTTAGAAATCAGAGTCAGAACATTAAAGTGCGAAGAAAATGGAACTGAGGATGATAATAATGCAGAAAAGGATGATGTTAAAAATGCTCCCAAAATCATAACCAAGAAATTGACCATCGAAGATATTGAAATTTTTCTCGACAATGATAAAATCTGTACGTTAGCAGACAGGCACGTGATGGAAGTTAACGTTCGCGATTCCCGATGTGATATTCAAGTTTATCTTGCCTCAATATTAACTGCTGTTCTCGAAAAGAAACATATAAATGAGCTTATCAACATGGCAAGTAATAAAGAATGCAGTCAAAACGACATTTTCAAAAATAAAGGTGATAAGATTTTGTCATCTCTTGACTATGCAAGAATTGAGCACCAACTCCAATCGGATTCTACCAAGCTCAAGCCTGGCCCATCGAGACATAACTTGAATGCTACCCTTTTGGGTACTGAAGAGACTTCTAATGCATGGACAACCTCAGGTGATGCTCCTAAATCTTGTGATAACAGTTTTTTGCCCATTGATTATTCTAATCACTCCAGGAATGGACCAAAAACCTCAACTGAAAAAAAAGAACCGCAAAAAAGTGAAGTGAAGTCTTTCAACTGTGCAATAAAGCTTCCTGGCTTAGCACTTTGCTTAGTTGATTCCAGTTACTCAGGAAATGCTACACAGATAGACGCAAAAGCGAAAACTTTAGTTGAAGTGAATGCTGCCTTGGATGAACTTATTACTTGTGATCATCTCAGATTCACCACTGTACCTATCCAAATCGAGATAGGATCTTCTGGCTGCAAAATAGTTTCGGGTGATATCTGGGTTGCTGAGAAAAACCAAAGAGGATTGTGTCCTTACATTTGGACAGAGCCAAAGATCGAGATTGAAAATGATCAACCGCAACCGCAACCGCAAATACCAAGGCCAAAATCTCCGAAAGTCGAAAAAATTAGCTTTCAATGTTTAATAGACGGTGAAAAATTGGAACTTAGATCAAGAAATGTAACAAATTGTATAGTTGATCCTACAATATTGGAACGCATAGATAAGTATTTTCCACAGGTTTCAGATGGCTCTGGTTCATCTGATTTCATCATTTCAGTCATGTGTCCAGAAATCAGAGGAAAATTATTAATACCCATTGCTGATTTGAGGAAAGAGGAAAAGTCTGTTCCCTCTGAGTTAAGACCATTCTGGCTTGAATTCGAAGGATCTGATTTTAAATTCACTACCAACATGTCTTGCTATGATATGGCTATGAACCAATTCATTCTTGGTTTAGCAGATTTGCACGGATCCAAGGAAATTGGTAGAATGACCACTGAAGGATCAACACCTATTCGATTGAGTATAAAACGCGGTGCTGATACTTCATCCATAATTGAATCTGAAGTTATTCAAACTGTGTTGGAAACAGCTACCATGACAGAATCTATTTTTATATGCACCACTGCTAACACCAAACTCAATGCCCCCTTCCAAACCAGAACTCCAATAGTCCAACATAAACAAGAAGAAGATGCTAAAACCTTGCTCCCTAACAACCTCACTAACTCTCAATCCTACTTCGAAACTTGCAAATCTTTTACTCAATTGCAGGTTGATCTAAGCGCCGATAATGTCGACATTTTCATTGAAACCAAAGAGCAAATAGATTTACTTTACAATGCTCTTGGAAATGATCTTGTTTTATGGACTCCAAATCGCGATCCAAATAGATGTCGAAAAGACCGTCCAGTTGGTTGTAAGTATCAGAGCTACTTTTCATGCAAATCAGGGATGACTGATTCAATTGATTCTGAATCGTCCTTTCATTCAGTCGAAGGATCATCTGCCAATCAAAGCTTTCATAATTTGGTTACATGTTTACTTCGATGTGATACTCTCAATGTTGCTATTGGTGACCATGCAATCATCAGCCAAAACGTCTTTATCGGTTTATCCTTTGGGTTACAAGATGATACTTCGAATATTGTTTCTGTCCATGGATCTGGAGTTTCCTGGTCCTTCAATAGCGATACAGTCATCTCAAGCAACCATTTCTGTAATAAATCAAGTTCACTTGACCTTACTTTTGAAATCAACACAAAGGATTTGCCCGTTTCCAAAAAGATCAAAGTTGCCATACAGTTATCTGAAGCTATCCTCTTCAAGACATCACCAGATATATTCATTGATTTCTGGAACTATGTTAACGTTACCAATGAACCAGTTCTTGGATATACTCCTCCAAAGATTCTAACTGAACTACACGTTAGTGTAACAAACGGAGCCATTTCTTATGGAAGTGATAACTTTCCACCTCCGCCTCGACCTGTTCTCGTTACGTTTGATGGTATTTGTGTAACAGCTATGGTAGTCGAAGATACAAGTGACACATTAATGCGATTTATTATTGAAGAAGCCGCCTTCTATTTCAAAAAGAATAGTTTATCTTCAAAGTGCCTCAGAAATTATGTTTGTGTTATTGATTCTGGTCTAATCGACATGCATTTGAAATTAAGTGAAAACGACAAAATTGAGTTCAGAGCTGTGAATAATATTATTAATGTCCGAGCTTGTAATGATTCACTCGCAGCTTTGTGTCGATTAATAATTAATCTCATCAACCAAAACAGTGATTCTAAGAGTGATGACGATTTGCCAAGTTATGCAAAGGCTGTTGGTTCATCAATGCGAAAAGGCTCAAATGCCGAACTATTAAAAGAAGTTTTAAATGAGCTTGGTAACAATCCGATGGCTCTTGATCAACAGAGACCTCCCGAATATAAAGAGGCAGAAGAACGTAAGAAAGATGGAGAAATCACTAAAAAGAAGGAAGGAGGCAAGAAAAAAGATGGAGGAAGAAAAAAGAGGGAGGAAGACAAAAAGAAGGATGATGCACGAAAAAAGGATGGAGACAAGAAAAAAGAGAAAAAAGTCAAAGAAGACGATAAACTCGAGAAGCTCGAAAGATACCAAGACAGAATCACGGCTACTGTTGATTATGATGGACCAAGTACAAGTTCAGCAACAGGCCTTAAAAAAGGAGAAATGACTGATTCTGGTTTTTGGTTACTGGGCGATGATGACATTGGAGCAGGAATCAAAGCTACTGATGAACCTATTGTTCGAGTATTGACTAAAGAAACTATCATCATGCTTGATAACACGCTAAGTGTCGGTACAAAGAAGACTGCATCTGAAGAGAAAAAATTTATTGTTGCTCGATATTGTCTAGAAGAGATGAGCTTATTAATAAGTATCTATGGTGGTCGAGATTTTGAAGATAACCATGGAGGTGAAGATGATTCTGATGAAGAAGAAGAAGAGAAGAAAGTTGGGTTGGATTCAGATTATCGGATTAAACGTGAGACTAAGGTTCACTTTGCTAATGATGAGTCTAATGCATTACATCTTTGGGAGAGTATCAATTTGGAAGAAGGCTCTGATATTGGACAACCAACTTGTTCTAGACCTACTATTGGCAACCATAGTAGCAAATCAATGGGAGGAAGATTACGCAAAAATAATATCTGTGTTCAACTTCATCTGTACAAAATTAAGTCAACCTTTGACAAATTTAATGACTCTTGTCCGACTTCATGGAAATTCTCATTCGATGTTAAAAACATAGAAATTCGTGATCGTCTAAATGTCTCTAATATCAACAAAATGTTATATGAATATATTTCAGAAAATATACCAAGAAGAAGCAATTCAAGTATGATTAGCATTCGTGCTAAAACATTTCGAAATCCAGTCGATTCTCATGAAGAATGTGATTTGAGAATATCTCTTAAACCACTTCGAGTCAACATTGATCAAGATACAATCATGTTCCTTGTTGATTATTTTACAACTCTCAAGATTTTACTGGACCTTTACGAAAAAAGCACTTCTTTCTCATCTAGTGGATCAAACTCTCCGTCTCCTGTTGCCCCTTCGCCAGAAAGAGACTTTAATCTTTGTTTAAATGTGTACAATACTGTCGATGAAGCTGAATCTCCAATCTCTCCAGTCTCACCTGACGATGCAAACAGCTCTAAGCCTTCATCTCTTTTCGTCAAATCTTTTGAATTTACTCCTGCTGTGCCAATTCGCCTTGATTATCATGGTAAACGAATTGATTTCGAACAGGTTTGTTATCCAATTTTAGATTTAAGCTTTTAAAATGAAGATTGTTTCAAAACTAATTACGATTATATTTTTATTGAATTTAGGGAACGATACCTGGTCTTCTCATGGGTCTTGCTCATCTTAATCAAAGCGAACTTTATCTTAAGCGACTTCATCAGAAACGAGGTATTCTTGGTGTAGATCGAGTCATTCAATATGCATTAATGGAATGGTTTGATGATATAAAGAAAAAGCAAATTCCTTCCATTATCGGATCAATTGGACCAATGAACAGCGTTAGACAATTAGGTAATTTTTTAATTATTTAAAATTGATTACTCATATTCATGAATGTTCACTTTGATACATAAATCAGTTACATTTCAATAGTTCAATCGATCAAGATTTCAATATGCATTCAAGTGCATTGTAGCGTTAAAAGCTCATTCTCTTGGCATTATAAACATCTAAATTGCTACTTTTAATAATTTATTTTCAATTTAAATACCAATATCTAGATTGTTTAATTATTCATCTCTTCTTTTCTTTAACAGTTCAAGGAGTCATAGATTTATTTTGGATTCCTGTTGATCAATATCGTCGTGACAGAAGAATTGTTCGTGGAATTCAAAGAGGAGCTTCATCTTTTTCGTCTTCAACAGCTACAGCTGTGCTAGACCTTGCCAATAGGTAATTAAATTGAGTCAATATAGAATCTTGAATAGAGCTTTAATCAATGTTTAATTTGAGATGCAAATAATTAATGGTTTTATATATCTTTCATCTTTTAGACTTGTACATGTGATTCAAGGAACTGCTCAATTTGCTCACGATGTTGTTTTATCACCGAATCGATCTCCCCAACATAATATTAGAGGATCAGTACCTAAATCCCAGCCTCGAGATTTGCGAGAAGGAGTTGCCTCTGCTTATACTGTTATGAAAGAGGGTTTGAATGAAACCTATCGAAATGTGGCAACTGCTGGTGCTCAAGCTGATGGTGTTACAGAGACTGTTGGTGCTTTGATAGGAACGCTTCCATCAAACATTTTACAGCCAATAATAAAAGCAACTGAAGCAACCTCCAATGTAATTGTCGGAATGAGAAACCAATTAACTCCTGAAGCGCGCAAAGATGACCAGTATAAATGGAAACGCAGATGAGAGTTATGCATTATAATCAAAATTACCATTTGGCAAAAGCAACTCAAATCTCCTGTGATTAGTTCCGAGCATTATTGTAATCTAAAAAGCATATTTTTGGAAAAGGTTGCCAAACTAGTTCCATATTCACTTGATTTTAAAACGACATGTTTTAATTTCAACTTAATGAAAAAAAATGCCCAAAAAAATGATAAATCTTGGTGTAAAATCTGTAAAAAAAAGTGTGATCAACACAAAATATAACCCTTCCGTAGAATCATTAAGGCTTGGAAACTCGCAACTACAATATTTACGAAATTGATAGTAATCTATTCCCTTTTTACCAACAAAAGTTCTTAATTATTGATTCATCAGTTTAATGTTCATTTAAATCAAAAAATGCGTACAACTTTGCATCACTTTTGTATTTTAATAATAATAAACGCCACAAAAAACAAATATTCATTTACTTATGAACACGACGTTTATTTTAATCAGCCCGAAATAAATACTTATTTGCAACAAGATTTTACTGATTGACAGGTGATTAATGGCAACAATATAAGCATTCAAATTCTAAGAGTTATAGTCTACAATTTTCATTGCATTACAATTTGCGAAATTTAAGAAAATCAAAAATAGTTGAATAAATTAAATAAATAACGTGATTTAAATGACAAGTTTAACTATAAAGGATAAAAAACATGGGCTTTAAACACCATAAATCTTTAAAAGAGTAGTTGAATTTGCTCAACTTCAATTGAGATTTAAACATGAGTATTAATCAATTGATATCTCAGATTATTCATAAAACTCTTCAATAATCCATGTAAGGTCAAGATGAACTTTAGAATCAAAAAAGTCAGCAATCAAAATTAATTGATCTGACAATTGTGAGATGGATTCTAATAAACAGAAAAGGCGTAAATAAGCCAAACTCGGAACTTACGTCGACTAAATTTACAAACTGTATGGAAATGAGACGGTGTTAAACGGAGATGAAGCAGCGATAAGAGTCGGAGATAAATTTAGACCTAAAAACGCAAAAATAATAAAAAATTAGTATTCGATCTAATATTTTAATTTTGTCAATTTATAGTGAATTCTGGATAATTCATCTTAAAACGTTTATTTCTCATTAACTAAGCCTACATTGTTAAACCTTTATCTGATTATTTTGTTGCGAGCAAGAAATGCAACCAATAATTTATTATTTTTTAGGTATTTCAAGGCATATTCGAATTTAGAGAAAAATTATTGATTAAAGAGTGAAATAAGCTGATCAGAACTTGAAGCTTCAAGTGAAATTTGTGCTACAATGAATGGCTTAAATGGAAATGGATTTAGTTATTTTCTTGGGCCTGAAATAGAGCTTAAGACTTTTAAGATTGGAGGTGAATTGAACCAGAATTAGACCTTTACCAGGATTTGTCTTTGAATTTATTTGATTATCTGATTAAAGGATGGACTTTGTTTTGCATTCAAAAATCCACTTTTCAGAAAATGGTGGAAATTTTTAAAATGATCACAATAATGGGAATTACCAACAAAATGAATTTAATCGCAATTTAATTAATAGCTGAAAGTAATTTGTGATTTCTATTATTGCAATAACAAACCAAGAAAACTAGCGAATCCAGTTTAAGATGAGCGTTTTCAATCATTCATTTATGCAAATTTCAATTCAAATTGTTCAATGAATGCAAAATTTTCACGTATCCAATTGTTCAACTTGATTTGTGATGAAAAAATATTCAATTTTCATGAAATGCTCTTGCTATTTAAAACCTTAAGTAAATTAAATATTTCAGATAATAATACAAATTATATAATTGACTATTTGATAACTCAAGCCAAGCATAAACCAATAATCATTGACTAAATTTGACTTTCTTGTAACAATTTGATGAAATCAACCTTTTTAATTTCTCTAAATCTATTCATCTTAACCAGTAAATCATCCGATCTACAATTTCAATGTAAACCCAAAAAACCAAATAACCAGATGATTTGTAAATCTAATTACATCTTTAGTACATTGAATCCGATTTGAAGTCTTCAATTTATCAATGAAAGTGATGAAGAGACGATTATTTAGAACAAGAATGTTTGCATTAATCAATTGTAATTGTAATACAATCCACAAATTGTTCAATAATAACAATGTTATCAGAAAATTGGATAAAAGGTGAAACCTAAAAATGGTTGAATTAAAAGTCTAATAGAGATTCATTAAAATTACAGGCAATTAGGGTCAATTAAAGATGAGATTAGGGCGATTAATGATTAAGATAAAATTAACTCTGACATGTTTTAATGAATCTTAAGTGGTAAAACCATTTAATTGGTAAAAATGGAGAGATTATTGAAAATGAAATGCAAAAACTGTTTCCTTGTGAATTATTTGATCAAGATAACCTCTGATTCTGGTAACAATTAAACCGAACAATTGTTTTCTATCGATGTGTGTGAATTGAAGAACCTTCACAATTATGATTAGTTAATTGATAAGATTATTTTATCATTTAGTAAACCAACAAAAAAAATTGATTCAGTGCAACCATTTTCACTTAAACAGCTTTTGTTACCTTTTCAACTGTTAACCTTTTTGCTACAATTTTTCATTGATTCCTCTAAATCTTTAATTGTTTCAATCAGTTTTTCATTGAAAACTCAACTCCATCGAATTGCCAATCAATTAATTGTTGAAATGGAAAGTAAAATTTCCGGATTCCTTTTGTTCTTTCCATTGATCACAATCGATTAATTGTAATTTATATAATTTGTGTTTAATCTTAACAACTTTTCTCTCATTTTTTCTCTCTACTGACGTTAATTAATAATCAGATAATTAATACTCAAAACCAAGTCTAACATGAATTATGGAAACAATTGTAATTAGTTTACATTCAATCTTGATTAAATAAATAACGCCTTAATTGTGATTGTTTCAAACATTTTTACCTTTTTTGCTCTTTTAGCCTTTTCTATTGGATTCACATTTTGATTGTTACAATTTAATTCTTGTAAATCAAATGTAAAGTTGGAATTACCTTTGTTTCACTTTAATTGCTCTCATTTGGTTACAATTGTGAACTTTGATCAAGAATTTTTACTTGACAAAATCAACTAATTGTTACTTTTGTCAATTAGAATGAGAAAAGCATGAAAAAATAATTAAAATTGTCTACAATTACCTCGTAATCATCATTAAAAATTAAACTAATTTATCAGATTAAATAACTGAATATTGTTTAAATGGTTTTAATCGTTCAATTGGTTAAAGATAATTAACTTTATTCTCTTATTTTCATAGATTAATTGCTCGTATCTGATTGATTCAATTGTCAAGTTGAAATGAAATGTTCAATGAAAAAACATTATTTTGTCAAATGTCAATACATTTCTCATTTTCACAATCTAATTACATTAGAATGGTAAAGACAATCAAAAGGCAAATACAATTAAAGTGGAAACCCAAAAATCAATATCCAAATTTACTTAGCTTATTGATTTTTGTGTATAGATTTCAATTAATTTCAACTTGATTTGTCTCTAAATCATTGTCAGACTTTTATCCATCTTTAGCTGTTGGAGGTTAACCTTGAGACGATAGTTGATTTTCTAATCAATTCAAGTGTTTATTATTTTTAGTAAAATTAACCGACTATTGAAATGTAACAATTTTTTGAGTTTGATCACAATTGTAATGAAGAACAGAAAAAAATGATGCATTCGATGGGATTCGCTACTAGATGGCAGCATATATTTGATCAATTTTAGCTTTTTTGATTCTCTTTTTTCTCTCTTTCTTTTTCTTTTCATTTGATGTCTTGACTGTTGTTTGAGCTTCAACTCGATGCAACTGACACAAAAATGTTTAAAGTTTTTAGTATTGAATAAAATGTGAGCATCTTTTGGAAAATATTAATTGATTATCAGTGAGGTGATAAAAAAGTTAATTTTGAAAATTGTTATTTGTTAAACTATCTAAGCTAAAGCTTTTAAGCACATGACACACAACTGTATCTAGTATTTTACCTTTTTTTTGCAGCAATATTTTAAATAAACATCGCCCAACCGTTCTATCTTAATGTGGATATGTCTTTACCATCGTCCGGTGAGACGAAATATCAAAATTTAACTCCTGTACCACCAATACCTCCACCTCCTTCACTTTCATATAATCATCATCATCATCCACCGCCTGGTCATCATCCTCAACCAGTGCCGCCTCCTCATCATGCTGTCCCTCCACCACAGTCAGCTCAACACACTACGGGTCATCCCCATGGAGCTCCTCACGGTATTTATCACCCCGGACACCCACCATGGTCACATAACATGGCCTACCCATCAGGACACATACCACCTCACTCTACCGGACCTCCATCATCACATTCACCATTCATGTCCCAACAAGCACAACCACCATCCCAACAGTTACAACAAGCACCTCATCAACAAATTCAGCCACCTCAGTCGCCGCTATCGACATCTGCTCAATCTCCACACGGAATGTCTATTCAACCAATTCAACAAGGTCAACCATCAGGGCAGCCTAATGCGCCGCCATCATCTCATCCATTAGGTTTTATTCCCAATTCGGGAAACAGTGGGCCAGTGCCACCTTCACCCCATCAACAAATGCATGGTGCTTCCGTTGCATTATCTTCTCAGCAACCTCAACCAGGTGTACCTCAACAATCTCAAGGACAGCCAATTGGCCACCAAATTGTCTCTGGTAGTGCTTCAATGACCAATTCCGAAAATACTCCTTCAAATGGAGAAAAAGTGACCAAAAAGAAGCGTAAACGGTGTGGTGATTGCCCAGGATGTTTAAAAAAGGATAATTGTGGTGAATGTGGACCATGTAAAAGTGTGAGAAGTCATCAAATTTGTAAAATGAGAAAATGTGACCAACTGAAGACAAAGAAAGAAAAAAGTAGAGAATCTAATGCTGCTGCAAACAACGGCGGCATCAGAGAAGGTAAACCTTTGAGTGTTCAAGACGGTGGATCCGCTAGTAGTGGATCGATAGATGGTGGTGGGCCTGGATCACGGCCAAATTCAGTTCCTGGACCAGGTTCGGTCAGTGGATCAGGCTCACGGCCAGGTTCATCTAGTATAAATGGTACAAGTGCATCTTCTCCTTTTCTTGTTAATCAGAATGATGGATCACAACATTACCCACCTCCACCTCTTCAACCAGGTTCTGGAGCAAACGGTGTTACTCCAGGACAAGCAGCTACAGCACCAAGAAGTTTCCCTGAATTCGGTCCCAAACATTGGCCACCAGTGAATCCAATGTTCAGTGAAAACAACCCTGTAGAAGGGGCATCGCCTTACAACAATTTCACCGGTCATCCAATCACATCAACCGGTCCTTTTAACGGTGAGACAATCGGTGGTATGGTTGTAGATGTGAAACCAAACTTTGAAGAAGGCCTTAACTCTGGTCCTCCTGGTTCTGTAGGAGTTGTACCTCATTCTGCTCCTCCAGGATCTGGTGTTTCAGATAATAATAATCGACATCAACTTACCAATAATCGGTTAAAATCTTTGATTCAAAACCGCCAGAGTAGTAAAGGTAGCTCTGGTAATAATGGATCTAATAACCGATCAACGGCCAATGTAGTAGGTGGACAACCACCAAACCAGCAAACTTATTCACCTCAACAACAGCAACCCCAATCACAACCCTCTAGTGATTCTACTTCTATTAGCTTTGTTTCAACGAATTATGTGAATCAAATGAATCACCAAGGACAAGGTAATAATTCTTATATGAGTCAGGTTAACAGTGCTGGCACTGGTTTACCTGGCCGTGTGCAAGCAACACCACCAACTACCAATTCTGATAATACTCCACCTTATGTCCAAATGACTTGGACAACAACTGATGCTCAACAACGTAATGGTGATGCTAGTAATACTGGTCATCCCCCAACTCCAACAACACCGTCCGCGGGTAGTGTTGATGTTAAACCCGGTCGTCGAACACCATTTGCACCATTAGAAACCTCTAATGGTTTCTCCTTTGGTGCCAATTCATATTCTCAGTATGACCGAAATACTCCATCCGAATCTACTTACTCGACTGATAATTCACGTGGTCAACAACAACAACAACAACAACAACAACAACAGCAGCAGCAGCAACAACAACAACAACAACAACAAACTTTACCACCTCCATCAACGCCGACAACGCAACAACAACAGCAACAACAATCAAGGCCTGCTAGTAATGGCAATGGACATCAATTTTTATCTCAATATGGTAACCAACAGTATTCACCGTTGCCCATGCTACAGCAACATTCTGATGGGTCAACTGAGATTCAATCAGCACCATTTACTAACCAGTCACATCCTAGTGCCACTTTACCCTCACCCGCTCGAAGTAAGACACCTTCGTCTGGTGGAGTAGGACTTGAGATGGCTAGTAGTACAAACGGTTCTTCAAGAGATCCTTTAACTATAAATAATAATGCTACCAATAGTAATAATAATATAAATAACAATAATATTAATAGTAATAATAATAACATTAATAGTAATAGTAACAATATTAATAACAATAATGGATCTGGAGCACCACCGGGTAGTAATAATGGTACCAGTCCAAATTCGCGAGACTCTTCCGTAAACAATCGAGGGATTGAAAATGATGAAAATGCCGCCTCAGCCGATCAATCAACACAGCCTTTTTTATCGAATACGACCACATCTATGAGTACATATACAAATATTATCAGTACATATAACACTGGATCTTCCGTGACGGGATCAACAGTTTTCTACACCAACACCAACAACACTAGTAGCAACAACAACAACAATAACAACACCGTTAGTTCCAATAATAACTCAAGCTCAACGCCAATGCCTTGTTCACCAATCGAAGGTAATCACACCAGTTATTTGATTATACCTTCATCCCAGCAACCAGTTTCAAGCTCAAACCAACAATTTGGATATTTTACCGGAGCTGGTGGCCATCAATCTGTGATAATGACGAATCCATCTGAAGTATCCGGCAACCTGGGACAGCAAACCGTCACATCAAGCGGAACATTGGGCAAATCTTCATTGACTTTAACATCTTCAGGAGTTGGTCACGATATGGGCATAGAATGTGGTCGTTTAAATGATGATATTTCATCAACCGGCTTTGGTGGTCTCCTTATGGACCTTAACCCTTACATTGTAAACAAAAGTGACCCTCCTTTCTTCTCTTCCTCTTCATCATTCATCTCATCTACCAATGAATCTCAACATGTTCAACATCACCTAAGTTACACAAACAGTTCACCAACAAATCACACCGTCTTACCACCAGTGTCAACCTTTCTTATACCCAGTTTGCGAGACCACAGTTGGTGGGGAAGTGACCGTAGTATGATGATTAAACAAACCAATCCTTATGCAACTGATTTATTGCCAGTTAATAATTTAATGGAAACCGATCACCGTCATCAGGATTTAAATTGTGAATCACTGGATTGTGGTGATGAAGAGAAAGGTGAACGTGAGTACTCTCGCAGTCCATCTACTTTGACATCGTTAACAACTGCATCCCTTACACATTGATAATGACAAGTTTTTGAACATAATTATATATATATATAAATATATAAATTGAAATTATAAATATATATATATTTGATTTGATTAAAGCAAAGAAACAAAAAAAAATAACTAAATGGAAATGAGAGATTCCAGCGTTTTAATCACCGTTTCAATCTCCCATGTATGCATACAATCAACTTGATTTACGCAAAGCAAAAAACAAAACAAAACCAAACACATTCATTTAAACGTGTACAACAATCATTGAATCGCATCCACATCCAAAACACACACATACACACATTCACTTCATCCAAAAATCAATTTGAATGTTTCATCCATAGAGAGATGTATTTGAAGCAACAGATTTTTTTATACATATATCTGCCACTCTATATAAAAATTATTGATGATTTACATCATGTGAGCAAAGAAACAAAAAATCAAGACATTAAATGTTATTCAACAAAACAAAATTCAAGAAACTCCCTCCCTGTTGATTGAAAGTAATGCAAGCAACAAAAACACAAATCTACCAATGATGATAATGCTGATGATGATCTTCCTGCGAGTAACGGATTTATGCAACTTATATACAAAGTGTCTGCACCAACCCAAAGTTTCCAAATGTTTCATCTAATTCTCTCTCTCTCTCTCTCTCTCTATTTTCATCTTTTCCCATCTTTCACCCCTTTTATTATGTTATTATTTGAATGTCTTTTGATTTGTCATAATTTTCATTCTCGCCCTTGTCCCCTCTTTGCTTGATCACACACACAATTATACATATTATATCAATTGTTTTTATCCATTTTGTTTTTTTGTATCACCATAGAGTGCAAAAAGAGAGAAAAATGGAGGTCGTTCTCATTAATTGAACACAGCCATGTTTGTCCTTCTTTCTTCTCTCTTTTACTTACATCTCTATTCACTACCACCTCCTCCTCCTCCTCCTTATCTTCCTCCTTCTTCTTAGTCTTTTTCTTCTCTTTACCGATCATTGGATTACGCACTTTTTTGAGATACACACAAGACACAAGCAAAACAGTAAGATTCAAGCAACTCTAACAAAAAAATAATGCAAAATCTCGATCAAGATGGAGATTGCAATTTTTCGCATCTCTGAAGTTCTTCTTCTTCTTTCTTCTTTTCTTCAAACCAACCATGTGATGATGATGAAGATGCATCTACAATTTGAGTGCCACACAAAGTCCATCTCTCTTCTCTCTTCTCCTCTTTCTCTCATCTTTTTTTCTTTCTCTCACTCTTGGAAGGAAACAAATCAATTTTCATACTAGTAAATAAAAAAAAAGTCTTTTTATCATGACATGTCAAAGGTTATACGACAAAATAAATATCAATCTTTCAAAAAGTTAAACTGTTAATACAATTTATTTTCATTTTTAATCTTAAAAAAAAAGAACCTACCAAAGTCTGAATTAAAAATGATTTCAAATTTAATTGAAAAAAATTCATTCCAACTCAATTCAATTTATTCCAATTCAATTCAGTTGAAAGCAATTCATTGCAATAAAATTCAATTTTTCAAATTGAATTTACCAACAAATGAAAAACCAAGCCAATTCACCAATAAAAAAAAACCAGAAAAGAGATCGAGAAAGAAGGCAAGAAAAAAAAAATGAATACAAGAAAAAAGTTAACTAAATGCAACCCAAATCCAGTAAAAATGCCATTTTTCCAAGTTTGACCAGAAGTCTGAATATTGGGTTAACCTTGAAACAAAAAATGAGATGAAAAGGTAAACGCGAAATGAAAGATTACATCTAATTAACAGGTTGAACAAGGTTGACATTGACACAATTAAATACACTTGTTTGGGTTAACCTGAAAAGAGAAGCGTTTAAATAGCTTGTTAGCCGATCGTCCAACGCCCTTACAAAAGCTTGTTGCCTTTCGCTTTTCCTTCTTCCTTCTTCATTCTCTTCCTACTTCCCTGTCTTCTCCTCACCTACTTTCCTCTTTATCTTCCCTCTTCTAGTTCCCTCATCTTCCCTCATCTTGCCTCATCTCTTTCCTCGTCTCATCATTTTTCTCCCTTCTGTAAACCGCAAAAAGCAAAGCAACAACAACAAAAAAAAAAGCTGAAAACTTTCACCAACTTTACTCATCCTTTTACTCTACTTTCCTCTCTACTTTCCTCCCCTCTCTCACTACTCTCAATGAAAAAAAAAGTATACTTGGTATGAATGAAACCGATGAATGAAGTGTGTGTGGTTGTAATGTGTGTGAGTTCCTTCAGAGAGCAACAACAACACAAAAAATGGTCAAGTTGTTGTAACTTCTCTTCTTTATCTTCTTAAGACAGACGCAAGGAGTTTCACCAGACAAGACAAGCAAATACTCCTTAACTGTTACCTATCTTGTTATCATGATTCATTGATGAAATGAGCATGGCAAAGGGATATTCCTCTCATTTCATCATCAAGGTATTTTATGGCCTTGATTCCAAAAACTTACCTCTTTTCTTGTTCCTTTTTCTTTCCTCTTCCTTTGCCTTCGCCATTCATTGCCTCTTCCATTCACCTTAGTCTTTTTTTTTCAAGTGAACAACAGTTGTTTCATAATTTTCTCTCTCATTTTATATATTCTTTACAATTCTTCGATTCTACTTTTTGGCAACATTTTCTTCACAGGAAATTGTACCTTGATAAAGAGGATTGATGCAGGTGAAGTTGCCTGAAGAGAGTGAGACAGTAAAGGTGAATAATACAAAACTGGAAAATACAGTTTACGCTCAATCAGTAAACGACTTTCTCACATCAGTTTTACATCAGTTAAGGTAGCAACAGAAAGTAGATCAAAAAAAGGACAAAGACTTTTCTCTCTTTCTCTGTATTTACCTTAAAAATGGTTGACAAAAAAAAATGGTTTAACATGTAATTCTTGCGAGAAAAAAAGGCTTTTGTCCTCAAATCGTTCTATTTGATTCAAAATCACAAAAAAAGAGATAAATAATGATACTAAAGGAAAGGAAAAGAAATGATATGAGAAAATGAAAATGAAAATGAATAATGATTTTGAGATTCACTTGAAAGGAAAATAGATTTAGATTAAGAATAATCCTTTTAATCTAGTTTCCTGTTTTCAATCATTGAATTTCATGGAAAAGCAAATGTCACTTTTAACACAAAATTATCGATTTGATTGCGACTTGAAAGGTGAAAAAGAAAGAACGAAAAATAAGCAAAATTTTTGATCCTTTGGTCAACAAACTCAATCAAGTTAAACACGCAATTAGCTTTTCAATTTAATTTAACCTTGTTTACAAGGTCATTTTGAAATGCTGTTGCACTCACATTTCAAGGGCGAATGTCCTTTTATTAATGCCTTTTCACCATCAATTGTTTAATTCAGTTTCTCAGCTTGTTTCAATTTCAGGCAAATGATAATTTCCCATTTGAACAAGTTAAATATTGACAAAGATAATGAAGTTACAAAGCTTAATGTTGATCAAAATCAATGATCAATTTATCCTTCTGCAGCTTGTTACAATTAACTATCAAATTGAATCAAATTGAAATGATTAATCTTCTGATCCATGATGAAGGGAAATTGAGTAAAATAGATTTGGAAGAAACTAAAATGTGGAAAAATTTTTTCTCTAAAAAAAAAAGATTTTTTCTTTACATTATTTTGTCTCTTCAACTGTTATTATAGTTATTATGATTAACCTTGGCTTTGGTAAATTGCAATGATCAAGGTGAGTTTATTAATGATGATTAAAGTGATTTTGTTAAATTTGATTATTACTTGGAAACCATGTAATAGCGTTGATTGTTAAATGGTTAAATATTTACAATCTATTTTGATTAATAAACAAGTTGATTATTTGTCAATAGGCTCAGCCTTAAGGCCAAGTTAACTGGTTAAACCGAAAAGGTAATTGACATTCAAACAGTTTAATCTGCTTCGTAATGATTAAGCCCTTGAGCCTGACTAGGCGATAATTAATTTAATAATTTCTTAATCATTAATGTTTAATTTAAATTTAATTTCTTCTTCTTCTTCTTCTTCTTATTGCTTGCCTTTTAAAACCTTTTCATTGTTTCCCAGTTTTTTGTTTTGTCAATTAATTCAAGTTATTACCTTTTCCCTTTGGAAGAACCATTTTGTCCTGTTTAACATTAAAGGTAAAGTGCATTGAAATTGGCATGAAATTGGCATTAAACATTACCAATAATGAATGAATTGACTGAATGAAGGTTTAGCATGAATAATGATAATAAAAAGCATAATTGAATGTCTCACAATTAGCTATAAACAAGGTAAATTTAAAGTAAATTGAAAAACACAATCAACCTTAACTCGACTAATAATGATTATTGTTTTCTTTTTTTTGTTCATTTTATTCTTTCTTTTTGTTTTATCCATAATTGTTATGATAATAATAATGCCATTTGATTATTTAGCACCAGTTTATAGTCATTTAGGTTATGGATCAAGTCTTAAAGAGATTGCAATCAATTTATCTCAAAGGTAAGTTGAAATTTTTTGATCATCATCTTTAGTCGATAATAATTGGTGACTTTTTTTATCAGATCTGGATTGAGTTTGGAGTCGATTAGACTTGAAAGGTTGATCAAATCAACTCGAGAAGGTCAATCTCGTGAAGGTTGTCCCATTGCCAAAATGATTATAATAAGACGATCTCAGAGTGAACAATTGTGTGTTTTGGTTCGAGATCGAGTTGGCCACACTTGTTCAACTCGATTCATAATTGTTGCTCTGATTGTATGGGAAGGAGTCGAGGTAAACTGGGCAAGTCGACTGTACGATACGGTTGTCCACAAGTTGACCAACTATGGAACACCGACAGAGAGAAAATGCAGTCTAAACAAAAGTCGAACCTGTGCTTGCCAAGGGTTTGACCTTTCACGATCAGGGGCTTGCTATTCATTTGGCTGTTCCTACTCAATGTACACTCATGGATGTAAATTTGGGAAAAGTCGAGAAAATGAGATTCGCCGATTCAAGTTGACCAACCAATCTGAGGTGAGTTTTGACCTGAATACTTCAACATTGTTACACTAACCAATTGAGGAACATTTGATAATGAAAACAAAAAAAAACAATAATAATGTAAAATTACGATTTCCGGTTTAAATGATGAACTTGGCCTTCATCTTTACTTGAATATCAAGTTATTGAATCGGTCAAGTCACTTTGATAACCTTGTCAAACAAGTTATCATCATGACATGTTTCAATCTCACTCTCACCGGAAGTTTGTTTAAAGCTCCGGCTACACTTTTCAATGCTGATCGATCAACAAGAAACTGATCAACAAACGGAAATTGACCTTAAATTGTTTAATCTAAAGGTGAACCCAAAGATGAAACACACATATTAATCATAATCAATGAAACGTTATTGTTTCACATTGCACATGTTATCTTCAATTATCCTCAAAAAGAAATAAGTTTTTCTTTTTTCAAGAAGAAAAATGATTTTTTTCTTGTTTTTGCCTTACGAGATGATTAGATGAACCCAATTGTTGAGGCCAATTTGAGCTTTCCAATTTCAAGTAAACAATCAACTTGAATATTGTTTATTCCCTTTCTATTTCAAATCATTGGCGTGACTAAATGCATAGTTACTGATGATGATGATGATGATGATAAAAATGATTCTCATTGGAATGGATCATCGACATTTCCGCCATTTTGATTCCATAAATTGTTATTCAATTGTTGCTTGTGTTCAGCCGGAAATTTGGATCAACAATTATTTCCGTCATTTGATTATGAACCGGTAGTTAAAAGAAGAAACAAAATGATGAACAAAAGAACCAATTAATTGAAATTATGGTCATAATCATGGTAATTAACCAAATGGACCTTAAATCACTTGACAATATTTTAAACCTTTTTTTTCTGGTCTTTTTTGGTTCTGATGAGACTTTAGTTTTTTTTTTCCTTCTACTTACCTTGCTTGTTATCATTGGGTTTGTTCAAAGGCGATTGACTTTTTATTACATGTAATTAACATTGTTGCCTATCAGGTCGGAACAATTGCGTTTTTTCTGATTACTTTAAACTTCATACTTAACAATTTTACCTGAGCCATATAGCAATAATCATAATAATAATGATAATCTTAATCATCTTAATAATACATTTAAGTGTCTCGCATAAAGGCAAACCATTTATAACCATAGAACCTAATATGACCTTTGATTGAACAGCAACAATATATAACCAAATCAATGAGATGCTAAATTGCTTTGCTCAACCAAAACCTAAAATAAAACCAGATTGTTAACAATTCAGTCTTCATGTTCATTATCATGATAATAAAACCTTTAGCTATAAACTTTAAGCTTAACCTTTTCATTACACATTTTTTGCTCCTTTTACCTTTCGATTATAACCTTTAGGTTCTAACCTAAACTCTTTTCTCCATTTCTTTCAATTTTTCAATCTTTTTTCGCTTCGCAACCTTGTCGATATAATCTTCGAGATTTACCTTATTTTTCACCTTTTGGTTTTCGATTGAAAAACGTTATTCCTTCTTAACCTAACAGCTTTCATTTTGACAGTTTAATTTCACGGTCAACGTCAAGAGACTATCAATGTTTATCAATCAATAAGGTTTGCCATTTGTTTCTTTGTTTACCTCAAAGTTCAAGCTTCATCAGAGGAAAAATAGTTTTCCTTTTCGCTGTTAGTCTCATTGGCTAATTACCTTTGTTTACCTGTTCATGCAGGGTAAACATTTTAGCTTACAAGTCATTCAAAAAACAAAGGTTAAATCTGCTTTAAAAAGGTGCTCTACCTTGTTGTGTTAGTATGCTTTTTTACCTTTTTTTGGCTGCTTTTCTCTCTGGTGAAAAATGTTGTGTTTATGCTTATTTGCTGTTATTGTTGGAAATAAATGATAAAATGATTTTATCAAATGCTGATTGGAAAAAAGTTGTTTCTGTTTAACAAAGCAAACATATACATTATATTACATTGCACGATTCATAGCCTTGAATAATGAAAGGTTATATCTAATTCTGGTTCTCTATACAATTCACTTAAATATGAATTTTGCTGTTGTTAAGCTAAATCACGAACATTATTACATATTTATGTCCGTCTGAACATTTTTGTTACTTATTATCATCATTTTTGCTCAATCAATTTCATGTATTTACATTTTTCTTCTTCTTCTTCATCTTCTCTGCAAATTGGCTTCAACAGATTCCAATTAATCCCAATTATGTACTTAACCACTTTATATGTTGCTCTTGTCCATTCATTGCTTCTAATTATTTCTAATCAGCTTTACCTTAACCAGATTTAATAGTTTAATTAATTCCTTTATTTCATTTGATTTACACTTTTGTCAACCTTTTTTAGGTTAACGTTTTGATTTTATTTCATTTTTTAATTCCATTTTAATTTTTCAAATTTGGCTCCTTCTATTGTTTCAATTTACACCCCTTTCTTGTTTCCCCTTGGTTTCTCTCTGTTGCCGCCATTGCCGTTGACCTCTTGAGTATTACACTTTCTGGTTTTGTTTGATTATTATGATTTTTTAATGGACAATTATTGTTAATATTTTATTGGATCGTGTTTTATTGTGTGTATATTACATGTGCACATTGCCATATTGTTTAATCTCGTTAATTTACATCACCATTACATATTTCTATGTGCAATCTTCTGCTAGCTACTCAACCTTGGTGTTATTTTTTTTTTGTTTAGGGAATCAAAGCAAAAGATGAGAGATTGAGAAAAGCAAATTATAATATCATTCTGTTTATCTGTAATCGCATGTTGCTGGTTATTCATTGAGTTAATCTTGGATTACTTGTAACTTTAGTCGATTTCGAGCTCATCATAATTTCATCATTATATGTCATCTTTTTCTTGCAATTTGGGTGATAAACGTAATTTGTGTTAGTGTGCTTCATTTATATTGATCATCAAGTGATTTTTACCTGTAATCTGCTTTACACTATGTTTTTATCCATGTTCCAATCTCTTGTCACCTGAAATCGAAAGCTCAATGATTGTCACGCTTTGTCAACCGTGTGACGGTCATAATCAGTCGACAACTATTCTTTTTCTCTCTTATTATGTGATATAAATTTTGCTGATACGTTGTTGGGTGTTGTAAACTGTTTTGATTGCTTTCTGAAAGTGTTGATTCTTTTTTTGACATTTTTTTCTCACGATCACCACGGTTGATGCGTTAACTGAGCTGTTTATGACGGACCTGACCTTGAATCAGCTGATTACGATTAATTAAGACAACCTGGTGACAGGTTCAGGGTTAACTAGTTAAACCACAACTTGCTGAATTATCATGATTCCGCTTGTGTTGTCTAGTTGAGAAAAGCACCAAAATTGGGTTTCATTCGTAAATCAAAAAATTTACAATCACTCGAGTACAAAATGTAACGATTAACCGGACAAGTATTTCACTCATTTGGAATTCAAGTAAAAAAGTCAATTTCGCGCTAATCATGGCTTTAGATAATATGGATAAATAAGCTGCCATTTCATAGCTGACAAATAATTCAGTTCAACGTTGAAAGCGACAGCTGGGGTTTGAATTGGTCCTGTATTTGACCATCGAGAATCGTGGTGAATAAACTGGATGTACTGATTACTGGTTTAGCTGATTGGTTGGATAGCAACAAAAAAGTCGAATTAATAGAGAGAAGAATGAAATTTAAAGTTAATTGGATTGGTGCTTTGTTTCTAGTGTTTTACAAGTTAGTGTTTAAACACGAAAACAAAAAGATGGATCAGGAGAATTGGAAGAAAACCAGGAAAATGATAAAGAGAGAAATTAAAAGAAGAGAAATACAATTCTTAGTCGATATTTGCTGTTTAACTTGAGTTCCAATTTGAATAATCGGCACAAGTAACATTATGGTTTTCTTGCTAAGGTTAACAAGTTGACAATCAAGTACAATACTCTTTTTGGTACCGGCTCAATGAACCAATTATTAGCTGATTGGTCGGTTAATTCCTTAATTTGGTTCATCTACTTGCTGATTGAAAGGCAAAAGTTTCTTGTCTTTCATTAGTACATGATTCCCATCATCACTCAAGCTGAATACAAATGATTCTTGCAAATCTATTCTTAATTGTCATTTTTAAATCATGGAGCAAAAACAGCTACTTTGCCTGATCATTATAATAATCACTATCATCTTAATTGCGATCACAATTAAGTTAAATGGAAATTCTTTAATTTTAGAGTTGCTACTTTTATCGTCACTCTTCTTGTCATTATCAACATCAACTTGAAGTTAAATTTTTCAATTAACCAACCAACAACATGATTTTACAAGCTATTAAAAAAGATGAACACAAAAAAAAGCGTCAACTTTCAACTCTAACAGTAGAACAATCTTCTCAATTAACTTCAATCAATGATGATCAAAGCGAAAGACAACTAGACAGATCAATCCACATAAAAGTCAGATTTTTATGAATTGACCGTAATTCAGTGTTCAATTTTCATCCAATTGTCTTCACATTCAATGGTTAACTTCAACCTCAATCATCAATTTAAAGGAATCATCTTCACAATCATCTTCATCGACAAGAACACGAAAGAAAAAAAATAGAGAGAAAGAAAAACAATCAAAAGTCATCATTTTCATCTCAATATATATTTATAAGGCTGTTATTTCCGTTTTATGGTCATTACAAGTAGCTTTTTGAAATGACCATTTCCGTTTGAGATGATAGTCTGTCTTCTCTGTGAATTGGAAGAAAGTAAAAAGAAAGAGAAGGTGAATAAGTTAGGAAAAGATGAAAATGTCGGAAAACTGGTTAACCTTGATTTGACCTTGTCTTTGCGTCGACTTGATTACTTTAAACTCTTGTAAGTAGTTGTTACCTCTGCAAGGTTTATTAAGGTCTTTTATCTTTCCTTCATCATCTTCATCTTCCATCTTCTTTCCACTTTCATCGTCAGTTTTATTAAGATTACTATTTTATTCCTTTGAGGATTTTCTTTTCATTTCATTTATATTCAATTGATTGTTTTTCTTTCCAATGATTCATCATCATCATTTTGATTGCAACCTATTTTGCCTGTTTACTTTAAAAGGATATAAACAAGAATGGTCTCGTGATGTGCATTCAATACTGGATCCATGGATCCATGGATAATACATGGATCCTTCAAAGATAATCACTGATTAACTTATCCTGCAACTTGCTCAATGAGTCATTCAACTTTGAAATCTGAGTATTTTGGTGAACATTTGGTGAACAATTGACTCTGTCAAATATGTAAATACCAAGTCAATGAGATGAAAAACAAGGAAAGAGTTTCCAGATGATGTCAAGTAAAAGTTGCTGATTAAGATTTTTTAAATGTGCAAACCGTTAACCGACCCAGGACTCGATGTTGATGTTTAATGAAAAAAAAAGATTGGCAATGAAAATGATACATGAAGTCGAAACCATATTCAGCCCGAGAAACACAAATACAGTTTAAGCTAAGAGACAACTGAAAAGGCCGAAAAAAGTTTATAATCTGTTGAGTAAAGACCAATCCTTATTCAGTAAATCTCTGTGCAAACAGAATGCTGGTTATCTCAAATTATTTGCAAATTTACCTTTCCTTTTATTCGCACATAAATATTGTCGGATATTGGAAGAAGAGCGAAAACAGTTGACAGAAAGCAAAAATGATAGGAAAGTACCAAAAAATGACAGTTTTTCATTTCTTTTATCATAATCATCACCATTACCAGTTTAAAAACATTTGGCGATTTACTTTTTTTTGCTCAACAAGAAGAAACAGCGACAAGTAAAGGAAAAGGAAATTTGAAAATGGAGATGAAATTTGATGAAGCATTCTAATTAAAGAATGAACCTGAATAGATGATTTATTGAAAATGAAATAGATGAAGGAAACAAAAGGTGAATAAAATTTGCCCCAATGTTTTGATTCTAATGTCTATTCAATGAGAACATTTTGGTGACAAGTTTAAGAAAAGCAAAAGACTTTATCAAATAAGATGAATATTATTGTTAGTAGTTAGCAGCCGGCAACTCGTAATCACATACTATTAATCATATGTGCCAAAGTGCTCAAATGGTAAGGACAGATGTCAAAAGTAACTTGCATTTCCGTTTTACTATAAACACATTAAACTTATTTTCGGTTCAATATTATTTCTCCTTTTTTCATCCTCATCTTCTCAATCTTCATCTTAAACTGATTTGTATGCAAAAGAAGAAGAAGAAGAAGAAGAAGAAGAAGATTGTATTTGTTTAATATAAAAACGTTAACCGTTATTTTCATCATTTCCTTCATCTCTTTGCATCTTGATCCATTTAACCCAATCGATGAGCTCTTAATCGATTTAATATCGATTATTACTCTTATTATTTTCATTATTACCAGAAAGAAAAGAGAGAAAGAGAAAGAAACTGTACTTGACAAAGAAAATAAATTAACCCAAACGCCATTTTGATTCTGAAGCTAAAATAATCAAAGCAGAATAGGTTTTGTGTTATACGATGCGAATCCAAATCTTTACACTTCTATCCATTATACTCTGTATGTAGATTAGCCTGATGATTATAATAATGTTAATGATAACCAGAAATACAAACTTTGCTTCTCTTGTTTTTTTGGGTTAACTTTTTTTTTTCCTTCAACTGTACTTTTCGTCCTGTTATTGTAATCAAATGGACTGACTAATTAACCCTTAAAAATGGGTGAAAAAAAAGGTCAACAACAAAGACTATGTTTTTTTTCTGGTCTCTCTCATTGGTCTTGCTTGTGTGTCTGTGTGTATGTGTAAAGGTCAAGATAAATATCGTTGGTTGACCTGAAATGACCTTCGGTCAGCTGGATAAGCCTTATTTGTATGCTTTGAGTCTCACTCTTATAAAAATAATGTTAAACTTACATCGTCCATATGTTAAGAAACTTGAAGTTGATGTGAACTGCGATTATTTTGAAAGCTAAAAAGTAACTTGGCAAGACCAAAGTAAAAGGGCAGCAGAAAAAAAAACGAGCAAACTTTTTTTTTCTTCATCATTTTTAAAGGCAAAAACGGAAACATTGAGACTCACAATATTATATTTTGTTATTTGGTATTTTGGCCTTTTTTGCTTTTCTCACTCACAAACATTGTAATTTATCTTATTCCAGTCTAGTTTATTTATTTATTTATTGGCCCATTTTAGATTGAAAATTGCAATTATTTTAATTCTACCCTCAATTAGATGTGATTAGGATTTTTGTGTTGTTTATCAACGGGCAACATAAAAAAGTTAATGTGTTTATGATTCACAAATTTATATGATCAATGTTAATGCAAACATCAGTTCAAGTTCAACAAATGATAAATTTTGTTGTTTGTCTATTCAAGTAAATTATGTGCTATTAATTTGATGATTAAAAAACAAGTGTACAAACAAGATCGAGAAGTTATATAATAATAAAAAATGAAAATGTCAAGGAAAAGATGAAAATAATTGAACGTGAAAAGAGCTCTTTGTCAAGCAGTTTTTATGGGCAAAGAGTGACTCTGTTAGGTTGTAATGTAAGTGTTGGTGCCGATCAAACCTGGTTGAACCGATGAAATTGATAACAATTGTTGCGTGAAAAAGCAAACTCTGGTCTCATCTTGATGGGACAAGGGTTACTTTGTTAGGTTTGAAGGTTCATGTCTTTCGGCTTGATCTAGAGCCATTTAAATAATGAAAATGACGATGAAAATAATGATGAAAATGATGATGAATAGGAAGATGAAAATGCACCAGAAATGAGTGGGATGAAAAAAGAAGACATTTTCTCGAAACAGTGAGACAGTGTGTGTGTTGTCTCATTACGAATTGCAAGTGCAATTTGAGTCGTTGAAGATGCAGAAGACGATGAAGATGATGGAAGATGTTGGTTACAGAGAGGAAGATGAAAGTTATTTTGGTATTCATTTTTTAGACGTAAAATTTGTTGGCTCAAAAAAGGTCGTTGGCATCACAATGAATCTACACACATAGTCAAGTAGACAAGTTAAGCCCTTGATAAAAGTCAACTTTTAAACTGGGCAACAACTGGTAAACTCAAAAATAAACAAAAAGTTAATCACAATCAATGCAATCTGATTACCTTGATTCTGATAACCTTTTTTCCCCTCTCATCTTGATTCATCGCGACTTTGCAACAAATGGAAGCAACAAAAAAAGCTTATATTGAATAATTGAGCAAACCAAATTGACACGTTACTTCCGTTTGGTACAAACTGATGCTTTTCACTTTTCAATGCAAAAGCGTTTAGTGTAACGATAAAATACCTTTTGTTGGATTGCCTTGCAAATGTTATAAAATGATGTTTCCTTTGCAATATTTATAGACATTTGAATATGGTAAAGGATGAAACGTAAATCAATGGCCAAGTTTAAAGGTTATTGTCTGTAACAATATTGGGCGATTATCATCACTGAGAAGGAAATTGTTGATCATTTGATGACATTGTTTAACTTCCTTTCAAGCTTTAATTATTTAGACAGAGAAACGTCGAAAGTGGAACAAAATGTTTGGTCAATTAGATTATAATTTCATTTAATTTAATAAATAATAGTTAATAATAATGAGAAGCAAAATGGTTGGCAGACAGAAAAGGCAAAAGTCAACTTGTGTGTTAGATTCACTTTTTACTCTCACTAACCTTTCCCATTAACTCTGAACCAGATTATTTTGTCATATATTGCCTTTTATTTAAGGTTATTTACAGGATTAAATAAATGTAATGCACAGATTGTGATCGTCAACATAAATAAGATGCTTTAAATCAACATTAAACACGGTAAACCGAGCAAATAAAAGAGTAACAAGGAAAACAAAACAATCAATTGATCAATGTTCAACTGATATTTGCTCAAAATTCATTATTGATTTTCAACTTTTTTTTGTTCTCTTCATTCAATTACTTCATTTCACTGTTATTAAAGTAAAAGTGAAACTTTTCTTTGGTTGAAAAATTGAGGAAAAAAAAAGGCAAAGAAGATAAATAAGCAAAAGATGCAAATATTGCATATTTTATGTTGGATGATATTGAATGTAAAGAAGAAGAAGAAATGTTGAATGAAATGCTGAAATCAATTGCTAAACAGCATATTGGACAAATCGATTGATGTTTGCAGTTGAGTTGCTTTTTGCAAAACCTTATTGATTGTATATAATAATATATTTTTTTTACTTTATTTTACTTTTCGCTCTTTCATGTTGTTGATGTTATTACAAAAGAATCATCAAGCTTATTCTCTCTCACTGCCATTAGAAGGGAAAGTTAACCAGATTAATATAAGAACCATTGGATGATAATAAATGGTTAACATAACTTGCATTGACAGCGTTATAATTGGGAAAAAGGAAGCAAAAAGCAGAGAGAGAGAAGAAGAAAAAAAAATGATGAAGAAAACTTCAGAAGGATCAGGGAGTTGATAAATCGTTTATAATGAAATATTATCAATACAAGTTATCATTATCAAAATGCATATAAACTTTTTTTACGTTTTTTTTCTGTTCTTATCTGATTTGCACAAATTGTTTTTTCTTCACTTTTCGGTTGCATTGATAATGATAACAATTAATAACTTTTTTTCACTTTCAATTG
The DNA here is from genome assembly GCA_028476895.1 of Tetranychus truncatus. Classification (NCBI taxonomy): domain Eukaryota; kingdom Metazoa; phylum Arthropoda; class Arachnida; order Trombidiformes; family Tetranychidae; genus Tetranychus; species Tetranychus truncatus. The sequence continues at coordinate 8,259,820 of CM052061.1, forward strand.
CTAATTAAGATTTATTCATTCCCAGTTTAATCGACTTTTTGGATTCGATAAGTTATCTGAATTGGGAAAAGAAACGCAACTTTTGAATGAAACTTTTGTTGAAAGACATTCATGTTTAATTGGTGAAGGGCTTTCAAGTTGGTTTGGTCATTTTCAATAATCTAATTTGCATCATTTGGTTAATTTAATTTACAGTGGAAATAGAGTTATATTGAGTTGAAAAATGCATTTTTTCTTCTTCTCATCATTATCGCATGAAATTGGTTGAAGCTTGTGATGCATTTCATCTTTTAAATCTTGTTATAAATTGGACCAAATTTTCATTCAAAATTAAATGATTTTGCAAATAATTTCAATCAAATTTTATTGCTGCTTCTTCTTGCAAAACCAAACTTGACATTTCACTTTAACTTCATTTTTGTTGAACTGCATAAGTCAAGCTTTACAAGTTTGCACATTGTGCTTAAACAGCAATTTGCGATGAAATAGACGATCAACAGAATAGCGGTTTCCAAATGGTTTAAACTGCTTAAGGGGGAGAAGCAAAATGCTGTTGAAATGAAGCTTGTAAGTTGTAATAATTGTTGAGTATTTTCCATGTTCGCAAAAAAAAATCTTTTCACATGATAGCACAAAATTGTCTGCATGATTCACAATTTCTGCATAACTTGGAACTCATGAATGCTCTGAAAAGTATTAATATCATTATGCAATTTAGAAATGTATAAATATTCATTTTGTTTCAATTTTAATCGCAATTGCAATGTTATACTCTTATTGATGTATCACTTGATTCACGGATTAGTCGCTTTATAGCATTAAAGTTCAATTTGTGCGATCATTTTGATCCATCAATTTCAAAGTCTGAAAGCAGTAATCACAATTGCAATCAAATCTGAAACATAAAAATAGTAAAGAGCAAATTGAGTTTGACGAAAATCAAAAAATTGAAATTTCCCGTTTTTCCAAATATTCGAAAATTCTGAAAATCTAAACTCACCAGCTAACATTTCGTTCTATTTATTGATGTTATTCAAAACGCTGGCAAAACTGCTGGACTAATCAGAGCAAAATGTTTTTTCGTATCTTCTTTCAACTCGAACATGAATTTTGAAGTTTTGTCTCTTTTCACAAACAATTTACCAAACAAGATGAACCTTAATTGCTCTTCTCCAAGTGAATGATTGCAATGAAAAGTTGCTCTTGAAAGTAGACAAATCATGAAATCTCAATGTTACCCTGATCAATTAACAGATAATCCATGATAATCTTGTCAACCCTTTGATTGGCATAATTAATTAGATTAGTAAAGCTGATAAGCATTTATTTTTATTGATTTACCTTCATTACTCGAAAGTGGCTGCTTTTTTTTCTGATGAAAAGCCATTTTTTGATATTTCAATTGAAACTTTAATGATGTTGGAAATTATTGATGAATTAAATTTTTACGAGATTAACAATTTCTAAATTGAATTAAAAGATTAAATTTGCTTTTAAACTGATTAATATAAATGAAAGTTAAACATTAATTGCCATCTATAAACTTAAATCACTAAAGGTTAATCAGTAAACTTTTCACATTTGCCTGCCTTCATTTACCTTTCACTTTAATCGCAGTAAAATGCAATATTAAATGATTAATAATATAATCTGGAATGAAAATTATAATTTGTAATTGTAATTTGTTCATTTCACTTTACACTCATTTAAAATTTAATATCATACAAGGTTCATGATCATCTTTTCGCCTTATCTTTGCTTTACGATTAAAAAATTGTTGATCTATTTCTTGTGCTTGAGCTTTTCATTATATTTTTTTGTGTGTGTGTGTGTGTGTGTTATTTTCACTGCTATTATGATAAAGATGATAATGATGTTTGAAATGCAGTTAATGATGATGAAATGAGAGTCATGATCACTTAGTTGTGACAACAGGGAATCAACAATCAACAAAACAAAGTCACACAACACATTGAGAATAATATGAAAAGCCGAAAAAATGTTAAATTGATACAGTTGATTGAGTTTATCCATTTGCACAAAGAAAATTAATGAAAATGGGAAAAAACAAGGCAAAGATGAATCTACAGTAAAAGGCGAAAAAATGTTGATGGTTATTTCAATAGTTGAACGAATTTCAACATTAACAATAATAATGAATATAATGATAATAAGAATAATATAACAAGTGAATTCTCATTAATTTAAAACAAACTAAAGCTGAACAAGTTAAAAACCAAATGATGATTAAGCGCTTAAATTGCTTGTGACAAAACAGCAAAAAAGTAGAAGAAGAAGAAAATAAAGTCTCAAATGTCTGTTTTCATGGGCTAATGTTTCACTATTAACAGGATAAATCTGAAGAAACCTTTGCAAGTGAAAACTGAACAAACTCACTTGTCAAGTAATATAACAAAAAATTGAGCTTCTACTTTTTTTTTTACTTCACTATTTTGCCTTCCCATTCAAGGTTGATGGCGTTAAAATGTTTATATTGCAAAAGTTCAATAACTTTTATTTAAACAATTTTCTTGTTTTAACATTGCAATCAACATTGTACTTTTATTTCAACTCACGGAATTCAATATTTACCTGTTCAGTTATGTTAATTGCATTTTGTTTCTTTGGATGAGAAAACAAAACTTTTTTTTTTCTTCTTCACCTTTTCTTCTTCTTCTTCCTTTCCTCTGATTATCAATTAGTTTGATATTAAAGTTGCGACTATTTTCAGGTTAATTTCATTTGCAACTTTTCTCATCCCTTTTGTGATGACAACTTAAACTTAAACTTTTCAGTTAAATTGATGAATAATTATCAATCAATTTTAATTGTTAACTTTTTTGTTACGTTGGTTCACTCTTCTCTTGCTTTCCATTTCTCATACTTTTGGGCAACTTTTCAAGTTGCTTTTTATATCTTTCATTTGCATGACTATTTGACAATAATTTTTTTTTGCGCTCAAAAAAGTGCTCATTCAAGTTTCGTTCAACCAAATCTTCATCAGTTTCATCTTCATCTTTTCACGTTCAACGATCCATATTCACTTGCTGTTGACGTTTTCTTGCGTTTTTTACTTGCTAACATTCATGCTCTCAATGGTTTCACATCCGATTATAATTATTGCTCTTTGACACTTATCAATCAATTTTACCTTTCAATTGCACTTTAAACAAAAAGATTTGCAATTAAATTTAATCACTTTTTTTCTTGTCACTTAAAACAAAGAAACAAAAGACAAAATTTAAATTAAAAACTATTCTATTGATTGATTGGATGTTAAGCCTTTAATTATTTTTGCATCTCAAAAATGCGTTTCATTTACTAATGTTGATGGAAGGCAAAAAATTCATTGTTATTCAATTGTAACACCGTTATTATTTGAATGACGTACGTAACCATGGCAACGTTCTCTCATTTGCTTTCTAATTCTTTCTTCCTTTTTTTTCAATCCAATTTTCTTGTCAAATTAATTTTATCGTTTCTATTAAATAAATTGCCTTGAGAGAGTAGCAAAAAAAGAGACTAATTGATGATTCCATGTTTAGTAACGATTTGATTATTTTTAATTAACTCAAGATTCCATTATCGTTAAGCTACAGACTCAATCAATTTTTATACTTAACCTAACAACAACAAGTTAAACCAAATAAACATCTTTGCCTTCTGCTTTGCTTCGAGTTTAACAATCAAAACAAATTATATTAAAAGAAAGAGGATGATTCATATAAATATAATTCAATTGTAAGAAGATGAACAAGAAAGATTCAGTTAAGATGCTGGTAATGCATCATAATTAGAGGATAACATTGATGATAGAGAAGACATCTTCTTCTTCTTCTTCTTCTTTTTATTCTGTTCTCTCTTCCAAATCTCTGCAAAAACCCATCAATGGCTCTCATCAACTCAATTGCTCTTTAAATTTCTCTTTCTTCGCCAATTTTTTCCCTTAGGCTACATGGAAAAAAAAAGAAACTAGAAACCAGTTTTATTAGCTCTTTCGCATTCTCATCATCATTATTATCATCTTCTTCTCTATCATTTTCTCTGTCTTTTCCTTCTATCCACTTTCATCTGTCCATTGGATTTCTTTGTTTGCTCTGCAATGATAAAGTATCAACGCTTCATTTTTATGCAACTTTATCATCTTCATTGTCATCATCATCATTTAAATCTAGGTCTTCACTTGAGTCAGTTTGAGTCAGGCCGAAGGACAATAATAGTTTAACCTAGCAAAGTCACTCTTGTCCCATCAAAATAACACCAACAAGAGGCTTGTTCACATGAAATTATTTTCATCATCTTCAGCCACTATCATCATCATCATCATCTCTATCATCCCATCATCATCATTATCATCCTCGTATTTCTCCTCTTCCTTGTCATCCTTATCATCATCATTATCATATTTTCCTATTTACTTGAGTAAGTTCGATGAGGCCGCAAGACAATAATCTTTCAACCTAGCAGAGTCACTCTTGTCCCATCAAAATAACCAACAAGAGGCCCTTGCACGTGAATTTTATCACCTTTAGTACCATCATTTTCATCATTTTATTTTCCGATTTTCCTCGCTTAAGCCAGTTTGATAAGGCCGAAAGAGATGAATCTTCAAGCCTAACAAAGTGACTCTTGTCCCATTGAATAATGCTTCACAAGAGGTTAGCCTTTACCGTAAAATATCTTGTATAAAAATGTCAATATAAATGCTTTCATCTGGAAACATTCAGTTTACCATGAATCAATGTAATTACAGCTGAAAATAATAACCATTTAAATACTAATAAAAAACTAGTTGACCAAATGAAGATGACAATTATTATATGATACTATCCAAGTGCAAAGCAGATGATGATGATGATGATGTTAACTCTCAATGGTCAGTCTCTTGAGATGATGATCAATATGATGTTGATAATACATAATGATAATGTACTTGTTTTCATCTTCTTCCTTCCTCTTCATCTTCATCTTTTTTCCCTCTTCTTTAGGTTACCAGGTCAAACAAAATAAGATACATTGTATACAAAAAATAGACTTTTTTGCGCTTTTCTTCTCTCTATTCAATTGTCTTAAGATGAACTTTTTTTTCCGTTTTCAGTCCAATTTAACTCATTGTTGTTACAATTGAACATCATCTAATTTGATCAGACGCAAGGTTAATCAACTAATCTGTGTTTTGTAATAAAATTTTTGCTACTTTCATCAAAATAACAATGATAATTACTCTAAACACATTATCATTGGTGAAAAAAAACAGGTTAATGAACAGAATAATATATTATAAAAAAAATCAAGGTTTCCATTTTAACCATCATTACAATCATCATTAACATTATCATTATCAACTATTTATTTATTCATTGTATATCTTTTACATTCTGGTTACTTTTGTTGATGTTAATTCCTTCATTTTCAACAATCATTTCAATAATATCAACTTAATAAACATTACCAGGTAAGAAGGCGAAAGAAAAAAAAAAGTCCACAAGAATATGGAGTTTTCCCATTTGAAACTTTTCTCAAATGGTATTTATACAAGAGAAATGAAAATTATCTTCATCATGGAATTTGCTTTTTCTTCGCCGGAATTTGCTTACAAACCTATTCAATATTGGCTCAGTTTCAACAATTTGGATGATCAAGATGAAAACGAAGACGAAAAAAAAGGAAAGAAAGTCGACAGTAAACAAGTTGAAGAATAAAAATGAGTTTCTCTGGATGATGAAGACCATGAAGGGGAGTTGAAGTTATAGATTAATCTAAACCTGCCAATTGAGTTTATTGAATATAATCCGCATTAACGAAGCACTTTTGATCAAACATATGTTATCCTCTTTTCATCTTCATCTCTGTTTCAACTCATTTCATTATTTTCCAATCATATTTTGTTTGTTTATTTGTCTTGTTCACTGTTTGCTGCTAAAAACGACCTCAATTAAGGTCAATAATCTTTACCTTCAGGCCATTTTCCTGTTGATCATTTTTTATCTTCTTTCTTCTTCTTCTTCTTCTTCAACTTGTTTCAATTTTACAATCAAATTATTGATTATCAACTAGATTGAGTTTCATCTTAAATATTGTTCAACAGTCTATTTGCTTACCTCAATTGATCCACATTTAATCTTCACTTTTACATTTGTTTCTTTGATCGCCATTTCTGGTTCATTTTTTTTCCTATCAGTTGATAGTTTCTTAACCAAATGAAGTTGACTTTTCAATAAACATGTTACACGATTCCCCTGAGGATGGAGGCCATCAGAACAAATCATCTTCATCAAGTTAAACAACAACATCAAATGTATCTTAAGGTCATGTAACCCCATTTTATTGTTGTTTTTCATTTTGTATTTTGATTGATTGGTCAAATTGAGACAACAGGATGACCAGATTGATCAAGAGTCCAGATTAAGATGAAGGTCATGAAACAAAGAAGCGCAAAAATTTGACCGTAAATTTTGGGCGAAAGTGAAACTAGATTATTTGGAATGGGATAAAACTGTGTCTAGAAATTTTAGGTTATCATGTTGATTCCTTTGCTCTTTCAAGTTTTCATTGTCAAGGTCAATCAATGAGTTAACATCTAAAAATAACATGAACATTTGGTGAAAATTTTACAAAAATGGAAATCTATTTCAGAAAAGAAACTTTTTTTTCCCATTTCATCTTTTGATTAGAAAAATGAGACAAATTCAACATGAAAATTAATGTTTAATCATTTGTCTCTTGTTAGGCGAAAGAATTTTGTTTTTACTTGAAAAGTCGTTTCATGTCATCAAACGTTTCCTCCAATTTTCAACACTATACTTAAGTAGCTGTTTACCTGTAAAAACAAAGTCTTGCCGGAAGTAACAAGGTTAAGTTAAAAAGGTAAGAGATTCTTCAAGTTTGACTGTTGATAAAGTATTAAATTGTCTGCAATTTACATGCCAATCAAAGGTTAAAATATGAACAAGTTTACTCTGAACATTTGTGTGTTATTTGCAGTAAAAGAAAACTTGTGAGAAGGAAAAAAAAACAAGAAAAGAGGAGTTTTTCGAGTTTAGCCGATTCATTCTCGAACATGATTATTAAGATAATGTTGATGATGGTGATAAAGGTGATGATGCAGATGATGATGAAGATGATAGGTAAAGATGATGGGTAAACCTGTAGAGTCTCAAGTAGACCTTAAAAAGATGACAGAAAAGGCTTTTTTTTTGTGTAACCTTGTTTTTTTTGATTCTTGAGAAGCAAAAAGATGAAGAAAAGGAAAGGTTTTGAAGAGGAAAAATGATCTTTTACAGTCAATGGGATTACCTGATATGGATATGCATATAAAGGTAAGCCTTTGGGCTGGGCCTTGTTGTCCACATTTACATTCATTTTACCTGTTTCCTCCTGCAATCACCTTTTATCATGAGGCAATCCCTTGTCCCAATCATTGTTACTCTTCTTGGGAATGACACTTTCCCAGAGAATCACAAATGGTTAAATGAACCTGGAAAGGGAATGAACAATCCCTGAATAGAGTTTCATTTTAACTTTCGTTTAATCATCCATTTAAGCTAATAGATGATCATTACATTTGTCATTTGATTAAAAGTGGAAAGTTGATGAAAAGCGATGGAGAAAAAAAATTCAATTTAAAATTTGAATCTTTTCTCTTGATATTAATGCTATTAATAATGGTTTTTATCAGAAAAATGAAAATGATTTCAATGATTTTCTGGCAAACATTTTCCATCATAAAATCAAAATAGATGAATGAATAAATGAATAATGTTTTCTTTTTTTTTTCTGGAGAAAAGAAAAATTCTAATCATAATGTTGATGATGATAATAAAAAAGTATTAATAATCTGCTAGAGAATGGCGAATATAATTTCATGGAACAAAGATTGAATTGAATGAACAGATAATTCTGATAGAGAAATAAAAAATAGTTTTTATTCTTTCACCATGAGTCAGCATCCTTGGTTACCGTCAGCATTTATCAGAATTATTCAGATCGAATTTTTTCCATGGGATTAGTCAGAATATTTGATGATGATGAGAGTGAAAGAGAGGGTTTTAAAGTGAATGAGAGAGAGAGAGAGAGAGGAAACTGAATTGATGATGGAAAATGGTTTTGAAAGAAAAGTCATGAAAATAATTTGATGAAACAGGATAACATTGATTCTGTCTTATGAATCAATCCAAGCAAAAATGAAAGATGGAATTGAAAATGACCAAATTTATTTTCAAAATGTTACACTTTTCCTCTGTCTTCACTTGTTTCTCTTTCTTCGTTTTCTTGTTTTCACATTTCAAATCCATTTGCTTGTTCGATTTTCAATTTGTATCGATGTTCCTGACTGCTTTCTCCCTGTTCAACATCGATTACGATGCCCAAATGAAAGCTGAATTGTTTGAATTTGTTTAATTCCAAGAAAATGAGGGAAGAAAAGAGAGAGAGAGAAAAAGGAAAAAAGAAAGAGAAGAGAAAATTCATGAAGATATATTATTTCTGCAAGAAAAGGCATAATTTGAAGCTAAATCGATTCGATTATGTTACAGCTAACTGATTTTCAGTTTCAACATAAAAAGGAAAACATTGAGATTGATATTTCTTCCTGTAAACTTTGGTGACATTGTATTGCTGATGAGGATGAAAGAGGATGATGATAAAAATGGTTAAAATGTGTTGTCTTTGGTAAACACAAATGATTATATCAGGTAATTGTGTTTAAAATGCATCTAATCATTTGAAAGTGAATCTTTTCCTTGAAACCACAAAACTATCATGATGACATTTCCATCCATTTCATGAGCATTTCAACTTTGTCTCTCTCTCTCTCTCTCTTTATCTCCAATCTTTTATTCCCAAAATAATCTTTCATGAGTTTTATGCATAAGCATTGCTGACATTTTCAACCTAAATCAATGTAACTGTAGTTGCTGGCAACCCAAAAAAAGGAAGAGAGATGACTATTTCTCTTTCTTTTTCATCTTCATCATCTCTCTCAATTTTCAGCTTAAGCAACTTGAGTGCGACCTTGCAAATCTGATCTTCCAAGTTAAATTGCATTCTCTTCTTGTGTATATATTTGTTAGCAAATGAAAACTAAAACTTGTTGTTGTTGATTTTATACTTTTTTTTGCTTGCTTCTTGTCAAAAGGATTGATTGAAGTTGATCAGAATTGATGTGGTCTTCTGTTGATTTTTTTTCTTCTTTTCCTTCTTTTTTCTTCTTCTTCTTCTTCTTCTTCTTTTCTGCTTTATCATATTACTCTCTTTTTTTAATGTTATTTATAAATATATTATTCTCTCTGTAATTTCATGTTGTATGTAATTCATTTCAATATATGAACAACTGAGTTTAACGAGCAAACCAACCAATCAACCCAAAGAAGGAGGGCAAAGTGGGAGGGAAATAATCGATTTCATGGTTACCTAGGACCTATAAGAGTTTGTTTTTTGTTCAAGGAGGAGGAGGGGGAGTTGAAAAGGGTAATATCGATTTGCTCAAATTTGTTTCATACACATTAACTTCAACAAACTTGGACCCAAACATTTAAACGGTTTTACTTTTTTTGGGACAAAATTGGTTTTTACTTTGCCAATGCAACTGCGCCATCTGACGTTCATTTAAATTACAATCCATTTGTGGCGACATCTGTAAAAAGTAAATGTCCCAAATGTTGATAGACAAATTAATGCGTTTATCAATTTATTTTTATCCTTGATTTTGTATTTTGTATTTTACTTTTTTTTTTGGTTAATTTTAGTTTTTATTGGTGTTTTATTGCTTCTATTTGCATGCTATTTGGTTGACATTAGTCGTCTGACTATTGTTTCAATGGTTTCTTTTCGTTTTTCAAATGGGATCCTGGAAACAAATGTGCAAAAATAGTGATTGAAATGTGTGTTCATGATTGGATTAAGTGAAGAGTTTTGTTGAGGATGAGAAATATTTTTCATCTTTCGGTTCATTATTTTAGGTGCGCAAACTCCCTTATCATCCTGTATCATCCTGTAATAGTCAAATCAATAGTAAGAAGATATAGAGAGAGCAAATGATGATGATAGACAGAAAGATGTTAAAGGTAGACAGGGAAAATGAAAGATGCCAAAGATTTTGGTTAAATCGTTTTCTCTCTCTTCTCTCTCATCGTCAGACCAATGGTGCATAATATTTTTCAACCATCTGTCTACAAGATGCTACTCTCTCTCTCTCTCTATCATCATCATCATCTCTTTCTAATTCTCTTTCTTTTTTTCTCTTCCTCTGATGGTATGTGTAATGAGCTGTGGTCGGTTGATAACATTAAAAGGATTCCCATGGTTTTAATATATCTTTAAACAAGAATAACATGTAAATGGATAACGTGCAGAAAAAAGCGCGTGCTGATAAATCATGAATTATGATGAAAACGAAAGATGAAAATGAACAGATTGATTTTATTTCCATTTTCTCATCTCATTTAATTTAGTTCAATTAATTTTATCATCGCCATTATCATCATTTCATGTCAATTTTTCCTTTTTTTTCATTCTTCCAACTTTCAACTATTAATATTGATTTGAAGGAAAAAAAAGTTGCTATTGTCACAATTGAAATTAGTTTCAGTTCGATTCTATTTTTTTTGTCAATTTTGTTGATTCTCTCTTTTTTATTCCTGCTACTGAACAATTGGTTTATTGATAACAATCAGTTTACAATTCTGATCACATTTCAAATCAATTTTTTGCTTCTTTCTTCGTTCCTCAACTTATCATCATTTTCATCAATCTAATGTAAAAATCACAACAAAAACAAGTTCAATTATAGTGACAAACAAAATGTAATAAGCAAACAGTTTAATAGTTTATTACTTAAGGAAGAGAAAAGCAAAATGGCTGCAAAATTTACATGGATGATCAATGTGATGATGACTGTTGGGATGAAGAAAGTGGGTGGGATAAAGAAGAGGGTGGAAGATGAAAAGGTTTAGGTTTACCCCTTTACTCAAGTTACTCTTAAAAATGGCGCTTACTTTTTCTGTCAAACATTAATATTTCATTCTGGTTCAACCATAAAAAGTGATTCATGGATTTCAATTTGGATTCATATTATTTGTTACAGAAACAGTGAGCAATGGATAAAGAGAGAGAGAGAGAGATGATGATGATGAAGAAAAAAGAATAAAAAAAGTCAAGATTAAACTGAATCGCCTTTTACTTTGTAAAAAGAAACGATTATCGATCGTTTCTATTGAAATTGGTTCCAACAAAAATAATGAATGCTAAAAGTGAGCTTGAAAGACAAGAGAGCAAAGGAAGAAGAAGAGAATGATGATGATGATGAAAAAATCGATTATCGGACCTTTTTAATGTTCTGTATCGATCGATTGTTGTTAGACTTTATTATGTTATATATAAATTATATTATATAGAAGCAAGCATTAGTAAGTCCCAAGTGATGTTGATGCTTACTCTAGTCGGGATGTTGGCCTGAAGGCTGAGGATGAGAGAGAGACAGAGAGATTCTCATCTTGAAAGTGAGTCAAAAACAGAGTGAGAATGAGTAAAGGTTGAGTTAGTGAGTAAACCAGGCAAAAGTAACCCAATGCGAAACAACAATCAACAGTATTAAGCTGATAACAAGGGAAACAAATAAATGATCTGAAGCAAAGTAAATTGTTTAAAATGATTATAAGTCTAAGCAAAGATCTTTTGTCCTTTGCCTTTCATCATCATCATCATCATCATCATCATCTCTCTCTCTCTCTCTCTCTAGTCTCTTATTTATCACAATTCAATCATTTCCGCTTCAATGTGTCACAATATAACAGTAACTATATAATATTAACTGTGCACAGTTTTCATTGTTGATTATTAATTTATCCTAATCATTAAATTGAATCAAATTGCTAAGGTATATCTCACTCTCTTCCTCATCATCATCCACCTCCTTCTCATCATTTCCACCCCCAAACACTATTCTTGTTAAAACCAGGACTATTCTGGTTTAAATGGTTCACTGATCAACCCTCGTAAAGTGATTTGGTTGATTGTTTATCTTAACCATTTGTCAACAAGCAAAGGTTCACTTTTACCAGATTTTCATTATTTTTACCTAAATTTTAATTATATTTGACAAACCTTTTTAAACCAGCTTTTTAATCAACATAATAAACAATTGATCAACAATCAAATTAAGATAATAACAGGTTAACTAATGTTTCTTATTACATGTTACTGTCAAGCTTGATAAAACTCAACAAATAAGTTCAATGACATTCAAATCTTTATCATGATTATCATTATTATTGCCATTATTATTTATCTTTACTCGACTTTTGGGTTTCAATTTTTGGGTACAGTCGATACTTTAACCCAAATTGTAGGCGTCAATGAATATTAATCAATTAGCTTGATAAACAATTGAAATGATTTGATTTGTTTAAACAAAAGCCAAAAATTGAAGGCAAACATGATCACGCAAGTAATCATTTTTCAGGTAAATACCCATAAATTGTCCATGGTAACAATTACTTTGACCATTCATTTCCTTTATCATCACCAGATGATGATGATGCCTAACTAATGTCTTAATAATTCTGAATCATTTTTTTTCTTCTTCGCCATCAGTTTCTTTTGCTGATTCAAGCTCAAGAATGATTTGATGATGATTTTGTTTTTCCCTCTTCACTCTTGATTAGTAAATGTATTTACTGGTTAAATGGATGTAATACATTTGGCTATAACAATTGATTAACTTGATATTATTTGTTGAGCAATGCTGTGTCTGCAATCAAGTTAATCAATGATTGTCTCGATTAATCTGTGTAAACGAGTTACCAAAACATTTGCAGAAATAAATCAACTTCTTTTACTATTTTCTTCTTTTCTTCATTTTTCTTTCTCTCTCTCTCTCCATACTCTATAAGTATAAAAATAATAATAATAACATGATTTTATCGGCAAAATGCAACTAATATTAAATCATTTCCATCGATATATCGATTAACTTGTGCGCACGTTCAACGCGTGTTTATGTTGCTTAAATAATTTGATATTATTTCTTGTTCAACACTCCATTAGTCTCTCTCATTGTCACTGTTATGGTCCATGTTTACTTTATCAATAATCATGATGTTCATTTGACCCTGAAAGGAAACAGTCAGATAACTTTCATAACTGTGAATCATAACCTTACGATAAGGTACAACAATGATGCTAAACATCAACTGCAAGTGTTGATCCATTCGAGTATAAATGAAATGCTTTTTTTTAAACTCAAAAAGTTTTCAGCTTTCATCAATTTGTTGTCACAATAATAATGCAAAATAAACTGTTTCAGTCAACAAAGTAATCTCCATTTTTGATCAAATGCGCTTTAGGTTTCATCAATTATTTGTCAAAATAACAATGCAAAATAACCCGATGATGACTGCAAGTTAAACTTTTGGTCAGACTTTAAGTCTGGGAAAAAAAAGATTAAACTTTTGCTAAATAACCGTTGGAAAAGGTTGAGAAGATCAACTTTAGTCATCAAGATTTATCAATATCCATTGAACCCATTTTTGGGTTGTCCGATAAACCGAGTTTTAAAGGGAAAGGGAAGTAGACAAGCTACTTGGAATTAATTACAAATCAAGTTTAACTAATGACGTTCACCAAATCATTCTCAATCACTTTTTAAAGAGACTTTTCTCAACAAAATTGTCCACCAAATTGTCAACCACTCATATAAAGTCGAGAACAATTTGAACTAGCAATGATTTTTAAGGGGAAAAGACTTTCTCTTAGAAAGTAGAGATGAATTTTAACTAATTGTACTTTACGACTTGATGAAGTTGTAAAGTGCAAATTGCAGTACATTAAATTTGCGTTAGTACAAGTCTGATTTGAGGCCAATATGTCTAGATATTTCAAACGTAAATCCCATAAATCACTTCACGGATTACCTTCGATTTTCATAATTTAACCTTTCCTTGGATGATAACAGTTTCATTGGCGTTTGTTTACTTTCCTTGTTATTGTGTTTTTTGAAAAACTGAATGTCTAAAAGTGAATCATCATTTCACTTTATGTTTTCAATCAATCTCTTGCAATAATAATGTAAAATAATGCAACGATGACCATAAACGCTGAGTCAGCAAAGGTAACTCTGAATTTTTGAGCCTGGGAAAGAGTCTGAAACATTAATTCGGTTGAATAAAAAGTTAATTTTGCTCACTTCTAATTGTAACTTGTAATCCTTTTGAACAATAGGTCAAGATATACTTTACTAACCACATCTAACCTAACCTTTCAACTAACGGGTATTTAAGCATCTCGAAAGCCATTAATACCTTGAAAATGTTCAAGCAGATGTCAGTTTTTAAATGTCTGTACAATGTTACATTAAGGCTTACAAATGGAAAGGTAAAAAGAAGGAAGAAGAAGAAGAAAAAAAAATAAAATAAAAAATAAAATGTGCAACGTGTTATTTTGTTGCAAAGGTCTGTGTGGCCTTTACCTTTAAGTGTTTACAATTTTTGTGGACCAATAATTTGCACGGTTTACCTGGATACAAAGATGGTGGAGAGTGAAACAAGGTAAGAAATAAAATCGTGACATGGATTGCTGGTTGTTATCCTGAATTAGAATGAGAAGAAAAACAAAAATATCAGTGATCAGAATTGGTCAGAAGATGATGATGTTGATAATGATGATGACGATGAGACCTTAAATATTATTATTATAACCTTTCGAAGCTGCCGGTGATTCGGTCGAAGGTCAATCACGAATCATGAAAACTTGTTCATTCAACATTAAACTTAAAAAGCTTTCAATTTTTTCTCTACTTCTCTCAATAATTTGATAATTAAATTTCAATCATTTCAGAGTTTCTCTTATTCAATAATCATTTTCATGATTGTTTGCAAACAAGAAAATGACGTTGATTGATAAATTTTAATGTAAACGTTTCCCATCCAATTGAATTTGATGAAAAGCTTAAAATTGAAACAAAACTGTTGACCAATTCAATTGAATACAAAGTATTTAGCTATTCAATCAACACCAGAATAAGTTGGAAAACCATTGCATTGAATAATAATTTAATGATAATTAATCAAAGTAATTTATTTCTTCTCTTTTTTTACTATTAAAACGATTTTTATATCCAAGTTAACATGAACATTGATTGATGATGTTCAATTTACCCATAGCATACCATTAATATTATTAAATAGCGAAGGGAAAGAGAAGCAAAATGAGACCAATTTTATCGATTGATTTGTGTGAACCAATCAATAATTATTGCTTTATCACAATTTAAATGTAAACAATTAGAAGCAATTAAAGCTGCAGCAATACAATAAGTAAAATCAATTTGCTTAATCATTGGCAAATTTGAAACACTTTAGTGGGACAATTGGTTGGGAAGGAAAAAAATTAATGGAAATTTGATCGATTTAAAGAGCAAAATTGAAATTCACTTTTAATGACAAAATTATTCGTGATTCATCATGATAATTCATCTTGTTTCACCATCGATTAAACTGTTACCGAAGAGATGGAAAATACTGAAAAACCGAATTCACAGTTAAACGTTCAATTGATGGTTAAAAATTTACTAATGATGAGATGTTACTGACAGAATAGCAAATAAGGCAACAATTAAATTACAACGTAATTCATGAGCTTTGAACAATTGATAATATTGGCTTTGATTGTGGCTATTATTTAGCACGCAATTTCGTGCAAATCAAATCTGTGGGAACAAAAAGATAGACTTTAATAGTTGAATGTGTTTTTTGGGTTAAAAAGGGCCAAAAAGGAATCTCTTTTTTTCTCTCAATTTCTATTTTGATTAGTTAATGCAAATTATTAGTGGCAACCAGAATTGAACCAGAAAATGTTTAATCAATGTTCATTATTTGCACTTGATTTTCACTGTAAAATGAAAGGAGATGAAGAATGAAAATAATCAATCAAATTAAGGTAAACTCTGTTGACATGGGTCAATATTGTTGAGTTGACAGTTTTAAATGTCATTATCAACTGTAACTAACTTCAGGTACAATAACATTTAACCGTAAAAATGAAGCAAAAAATGTTAACCATCTGTACATTGTTAACGGATTTTCAGTGCAACATAAGGTTAGTTTTGTGTTCAATCAAATTGTCTTTTCCGTTTAACTTTTTTTTTTCCTTTTCTTGCCTTTTCTTTGCTTCTCTTTCCGTTTCAATTATTGATTTAATTAATGCCTTTTCATGAGCAAACCTTTAACCATGTTGCCTGTCAATATTCACTGTGAATGACATTTAATTGTTTATTAGTTATTAAATTGTTGTGATTAGTCAACTGATCATAAATGGATGATATTTAATGGTCCCAGTAATAATTGTTTCCAATTTCAAGTTGCATTAATTGGCATCAAGCAAAAGATGAACACCATTAATCAGGTTCAATTGTTTTTATCACAGTTTCAGCCTTTTCCACTGTTCCTTACTGATCATCATGACAATTGATTGATTTAGAAGGCAAAAATGTTTAAAGACATTTCAGGTCAACGAATAAACATTTAAATCTAATTTATTCACTTTGATCAGTTGATTGGGTCAAGTCTAATTATTCCCGGCCGGACATTCAATCGACCTAAAAAGATGCTCAAATAAGATTGAAATATTAATGGCATCTTTCAACTTTAACCTTTTCTCATTGATCAATGCATAAGTGAAGATGAAAACAAGTCTCCAATTACTCGGTTAATGTGTTTTTAATTTGCCTCTGTGATTATCGTCATTAGACTTGAACAATTTAGATATTAAGGTCAATATATACGTCAACAGAGTAACCATTATAATAAACATTTTCAATCAATAGTCCGAATGTGAATGTAAAAGAACCAGAAAAGCAATGATAAAAATGATTCTCCAGCAATTAAATGTCTTCTTTTTGTCACTTAACTGTTGATTCTTGAAAGGTTAAATGTCTTAAATTGTTGGCTTTAATCCAGATTAAATTAGTCTAAGTGTGTTAGATTAAAAAATTTGGTTTCAATCGAGTTTCCAGTTGAAACATTTTTCTTCTTCAATATTAATAAACTGTCAAGTTGCCAAAAATGCAAGTCTCATTGATTAACAGTTAACCTTAAATGGTCACAATTTAAAGGAAAGCTTTTAATTTCACTTTTTTCATCTTTTTTTTTGAATAAACAAATGAACATTTTTCAAAGAATGTTGAAGAAGAAAAAAACACCAGAAATGAATCGATGATGATCCAAGACAATTGAGAGGATCACATGAATATTAATGTTAACTTTACAATTATTATTAACAAAGATGAAAGAAACTTTATCCATTTATTACATTTTTTTTTGGTGATTTGAATGGTTCAATGAAAATGAGGAAATATGATATTTCAAGCATTTCATTTCACCATTCATTTTTCATTGTGAAAAGCAAAGGAAAGGCAAAAACATATAAAATGGTTGCAAGCCTTTGAACGTGATCAAAATGTGATTATGTGAAGAGGCAACAATTAACAAAGGTTCAACCTTGATTAAAGCTGATCATCGGTTAATTGTCAAGAAACTAAACACCAGAAAATGGATCTAAAAATTGAAATCAAATGAATGATTTGAACGACACAAAAAGTGTCTCATTGAAGAGTCAACCTAAACCAGTTTCTTGGTCTTCAAAATTGAAATTGAAACAAATTATTAATTATCCATTGAAAGGTAACCTTGCAAAAATGATGATTACAATCATTTTACTCAACAATTATCTCTGTTAATAATAAGCTTAATCCTTAATGAAGTTTACAGTCCAATAGACTAAAGATGATCATAACAGTGATCATTATAATAATGATAATTTTGTCATCAAACAATATTAACTTGAATACAGATCAACTTTGGCTCAATCCGTTGAGCATCAATAGCTTTAAGGTGATCAACTGTTTCACATCTTTCCTTCATTTTCATCATTTCCATCATCATCATCATCTTTTTCAAACGTTAAACTGTTACCAATAATAATAATAATAATAATCATTTTGTTTCCAGTTGAGGAATCAGTTGATCAACCATTTAGCTTTTCACAATTCATTTTGACAGTAAAAAACAACAATCACGAGAATAAAAAATTATGGATTTCATTCATTTCACTTCAATTCACAATTGTTGATCAATTGTCTTTTAACTCTAATAATTTACTGATTTGCTTCAACAATCAACAAATCTTTCCTTATCAATTGGTAGTAAAAGGACCAAGATGATGTGAAAAGAAGAAGAAGAAGCTGAAAAAGCATTTTCACTCAATTACAATAATTCAATTGGTAATCAATCAAATTGCTCTGTTAATTATTCATCAGTCTATTTTTCCTGTACTTTTACCCATTTTTAATTAGTTTACTAATGATCATTACCATTTTGCCTGTTTTCACATTAAATGACATTTTGCTTTATTTTTTCATCTTTTCATTCTCATTCTTCAACATAACCATTTGTCTAGTTTTAATTCATGTTTGCTTTTCTGCCTTCGACTGTTAATTACCTTTTACCTCAACAATTTGGGTTAATTATTGAAAATGTAAATAACATTACAATTTGAGTTTCACTTTTCTCTTTTGTTTGATTGATTCGTTTGTCAAGCAATTTAATTTTCAAGTTTTTCCAGTCAAATATGTATTCACCTGGTTTCTAGTTGAACGTCAGGTGAAACAAATGCAATTAATTGATTACAATTGACAAAAGTAACAGTAATAACATCAAGGTGTTACAAAGTATCTAAAACCGTACATTGAATCGAGTAAAAGAAAAAATAAATTGAAGAAGAAACTTGATTCAGTTGAAGTCCAATTATCGCTATTAACCAGGTCAAGTTAATTGTTAATTAATAGTTTCTAGTTTCAACTTTTATAAAATGTTGATCAAAACCAGAAAACCAGAAAAAAATATAAAAACAAATGAAACTAAAACAATTGGTAAACATTGACTCTTCTGGTTTCAATATTACAGTTTGCCCAAATTCGTTTCAAACAAAAAGGACATTCAGCAATTTATTGATTGTTTTAGTTTGATTGTTAATTGTCAATTAATAGTTTCGAGTTTCAATTTTAATAAAATTTTGAAAAAAACCAGAAAACCAGAAAAAAACGGAATAACAAATAAAGTTGAAACAATTGGTAAACATTGGCTTTTCTGGTCTTTAGCTTTACAGTTTAACCAGAATCGTTTTGAATGTTTAATAGTTGATATCATTTTGAAAGAAAAATTAATTGATTTTTTGGTTTATTTGATTTTCAATTAATAGCTTCCAGTTTTACAATCTTTTAAGATTTTGATCGAAACCAGAAAACCAGAAAAAAACGAAATAACAAATAAAGTTAAAACAATTGGTAAACATTGGCTTCTCTGGTCTTTAGTGTTACAGTTTAACTAGAATCGCTTTGAAACAAAAATGATATTCAACAATTTACTGATTGTTTGGTTTAGTTGATTGATTAACATTTGCCATTCAATCGATTTCCGTTTGATCCCTTTGAATAAACAGGATGAAAACCGATTATTATTAATGAAACACTTTTCATCCTTAACTCTATCCATTGTTAATCTTATTGTTAATCTTGGCAACAGTGAACAATACAAGTCCACTTTTTAGACTTGCTTTTTGCATCCATCGATGGTCTGGTCAGGTAAGGACAGGAAATGACCAAACAAAATCAATTTAAATGGTCAATGTGAGGTTGCATTTTGTGTCACCTTTTTAACATTTAATTGACATTTAGCAGCCATTTCAACGGAAGTTGTTCACAGTCAACCTTTTCATTTATTAAATCAACAATTACATTGGAAACTTGATTTACAACTTTAATTAACATTCAAATTGTTGTTAATCACATTTTTATTCACTTTTTAAATTCGAATAACCGGTTTTTTCGTTTTCATTTTTCCTCTTCTTCTTCTTTTTCATGGTTACTTTTTTGTTCCAATGTAATTATTACTCCAATAATGATAATCAAATTGAATTGAGAATCCAATTTAAGAGTAAAGAAGAAGAAAACAAATCAGCAAATGATTAACTTTACTTCAATTTGTTGCCGTCTTTCAACTGCAACAGTTAAGAAGCCTAATATTAATTAACCAATTAATTAACTTGGAAAATTAACAGCAAATTAAATTGTTGATGAAGAAGATGATGAAAGGTTGAGACATTTTTCATGATCAGTTAACAAAAGATTTCAATGAGAATCTCAATGAAGATGAAACATTTGCTCAAAATGTCCATTTCAAAGTAAATTTAATGTAAATTTAATGTTGAATAATTTGTAATTCAACAATTAATCAATGGATTGTCAATTTATCTGAACAACAATAGGCTAATTTTGACCTAACTGGCAAAAGATATTCAATCTAATAAATTGAGGTTAATAAGATGACTATTACTTTAGGCTATTTTAGCTTTAGCTTTTCATCCAATTTTTCATCGCCATTCTGTTCATTTTTACATCTAAATATTCATGTTAAATTAGTGAATCTATTGATTAACCAATGTTACCCAATGTTGACAGAAATGTTGACCTTTTCCTTACTAATCATATTCGGACAATTTGGAACCATAATGTTAAACTTGTTTTGCATGTTCATTGATTTTTGAAGGGCAGTCATTTTTTGCGCTTCTTATACCTTGTTTATTGACCTCACAACGGAAGGAATTTTCAATTTTTTTCTCAACTTCTTCTTCTTTCTGAACCATTTCAAGTTTTATTTTTTATTTTTTGATACAATAATAACAATTTAACTTGAAGGATAAACCATTACTCCAGTCGTGCAGTTGATTAAGATTAATGATTCAAGTTGATTGGTTTATAAATGAATTAATGAGTCCACGACTTGCTTCTTTTCATCTTTACTTAATGTTGTTTAGTTAAAAGTAATATCTTTTATTTTGTATGTTTCCTATTTTTTTCTGGTCAATTTTTGCTTAACCATAAATAATCAAACAATAAACCCAAATTTGGTGTATATCAAGTTGATTTAACCAACTGTAAAAAGATGGTTAATTAGAAGCCATTTTGTTTCATCGACAGCTTCAATTGTTTACCATTGCTATTCGATAGTTTTGAAGCCATTTCAATACTAAATTTTTACTTTTGTTTATCATTTGGGTTTTGCAGGCAAAAAGTGATTAAAACGAAATTGAGATTCAGTTTTACACTCAATTGGTTATCTTTTCAATCATTGAATGAACAACAGATTCATTGGAAAATTAATCGCATTTCGTTTATTAATTGTTTTTTGCTGCTTTCGCTTCTTCTTCAGCTAAAAACTCAATAGTTTATTGATTATTGAAAGCAACCTTCAGCTTTTGTTTTGAAAGATTACCAGTAAATCCTTGAATGTACATTTTACTAATTAATCAATGTCTATTTTGATTATTAGGAACCAGAATTGGAATATCAATTGAATAAAATGGCTTCTCATGTTGGTCAAACATGTAAAAAGCTGATCCCAGAGGCTTTCAGTCAACTGGTTAAATCGGGTGAGGGTTCAGCGTGTAGGATTGGATTGGACCCTGAAAGGCCATTTTCATCTGTTACTGCTTGCCTTGATTTTGTTGCTCACAACCATCGAGATAATCACAATGTTCAAAATGATATAACTGCTGTTGTTAACCTTCTTCGTAATCCAATTAATCAATGGCTATCAACTGGTAACAAGGAAAGCCAATATCATGTTTTACCTTGTTACCTTGTTGACCTGAAGGGAAGGGCTAAAGCCAATGGATTGCAAATATTGACCAAATTTCCTGTTCTCAAGCGACTTCGAAGCACACCTCTTTTGTCTCGACGGAAATGCCAGCGATTGAAAAAGAAAACGTTAAGACGATCATTTCCGGAGAAACGGAATACAGACAACAAAGGGTCATCTTCAGCTGGTTCCAGGTCAACCAATGGTAAAAGTGTATCAATTTTTTCGACGCAAAATAAACCCGTTCTTCGTTTCCCTGCTGAGAACCAGTTGAAGGATCCAAACCATAAAGGTTACATTTACCAGTTTGAGTCGGATAATGAAGATTCATGTCTTGATCCTAGGATGGGAGGTGTTGGAATTGCTCTGGAACATGGTTCAATCTTGATTGAATGTTCAAAGCATGAGATGCACTCAACTACGCCACTTCGACATCCAAACCGACTTCAGCCGAACCGGTTAAGTTTAGTCTTTTATCAACATAAAAACCTTGATAAACCCAATCATGGATCGGTTGATGATCAAGATTAATATGTTACCCAAAAATATTCACAATAATCTCATTTTATTTTCTGGTTCAAATTTTGGTTTGTTACTAAAAAAACATTTAATTATAATTGATTTATTTTTTCTTATATAATTATTAATCACATTGCACAACAAGCAATTATTTATTCAATGCATTTAAACAATTGTTAACAGACAAAAACAGTTAATCAGAGCATAAATTTTAGCTTATAAGCTCTTTTTTTAAGCACAAATATTAGTAAACAAGCAAAATGAAGATGAATTAGGACAAATGACTCAACTGATTCAAATTGCCATTGAATTTTCTAATAAGATTGTTTGTTAACAACTATTTAAATACTTTTGCATCTTAATTCAATATTTATATTATGCAAATCACCTTTTCAAGTGAAAAATCTACATTTTTACATGTAATGAATTCTTTTGGTTTAAAAAATAAAACCTTCTCAATAAAGTTATAATACATAATTTAAACATCTTCTTTTGGCCATAAAATGTCTAAAACTAAGTACAATATTGATCAGTTCAACCATCAACTTTAATGGGAAGCGATTTTCTGAAATAATTGAAAGTACTTTTCCTGTTAAGTCGCAATGGTTCTGTTGTAAATATTTTGAAACCCATTTTTTCCAGTAATCTATTTCTTAGCTTGAGATCACTAATAAACTCTTTGTTGTTATTATCTTTGAATCGACGAATAATGGTTGCATCTTTGACTACATTGGGCGAGACTTCAATTTCCTTGGCCGTCATGATTGGATTCAATCTCGAATTGCAGATAATAATCTCAGGAGAAACACAAAATGAAAGAATATGGCGAGAAATTGTTTGTTTTGGATAATGCTCTTTACAAGCGAGGTAGATTAAAACTGACAGCTTTTGAGAATAGCTTTGATCAATTGGTTTCATGGGTAGAAGCTGTTCCATTGACCATCGTTCAAATGATTTTTTGGCTTTGATCAGTTCATCCAGTTGCCTAATCCTTTCGCCGTACTTGTCATGATATTCAATAGCTAAGGTATCCTTCACAGCAAGTAGCGCTTTGAATTGCCATTGATCATCTGGAAGGCAAGGACATAAGAAGGGTTAGTCAAAAGTTATAATCAATTAAAAACTGAAAATTACCTGGAAATTTTATAATGAAGTCTTCTTGAATTACTGAATCGATAAGTTTTTCAGGGCAAATCTCCAGTGTTAATGCACTTCGCAGAATGGAGGCAGCATGTCCAGGCGAGGCGACAAGCTCATCAAATCTAGATGTGGATTCAAAATGTGAAATAAAGTCTTTAACATTTTTTATATTGACATCATCGAAACAGCTTAGAGTTCTCAATGTCTTGGCAAATTCATCAAGAGTAAGACTATTATAGCCGCTTTTAAGCTCGTCAATGATGTTTTCTGTTTTTACACAAAAATTAGCTTTTAGCAATTTTGATGAGCTTTCAAGTATCCTTCTGAATGGCCCGACAATCATAACGTACAATTATATTACAAGGTCAAGCAATAATTGTCATAAAACTAACATGTGATGAAACTTTGAATGGTAACCATGTGACTATCTCAATGTTGTTTCATCCATATGTTCAATTCATATATTTATTGGTTTATGTTTCAAACGATAGATGTTGCTCATCAAATCGCACAGTAATAACAGTTGTACGACAGTTTAGTGAAATTGTTTACCAAGGATTTTAATCAGTCTGATTTGTTCAGCTTGAAGCCTATAAAGTCATTTTAGTCCAAATTTTAGTACATTATTGTACCTTAGATTTACTTGAAGTCACGTTGGTTAGAGGAAAGAATAAGACTAATTCATATTTACCTTTCTTAATTCATGTAGATTCTACCACTTCAAAATTTACTAAAGCTGTATTGGAACATCGCAATTTTTAAATTACATAATTCCTCGCTACCTCTTTCATATTCAAATTGCAATCAATTTTGTAACATTTTGTGTTCATTTACCCATCAATCAAAATTTCAAGTCATTAGCTTAAAAAATATCTGTTTTAGCAATAATTTATTGCTATCATATTTATTTATTTCTTGGTAATGAAATGATAATTTTTATCTTCATAATTTTGACAATCAGCGTCATCAAAGATTTGCTCTTTCAAAGCATTTTATCGGTTAGGTTCAAGTTGTCGAGAATGTCAGATTAAAATTCAAAGTCCAAGGAAGAGACTCTAGACTCTGAACAGGCATTACTCAACAGTTAACGAGAACCTAGAACAAACTCAATAAAAACTTATTTGAGAAAAGAATTGACAAACAAGTTGTTATTTGAACAATTTATGGATGTATTTAGGTAAATAATTTGTAAAAATATAGAAACTTCTTTTATAAAGAATCGATTTTTGCTGTTATAGAAAATTTTTTAGAAATTTCTCAATTTATCATGATTAGTTAGGATAACGTTCAATAAGCATTCCATGGCCCTGTAGAGAAAACAAATAATAAAAGGTTAAAATTATTCATTTTAAATGAGCAAACCGTGAAAGTGAAATTATCTTACCAGTCCTCCAGCTGCACAAGCAGCAACAACTCCATATTTGCCTCCTTCCTTAATTAATCTATTTGCAGCCATTGTTACTAATCGTACACCAGTGGCACCGAAAGGATGGCCAAGGGATAATGAACCTCCCCAGTTATTGAGCTTCTCCATTGGAATTGCTCCTAATTTTTCAGATCTTCCTAAGTAATTACGAGCGAAAAAGTCACTGTCCATAGCTTTCAGGTTTGCTAAAACTTGTCCGGCAAAAGCTTCATGAAGTTCAAAGACATCGATATCCTTAAGGCTGAGTCCAGATTTTTCCAAGACTTTAGGAATTGAGTAAGCTGGTCTGAAAGAGAGACAAAAGAAAAGTTCAAAAAAATTGAACTGAAAATCCATAAAGATATAAAACTAATTACCCGAGTAGAAGTTGGTCTTTTGGATCTTGTGAGGTATAAACAGCATGTCTCAAGTACGCCTTTGGTTTGAGTCCTAGTTTCTTAGCCTTGGCCTCAGTCATAATTAGACAAGCAGAAGCTCCATCAGTCTGCAATAAAGATAAAGTTTTAGTCGAAGAATGATTTGAAATACATGTGATATTATTGACTAACCAAAAATGACGAGTTTGCCGCTGTAACAGTTCCGTGTGGTTTGATGAAAGCTGGCTTTAGCTTAGCCATATCTTGGAGACTTGATACTCTGATTCCGTTATCTTTTTCAACGCGACCTTTAGCAACGTTGATTGGCACAACATCGTCTAAGAAACCAGCTTTTTGAGCTTTATCAGCAGAAGAGTGTGATCTAAACGCAAATTCATCTTGTTCTTGGCGAGATACCTTAAATGCAGCCGCTAAACGATCACCAGAGTGTCCCATAACCTCATTAGTAGTAAATTCAGCGATTGCGGGTAGCTTAAATGAAAACAAATAGTGTAAGTAAGATGACATTTCCAACTACCATCTTGATCATTCTTACCTCAGGTGCTAAATATTTCAATTTAAACTTTGAAAGCAAAGATAGGTATTGAGCCGGCTTCTTGGCTTTGTTAGCAGCTAACATTAACTGTCGCATTTCCCGACTGAATCTGATGGGAACATCTGTCAAATATTCAACACCACCGGCTATGGCAACATCTACAATACCACTGTTTATGTAACCAATAGCTAATAATTAATTATTAAAGACAAGATTAATGTCAATCCAGTACAATTGCATTTACTGCACTTTTCATCTATTATTACCTGTGGTAATAGCTTGATTAGCAGATATACAAGCTTGAGTAACTGTATGAGCAGGTATGTTCAAAGGTAAACCACCAGTTAAAACAACTTCTCGAGCAACATTGCAAGTTTTGGGCTCAGCTATAACACAACCACAAACAATATATTGGACATCTTCTTTATTTATGCCAGTTTTCCTTATCAAAGACCTATTGAGTAGAAAGAACGGCGAAAGAATGTTTTATTATTGAAACTTACTTGAAAGAAATTGAAAGGAGAAATTTTGTATTTTGACCGAAATATTTTCATAAAATGTAAACATTTAAACTCACAAGACTGCGTGCTTCTGCAATTCATATCCCATCATATTTTTATAATCAGTGAATGAGACTGCGAATGGTGTCCGAACACCATCAACCAGGACAATATTACTTCCTGGTACTGATGTTGATGCAGACCGTTGTTGACGGCTTGAAACATTTCCAGCTGCAAAAGATGACGGAAGGTTGGATGAAACAGAGGTTTTAAAGGACCCACTGTTAACTGAACGAAGTAAAGTGTATCGTAACATATTGAATTAATAGAATATGGTACAGTGAACTGAATAATAAGTGCGGACGAATATAAAGGAATGAATAAAAAGGGAAAAAATAGGAATGAATAAGTTCAACCGACCTTTAGACCTAAACAGATAATCACTCTAGCAACATAAAATAAAGAGTTTTATCTCACAGATGGCGCTTATAAGTTGTTTTTATTTAATTGAGTTGAATGTTTTTATTGATGATTAATCATAAATAGATTTAACTACCTAACAAGTAAGATATAAATCTATCTACAAAACTTTAATTCTCTGTTTTAATGTTGTTCTCATGATTACCTTGAATTTGTGACTAACGAGGTAGGGAGCTTTAAGTTTGATTTCGTGTAGTGGTCTAAATGCAATAAAAATGATAAAATTTATTCTGGATGAAAACTTTAGGACGACTAAAATAAGTTTAATTGTATTTAAATACTATAAATTTATCAAATTCGATTGTTTAGATAGATTGGGACATTATTTACAAAATAGTGATTTGATTACATTTATTCAGAATCAATTTTCTAAGTTATGAGAAAAAGCGATATCAAATACTTGTTTATAATTATCAACAAAATGAACATCTAAATTACTTTTTATAAAATCAGGCAACTCATCAAAATCTTTACGGTTTTCTTGAGGTAAGATTAAACAAGTGACGTTGGCACGTTTGGCAGCAATTGTTTTCTCTCTGATTCCACCGACTGGTAAGACCTTACCGGTGAGTGATACTTCACCAGTCATTGCTAGATTATTCCGTACTGGTTTATTTAAAGCCAAAGAGAGAAGAGCTGTGATCATAGTACATCCTGCGCTTGGACCATCCTTAGGAGTCGCTCCGTCCGGAACATGCAAATGAATATGAGCTTTTTCCAAGAAATCGTTGTTGCTGTCTATTTTCGAAATGAATGCTTTCGCCACAGAATAAGCAATGTCAGCACTTTCTTTCATAACATCACCAAGACGACCTGTCAGTTTCATTGAGCCGACCTCTGCTTCACCATCCTTTTCTGATTCCAATATTGGTTTGTACAAAGTTGTTTCAATAAATAAAACTGATCCTCCCATTGCAGACCAAGCTAAGCCCATCGTAACCCCGACAGGAGCTCGCTCATACATTCGATCTTGCGTGAAAATTGGTTTACCGACAAAATCTTGCAAGTTTTCGACATTTATACTGACTTTTTCAGCTTCTTTGTTGACTATCTTGAATGCAGCTTTTCGCATAATCTAAAGTATGAAATATTTTTTAAATATTTACATTAGATATCGTTGAATAATATTCTTGTAAAAAATAGAAATATAAAAACCTTTTCTATGTGTTTCTGCAAGTTTCTAACTCCACTCTCCCGACAATATGCTTTTATTAAAGTTTGTAAAACATCCTTTGGAATTTTAGCAATATCCTCGTTAACTCCGGCCATTTCTCGTGCTTGAGGGATCAAATATTGCTGAAATAAGACAATAATCATGAGTTTCAGAACTTAAATAGGGTGAAAATACCGCTTACCTCTGCAATTGCCACTTTTTCCTCAGCAACGTAACCTGAAACTTCAATAACTTCCATTCTATCTTTTAGAGGCTCTGGTATTGTATCAAGCACATTTGCAGTGCAAATAAATAACACTTTCGATAAATCAACCGTGACGTCCAAATAATGATCTAAAAAGTTAACATTCTGTTCTGGGTCCAAGATCTCAAGAAGAGCTGAAGATGGGTCACCTTGATATCCTCTGCCAATTTTGTCAATTTCATCAATTAGTACTAAAGGATTCTCTGATTTAGTTTTTTTCAGACATTGAATCAATTTTCCGGGCATAGCTCCAACATAAGTTCGTCTATGTCCTTTAATTTCGGCAACATCAGTCATACCACCAACACTGAACCTGAAATACTGCATTAAGCATGGAGATTTTAAAAAATATTCTTAACTGAAATTTAATGAATGAAATACTAACCTCTCGATTTAGAGCACGTGCAATAGATTTGGCTATACTTGTTTTACCGACTCCAGGTGGACCGTGGAAACACAAAATTTTACCCTGAGTTTTACCTCGCAATTGACTAACAGCAATAAATTCAAGAATTCGTTTTTTAACTTCTTCCATTCCATAATGATCTTCTTCTAAAACTTTTTTGGCTCTTTCTAAATCTAAATTTTCCTCACTACTCTTACCCCAAGGAAGATTAGTCAACCAATCTAAATAGTTTCGAGTGACACTAAATTCTGATGAGTGATTATCTAAAAAGGCTAATTTGTTCATTTCTTCTTCAATAACATCCATAACATGCTTAGGAACAATCAGATCTTTCAACCTAGCCTTGAACTTCTCTTCAATAGCATCTTTATCGTCTTTGACCAGTCCCAGTTCTTTTTTGATTACTTTTAGCTGTTCATGTAATAAATAGCGACGATGTTGTTGTTTCACTTTATCTTCAACTTCTTTGCCAATTTCTTGTTGAAGTTTCGACATTTCGAATTCTTTTTTGAGTAGTGTCAAGGATAACTCAAGTCTTTTAGGAATATTTTGTTCCTCTAAGACTGCTTGAAGTTCAGGACCTTTGGCACCAGATAAAGCAGCACCAAGATCAGAAAGATAGACAGGATTATCAACAACTCTGGGTCCAGCTTGTAGCATTTGTAATACCGATTCACGATATAAAGGATTAACTGACATTATATCTAGTATGGTTTTGACAATCTCTTGAGTGATTGCTTTAACATGTTTGGTCATTTCAAATTGTTCGTGGTTCACATTATCAACTTGAGCCATCAGAACAGGCCTTGGTTCATTCGAGGTAATTGGTGGAACGGTCTCTTGATTAGCAAGATTTTCTGCTTCGATATCAGCAGATTCATCTTTTTTCTTCAATTTCTTTTTTTTCAACTTGTCATTCGGAGAATCGAAATCTTCGGGTAACTGTTTCACTAATTTTACCCGCCGATGAGATTGAACCACGACTTTCAATTTATCACCTACATCTTGAATTTCCAAAATTTGAACAAACGTTCCAATGGGATATACATCATCTAGAGTTTTAGCAATATCTTCTGTATCATCCTCGCTCTTTTTCAAAAACAAACCAGCATAAGGTTGGTTAAGCTTAACTTTACGTTTGATAAGCGATATTAATGATGGATTAGAAACATCAATAACTTTTAAAAATTTTGGAAATACTGGTCTTCCAGTAATAGCTATAACAGGTATATTAGGCCAATATTCTGGAACGGTCATAGTGGCTAGTGTGTTAGAAATCCCAGACATGATAAGATCATGTTCTTCTTCTTCTTTGATGGACAAAGGTTCATTCTCTGGATTGACGCCATCATCACCATCACCTTTTTTGATTTCATCACAATAATTTCTTTTGCTAAGAGTTAGATTATTAGTTGTATTTGCGTACAACAGATTATTCTGTGAATGGACAGTGGATACCAAGTTTATAGACGATCTGTCAAGTTGATAAATCTTTGCAAATGCAGAAGCATGTCGGTGATGAGCTTTACCAAATAAATGACTATTCTCACATTTAAGAAGTATATTTAAAACACGCAGGGATTCCTTAGATCGGTAAAGGCTTAATTTAGACAACATTTCCCTTGACAAAGGGCACAAAACTTTAATAAAACCGAAATTGACTAAACTAAAAAATTAACAGTCGCAATTGAAAACAACGTGAAGATTCCAAGTTGCTATGGTAAACAGCTACCGTTGCTAGGTTTTCTCGGATGCCTGAGATGTTTTGATATTTTGTTATCCATGAATGAATGTATTTCTTATAAACAACCGAATTAACAATTGAAAATATCGAAAATTAATTATTTAAATTAGCCGTAAACTTGTGGAAAGATGGAATTATTGAGAGTTTACTTGACTTGATTGTTATTTACTCCGAAACACTAAGATAGCAGATAATTTTAAACACATTAAGTTTTCTGACCAAAACTTGATATTTACTCATTCACTATGAATACATAAACAAATAAATTGTCTATCGTTTGCACTTCCATAGTATATTTTGAAGGTGTTCAAGGCTTTGATTTAGCAAGGTTGCAAATAATTGGTGATTATCAAGTTCTTTGAATT
Organism: Tetranychus truncatus; assembly: GCA_028476895.1. Classification (NCBI taxonomy): domain Eukaryota; kingdom Metazoa; phylum Arthropoda; class Arachnida; order Trombidiformes; family Tetranychidae; genus Tetranychus; species Tetranychus truncatus. The sequence goes on from CM052061.1 coordinate 8,290,419, forward strand.
AAATTTAGGCTACGCTCTAAAGTCAAAAACCTTTAAAACTATTAAGATCTTTTCAATTTTCGCGCTTCAAGGTATCTGGTTATTTGTGATTGCATCTGGATCCGATAAACCACTTGGAATCCTTATTTTGTTTGGAAGGTCAAATTATCCTTGTTTAATTTAATTTAGATCTTTAATTGTTTCAGTAATTTCAAGCCAAAATGAACGCTGCCGCTAGGAGTTTGTTAACTGTTGCCCGTCGATCACCTCAACAGATCAGGCTTTGCCATGAAGGGTTCACTTACAAAGGAGAGGTAAGCTTTCAAAGTGATGCTAATGTGATTGTTTTACTCATTATTTCTTTATTTCACAGAACTTGCCATTCAGCATAAAAAATCGGCGTTTATTTGCTCTCAAGTTCATCTTATATTGTTCTATTCCAGTTTGGACACCATTTTTGATTATGAGATTCAATCTTATCAAGATGCGATGATTTTATCAACATAATGTGATCAGGATCATCTAATGCTGAGCCTCGCTCTATAGTTTTGAGTTTTACTGCTGCTTAGTTACCTGATTACTACTGTTAAAATTATGTAAAATAACATACAATTGGAAATAAAGATTAAATGTAGCTAAGTAAAATAATGGTTCACTATCTATACTACTATATCGACTGTTGATTGATTCTCCGCTTAACGTGTATTTCATGAATAAAATTCAGAGATGCAGTCTCAAACGACAGTCATTCAATATCAAAATAAATATCTCTAGCCACTAACTAAAATCATTCGACTGTTTTGTCTATTCGATACTTATTCTGTTCCTGAATGTTTTATCTGCGAGGCCTTTGAAAATGTCACAATTTTGAGAAGAGAAAATGTGAAATTTTGTGTTCTTGATCCAATGAAGTTCTCGAAACCTTCAATTTGTAATGACTGGGTATAAATCAAGTTATCCAAGATTGGGACCAAGAGTTACTTGATATATGTGTTGAAGAAAAGCGTAAATTAACAATTCCATCACACCTTGGTTATTTTTCTCATTTTACAACAGATTAGTGAGTTCTTTACCTAGAAACTACCAATTGTTCGAGACTCAACATTTCTAGCGGAAGGGAACGGGTTCATTTCTAATAAAGAATTTACTGGACCTAAACATGATTAGCTAGAATATTATTTGGTATATTGAAGAACTTAAGACTAGAGTATGAAAGTTTCTGTGAAATTAAACGAAGATAAACAAAAACAAACACCCTAAAATTTTTGTAATGTCTTTTTCTAATGCATTTGTGAACATTCACCATCTATTTTTGTGATTTATTCAGTATTTTGTGTAAACTTTTGGGAGATGAACAGATTGAATTAATCAGTACAAATAAATTAGATGTGATTCAGAATTCGTATCGCAATCGCTATCTGAGCTACAATATTAGATGTTGGTGTCATAGATTGCATGGAGGTTTATCAGGGGAGACAATATTGGGACATCAATTGATATGAAAGGGATTTTTCCCCAGGCTCTTGATTCAATGAATGATCGTTCCTACCTCAGAAGGCTTACAGTCAATGGTGATCGGTGTTGACATCGTTTCCTTACATAAAACTCAGTCAATGATCTAAATCGACCATTGTTCAATGAAAAAGGTTTCCAATAAAGTCCATCTGTTGCTAAATTGGCTCTATCAACTGATAATAGATAATTTTGTTGGATCAAACGGTTATGCAGTTGTTTCTGCTGTTGAAGGCGATGCAAAGGGCTAAAAGATGATTTTGGCATTGGAGTGTGCCTATCAGATCGAAACATTGAAGGAGGCAATGGCGGATAATTCCATTCCAGGAATTCCATCAGAGCCGCTTGCCCTTTCATCTGGACCAGTCGCTTCAGCAGTACGGGCAGTATTTCTTTGACTCGGCTTTTCAGAGTCAAAATGGAAGGAAAAGATTCTATAACAAAGAAAAGGCTACAAAACAAATGATATTTCGTAAGTTTATTCGAAATCATCCTCAACTCACGATGGAATCAAAAATTATTAATATAATAATATCCGATAAAGATTAATTGTGGGTTACTTGGAACGAGTTCGAAATTTTAATGATGCTAAGATAAGTTTTAAACTAAGGTGAGCTTCTCATTAAGCATCAATTGAGTTTTACATAAGTTAGACAAATATATAACCATGAGTAGATCATTAAGATTCTTATTTGTAGTTTCTTCGTCCTTGCAAAGAGGTCCAATACTTTCAACCATTGACATGAGCTCACGTCCGATGTCATTGCTATTGCTAGGTAAAGGTCTTCCAGGTGAAATAATGTTCTCATCAATATACTTAACGATGCTTGTTATAATATCAGAGCATTTTTTTGAAGCAGCAAGAATCATATCGATCTCAGACTCATAAGTAATCGGTTTTCCTTCTCCAATGCCAGAAGCCGACATGCAAGCTTTCAATCCAATCATTTCCGCTTCATATCCACCAGTAATACTAACAGACTTAATGTGAGAGAACATAGTGCCAGTGCTCCTTCCAGGTACACCAAATGGAGTTAAAGTGTAGCCTAATGAAAAAGTAAACATTTAAATAAACACACGTAAAATTTAAAAATATAAATACACACCTTTGACAGAAATACCAGTTGGTGTAGGATCAACAGTAATATGTACTGGGTTTGAGGTTTCACGTGTGTAAAATTCATGGATAAGCACGGAATATTCATTAACCTCGCCTCCTCCAGTAGAAAACCAGCCGACAATAGTTTCATTTGGATTAACTTTACGGTGTAATTCATACAAGTCTTTGGCAACTTCAATATCAAAGGCAACCTCGCCATCAGCTTCCCGGTGTTGAACTACAAAAGAGTTGGAAATTTCAATGGTTCCTGATTTGTCCACATTTCCTAAGAGAGTACCAATGACACGATTTTGATCTCTACTCCGTCGTTCATACGAATCTATGATGTTTAATAAAACAACAGGGTGAATTTTAACGTTAAGTGTTGACATGATGTAAACAATTAATTTGATTTTCTAAAAAAAATAAAACCAAGAAATGTGGCAGATTATTTTACCAGATTGTGAGGTGTAAATAAGAAGCTAAAAATTTGTTATTTCTCCAAAATTAGCAGAGCCATCTCTTGAGTTACAAGTAAAGTTCCCATAATAAATTTTGATGACTTGGTTTGAACTTGCATAGATTTGATTAAATAATTTAATCACGATGTTTGGGAGAGTGACTTTTTATCCTACTCTTGTTTATAATTTATTTATGGAAAAGGTATCATCAAGAAGATGGTTCGATCGTATTGATGAAACAGTTATTTTAGGAGCTTTACCTTGGAGAAGTATCACAAAGCAGGTCAGTAGAAAATTTTACATTTCATTTAATTCAACAAAACTGACTTATTCTCAATTATTGCTATGTTTCAGCTAATCGATGAAGAAAATGTGAAAGGAGTTGTTTCTCTGAATGAAAATTTCGAACTTCTATTTGGTGTTACTACATCTAGAGAATGGAATAAGTTAGGAGTTGACTTCTTGCAATTAAATACTCCTGATATTTTCCATGCTCCAAGCCAAGAGAAACTTAAAACCGGAGTAGAGTTTATTAAACGATTCGATGGATCTGGAAATAGTGTTTATGTTCATTGTAAAGCTGGTCGAACTAGAAGTGCTACCTTAGTTGCATGTTATTTAATTGAGGTTAGTAATTTTTGCTATAAAAATTGCTAACTAAACCTAATAATTTTTTTTCTCAGAAATACGAAATGACTCCGAAACAAGCGGTTGATTTTATTGCTTCTAAAAGACATCATATTTTATTGAGATCGAAGCAATGGGAAGCAATAAATAAATTTTATTCAGATAAAAATATCAATCTGAATGCATCCTGATCAAGAATTAATTTTGGGGCAACTATTGAGGACAACTTGCAAGGGTAGCATCTTTCAAGGAACTGGAATAGAGGAATCTGCTAAATTGAATCTAACCTGTTTTGTTTCTGTTGGAATTGGACTCAGAAAACTATTCATCAAAATCAAAATTGAATTTATATCATTGACCGTTACTATCATTGTTTGCAATTTTAATGAATTGTTATCTGTAAAGTATATATTTTCAGGTTCAAATTTTTTATTTATTGTTAAATTGATTATGTGCCACGAATCTGCATTCAAATTGAAATAATTTAAACGACCTATTTTCCTTAAAATGTTTAGCATATTCATAAAATCTGTGAATTTTTTGTGAGGTTCTCTACGATCTTATTATCATTATTTCACTTCGTTTCGCAGGTTTACTTCTTTTTGATTAATAAACTCTGAATCTCTCTCTTGAAGCAATTTTTAGTCTCAATCTATTGACATTTACTTGTGACCAGTTTTTTACAAATTGCAAATAAATGCATTCGTTAGCTGGGTTTAAATTTAACTAAAACCATCAACCCGTTCTTACTATTTATAGAAACTAATTCCGTAAATTTCATTCCCAGTGGAGTTTCGTTAATAAAATTTCAAATTTTATAAAATTAATGGAACTTGATAATTAAATTTATTAACATTCAAATTTTTGGTAGCGCCCTCTATCGTCACAAGTTTACAACTTATACTTTTAAAAGTAACATGTGTGAATGATCATGTGTTTTGTCACATTCAATTACGTTGCTCACACTTTTAATTAATTTATTATTTTTTAATCTTTGTGTGATAATCAGTGTTAATTATGGATCAAATTGAAGATACAGATATAATAAACGATGAATTACCAACTGAAATGGAAGAAGAAAAAATTTCCAATCTTGTGTCCACAGTTTCGTCCATGTTTAAAACGGATGGAAAGAAAAAGGTGGCAAAGAGAAATGAGCCTTCGGTTGTTTGTAATGAATTTGGTGTTGCAACTGATCGTAAAGCCGAAAAAGTGCAACTCCACCAACTTTTGAACAATGTGGTTGACAAGGATGGCAAAATAAAGACACAGTTGAGGAAGATCACTCACAAAAAACTGATTAAATTACCATTGGACACTCCAACAGCTAAAAAGATTAAAAGACAAGTGCTTTATGATGAAACTGTTAAAGACGTATCTAAATGGGAGCCTATTGTCGAACAAAACCGGCTGAAACCTCAACTTGAATTCCCTCTAGAAAGACCAGATCTGAGGTAAGTTCTTTCACTCTATCATTCTTATCGTTGATTTTATATCTTTACAATTTTCCATCTATTTAGATTGGAAGGTCCTCAAAATAAATTCATTACCAAAACGAATAACAAATTAAAAGAGGAAATCGACCAAGCTTTGAAACAGTCTGATAATGTGATAAAGGAGCCTAAAGTTTTGACTGCAGCCGAAGAAAAATTCTTGAGTCAAATCAACATTGAAGAAGCTCGAATGCGACATGCTAACTTGCGCAAGATGCGGGCTCTACTTTCGTACCAGGAGGCTAAACTGAAAAGACAATCGAAAATAAAATCTAAAAAGTATCGCAGGATCCTCAAGAAAGAGAAGTTAAAAAAGGAGCTTGCCGAATTTGAAAAAACTAAAAACACGGATCCCGATAAAGCGTTAGAAAAAATCGCACAACTGGATAAGATGAGAGCCCTTGAACGAGCAAGTCTTAAACATCTCAATACTGGGAAATGGGCAAAGCAAAATTTATTGAGATCTAAATATGATGAAGAAGTTAGAAAAGATATTAAAGAACAAATGGAAATCAATAGAACACTAACCAAAAAGGTCACATTTGATCTTGAAGAAGATGAAGCGATTGAAGCGATTGAAGAAGAAGATAATTTACAAGAAGGAGAAATTATGATGAAGAGCGGTCCTTATGAAGAGAAAGAAAGTAATCCATGGCTTCTCAGAGGGACTTCTAGCACTGTTGCTGATGATTCTTTTAAAACAGTCGAACCTACATCATCTGATGCTGTGATTGAATTGCAGACTGAAATTCCTGACTTTCAGAATATGGGTTCGGACGAGGAATCGGGAGACGACGGAGGAAATAATGAACATGCGAAATTGATTGCCGAAGCTTTTGATGGGGATGATGTCGTAACGGAATTTTCAGAAATGAAAAAAGATCTAATCGAAAAAGAATCTAGCAAAGATACCAATTTATACTTACCAGGTTGGGGGACTTGGACTGGGCCTGGTATTGCAGAAAATAAAAAGCTGAAAAAGAAATTCACAATCAAAGCAAAACAACAGAAACGTAAAGATTCTGATTTACCAAATGTCATAATATCAGAGGACAAAGATAAAGCCATCTCCAAATTTTTAGTCAAAGATTTGCCTTTCAATTGTAAGAATGTTTCATCATTCGAGAAAAAGCTGAAAACACCAATCGGACCTGATTGGAATCCTGAAACTAAATTTAGGTTTAATATTGAACCTAAAATTGTTACTCAAATGGGTAAAATAATTGAACCCATAAATGAAAAAGCTCTTGTTAAGCATGAAAAAAGGCGCAAGCCATTTGAACAGATTGCTGCGACAATGGCTGATGTTATACCTGTTTAATTTATTAATAAATATGAACACTCATAAAACTTTTCATAAAATTTAAATTTCTTTATAAACTATCAAAAAATAAATTAATACATCAATCAATGAATTAAGTTTGTTATAAATAAAAGATGAGTAGAGTCGTAGTACGATTATCCTACAGCAATCCCTCTCAAAAAGCAACATTACCAAGGAAACGGAGTTTTATCCATATGTTCGGATGGTGAATTCCATTTGATTGAAAGTTAGCCACGAGCTCGTGAATAGTGAGGTAAATCTTCTGAATAATTTCTGTTATTATCTCGAAAGCGGCAAAATCTAGTTGCTGAGTTGAATGTGAAGTGCCGGATGTTTAAATCAGAGAAAATTTTCATCAATTCCCCGAACTGATAAACGACTCCTCTAACCTCTCTCATCCTGGTTCGCACTGTCATAAGTAACTCAGAGTTAGTGGCAATTTCTATTTGTCTATTTAAAAACGGTCTAGTATTGAAATATTGGCAATATTCGAAAGTACAATTATTCTCGTCAAACAGACCACGGCGATACAAAATTATCGTGAACTTAAATCGTTGATCTAAATAATGCATCTGCGTTTCGATAGCGAAACAATCCCCATCATTAATATTTTCTTGGATTTTCTTGGTAATTCTATCATTATTTGGATTATTCTTTCCATTTTCAACATAAGACATAGAAACGCCATCCTCGGCTGTATAAAGGATCCAAACAAGGTTAATGTAGTATAATGGAATGCGTGTTATCGATGAAAGCTATACAAGATATCATTGAAAATGTGAATATTAAATTAAATCAAAGTAAAATTAAAATTATAATAGCGCAAACTAACCTGTTTAATTACTTGGTTTCCTTTAAATGGGTCACTTTCATCTGACATATCTATTACTAGATCGTGATAATCTTCCTGAGCAAGCTTCACTTTTATTGTTACTAAATCATACATTGAAATCATTAATAATCTCGGCATAAGTTATTTAACAAATAGACTTACGTTTTTCTGGAATAGCGTCGATTTCCATATTTTCCACAGAAGTATCCATGATAGAAATGATAGATTAATTTTTTTATAAACAAGAATTTAACTTTAACCGCTTTCGGTTTGAAAAAAAAAGAAAAAACGAGTCAAAAAATGAGTCAAAAATAAGACGAACTTTAAGCCAAAAAGTAAGCAGAAGGATGCAAAGAAGGAGAGCAAGTGACAGAAAGTGAAAGAAAGTTACAAAAAGTGGCCGTTCCTTATCTGAAAAATTCAAAACTTCATCTTGAAAAACCGAAGCAAGCAAACTCGAAATAGCGGCTGATAAATTTCAAGCGGCCATTTTGAAATTCAACGATTGTTCCCATGGAGTCTAATATCCATTGTTTATTTAACTTGTTTACCCGAATTTTACTCACAAGCTTTTAAACTTACTTTATTGTTGGTCATGTTTTTGCTTCGCTTTTATAATGTTATGCTTTGTATTTTACTTTTTAACATACATTAGTACTTCGATATAATGAACTATGTTGGTTGTAAATGAAAGAGGAGTAGAATCGTAGCTTTGAAATTCTGAAATCTGTAAGATGGGAGATTTTAAAACTACATGTAGCTTGATATCTTAAATTATATTTAAAAGAAAACATTTTTCTGAGTCTGCAATTTATTTCAGAGTTGACATTATTCAAACAATTTATTATCACAATAATTTCTATCGTGAAGTAATTGGTTTGATAAATTTATGAAATTACAGCGTACTGAGCACAAGCATAATTTAAAGCAATATATAATTCTCAATCTCGAGATGGAAATGAAATAATTGATAATTATATGAGATCATGAGTTATAAAAATCAGCCAATTTACGTTTTTCTGTTGAAATTAATCTCAATCAGAAATTTGCATGTTCTCTCACAATTAACAGCTTCAGTTATTCGACAACTTGATGATTAATCGACAGAATGAAAATTTTGTATTTGTTATTCTTTATTTTCTAAGCTGCATGCAACATTGAAGATATTTTTTGCTTTATGCCACAGATTTTGTGCTTAAACAGCAAATTTATCTCGTTCCTCCTTTCCCTAATTTAAGTTAAAATAAATTCTTGCTTGATATAAATTAGTTTATTTCAAAAGACTTCTGTCGACTGATTGGTGTTTAAGCTTCTGTTTGCGCTTTCAGCTGGTTCATTAGCAGTTGAATTATTGTTTGAAGTAGTGTTGGTATTTCCAGATCTATTGATTGAAGAATCATTATCTGCATTTTGACTATTTGATTGAGCCTGACTTGGTGCAGACGATTCATTTGCTGGAGATTGCTCAGCATTTGTATTGTTATTAGTACTCTCGCCAGGATTAATGTCACCATTGTGATGGTCAGATTGGTTTAAAATTGAGGGTAACTCATATCGATGGAAAAAGAATACCATTGAATGTTGGATGAAAAGCCATGAAGTAAGAAGGGCAAGGCTCGAATATTGCCCAGCAAATCGATAATCATAAGCATAGAAAAGAAAATGGTATAGATAGAAGAACTTGAGCCAATGTCGACGAGTAATCAATGTATGACAGCACATAGCGTCATATTGATCAGCAGCCCATACTATTAATATAACATAAAATGCTGTTGTCGTATCATTGAAAAATTCTGACATTATGGCTTCCATTCCAATCAGGGCCAGGATAACAGTTAGAAGAGGAGCGAAGGGAAATGTGGCGCGGATGTTCAATTCCACCATTTGTAGAAGTTCCGCTGATAAAAATAAAATAAAGAATTTAATTATAGGTAAATGTTAATACAAGTTGCCATAATAAACATCCAATGATAGAAATCTTACCAACAAATACAAAAATCTGATGATGTGAATATCGTAATAACATTGATATAGATAAAGTGAAAACCAACATAATGAAAAGAGCTGGAAAATACGCAGTTCTAGTCATCCAAATATTTACAAATCGATAATGTTCTCCAGTGACTACATTTCGAACATAACCTGTAATAGAAAATACAAAAAAAAATTAGTTTTGCTCGGAGCAAATTTATTGCATAAACCTGAGAAGCTGAAAGTGTTTTAAATGCTAATTAACCTTGATAAATATGAAAAACAAAAGGTTAAAGTCTTCAAGCAATTAGATTCAACAAAAATCTTCAAAAAAATTGCAACCTAAAGGTAGAGTAACGAGACTACCATGACATAATGATGAAGGTCAACAACAAATAATATCTTATCTTCATACAATTAGCTTGTATGAGATAAATAATAAGCAAATAAAGCTTAGCACATAATTTTAAGTCTTGAAATTAAGGAACCCTAACGAATCAAAATCAAAACTATTTCAGCTCAGTTCATGATCCGAAAAATTCAATGATTGATGAATTTCTTGATTTGCTTGATCTCTCGTTTATCGCTTCTCCAAATGTACCTTTATTATCCTGCTTTTCCGCTAGAGCTTTTAAGCTGCCCATCAAAATGTCATCATATCCTAAGAAATATTTCAACAGGAACCGACTGAATCGCCCTCCGAAACATTTATCACGATTTGGGTCAAGGGTGATGACTTTGACTGGAATATTTAATTTTTCTCTGGTTGTGGTGGTTAATCGGAGGAATCCATATTCGAGCGAATATTCTACAATACGATGAACTTGAGGCCATACTGTGATATAAAAAAGGAGAAAAGAGATCTATTAATGAATAAAGAATAGCAGGAAAATATAAAATTATTTATTAAAACAAGAGAAAGAAGTGAAAGAGATGGAAAAGAAAGAGAAAACGAACGATTCGGCAGTACCAGAAAACAGACCAGTTTTGAATAAAAGGAATTAATAACTTGACTATCAAGGTAAGAACAGTAAGATGAATGCAGTAATTTTGGATCAGAAAATAAAAATACAAAGCAGCTTACAAATATTTGAATACCGCTGATTGACGTATAAAAATCTTTGGTAAATTACACAGTAGTGAGTAGTAGTATTATAGTCAGTAAATAAGACAATCAAACCCTGTTTATTCTGTGATTATTCTGTTTGCTTCATTCAAACAATTTTTAATGGTAAAAAATAGTTGAACCACAATGAAGAAACTTAATGACATCAGATCGAACGAAAAGGAAAAATGATTCAGTTAATGAATGAATTAACTGAATGATAGAAGAGCTAATAAATTCGACCATACTGATAAAACTCGATTTATTATTCAACACCTACTTGAAAGCCGACCTCATTTGCTAAGGTCAAAAATGTTCCTCGAATACAAGTTAAAAAATATTAGATTACAACGTATTGATGAATATCATGGGTATTTTGACATATAATTTTCAACTCAGTTTTGTTTTCAAAATATCAACTAAACATTCTTTGTAACTCTGATGCCAGAATATTTTTGAATGAAAACATGTAGTTGAGCTCATGGAAAACCGCAATTAAAATCTGCTAATACTCATGTGTATTAATTTTTAGTTTACCAATAGTTGCGGTTAGAAATAAGAGAAATTATTGAAATCGAAACGTTGGTAATGCTAATCGAGGCTCATGAATAAATTATTAAGATTGAAATAATTGCGAATGAAGGAAATAGAAAAATTGATGATCTCGAAAGAAATCAATATATTGAACATGTTAATCAATGTTTTTTTAAATACAGTAAACTATTGATGCTCAAGTTACTGCAAGAACTTTTTTCAATTTAGGCTTACTGAATTTTATTAATATTAATAAGCAATAACTTATCAAGATAAAATAAATCTCAATTTATTTTGATCACAAAAATATACAACTTCCTGAGTTTATTCAAATTCCTTAGGCGATCATCACAAATCAAATTTGACTGGAAGCTTAAAAAATGGATTAAGAACTATGTTATCAACACGAAAATTCTGATAAACTGAGATTAGACTCAAGTTAAATGTTGAATGAATGTAGCAAAAATGAAAAGTAAGCGGCATAGAGCATGGAAAAATCACTCTGAATTGATGCGTCACTTTTTCAAAGCAAACTATAACAATATTGGTCGATAATTGTTGTATTTCCATAAACAATGAACTTGGTTGATCCCCAAGGTCAGTGATAAAAATAATATGAAGCCGAAACAGAAAGAACTAGCAGTTTGTTGTTTTGAAAAACTTGTCTTCGAGGCACATTTTGTTTTCTTCTTGTTTAAATGTTTACCATTTAATCAAATCTCTAAGATGGGTGAATGCTTGAATGGTCCTTGGAATAAAAGGAAAATGAAACCTAAGAGAAGTTAAAAAAAACCTGAAGGTTCTAACGTTGGGATGAGAAGATATTGAGAGTCAGAAAAGAGGATCTTACCCATTCTGGCAAACATTTGAAGATGTGATAGGTCATCTTCCGAGAGTTCCGCAGAGCTATTTTCTTGACTATTAATTAATGATTTACTTAAATTAGCGTCCAGATTAATCATATTTTCTGTATCCATTTCATTATCACTTGATTTGGTTGGGTTGATGGACTTTCGATAGTTTGATAAAGATGATAAAGTTGAAGTAAATGATGGCTTTGATGATTCAGATGGCGAATCTAGTACATCTGATTCATCTTTAGATGGAATGGATATTAATTCACCTTCCGTGGCACTATTTGTTTGCGTTGCTTCACCGCCCCCAGGATCATTCTGTAATTCGTCAATAGAATCATTATAGCTTGTTATTGACGAACTTAATAGTCCAATTTCATTAGATTCTAAATTTTCACTCGAGTAAACTATTTCAACCCTCAGAATTCCTTCTTTTGGCCACAAATCTTGGGCATTTTCAAGGCAATTAATAGGCCTCTGAATAAATATTATATGAAGGTAAGATAATGTTAACAGAGATAATATGGCCATTAGTAAAAAACCATATTCGATAGACTTTCTTAATCGATTCGAAGTTCTTAAAGCATACCACACTGCAAACTTCATGAAGAGGACTCGAAATAATCTTTCTCTCATAGTAAATAGGTGATTATGCAATCTATTGCCACCATTCCCAATTGGAATAATTCCAGTTAAATCGTTACCAGTGAAATTTCTGGTTCCGCCATGAGCTTGATTAATATTTCCAACAATAGTATTACCCACTTGGGTTGCATTAGCAGACACACTTCCATGAGCATTCGGAGTGACGTTCTCAATAAATATACCAATGAACCGAGGAACAGTTCCACTGAAGTTTATAGTAAAGAGACCAAAATTTATAGATTCTCTCGCATCTTGATTTGTAGCTGGGTTGTTATTAAGGTTATCTTGTTGGGTTGTGGATGTAGGATCAGATTCAACATTATTGTCTGTCCTATTAGTTTGGTTATCGGTTGTATTGATTTCAGCATCACCGGCTGAATCTGTGTTCAGAACAGTTGCAAAATCATCAGAATCAGGAGTCGATGATGACGTGCTCAATCCTGGTGGATGGGAATCAGTTGAAGACATATTAATTACGAGAAACAATTCGAAAGCTTGAGTTCATAAATAACACATGATTTGGACTAATTTCTAGCACAGTGTTTTTTGCATCTCACAAAAGTAAATCTCTTGGAAATCCAAATATATTGAGAGTATTACCCAAAGATGCAGAATAAAAACAAAGTGAACTAACAAAATAAACAAATTGCAGAAAAATTCAATAAATTAACAATCGGCAAATCAGATTCACATGAATAATTCTTTGTTAAAAAGATGTTCATCCAGGGCTTGATTAGGGTGGCTAAGAATTGAAGGTGAAAGCTTCATTGAGAATTTCGATCATGACCAGCATAAAAAAATTGTAGTAAAACTCAATGACTAGTAGATTGGTCAACGAATATATTGAACAGTGTAACGAAGTAAATAATCACTTAATCTTGAAATTTAAGGAAAAAAATCAAAAATAAACATTCAATATGATAAAAAAAATGAAATGAAAATGTTAATTTAGCTAACATTTCAAAAATCTAAGATCAGCTCCATCTGGAAGTTTTATCAAATATCATAAAAAACATCGCAAACATGAAGCCGGTAGATTTGAGTTATTGACATGAAAATTGAGATTGATTCAGATAAAGATTTAAGTTTGTTAGATAATTAATTGGGTTTGAAATAAAAATTTAAAAGTGACAGAATTTAATTCTGTAACGAAAAAAGCGGGTCTACCGTGAATGATGACCAAAGTTGAAATGTGAGGGATAACTTTATTATAGCATTTGGTTTAGTTTGACAGAAAGGATAAACAGTACAGTAAAACAAATCATAAGAATCAAACTTAGAGATGACTTGCCATGCAAGGGGTGATCACAATTAACATCAACAAATCTAAAAACCAATACTAATTATTAATCTTATTCTTACCTCCAACTCTAACTCTCGTTCTACTCTTGATTTCAACTCTCTAACCTCTCGAAGATAAAAGAAATGTACCTTTTATATCAGATGAAAGGGGTTTCATCAATATAAACCAGAGTTTATTATCATAGAAATTCACAATGCAAATAAGGCAAATAATTAAAACAGCATTGACATCTCCAATCGGTGGGAAAATATCTCTTTAACCATATATGATCGAAATTTACAGCACAATTCATTTAGTAAATTTTGGATAAATAACTCGTTTTTCGATTAGCATGAGATTTTTCATTTCACACTTGACTTTCGCTGCAATTTATTTTATTGAAAATCGGTTATATTCGTCAAATAAATATTCAATTGTATCGTCATCTTTATTGGGTCGCTTTACGCTTTTGTTTAAAATAATAACAAAGTGAATGGGATAGATTAATGATTCTCAGGGAAATTTTAAGAATTAGGTTTTAAAAATTAGATGAATATGAATTCAGGTGAACCTGATTTAATAACATGATAGCGATAAAAAATACATGAACTATAGATTATCACCAATTTTCACTAAAGCTCTAATAGTTAATCGAGTTCTGGAAATTTTATCAGAAAAGGATCTATAGACCCGATGGGTACTTTAGCTTGTTTTGAACCTCTAGTTTGATATCTTCTACTGCTAAGATGGGTATTAATTATTGATAAATAGGGGAAAAATTCAGTCGCGAAAGCTTGGTTACTCATAGAGCGATTATATTTCTTGTATGAATCATTCAATTTATCATTAAATTTCTTGACATCCGAGTCTTTAAGTCTTGGTTTTGTTCTCGAATCGTCACCAAAAGACTTTTTGGTCAAAACGTTGACTGTTTCAATAAAATCGACAGCTGTTTCTCTCCAGTTAGTCATTTCATTGAATGGAATGTCTTGTCCTTTTATAAAACATGATCTTGTTTCGTCCGGAGACTGAATACCAGCTTTTAAGGCGACCACGTCACTTAAACATAACAAATCATATTGTAGAGTGCTAAATTTTGCATCATCATGTAAGGTAATTTCCATTTTATCATCAGCGCTATCCTTAAAGTTATGAGAATTGTATTGGTATTCATTTAAGACACGTCTTACATCTCCATTGAAACTTTCAATTCTGGATGTCGAAATAGGAAGAATTTCTGATTGCTCCTTAACGATTATGCTATTTATATGTTTAACAATGTCTGTAGATTGAGGTGGCTCTACTTGAAAAATCTTCAACGGATTTATGAACAGTTCGAGATACTCGGAGTAGCGAGTTGCAGTTAAGATGATTGGTTTTTTACTCTCTAGAATAAGATTTCTCAAAGCTCGCCAAAATCCATTCACACCATCACTTATCATGAAATCAATATCATCAAATAGAATAATACTATTAGAGGATAAAGAGATCTCGGGTAAATCGTCACGATCAGTAAATTCTGTCTGTGGAGATGCCCAAAATTTTGTCAATTTCGGGGTATCATTCCGACAAACTTGATGAGTTTGGATGGTTTCATGCAATTTTTCAGTTGTTTGGAGAATCTTTTTAGCCAGGCTACAATTGACTTCAAATATTTTATATTGTAATTCTTGAGCAATAGCATAAACTAAAGAGGTTTTTCCGATGCCAGGAGGACCGATAATTAACAATGCTTCATTGCTCCAACAATCCTCATTACAACTCCAATCTTGTATCCACCTTTTTATTTCAGTGAATTTGTCATGAGAGCCAACCATATCTTTTAAACATGCAGGTTTGTACTTATTAGTCCATAAGACTTCTGGATCGATTTTCAGTGAAGGTAGTTCTTCCACACTTGGTTGTCTTTTGATCTTTTTAGCTGAAACTTTCTGATCACTACATCGTTTACGTCGAGATTGAGTTACTTTTCTCTTTCCAACGGGGCAATCATCAATAATAACCACAGGAGCCTTTCTAATTATAAAACGATCCATTGCGAAAGTATAGCAGAACAGGTTATAATAAAAGGACAGCAATTTCCAGTGAGATCAGCTTGTTGATCGGAAAATAGTTGGACTGTAGTCTTTCACCAAATCAATAAAATCCACATGAAACAACTATAACAGAGTTAGTCTACACTGGCAAGATAAATAAAAAGAGCGCCAACTTGCAGCTTCTTTTTCTTTACTACTCATTAGGACAGTAGAATGTGTGGGTTTGGTAGCACAAATAAAGGCTGAATTCAAGAATGTCGATTAGAATTATCACAAATTTGATTATAAATAAAGAGTTAAACAAATGTTGAAATGTATAAAGAAAGCAAAGTGAAAAATAAAAGATGGCAAAACAAATAAAGGATATGTTAATGTTTCTCTTTGTGTGTTTTACAAAAACCAAGAGCATCAGCTGTTGATGTTTATTTGTTTCGCGAACATAGTATCTCTTGAATCTGATAAAAATGAAAATTGAGTAAACAAAAGTAAAAAAGATAACGAGGAAGATTCACAACAATGATACGATAGGTTTAAGGAAGAACGCAAAGTGACTCATGATTTTCGCCTTATCTACTATTTCAAATTTGGCGGTAAAAATGGAACCAAGATTAGTGAGTCGCTTTGTTTACCCTTCTTAGAAGACAGAGTTCGAATCCTACCAAAGTTTCGGTACAAAGAAATTCAAAATGAATTTTATTCATGATCTATTGCCGGTAAATCTGGTTGAAAACAATAATCATTTGAAAGCAACAGTTTAGTCTGAGTTTCCATTGTTCACCATTTAAGCAGATTTTAAGGTTTTATTGATGAAATAACTTCAAGGGAAAAATAAACTTGACTTTATCGAGATTTCAAGAAATTACAAATCTTAAGTGCGCAACAGATTATCTTTAATCTTAATAGAAACTTGAATGGATTCAATTTGAGACTTTTAGCTTGACAGTCTTTGCACTAATAAACAGCTGTACTTATATTTTATTCAATAATTACAATTTATAGAAAAATAGAGAAAAGTTGACTGGTGTTTGCAACAATAATTGATTTTCAGATGGATTGTTAATTCAGTATATCTATTAATTAACTAATCAGAGTCTTCATATTCGTTGTCCGTAGGAGGAACTAAAAGTTCGTCAGAGCTGCTAGAAAGTTGACTTTCTGATCTGATTTCTAGCGACATCCAATAAGATGTATCACGTTGTTGTAAATTAGATAATTGTGATCCGTTACTTAAGTTTGAGGGCAATGGCTGTGAGGGCACTAAATGACTCAATTGACTATTATTCTTGGTAGACTGTCCAGAACTAAGTTGTTGACTTTGAGAATTCACAGGCTCACCGCCTTCTGGACCAATAGTTGACTGACTCGGAAAGTTTTCGCACATTTCGTCGGCTTCCCCATCCAAATTATCGACTTGCATCTCAATATCATTAGGTTCAGGTGGTATTGAATGATTAGAGATATTTCTTGGGGATCCTCCTTGACTTAATGAATTGACTGAATCATGTTGCTCCTCGTTACTTATCAAACGAGGATTTGTAATCTCTTGCTCTCTAATTGAAATAGAGCCTGGAGTTGAGTGTCTAGGGTTTTCAGGGTTAGACGATATTTCATTACTATCCTGAGATAAAAGTCTACTCGTTCGTGTAGCGTTATTATTTGATACTCGAGTGGCTTCAGCATGTTGGGATGATCGGTTAGTTTGATACATGACTGAACTTTTAGAAGAGTTACGATTTGGAGTTGACTGATTGACATCTAGGGTGGCCAAAGCCAGAGCTATTTTTATGTAAGGTGGGTATTCCGCATTGAAACATATCGGCCTGTAAAGATAGTGGATGAGTAAAGATCAAGAATTATCTCAATGTTTTAAAACATTAAAATAAAGCAATACTTACTGATTTGAACCCTCCATAAAAATGTCAATTTCTGGAATCCTTCCGCTGCAGAATGATAAAAATGGCTGCAATGAGAAATATGATATTATTATAGGAAAATATGACATAAATTTGATATTAGAATTACCCGAATAAGTCGAAGAGAGTATGTTA
The DNA here is from genome assembly GCA_028476895.1 of Tetranychus truncatus. Lineage (NCBI taxonomy): Eukaryota > Metazoa > Arthropoda > Arachnida > Trombidiformes > Tetranychidae > Tetranychus > Tetranychus truncatus. The sequence goes on from CM052061.1 coordinate 8,308,221, forward strand.
GAAAGATATCATCAGATATGTTATATAATTCAAATTCGTCGATATCAATATTAGTTTTGGTCAGTTTTCCACTTTTATCTCCTAATAGCAAAAAAATTGATTAGTAAATAGTAGATAAAATAATTCATAATCAACTAAACTGTCAGCGAAATGGGTTTCAAATTCGATAGACTGTGGAGTTGCCTTCATGGTAATATATTCATCTTCTTTTGCAAAATATGTCAAGACATCAGCTAATATTCTGGAAAAGATAGAATAAAATGATTATTATTAAAATTAAACAATAAACCAAGTAAGATGAGCATACATACTTTGCTTTACAAGTGACTTTGTTTTGTCCATTTTGAAATATATCATCGTTGACATCTAAGAAATCACATCCTAATGGTAACTCCATTTTCTTAATACATTCTTGAAGAATAAATATCAAAAATCAATGTTAAAAACTGAAGATTCAGTATTAATACATGTTAACTTACTCGAGTCATACACAAACTTGAATTGTGCAAAATCACTGGACGATTTAATGTTGATTTCACAGTGTTCCATATTTTTGACTAAATTTTTCTCTTTTTTGAAAGCTAAAAGACAAGACTGGAACAAGGCAAGTCAGGATAATGTTGACAGATTAAAAATGATGCAATTTACCCTAGTTTTGAGTTTACAATACATCCTCGGAGTTTTGTTGTTTCTGTTTACACTATTTTGTGACCCATCATCGTTTGTGATATCGTCGTTGGGAGAACATCGTCCTTCAACTTCGTAAGAATCAAAAAAGGCACTATCAAATGAAATCATCATGAATGCAGATTTATAAGGCTCGTTGAGGACTTTGATGGTTAGCTAGATTAACAAAGATATCGGGTTTAAGTCTAACTGGTTTGCATAGAAAGATAGAAATTGGTACACAATATGTTCAAATAACTTACCTCATTAGCATTGGCGTCTAAATATACATCTTCTCCTAATTTACAACAGCAGTTAATTGCTTGAGCAAATACTGTTGAAAAGATCAAGAAAAATCATGACAAGATGAAAAGTAAACAAAAATAGAAACACAATTCACAACAAATACATACCTTTTATCCCTGCATTTTCGATTTTACAGTGAAGTGACATTTTATTGTAACCTGAACAAATAAAAAGGCTTTCAAAAAAAAATGAGATTATAAATAAAATAGATTTTTATGTTTAGAGTTTGAAATGCCGGGTAAAATGATGTAAGCAAAACAACCAGAAATGGGATCAGATCTCAGAGTCGATACTTATCTATTATAAAGCATTAATAAGGCATAAAAAATATCTAATCCAAGTATCGATGAACAAAAAATTTTAGCAAAGTTTCGTTAAAATGATAAATTTCATTACTTTTACAAATAAATTTTGTGGTAAACAATCAATTCTTTAAAAGACAATGTAAAAATATTAATACAGAATGTTTATAAACTAGTGAAAATAAAGTACAGCAACTTAAAGCCTGATCCAGGATCCAGTATATTTAGAATCGGATTTGTCTCTAAAGAGGTGACCAAAAGTTGTTTAGATTATTCAGCATTTCGCTTGACCAATCGTTTTTTTCATTGTAAATAACAAGAAAAGTGCAAAATAGCTAAAAACGAATAGAAACGTCTTTGCCATCAACAGTTGACAGATTGAATTTGATGCCTTTAGTGATGAAAAGCTTAAATCAAGTGAACTTCTAACTGTCTGAGCTTCGCTCAGACTGAGCTCAACAAAAATGATTTTTTAAATTTAGTCTATTCAATTCTTTGGTGATTACAATATAACTCAGCATGAACCAGTCAATGACATGATAACCTTGTCAAAATCAATCAAAAAAATGCAAAAATATCTTGAAAACAATGTCGACACTGACAATTTTTTTCAATAAAATGATCAAAGTGACATTCTGACTTTAACAATCACATTTATAATCATTCATAAAGCAAATATTTAAATGATTTCGAGGACATTACAATTGAGTAACTCGATGAACGTAACTAGACAAATATTACCTTTTTCCAAATATAGTTTCCATATTAAACTCAAAACGGATTCGTTCATCTGAACAGCAAAAAATTGAATTGAGTAATGAATTGTTTGATTTGTAATAATCAAATCCCTAGGTATGCATCATCAATCAATTGTATTGCCACACCAAGCAAGGTGTTAACCAGCTTCAATCAAATGTAATTCAGTTGAGTCATAGACTCATAACTTCCATAATAATTTAAGGAATCAAATTATTGGGTCAATTGCTGTCTTCATTTGTGTGCGATTCAATCTTTGTCATTGACCCTTTATTTGGAGTGAAATAAACTGGCAATTTATTTAATAAAAGATTTGCTTTCTTTAGATTTTATTGTAAATGTTGAGATTCGAGTGAACTAAAATTTATAATATTGAAATTAATAATGATTATTAATGTTCATCTTAACATAATTGTAATTAAGTCATGGAAAAACCCTGGGAAAATGTGGTTAATCAAATGCTTGTCCTACTAAACAACCCTTATTGCAATTCAACCCTAATTTAACGCACATTTTCTTCTTACTTCCCAAATAACTCTAATGTAAATCTAATTTGTCAAGCTGTTAATTATCTATTAATCAACACTTATAAATCCATTACAATCAAAGGTATTATTTAGATTAATTGTAACTAGAATAATCTTAAAAACAAATAAGACAAATCTCGATAAATATAAGGGTTAATCTGATGGTTTCATATTTTTATTATATTTTTATATTGTTATATTGTTATATGCAAGACATTGAGTAATGATAGTGTGAATTGAATCCATTCAAAACAATTGCTGAGAGTAATTTTGAGTAAAAGTGAACACAGATTAACATTGAATTTCATGGTCAATTTCATTCAATGATCAACCCTTATTGAGATAAATTGTAATTTAAATAAAAGTCATTTACAAATAACAAAAATAGAAAATTTGGTTTTGAAAATAGAGATGTAAAGATGGTAAAGTGAACAATGTTAATTAAAGAAAAAAGCTAAATGTTGAAAGCTTAAAATCATTATAACGAAACTATAAACGTATATTTCATCTTCTCTGTCTATTTGTCTTCTTTATCATCATTTCCACTCCAGACTCTCTTAACAACAATAATTGTCTCTTCATTCAACCTGAGCCTCGCAATCAATCACATTCATCTTCATATTTTATGTTGTTGATAGCCTTAATATTGTTCACTTGTAAATTGGTTTCTGTGTCATTAAGTCTTCCATTGTGAAAATTTTTTCCTCTTCCATTGCCTTTCTTTCCACCAGATCAAGTTCAAGTTAAAGTTCAAAAGTATCGCCACCAATGAGCCGACGTAAACCTATCGACTCAGGTCATGATAACCTGGGTGTTGATATGGATCCACATGGTGATGTTGACGGAGTTAAAAGCTATTCCAATTCAATGCCGCCAAGTCCTCGGTTAAACATCAATCGGATCGCCTATTCAGTCCGTGATTTCAATGAAGAGTTTGAAACGGTTGAACCAATCAAGAAAACCTTACAATCCAAAGTTTCTCGTCATTTTATTGGAGCCTTTACCTGTTCACCGGGAGATTTCATTAGAAGTGTTTTTCCAATAATTGATTGGGTTAAAAATTATAGAGTTAAACAATGGTTACTTGCCGATTTGATTTCTGGATTTACTGTTGCCATTTTTCAAGCGCCACAAAGTGAGTAATTTGTTTCTGGTTTATTTTACAAATCAATTGATTATAAATTGATTTTCACTTTGTTTTCTGGTAATCTGGTTAATCTTTGGAAAGGATTCAATTGTCTCAACCATTTAACCATTCAGGTCCAATTTCATTGAAACCAGTGAAGGACTTGTAAGCCTCAATCAGATCAATATCATTTGAAGACAATAAAAATAGATAAGTTGATTGTTGTTTACTGAAATTAAATTAGAGTTATATTGACTATTATTTATGAGACAGTTAGTAATCACAAGATTATACCAAAGGTTATGAAGATAAGTTATAATAATAAGAGTGAATAAGATTTTTTCGCTTACAAATCAAAATTGTTATCATTCAAATTGAACTCGCTTAAAATGACATAATTGATTAAATAACGGCTTTCTTCCAATCAACAGGTATGGGATACAGTTTAATTGCTCATGTGCCTCCAGTTCATGGTCTGTATACATCCTTTTTCCCATGCATCATGTATACGCTTTTTGGAACTTCAAGGCACTCATCGATTGGTAAGAATAATTCCATTTTCATTGGCTAATATTACACAATGTTAGGTAATTAGATTGATTGTAATGTTGAGAGTATAACTTCAATTAACTGTATATTGCAATTAGAATGTATGGAAATTGCAAGATTGCAAACATAAATCTTTTCATTGCATAGGGTTAGATGTGTAACAACTGTACAAATTAATGATTTGCTAATTACTTGTGAATGATTGATTGTGATTGCAATTTTGATTGGAAACTGTATTGGCTCATATTAAAATCTGTTGTTTACAATATACAGTTAAATTTAGATGATCTTAGAGGTAAAATTATTAATTGGTTAGTCACAATAAAGATAATTGACACTGAATAAAAATTGCTATTAGATTGCTATCAAATACTTGAGATATTTTAAATTGTTGTTATTTTTTGATGATAGTAAAGATGTTAATCATTGATTATTTTGTAATTTGTCCAAATTAGGTGCATTCGCAATAGTTTCTGGAGTAATGACTGGGAATATTATAGTAAAAGTAATGGAAGATGCCGGACTGAGTTTAGAGCAGATTGAGAAAAGCGCGGTGGGTGAAACTTTGACTGAAGCAGCGATTGAAACAGTCACTTCTATCACTACTTCACCGACAATACAATCGACCATTCAACCAACCGTTAACCATGTTGATGACCAGATTAAAATCTCAAAATCTGAAATTGCTGCTGCAATCAGTTTCGTTATGGGAGTAATTATGCCATTAGGATCTTTACTTCGTTTAGGTTTTATCTCAATCTACCTCTCAGATCAGTTTTTATCGGGCTTTACGACAGCAGCGGCTCTCTATATTTTTACATCCCAGCTTCGATACTTGACAGGAGTTCATCTTCCATACAGAAGTGGTTATTTTGCCATTATCAAAACAGTATTAGATCTGATAGAAGAATGGACTCAAATAAAGATTCCTTGTATATTGATATCATTGGTCTGCGTATGCATATTGTTGTTTTCAAAAATATACATAAATAAATGGCTTTTCAAAAAAGGAATCCAAATACCATTTCCAATTGAATTGTTGGTTGTTATTGGAGCAACACTTGTTTCGACAGTATTCAATTTCCATGGAAATTATGGTGTTCCTGTTGTTGGTCACATACAAGCTGGGTGAGTCTCATTTTCAAGTTATCAGACTTTGCAATGTATCCAAAAAACTCGATAATCGATTCATTTACCAGTGCGACTGAGTGATCGTTCAGAACATACACCAATAAAATGGCTAACCTATCGCATGTATAAAGCCTCTAGTTCAAGAGGACATGACCTAGGCTTTTATCGTCCAAATGATGATATTAATGCTGGATTGAGATTAATAATATACCGGGTTGTTGAATGAGATACATATTGTAAAAACTTTAACGACATCCTGCAACAATATACACATGTATATGTAACATCAATTGCTGTTGCGTTTTGGTTTGATAGGTTGCCTGGTCCTGCCCTGCCTCGCTGGGAAGTTGTGCAAATAGTAGCTTTGAAATCAATTCCATTGGCTTTGGTCGGGTTTACCATTGCGTTATCGATCGGTAAAATATACGGACGTAAACATGGGTACAATGTTGTTCCTAATCAGGAGCTGTTTGCCATCGGAGTTTCCAATTTTTTTGGCTCTCTCTTTTCATGTTTGCCAGTGGCTGCTTCATTGCCAAGAAGTGTCACTCAAGAAGCTTCTGGTGGAAAAACTCAGGTAATTGACAATCATTTCTTGTAATCAAAACTTGAAAACAAAAATACAATCTTACAATTATTTTCCTTTTTACAGTTAGTTAGTATTATAAACAGCTTCCTCATTTTCTTTGTCCTGATGTATTTGAGTCCATTGCTTGACCAACTGCCAAATGTGAGTAACAACAATTAAAATAGTCAATTTTAACTTTACTAATCAAACAATTACAAAATAGTGTGTATTGGCTTCAATTATCGCTGTTGCATTGAGAGGATTACTTGCTCAATCGAGACAATTTCACATGTATTGGAAAATTTCAAAGCTAGATGGCGTAAGCAGTTTTTTTATTTACTAGAAAATTTTGTTTTACAGTTTTTTTTTGTGTTTGAAAATTGTTCAAAGATCTTTTGATTGTTGGTCTTTAATTCTTTAATTGATTTTCAATTAATTAGGCTGTTTGGATGATAACTTTTCTCTCAGTCATTATTCTGGATATCGACTTGGGTCTTTATTTCAGTTTAGCGAGCTCTCTTCTCATTTTGATTTACAAATCATCAAGGTAAGAATCCAAAGATCTTCTTTACCAATGGAGATTCAAATATCTTTTCCCAAACAATTAAAAAATTTAACAAAACTTTATTGTTTGAAGGCCAAAGACTTATTTACTCGGACCAATCAATGAAACTGACGTTTATGTACCTGTCAAAAAATATGTTGCAGCTAACAGTATTGAAGGAATTAAGATTTATCAATTCTGTGGACCCCTTCATTTCGCCAGTCTTGAGTTTTTCAAGAGTGATATGCTCAAAAAAATTGGAATTGATTTAAAGTAAGGTTGATTAAAATTTTTAAAAATTAGATGCTAACCCCTTTTCAACTTGAAATTTTTTATTCTATTTAGTGAGCTGATAAATTTACGAAAAAACAAATTCCCTGAAGGTAGTCAAGAAGGACGCCGACGATCAAGGAAAGACATTCGTTCATTGGATAGTCAAATAGAGTTGATGACCAACCCCAAATGGGCCTCTGTGATTAGAGAATGCCGTATTGTTATTGTCGATTGTTCCATGCTGTCTTATATTGATGCCAACGGAGTGACAGGACTCAAAATAACTGCACAAGAGTTTGGACAAGTTGGAATCCGATTCTTTTTAGCCGGCTGTGCACCACATGTTATTCAGATGTTGTCAAAGGATCATTTCTTCCAAGAAGTCGGACAAAACAATGTTTTTATATCAGTTCATGACGCTGTGCTGGTGGCAAATAATTTCATTGGTGCTTATTCTGAGCCTAAAATTCAAAATAGTCCTATCGTAATTGAACCATTTTCATCTAGAGATAAACACAAAACAAATTCTTAACAAAGGGGTGGCTGATTTACATTTCGGGGGATAGCACCTACTAAAATCTTTTGACATTTTTTTCTGTACATAAATAACTACAGTATTTGATACCTAAAACATTTAAATTCATATATATCTGTTACCTGTTATCTTTAATATAAACCAATATTTCGCTAAATTAGTTTTAAGATAAATTGCCGACAATAAGCTCCTATAATAATTGTTTAGTGTGAATAACTATATCTTCATTTAAAAGATATTTTTTCGGTTATTTTAAAAAATGTATCAATTAAAAATTGGAATCAATGTTATTATGTATTTACATCACTGTTAAGATCAAAGCCTATTTCATTTGAATCATTTTCCCATCTTTTATCATTGTTTCATTAGGCTTACAATTTTTTCCACCAATTTAGTCAGTTGATTCCAGTTATAAAGGCTGGATACAAAAGTCACCTAACTGAATCCATAATAAATTGCTCTGTAATTTAATAAAATGAAAGCAACTGCAGCACATTTTGTTGGAGCAATCAAGTTTTATCAAATATCCAGATAATAATCTATCCCAGGTTAGTATCAGAATTCAATATTTCAGTTAACTTATATCTATGGTTTTACTTTTTCATTGAATTATTTCCATATTTGTTATTGGATTTAAACAGTTGAGTTACATGGATCTTAAGTAAATAAATTAACCCGAAAAAAGGTTAAATGTAAATGTAAAGCTTACATGAAGATAGAGGGAAAAGTAAAGCCAAAAATGAATCTAGAAAGTAGAATCTGGAAAAGAAAAGCAAAATAACAATTGAATTTCCTGATTCTAAGCATGTTATTAGACTAAATATTCAACCAATTTGACTAGAATCAATAAAAGCTACAAATAAGTGATCTGAATGCTTAAGGCAATAAGTTGGTTGAAAAATCTGTGATCAGACAATAAAAGGAATGTGCCCTTTGGGCGATTTAAGGTTCCTCTAAAATTTGCTCAATTGTAATTGCAGTACACAAGGAAAGGGATAAAAAACAATTGTTTAAATAAAAATAATATAAAAGGGTATCATTGATTTATGGAAATTAGCAAACATTGAAAGAATCATTTGAAATGATTAAAGTTATTAGTGAAACTGACGAGCAAACTGAGCAACCAGAAAGACTTGAATCAGAGGTAGAATGAGATAAATCAATATTACAATGAAAGTAAATTGATTTAGTGAACAACTTGACTAAGCAAAACCAGAATTACATATTAATTTAATGATTAAGTGAATTTAGAGTTAATTTAAATGAACATGTTTCTCCATTCTTCAAGTGAAGTACAATTTTTGTGATTGTTATTGCACCAAATAAATTGCCAATTAAGCCATCATCTGATCAATTAAAAAGGCAATAATAGTAGCCATAAAAAATGCCATTTTTATCATTGTTTACATCTGGACTAATCAAGTTGAGCAATTAAACGAAACCTTGCAGCTAAAATTGATAAACAGAGCAATAATTAAATGAAAAACGATAATAATTGAACATTGAAATGTTGACCAGTTTAGGCGTTGACATTGCAACCCAATCTTTTTATTATAAATCAATAAGGAAAAGGAAAAGGCCTGAGATTGAGATTTCACTTTTGTTGGGTCAATCCTGAATTTGGGTTCCATGAAGATAACAAAAGTCAATCAAGATGTAAATGGAAACTTGAATTTATCATTAGCTTTCAATGATCATCATGAATCACTTTGATTTAAAGTGAAAACACTTTTTAAAGCTTTACCATTGTTGGTCCATTTGGTTGTCAGCAACTGTTATTAATTGAAAGTTAACATTGAGATTGTTGATTAGGGTAAAAGGTTTGAACCCAAAAATGGGTTTAAACAATTGATTGTAAACCCAAATGAAGAAGAAGAAGAAACCAAATAAACTTTCAAAGTAAATACTTTTAATTTTGTTTCGATTTTTGCATCAAATTAAAATTAGGAAGTCAATTGATGATAATAATTGAGATTGATATTGTTCCATGAACAGAGTTATTCATTTTTTTTTTGTTCAATTTCAAGATACAGAAATAGTAACAAATTTATTGATTTGGTAATCAGTAAATCAGGAAGAGTATTTACTATTCATTATTATGACACTTTTAATTGCTCCTTTACTTACTTGTAATTAAAGTGTGCTTTCTTTATCGCAATTCACAAATTCACATCATTATTCACAATCAAAATTTCGAATCACGTTCAACACTTTTCAAGTGAATACGTTTGGCATAATAATACAGATTGCTTATTTTTTCATCATTTTTGTCTCTTTGCTTAAAAAGATATTCCAAATTATCAAGACAATTTGCCAATGATAATGTCATTTTATACAGAAGTAGTTACATTATATTAACAATTAAGGCGATGACAATTACAATCATCTTGTCGTCTCTATTCAACAATAGGATTTAGTCAATGGTTTTGATTGACAGACATTTTCATTTTTCCAGATTATTTCCAATAGTTGATGAGTTGAACTTTGAATAAAAATTGAACTGGTCAATGTCATTGTCACTGATATCAGGCGATCAGTTTGCTTCAATAAACCTGTTATTGATTTTTTTTTCTCATTTTTGCATTCAATTGTAAAGTAAAAATATATATATATTTGTATTTATATTATGTGCAATGGCTTTGGTTTGTCAGGTTGAGTATAAAATACACTTTGGTCTTTGGTTATTGAAGCTTAAATGGGAAAACAGTTTAAGGCGAAACTAAATTAGAATCAAAAATAACTGTTTACAGTGCCCGACATGGCTCTAGGATTAGAGTCTGCCATTAAATGGCAATTTATTGATGTTGGACTGGATGGTGTAATTGTCATTGGAGCTATGGGTGGTTGAATGGGCCTGCCAAATGAGAGTCGATTACCTGCTCCTCGGCTTAAGCTTGAAGTGAAACTCAATGTTTGACCAGAATGGGCTGGATAGGGAAGTCCATCAGTTATGAGTGGCTTTGAATGAGCACGAAAATCATGGAAACTGTGATGGGAAGAAGAAATGGCCAGGTTTGATAGAGGATCAGCTATTCCAACAGAATGAACCAGAACTGGATCAAGTTCCTCCAACAATTGATCCACCGTTGTGTCATCCAATCCATCAATTTCACATCTTCCCTTGGATCCAGCAAAAGGTGATGACTTTTTAGGACTACAAGGTTTCTTTTGATTATTTGATTTACCATTTAAATTAAACCTTTGGATAATTAATTGATTGGTTGAGAGGAAGACGAGAAACAAAAGCGATGCAACAACAATCGACATGATTAAACAGATTATGATGATTTCAGTTTTATCTGTGAGAGAAAAAGAGAAAAGAGAACCCAAAAAATGGATAGAAAAAGAAAAAAAAAGGTTAATTCTAGGTCAATATGAAGTATATTTTTTAAATTGAAAGTATATTTCTCTTTTCCATGAAAGTTAAAAGTCAACAATTGAATAGAAAGTGAAGATTTTGTGAAGAGAAAATAAATGAAGATAATAACCATTAGAGGTTTGATATTGAATAAAAAGAGTTGCTACTTGGTTTTCATTGTTATCAATTCAATGGCCTTTATGATTTCTAACTGAATCAGTAAAGAAGAGGAACAGAGATGAAATAAGGTTGAGTAGTACAGGGAGTTAACTCAGCCTTTTTTGCTAGACTGTTGTTTATCACGCAAAGTTTCATTGGGAGTTTTTACATAGCATAAGAAGATGAACAAGAGGAAAGTCAAGATATTAAGTTTTAATAAGCCTCCTTGGGATTTGCTATCTCAATTTGGTAAGTTGAATTAAAGGTAAAATGCGAAGTTGTTAAGACAAGATTGTCTTTGAAAATTGAGGAAAATAGGAAAAAGAAAAGAAAAAGTTACTTCAAAGTAAACTGTTGTAATGATAATAAACAAGGTAAAGTGAGCTGATACAAGTTGAATTAACGTTTATCAGGTTACTTGTAATAGATTGAACTTGTTAGGTTGTTGTTTGCATAAATACTCTGGTCAACCAGAGAGTTGTACTGTTAGAGGGTAACACCATTTAGGTCAAAATTTCCGTTCATTTAAAGGTAAAAGCTTGAGTTTACTGTCAAACTTAAATGGTAAGTAATCAAGGTTCATCAAACGTTACATCTTGAGAAACGAAGAAAGAAGAAGAAGAAGAAAAAGAAGAAAAAAGAGATTCTCTCGAAAAACCACTTTAAATGGTCAATAAAAGTGATCCATCTTATCAATCAACATTTTTCTTTTCTTATTCGTCTTCATCCTCATCTTCATCTCTTCCTTTTCTCTTCTTTTGCCTTAAACTATTGACCCAAAGGTCTTTTGCTCTATTTGTTTCTTTACCTTATTTCTTTGAGTAAGACTTTTCCAACCTTCTTTTTCTTCCCCTTTTTACTAAATAGCTATTCAGCTGAATACCTGGGATGTTCCTTGGATAATAACTCTGAACACAAGAAACAATTGTGATAAAATGGATCCAGAATACAAGAGATTATCCAAGATAAATGGTCTTTCAGGGTTACCTTGTTTTACTTTTTCCTTGTTCAAAGCAAACAAGAATAAAAAGGTTATGTACAAATTGACATTAAAGACTTTTCTTTTTTTCTCTTCTTCTTTTTTTTCCCTCTTCTCTTGTTCTGGTCATGATTACATGATTACATTGATCATTGACAGGTTTCCATCATTCAATTAAATGGTCCATTGTTTACACTGGTTGTATCAACATTTTTCATTTATCAATTAAAACTCAATCTAATTACTCTAAATGGGAAAATTATTTAATCTCTCTCTCTCACTTTTCCTCGCCATTCAAACCTAATTTGTTTTGTCATTAAACAATGTTAATAATTGATTTCCTATTGAACAAGACTAACTATTAAAAAAAAGCCAGTAAACTTGACAATTGATTTTATATTAAATTGTAAACGAAAAGGGAAGAAAAGGCATTTTTATCAATAAATTCAACAATTGACTTTGGATGCCCAAAAGGACAATAATATATCAAGTTAATTGTAAACTAACCTTTGATAAATTTATAAGCAGATAACCAATCAACCATGAAACCAAGAGCTTTCTTTGGATGAAATAATGTTGACTTATTGTGATATGGATCATGAGAATCTGGTAAACTGGCTCCTAATCCATCCTTAATAGGCACTCGAATGGGATCATTAAAAGATTCCTTTGATTTAAGGTAAGATTCAGAGGAGATAACAGATGATGGAGGAGTCACTTGGGATGATGAATCTTTATCTTCCTCTTCCGGTTCCACTCTGGGTGCTCCCATGTAACCAGAGTAATCAACTGTAGAAGACTCGTAATATGATTTACCTGGAATCTGTTCATTGGGTTCATCCGGATAAATCATTTCACTTGAACCTCCTGAGGATGAAGAAGATGTTCCCGGAGAAGATGATTTACCGATTGAACTTTTGAGCACCTCACGACGGACACACGCATAAACAATTTTAAGATGAAGTCTAGTTGACTTGGAACAACCGGGTTTATCAAAAGTTTCCCTATTTGCAGTTAATTCACAGTTTCTCAGGCCATTACATGAAGCAACAACTTTTTCAGTTGTCAAACTTATTGAGCATTCCTCATGATTACCTTTTAATGGTGATCCACCCTGAGGACATTCAACTACACCAGTTTTAGTTGATCCAAAAAATGCAGAGTAAATCATGATCCGATGATACTTTTTACATGACAACCTCATCTTGTTATCTTCACAAACAATTTTATTGTAAAATGTATCTAAACTCATCATGGAACGTAATTGAGTGATAAAAGCATAAATCAATTATGAAAAGAGAAGGAGAGAAGAAGAAGAAGAAGAAAAAAAATCAATAAACTTTTACAGGAAAAACAAAAGTAATAATTGTGATAACATGTAAATATTGAAAGATTATTCATGATTCTGCAAGAAACAAGAGTTATTAATACAATTGTTTGTCAAGTAATTTATCACTGAATATGCATATTATCGTTCATTTTTATCACTTAAATATACTTGTCATTAAATCTATTATTTCATTGGCAGTTTCCTTCAGGGAGCCTCGAGTTATTTTTCATGTTAAAAGAAAGGTTTTGGGTGTGAAAAAGGTTAACTCAAATATTTACAATCATGTTATCATAATTAAGGTGAATCAATACTTACTTGGGCGACATTTATAGGCAACTTCAGCATACTTTGTGATTCCTGGACAAGGGTCAATTCCAGCAAATGATCCAGGGTCAGTCATTATTTTACAAATTTGCTTCTCTCGACAAGCTTCTTCCACTTTGTTCAACAATGAATACTGTAATGAAAAGTGACAACAATTAGTAAATTGTAATTTCTTAAAATGTGAACATGTTTCAATTGAACATTTTCATGTTTATGGTGATTATGGTAATGCTTTTGTTTTGAGAGTGATGAAAATGGTAACATTATAATTGCACTGAATTCCTGTAATCAGCATTATCCAACTAAAAGTCCATTTGGTTTAGTGAATTAAATTGACCATAACGTGAATCTTGCCTTATCTTTCATCTTTCAACATGAAACCTCAGCCAAACAGAGAAAAGGGAAAGAAAGAAAAAATCTTTACTTTTCATCATTTTCTTCTTCTTCTTCTTCTTCTTTTTATTACTCAATTGAATGTAATTCATATCAATATAATTGTCCGATTATCATAGACACTATATCATGTTATCATCAAAACTGTCCCTTTTCTTGGCCAAAACTCAAGTGTAACCTTAATGACCTTAACCGAGTGAGGCATAACTAATTGGGAATAGATAAAAAAAAGATGAAATCTGACAACTGAGTCCAAGTGCTGAGTGGACATAAAAATATATATCATAAGGGGCAGACAAAAGGAGAAGAGTGGACATCATGGTGGATCCCAAATGAGTCAATGTTCAAATCTTTCTTGTTTATTGGTAAAGAAGGGCAAGTGTAACATGAGCTTCAACTGAAAGATGCAAACAAGATGAGAGGAGATGAAGAAGAGCAAAGATGAAGATGGAAAAATGTCATTTGAAAGGAAAATGCATCAGCGGTTTTTGTATTCTAATCGTATTAAAGTGTTGCTGTCTAAATCAGTACAAATAAGTCAATAGCAATTATCCTTTTCCCATTAAAAACGGATCAACCGAACAAGGTCAAGGTCAAAATCTGGTGCTGTGAAAAATTCCCGCTAAATGAGTCTCAAAAAAGCGTTGGTAAAATGAGATGAAACAATAATCTTTGCCAGTTGCTTGGAAAACATCAAGACAAAGAAAACATTCTTTCAAAGTGAAGAGTTACATTTTGAAATTTTTTTTGACAGAGAATTGAATTTTATGGGCAAAAAGGATGAAAATTGAAACATCAAGTTGAATTTTAAATTTCATTTTCTCTTCAGCTTTTTTTGCCCATTAAATCTTAATGTTGGCAAGCTTTGAATAACTTTGAGAGTTACTTTGAGAATAGGTTTTAAAATGGAAAAGTTGATCTGATTATTGAACTGAAAATTAGAAAAGATAACATTATGATAATTTAATTGATAGATGAATAAAATGGTGAAGACTGTTGATTCAAGTTGATTGATTGTTGGTTAAATTGTTGCTACATAAAAAGGAGGAAAATAAATTATCGTTTTGGGTGTTACTTTTCAAATTATGAATCTTGAATCAACGTAAATGTGAAAGTGAAGATGAAAGATAAAGATACAACTAAAGATGCTGGTGATGAGGAAGGAGGGGGAAGCTAAAGGAAGGCAGGAGAACAGTCGAAGACAAAAAAAGCTTCAAAATGAAATAACTAAGAAGGATTTAGTTGGTTGATTCTGTAAGGAAAACAAACTTTTAAAAAAAAAGACTGTATTTTTAAGGCTTTTCATGGTTTAGCCAAATTGGTGAACAAAATTTAATGCTCAAGTTACCCTGACATGGTATTTATTATTATAATATATCAAACAGAGTAACTCTGCAACTCCCAATCCTTATCTTTACCTTCGCGATCACCATTTTCATCTTCATCACATCATCTTTATCTTACTCGAGAGATCAACCAATTAAACTTGCACGGTTAAATAGGCTTCCAAATTTGGCGCAAATTTCATTGGCCAAAAAAACAACAACAAATGACGAACTTTTGAGTTGCTTTTTTTTCTGGTTCATATTTTTCAACATGACCTTTTGCATGACCTGATAATAGACTTTGTATCCGTTAATTGAACGGTTCCCAAGTTGAACAATTGAACCAAATCTCTTTGGTGTGTTATTAATAATATCATTAATTAGCTGCTTTGCTATCTTTTTTAATTAGTAAATTGTGATAATTAAAGTTGACCAATAAGGTTCGGTTGATGGTTAAATGGAAAAAAAAATCATTCAAATGTTGAGTATTTTTTAAATGAGAGAAAAAATAAATTCAATTTGTATCATTTTTCTTGATATTTGCCATTTTTCAATGTTTTGTTCACTTTAATGTTAACATTGGCAGTTTGCATGAGAAATGACAAATATCTTTTGAGATAATTTAGTGAATTAATTTCATGGTTATAAATGTAAATTTGTGTCGCTTTACATATTATTTTCAATATTTTATCCCAAAAAAACAGAGTAACCTAATAAATTAGAGCGAAAACAAAAGTCCATTTTAATGGGAAAAAGAGAGATTCAGGTTTTTTGATAAACTTTTTTTGTCTCTCTTTTTTGTTGCTGGTCCTTTCCAAAACTATTAATGGTTAATAAAGATAATTTGTCTTCTCTCAATGAGATTCATCCAAGATGGTTCAATATGTGTTGTTGGGAGTGGTTTAAAGGTATAAATGAAGATGATAATAATGAGGAATTACCTTAAGATTATCAGTGGTTTGACAGTCTGGTTTAGAGTGAATTGCTGTTTGATTGATTAGCTTGGCTGGATCATGACTTGATGAAGTTGCTTCCAAAGCAATCATCTTGGAGGGATTTAAAGGTGAGCTTTTATCATTATGGGTTGGTGATGAGAAAGATGATGATGATTGCTGATGATTTGTTGATTGTTGGCAAAGGTTATTGGAAACTTGTGATCCCGTTGTCCGTCCATAGTTAACCAAATAAATGTTAATCACGGTATTGGGTAAACACTCTAATATCAACTGTTGACCATCACAGGCGTGAGCTTGAAAGGTTCGTAAACTGGCAGATAGAAGAGCTGTTAATAGAAAGTAAAACAAGATGAAATAACAAACTTAATTAACATTTCAACCGGAATGGTCAAGGGAATAGCAATTAGATGTTGGCAACATTTTTTTTTCTTCTCCTCTTCTTCTCTTTCCTTCTTCTGTTTACAGTTATTTGATGGGATCGATTTTTTGACTCATCGACAGATGATTTACCTTCGATACTATCCTGTGTCGTGATGATGAATATGATGAAGGGATGAGGGTGATGATGAAGATGGTGATGGATCACTTTGGTTTATGTCAATTCCCTGCTGTGAACAAGTAACAGCTACAGTTGAATGACAAATCAACTAGTCAATCCAATTTTTACCTTTTATTAATTCAACATCAATTGTGCATAAAAATGGAAACAATAATTACAAGTTAAATTGATTTCATTTCAATTAGGGAAACAATTGAATTGGGACAAAAATTGAATGCAATTTCAGTTTTAAGAGAAACACAGAGAGTCGGAAAATTATTTCAATTTGAAATGCCATGTGTTTGCATTTTACAAAAAGCTTAAACCAAATGGTTAATGTTAGTCAAAAATCTGGTTTCAATTAGTATTCATACGCTTGCAACTTTAGCTAATTATCAATTGAAAGTTATTATCTTAAAGTGAATAACTTATGCAAATTTATTTATCATGAAAATTTCATTAAAGATCACATTGTTTCAACAGCAATTTTTATGGAGTGTGAAAAAGGATTATTGGTAAACATGAAATTTTCAATGGAAACCTTTACCTAGGATTAGAGGATAATATGGTTTGTTGGTGAAGCAAATGAAATTTGTTGATCATTATTAATATAGTTAGTTGATGAGGAGAAGGCGAAAAATTGGAAGGTTGATTGAAATTGGAGTAATAAAGTCGAGATAATTGATCGGCATAAGCTGCCTTCAGAATATTGATAAACGATGATTAAATGTATCATGACAGTTTCGGTTTAATCAATGGTTATCATGTGATAAACAATAGACAGCATTGATGAACGCGTTAATTATCTCAACAATATAAGGCAAAGAATCGCGACAAAGTAGATCCAAGATGAATGAAAGATGTTGGTTTGTAAAGCCAAATGGCCAACATGATACAGAAACTTTTCTCACTGAGTAAAATGGTGAAAGACTATTAATAAATGTTGATGAAAATTTGGCGGAAAGTTGGTAAAAACGGGAAAAGTAAACAAAATAAATATTAAATTTTGGGCAAAAAGAAAGGATAAAACACTCTTTCAAGAGATAACTTTTAATCGATTTTCTGGTGATTCCTTATGGTTCCTTCATGGTCTTTGTCTTTTCTCACCCAAAATGCATAATGGATTATGCTTTTTGGTCTCTTCCTTCAAAGACAATTTATGGGTTTACTCATTAAATTGAACCTTCAAGCAAAAAGGCAATATCAATGATTGATCAATCTCCTGAATCGAGGTAAACTTTAAATAACCCGAATCATCACTGCCTCAAGTCATGGAGAAAAGGAAATCTTTGTGTGTCAAGAAGGTGAATGTGAAACATTTTACTCAATTTTCATTGTCTATTATGATAGTTAAACCATTGAAGGAAGAGAGAGAGAGAAAAAAAAGATTCATTGAGATTTAAGAATGAAAACGATTGCAAATGAAAACTGTAAAATGCTAAAGTCATTCATAAAGATTATCTGATAAAACTTGAAAATGGCAAGATGAATGGCTGTAAATCACGAAATATTCAAATTTCAATTAATTATTAACTCAATATTAATATTTAATTGGATAAATAGGTAAAAGCTTTTTACTCTTGTGAATACAATTTAATCAAATTGAACAGATTTACAGTTTACAATTTTTTCTTTACGGTTAATCTGAAACATTAGTTGATCATTAGTGATAATGAAGCCTGGCATTTACTTGAAAAGGATAATCAACTTTAAGATATTTACATGTGTTCATCAGGATCCATCCTTCATCTTTTATTTGTTTGTATTATTTTGAAACAAATTGATTCAATTTTTGGCCCAAAATATAACCAAATGTGCACCGGATACTGAATAAACAGACGAAGCCAATTTATTTACAGAAACTAAAGGTTGTTTATACATTTCAATTAGTTGATTAAAGTGGAGTTCACTTGATTTCAATAATGAATATATAAACAGAACTGGATTCAGAGTCATTATCAGCATCATCGGTGGCCATTTCAAGGTTATAATTAGCTGCTAGTTAATTGAATAAACAATTTAAACTGTTAATAGTTGAAAACCATTCAACCTTTTTTTTTTGTGCAACCAATTTCACCAATTCATCAATTTGTATTGACTTTAACCAGAAAATGTTTTAAACAGTTTTCAACATTTTCGAGAATCAATTTAATTCGTAAGCAGAAAATTGAATATTTTTACAAAGCTTAATCCAACAAAAGAGATAATCAGTTGAAATAATCCATTTAACAGTGAAATTAGTTTATAGTGAGTCACTTTTTCAACATGAAAAAAATATCAATACTTTCGATCTGGAAATAAGCTTAATTCATTCTCCACTTTACATGATAGCTATTCAAGAATCTCATGAGGGAAACAGAAGATATGCTAACATATTCCAAGGATTACCTGAATATTCATATGAAATGTCAAGATAAATGATACTAAAGAAGCCAGGTTCAGTTGAAGTACAACTTGCTTCTTCCTTTGCTTTTTCCCAATGATTTATGAATATGAAGAAGAGAGGTAAAAAAAAAATTGAACCAAAAATAAGGTTAAGTGCAATGGAAAAGATGAAAATGGAAGAAAAAAGTTAACCAATTTGACGATAAAGATTATTGAATGACCCTGTAAAGGTGAAGCATTATGAGACATTTTTTTTTGTTTCTCTTCTCTTCTAAAAGTTTCAAGAAAAAGGTTTGAATTTTGTTTGAAACTCAGGCAATGGGATTTAGAAGTAAAGGCTCAGCAGAGGTTTCAGGAATTGAATCTGTTTAGGGTTTCACTCAGATTTGATTCACTCAATTGCTTTGAACACTTTTGCTTTTTTATTTTTGTTCCTCTAGCCTTTCTTACCATTTCTCCCTGTAAATTGAATTGTTGAAAGCAATAATCACAAAATTGTTACCTACTGATAATTAATTGAATCATCATCAAGTTTACCGTTTAATTGGTTCAACAGTTGAAGCAAGTGGGGATCATCAATTAATCCCTTTACTTTTGTGCATATAATTAAAGATTGTTAATGTTGCTCTGTGAATAGTGAAGAGAGGAAAAAATTGTCAATGAAAGAAATGGAAAGATGAATGTTAAATTACCTTTCAAGTTGAACTGAACAAAGGGAAGATAAATTTGTTATCTAAAGAAACTAATGGGCCTTTACAATGAACAGTTAACAAAGAGTAACTCCTTTGAAGAGTGAAACAAAAAATCTGCTGAAAAATGATATGATTATGTTGATTAAACTTTCAACATTCACTGAAAATCGGCATGATACCATGGATGAATTGGATAAAAGTTGCATTAAACATTTAACTTGAAAAAGATGATAAAAATTTTATTCTTCCCATGAAAACCCAAAAATTGGGCAAAAGAAAAACTCATCGTCTAATTGATTAATTATGTTAAAGTTGCCAATGAACCTTTTGGTTTGTTTGCATGATAAATGAACTTTTAATTTCAATATCTGTCAATTATTGAATTTTGGGTGAAGAGGAAAAATTTTCTCGCTCTTTTAGGTTGATAACCTTAGAATGTGTGTTTTATGGAAGTTTATCATCTTACAAAAAAAAAATGGCAAAGATGAAGAAGAAAAAGGTTTGAAAGTAAATTGTCTTGGAAAATAAGCAAACAAAAAGATGGAGAGATAAATGATCGTAAGGCTTTCAGTTTTTAGGCTAAACTCGTATTTTTAAGCAAGAAATTATTTTCAAACCGAAACTCGCTGGTTTCACTGTTTCTCCTCCCAAAACCAGGGCTACTTAATATTAGTTTAGTCGCCTTTTTTGTCTGACCCAAACATTCCTTCAACCCATCTTTGCTTCTCATTTATCTTGCTCATCACTTTCATCCAAACTCACTTCAATCTCTTCTCACCACTATTTAACATGTTTCACTCCTTTTTTCAACCCTTTCCATCTTCTCCCATCTTCCCTCATCTTTATCCTCATCCTTTTTGGCCTTTTGTTTATGGTCTGATGCCTGGAAACGATAAACAAACAAGATGAATGTTAACATCCCTTTGGTTCATTTGACATGATAACAGACTCTCTTTTGTCACTCCCAGAGTCCATTGCACTGCAAGGAGTGAACACACACATCATTATTCCTGGGCAACAATTCAATAAATATTTATCAATAGTTGCCTCAACTTTTCATCGGATTAATTCTTGTTCACTTTTCCCACATTTCATGGAAACATCACTCAATTAAAATCAATGTTTGCACAATTTTTACTCTCTTCTTTTCCTTCTTGTTCATGATCACTTTTGGAAATAAGATGAAACCCTAAATGGTAAACTCACATAGAAACAGAAACTATTTAATTGACTTTTTACTTTGAGTTAAACTTTAAATTTTATACTCAACATTGAACATGAAACTTGTGTAATAATAGTTTTCCATGTTAAATAATAAAAAAGGTTGTCATGAATTTTTTACACCAAAGAGAAAAGAAGACTGAAGTTACTCAATTTCACCTAAAATTTTCACCGTTTTTTCCATCCACTTTTCTACTCAGAATAGTGCAAGGAATTTTGCAAAAAAAGGAAAGTTTATAAAAAAAAAAGATTATGACAGCACAATTTAGTGAAGGAACAGAAGAAAGGATGAGGAGAAAATATTTAAGTGAAATATTGAAGTAACTGAATAGACTTTAATGTGCATCTCATGTTACGAGTGTTTCAGTTTGGTTCATCAATTGAAATGAAATAATCAAGAAAAATTGGCTTATTCTTTTTGTTTTTTGCTTGCTTCTGTCTTCTGTTGTCAACATTTGCATGATAAACAAATAACATTGTCTTCTCAATCTTTTGGGTGAAATATGTTTCCAATAAATGAGCATATTTGCCTTTGTTTTAACAACCACATTTCAATGGAAAAATTGTTACACACATTTACAGATGACAGAATTATTATCATCATCATTATTGTTCCATCGATAAGGTTGAGAATATTTTTGCTCCACATTTTTCCATTTGATAAATCGGTTAACTTTCCTTTCTTGCCTTCACCCTTCACATTACCTGGCTTAAATGTTTCTCAGTGTTGTACTTTTTTTTTTTGCTTACTTCTGTATTAAATTCAATTCTTTATCAGCATCATGAGTTTTCATTGATATTTCTTCTTCTTCTCACCCTGAATAAAATAAATCATTCTAAATAGTTTTTACTTTTTTTTTCTTCTTCTTTTTCTTCTTTCTCTTCAAACAAATGATTCTCTTTACTGGTTTCTCTTTGCCATGTAATATGTTCCAATAGAGTAACCATGGATGGTTAATCATTTCTGTTGATGGCAATTTTTGTCTCTAATACATCAGTTAAATGGATTCAAAGGGAAACAAACAAGAAAAGGGAAGAAGACGAAAAAATAGAAAACAAAAGTGCGAGAAAAGGAGAGGATGACGATATAATGATGACGGATGATAATGATGATGATGTGAGCAAGATGAGATGTAAGAGAGGAGAAGAGAAGTGAGATGCAAAAAAGTAACCTTTCTGTAGATCAAAGCTGACAATATGATTTGGGTAACATCCAGAAACATTTGCGAATGTGAGACAAAACGAAATTTATTTAGATTCAATTTAAGCCGAGTGATTAGTTAAGTTTAGTTCAATTTGGCTAGGTCAATGTTCCGATGGAGAGAGAGAGAGAGAGAGAGAGAGGAAAGGAAACAAGATAAAGGTAGAAGAAGCAATTTAATTAGATGATTAGTTTAACTTTGATTAACAATTTAAATGCAAAATTAAGTTTAAAATGAATGGTGAAAGGAAAGGTTGAAAACACTTGAAACACACATTGACATTGTTTGAAATTTCATTTGATTTGCAAATGATGACATAACTGAAGGTCTGTGAATCATGTGAATGATTAAAACCATGAAAAAGAAGAGATGAAATGAAGAAAAGGAGAATAAAGGAGAAGAAAAATGAGGAAAAATGAGGAAAAAAAAGAGACTTACGGAGGTTACTCGTTTCCGTTATTTGGATCAATTGTTGGCTTACGGATAACAATACAAGAATAATTAAGTTGACATTCACTGGAAATGGTTTGGCATAATTGTATTTACACTGTTTAAATGAATAATCCATACTTAATAGATTAAATGTTAATAACAATTGAGAAGCAATCACTTTCTGTTTAGCTTTGACTTCATCTTGCTTAGGCTGTCTCCATAACAAAACTGAATCCAAAAGCTTTGGAGGTTAACTTAGGTTAGAGAGTCTTTCGATACATCGACAATCGATTTGGTGCAATCGATCTCATCACTCGAATCATGAATAAACATGAAAATTGATTAGTGAATAAAGTAGATAAAATGGAAGAAAATTGGAAAGAAAATTCTTAATTTGGAAAAATGTTCTTTCGAAAAAAAAGAGATGAAAAGAGAAACTTTAACAATATTGATTTTGTGATTCATAAAGTATTCTGGTTTTCTGGTTTAAAATGATTGACAATTTGTCTCTAATGATTGGTTTCAAGTAATTGACAGAATTGATTAAAGTGATTATGATTAGCGGCTATTTTCATTGGTAAATAATCTTGACTCTCGGATTCATTGTGATATTATTATATTGAAAGGGAGAGTTGAAACTGTATCAAGTGATATCGGGTTTCATGTTGAACAAGGTTTGATGTTACAATAAGGATGAAGTTCAATCGATTAACCAAGTAAACATTATCAAATTTGGATCAACTCGATATTTTTCCCTGAGATTATCTGTATTCACAATGAACCATGAAAAGAGCATGAAGAAAAGCATAAAGTCTATAAATAGTGAGGACATTGGACTTGCAATTGTCACAATCAAATTTACTATTTAAGTTCATTTTTAATCAATAAGTTATCATTTTTATTCTTCTTCTTATTTTTTGGTGAAACATTTATTACAAGCTGAACACAAAAAAAAATATGAGAAAATGATTATTCTCATGTCATGATGAAAAGAACGTGAAGAAACTTGAAAAAAAAAGAGAGAAAAGTTGAAAAATTGGAAAAAATAGAGTTCGCTATTGAAATACAACTGAGTAATTCCCTGAAGCTAAGCCCGTTTCAACAACTTCTATTCAATTGAATTACATTTGGCGAATTGAACTTTTCCTCTTTTCTTATCCAATGTATCGTTATTTATCATTTGCAATAGCGCACAAGTTTAATCGATAATGATTAATGAGTAAACGTTTGATTTATGAGTTAAGTTGAAAACATAATTTAATCACAATTAACCATTGTTTTTACAGGACGATTGATGATATAAATAATTAAATATCCATGAAAGTGACACAGAAGTAAAAACAAGAAACAGAATTAAATTTCAACTTATCAAGAGACACTTGATAGGCACAATTCAGTTTTGGTTCAATGTGATGTTCATGTTATTTTTTTATGATAAAAATAATTCCAAAGCAATGATATCCAAATCCCGATGAAAGTAAAGTCCCGATTTCACGAAATCAAGATCTTTCAAGGCTTCCATCCATGGCTTTTCCATCCATGGCCAGAGTGACCATGATGACCATGACCAGTAGTCTTGTCCCGAGAATCATGGAGTTCAGTCCATCCCTTGTCATGTTTACCCCAACCACCATGGTGAACCTAAAATCACGAAAAGAAAGTTCAGTTAGATCAAAAATCAATTCAATCGAATTTCAAGCAAATTCAATTTCGAACTTACATCAACTTTGTATCCGATTTTACCGTGTTGATGGTGTCCCCAGTGTTTGTCTTCTTTCCATGGGTTAGCCAAGACGGTGGCGATGAGGGCGAAAAGAGCGATAACCTGTTCGAACAAGAAAAGCGTTTTGTTTAGTAAACAAATTTTTGTTGTTGTTTTTTTTTCTCAAAAGTTAAAGTCAACTCACAGCGAAAAGTTTCATGTTGCGTTGGTTTGGTTGTTTTGAAAGGTTTAAGATTTGTTGTTGTTTGTTGTTTTGTTGTTGCTTGAACTGATACTTTCATCGATTCGAGTCGCTTGGTTATAAACAAAAAATGGCATCAAAGGCGGAGGCCAATTGTCAGTGAAATGGACGCTTGTTGTGCGCTAAAGTGAACCTCCTTCCGAACCCTTGAACGCCTTAAACTGTTACTCGATCAACGGTTAAAAAAGTAACAACAGTAAACAGTTTAACCAATGATGCGTAAAGTTAATCAGCTTTTTGGCTGATTTTATCTGTTTACATTTATCTTTACATTTTTACCATTTAACATTAAATTAGCATAAATAATTGTTGATATTCACAATTGTCACCAGCGTACCTTGATTGTTGATTACAGTTACTCCAATTAGAAGCCGGGTCTACCTCAAATCACCAGTTATTATATCCTGACACCAGTAAACATTTTTGACCTAAACTGCAAACAATATTATGGTAAAGTAATTTGCTCAATACCAAGTAATTAAAGCTAAATTAATGTTCATTACTCAAAAAGTAAATTCAAAGTGTCGATGCAAATTAGTTAACAAAAAATGAAATCAACAAGTTAATCAACAAAACTAATAACTTCTTATTTTTTTTTTGCTTTACTTTGCTTTTACCAAATATTAGTCTTGAGTTTCGTTTCCAATTCAATGGTTTTCAGTTTGTCTTTCAATTTACTGTTTTCACTCGAAACCAACGGAACTAATTAACCTGGACTTTTACAATTAATATACATTTACTAAAGCCATTGGCTTTCACTTGATTACCTTTAATTTTAACCAAATATTTAGATTGAGTTCAAGGACTAACCTTGATTGTCTATTTAAAGGACCTTTATTAATGTGTAATTAAAAGATATTTAATGTCAACAGTTTCCACCAATTCAATCAACTTCATGAGTGTCATCTTGATTGAGTCTCAAGACTTCAATAGGAAATGGTAAAGGGCCAAGTTTAAGGTTTGAGTTTTTCACCAATTTAGAGAAGTTTAATTTCTTAATTGTGAATATAGCAAAGCAATTGAGCTTTGTTCAGATTACACTTTACATTAAAGATATCGTTGAAAAATACTGTCAAACAGTGAATCTCAATTAATCCTTAACATTTTAATCTTTTCATTTGGTAAAGTTGAAGTCAATTGGTTGATTGAATTTGTAAATGTGATTATTTAGTGAAACTGTAATCGATTCGACTCTTCTGATTAACACAATTTCTTGGGTCAAAACGAGACAATTTTTAGATTCGTTTACTGGTTCCAGTTGGAATGAAAAATTCAAAATTGACTTTTATAAACATTGGTTACAATGAGTGAAGATTACAGAAAATGAAATTTTTGCATGTTTTTCATTGATTAGGTTCTTTGAGTAATGAAATTTTTTAAAAGTTGATTCGATCTTGAAACTTGCTTTTAAAGTTTCACATCAGATGCTAGACTAATTTGCACCTTTTGAACAATTAATTTACAGATTCTCTTGAAATGGATAAGTCCAGTGGGTGCAGCTTGAGTGGCTCAATATTTCACTTTTATCTTTGAATCATTAGTCGATTGCCTAGGGACACCTTAGAGAATCAACTATCTCTTGTTTCATCCAGTTTCTTAACAGAATCAGCACATTTGGCAAGATCTTGTGACACATCCTTAATCAGAGTGAAAGAAGGTTCCAATTGAATCCTCAAAATGTTATTCTGCCATTTCTTCCCTTCAAAGGTAATCTGTTCAAAGGATAAACTCATTAGAGTTGAAAGTAAAGCAAAAATGTAAAACAGTTTTTCATCTTTTCAGTAAAATCGATTCAGTTTCCAATTGATTTACCGAGGAATTTCATTCTCAAATTATCACCTTTCATCACCTAATTTTAAGTAAACTTTAATCACTTGGAAGTTTAATTTTTTTCCAATTTCTGGTTTTGGGTTAAAAACAAATTGTATTCATGTTCATAGGTTGAGCGCGCTTGATCAGGTAGAGCAGCTTCTTGAACAATCAAATCATCTTTAATGATTGTTATCGGACAAAATATGGAAACTATTAATCGTTAATTAATACATGTCAGTGAAACAGGTTAACTTGAATTAAATTGTTCCAATTTGTAAATGGGAAAAGAGTAACAATAAGTTTTTGCGATAATTATCTGACTTTTTTTTTGTCAAACAACATCGGGTTATATTCAGTTAATCTGATTAAATTTAGACATCAGTTAATCTGTTACAGTTTTCAATTGCAATTAACTTGTCACAAAATGTACTTTTTGATCTTGATTAACTTGGGAAACAATTTGAAGACAATTTTTGTCAACATTAATCTGATTCAATTTAAAAGCATTTTTGACCAATTTTCAGCCGAATCCAGACCAATCTCAATTAGCCAGTTTGCATAAATTCAAGTGTTGCTTCAGTTTTCATTAATGGTTAACACTTATTGTTAAAATGAAGTCAATTCATGAATATTGAGAGAAGTCAACAATTAACTCGATTGTTGCTTAAATAATTGTCAAAATGAACCTTTAAATAGCAAGTTAAGTCAATTAGTTGTTTCCATTATTCAAATGATTGTAACAACATTCAACTTTGCTTTTAAAGGTGAACAATCAATTGATTGGTTTTCCTACCTTTCCAATTGTCAATGTTACAAACATTGAAATGGTTCAACTGTAATTGTACAAGGAATCATCTTAATCAATTGCTTTTAATTGTTTAATCAACTCTGTTTTTCCATTTCAATTTACTTTGTCTTTTTTATCACTTGGTTTACCTGTTCGGGTCAAATGCAATTTAATTTCAATTGGATCATTTAAGATGATAAATTGACAAAAATAAAAAATGGTTAAATTGTTTTAGAGCAATTTGTAACCTTCAAAAAATAGTTTCATTATCATTGAGCTAGTCAACAAAAGAGCTTTCCATTTTTTTTTCATTTTTTATATTCTTACAATTGCGATTTCAATTTCAACCCATGAAGATTATCTTAATTAAGACTTTTCTTGATAATTTGATTTATTTATTTACAACCAACAAATCAAAAGATTAATGGCTTTGTTTTATTGCAACACAAGTAATTGAATGTAATATTCATTGCTTTTAATGCTCATTAATTTGTCTCAATTGACATTTAAATAGTTAACCTTAAATTTGTGAAGCAAAGAGTTGAGTTTACTGAGTCAAGTTCAGCTAAAGTCATCAAAAATTTATCTGTCTAAGTGAGTAATATTTACTTGTTGCATTGCGAAAGGAATTAAGTTCAATATTTGTTCAATTAATTGCAGTGAAAATGATAATTAACCAAATTAAAATTGTAATCAATCATTACTAATGGCTGGTTTATGTTGCTTTTTTTGTTCTTGATAGATGGCGGATAAAGCGGCAAGAAAATATCATGTGTTTGCTATTAGGTAAAAGTACGGTAATTAAATTTGAAAACTGTCAAGTTATTCTCTGTGATTTTGCATCTTCATTCAATAATCGTGACAATTATTTACAACCGCAAGTATAGTCAACCAGCATGGGAACAAATTTCACGCCAACTGATATACAAAAAGCTAAGCTTGAAAAGCTTATGCAAAACATAGTAAGTAATATATAGCTCTATTGAGATGGTCCTATTATTAACTCATTTTAACTTTGAAATCTGGCTATTGTTAATTACAATGGTTTTGTAGTTTCTTATGGTTAATCTAGTTGCCTGCATTTCTTCTGATTAAATTTGAAAAATTTCGGCACTTTCATAATTTTGATCTAATGTTTTCAAATCTCAACCTTGTTCCAACCCTTTCTTCATGTCAACTCAAATAGAATCACCAAATCAATTAAATTCTATCTTCTAATGAATTTTTCATTATATTCAGGATAAACCAATTGAGATTCCTCAACGACCGAAGGAAGGTAAATTTGCCGAGGCTCCAGATTTCATTAGGAATATTATGGGTAAGCATAATACAATAGATTGAAATGTTTTGACTGAATCATTGGAAATTGATGTTTATGTTTCTCTCAGGTTCAAGTGCTGGAGCTGGAAGTGGAGAGTTCCATGTTTATCGTCATCTCAGGAGAAAGGAATATGCAAGACAAAGATTCATTGAAGAACAAGCTAAGAAGGAAGAGATGGATCGTAAATTTAAGGAAATGGTTGAAGCAAATAAGCGTAAAGCTGAAGAAAGGACAGCTAAAAAGAGGGCGAAAAGATTGAAAAAGAAAGAGAGGATGAAGCGGGCAAAATTGATGAAGAAAAATAATCCGAAAAAGAAAACAGATAAAACAGATTCTGAGGAGGATGAAAGTGACTCTGATGACGATAGTGAAGGTTCAGAATCTGAAGCGAAATCAACATCTAATTGCGCTTTAGTTAGCGGAGACGAGGTTAAACAACAAAAATCACAGACAACTGAAAAAACTGAACTTGAAAGCCAAAATAACGAAGAGGTTGTTAGAACGAAATTGACAAGTATAAAACAAACTCGACCGACTGAAAGTGAGAACGATTCGACAGATGAAGAAATTATTGGACCAATGCCTCCAACTGGAAGTAATCTTACTAGCACAAAAGAAGTAGACTCTGAAACTAAGTCAAACACTCGTAACGATTTCAACAAAAAAGTTGAGAGTCAAAAAGTCGAGGATCAGATGAATGACATCAGTTCAATGCCAGATAAAACTGAAACAAACCCAAAGTTAGATGATGATGATGATGAAAGTGAAAGTGACGATGAAATCATTGGACCAATGCCGAATTAAAGTAAATCATTCTTTAAAGTCTCGAGTTAACGAAGGTCATGCATTGGGATCAATTAAATCAATTATCAAATTTGAGAATAATTCCCATCACAGTTATATTTGTAATTTTTGTAAATAAATATTTATATTTATAATCAAATGAGCACGTTCAAGATATAAATTGCCAAAAGAAAAGTTTCATTTGAAGTTCTTCATCAAGAGGATCCTTTAGAACCAAGAATACTCTGCAATGCAATGTTCCTAGATTTTTTTACTCTATTTTTTACTTTCCTCTCATTTGTTAGTATGATTAACTTTTCCAATTTTTCATTTATCCGCAAAAGCAACAGTTGAGTGTTGAGCAGATCATCTAATGGCTCACTGAAATTTAAAACTTTATGGACCTCCTTTAATGGTGAGAATCCATAAAGTAAATAATCGTGTTTTAAGGCAAGTCCAACTTTATCAGCGGTACAAGTTTTGTCTTTGAGCAAAATAGTTAATTTTCCTTTAATATCACTGAGCTCTTTATCCAGTTCGATTGAGCTCAACTTTTCATCAGAAGGATGAGATAGAATTATATCAATTGCCACATCCATTGCTGAGAAAATCCATTTTGAATCAAATTTTGGGCTGTATTGAAAATTGAAAAATAAGATTAAAACACATGAAAATGCTTGAATGTTTCGATGGTGATTTCTTACATTAAAATGTTTTCATTTTGTTTTTTTGGTTCGATGGTCAAGTTTTTGTCCAATTCCTTGACGAGGTAAGGCAACACGATTTTTAGTTTTTCACAGTAAATTGCAATGACAATAAAATGCAGCCAATTTTCAACGCGGTCAGCATCGATAATAGAACTGTCATTCAAAAATAATGGTTCAATATTGGGATTCATCAATGAGCATCGGTTTACCAATGAGTCAATATTGTTTTTAGCCATTTTTATTGGGTCATCTGTGGCCATCAAAGCTCGTACTGAATAGTAAAGACTATTGAACACTTGGCTTGTCGTGACTAGAGCAAGTTGATTGTAAGCATGGCCACGACTCGGGTCTATTTCGCAAGCCTGATAATAATAATATCTAGAAACTTTAAGGTTCTTAAGATACCTATTAAGATCACCAAGTCTGATATAAATATTATAAAATAGAAGTTTGTCTACTTCTTTAAGCTCAACATCGTCAACAAATTTACAACGTATAAAATACAAATCCATTGCGGGTCCTTTTATAAGGGAATACAAAACTTGTAAAATATAAACATAAAATCCATGTATACAGTTGATTAAGGAGCTTTCATGAGTTTCAATATATTTTTTTAACTGGTTCCATAGCTGTATTTCACCAGCATAACTGGAATCAGCATCACATAGGTCTGAAGAGTCGTTAACTTCAGATTGTTGCTTGAGTCTATTGACCTAGATATAAAGGAAAAAACAAACAAGAGTTAGAGAAGAATAGAAAAATCAAACTTTGACTTTGAAACAAAGAACGAATCAAGATTGTGAAATAAAAAGAAAATTTTATGAGTAAGATTACTAGACTTACTCAAAGTTAAATTAACACTGTATGTACTCACCAATTTTTGGAGATATTGTTCACATAAAGCAGCAACATTTTTTTGTTTTTCATCTAGTGATTGGTTCGACATTTTAAGGCCTTGATGGTTACTTATAATCCTTAGGAGATTTGTACTTTCAGACATACATTCCAGAATTTGAAACAAATTAAATTATTCTTAGGTTGTCCCAATAACGGCTGTTGAGACGAGATTTTAAGGATGGGATTGATTGCAATGTAATTATTAATTTAATAGTTAAAGAAAACATAAGTCACATGTTAGTTTCCATTGTAAAAATACTGTTTAGCTGAAATAAGCTGAGCTCGGCTTCATAAGCTAGTGGAGAGTAGTATGTAGTTACAGCGTTAGATGGCAGTTATATTATATTTTGCTTTTAAAAAGTATTTTAATTTTTCAATAAAAACATCAAATTTTTGAGAAAAGATAGCTATCCAAATAAGCTCTGACTAAACTACAACTACGAAATGTAGACAGACCTTTCTCGGAATTCAGGTCGCTGAAAAAATCACGTCTAAACAAGGTGGGACAATGCAAAATCCAAATCTCTTTACCATTGAATGTGACGGAAAAACTTTTTTCAATTAAGTTTTTCGGTTCAGTTTAATGGTTTATTGCTGTATTAGGAGTTTACTTTGCTCTTTCAAAGTAGAGACTGCAGAGGCTGGTGAAAAAAATTTCTCGATTGTACCAAAGGCTATCGAACCTATTTATCAAAGACTGTGGATGAGAAAAAGTGTTTAATTACACAAATAAACTTAATTTTATGCCCCATAACCAAGAAAGTAACAACTACCAACTTCAACAAAAAAATATCAACAAAGAAAGGTTTTTAATCCCAAAATGAATATTATCAAAGTGATAAAAGCTGGATTTCGACTTTTGGGTTTCTTATTCTGACGATAGTTTCCTCATTAAGAATTTATATCTTCTCGATGTCGATTGTTTGCATCCTACTCATCAATAAAATGCCATTTAATTGCAAATTTCGATCACATTTCTTCATTTTTACAACTAGATTTTATTTTATTTTGATTTTCACATTAATAATTTGAGACTTTTAGAAGTGGATTGGATTTATTGATTGTATTGTGCTCATTGGTTGTGATATGACCGCTTGTTGCATATTTATCTCAAAT
This sequence comes from Tetranychus truncatus, assembly GCA_028476895.1. Taxonomy (NCBI): domain Eukaryota; kingdom Metazoa; phylum Arthropoda; class Arachnida; order Trombidiformes; family Tetranychidae; genus Tetranychus; species Tetranychus truncatus. Next base: position 8,340,185 of record CM052061.1, read on the forward strand.
TTAGGATTCGGTGTTCAATCACTATTCAATTTCTTGCTCCATATGTAGCAATCATCAGCATTAAAAGTGAAACACCTTCAAGTAGGACCTAAAATTGAATGAATAAATATAGAAAGTAAAGATTTTTTTTTGAAATTACATTGACATTGTAAAATACATTGTACATGGTACTGACCAAGCAATAATGTTCTGAGCAAAACTCAATCGCGTTGAAAATGGTGAAAAACTTTCTTTCTTGTACAGCTTCAAGCACATTGAGAACGGTAAATCTGGTACGCCAATCAACTTGGGAATAACCAAGTTTTAAAGCTGTTTTAATGCAATTGTCAATCTAGAGATAATGACAAAAGAAGAAAAAGATACAAGGCTATTCTGTTATAGTTAATAGTTGATGAGATATGATTGCAAACAGCCATGAAAGGTAAAAACGCCCTGTGTCCCAGTAAAGAGTTGACAAGGGTGCACTTGACTTTTTTTCAAACCTGAGTGCAATCTATTTTGGTAGCTCACCACAACTATTAAAACATTATTGACGTACCTTTTTTTGAGTATAAATTCCGGCAAAAAAGTGACAACATTGACCAGAGATGAAATTAAAAATACCAAGAACCGCAAGGAAACAGCGAAAACCAGTTGACATGGGAACGAAAAAAATAAGATAAAGAAGAAGAGCCTGGTTGATGAAAGAGATAAGAAAAGTGGGTTCACTTATGCGAGACCAGAAGAGGCAAGCATTATGTAACTGTTTCAGCTGTTTTGTCAACTGGTTAATCAATTTACGTGGTGTTACACTTTTTATATTTCCAATTCTAATTGTTGTACTTTTAATGCGATGGCGAACACAGTAATTTGAATTATTTTGATCCAAACATTTATTTAGATTGTGAGATATTTTATCTAAACGTTGACCCAACAAGTAACCATAGGATGGAAACAAAAGATATGAGATTCCCCAATAGCTTGATGAATTGTAACCTCCGTGGATGTTTAATAACTGGTGAGCTAAAGTGTAGTGGATAAATCGTGGAGGGAAAGTAATCGTGAGGACAGCTGATAAAAATATCAACGAAATGGTGATTGATATTGAGTAGATTAACTCTATTCGAGTTGTTAGCCAATACAAACGATGTAATTCAACTTTTTGGTTTAGCCAGCTCCTGTTGTCATAAGCTTTGAACATTTTGACCCATACTTGATATTTTGGTGATTTTTGAGTGTGAACTAAATATAATGCTGAATAAAGACTGCCATAGAGGTAAAGAAGAAAGATGAGAGTTGCCTGCTTGCGGAATTTACCAGCGGGAGCTGCAAAATCACCGAAGATGTAAATGTAATCAGAATCATCATCCAGAAATATCAATACGGAGTCACGACTGCAAAGAAGAGCAACTTCAACTACTCCAAGCCATGAAAGGAAACCGAATATTTTCCGTATTTTGGTGGATCCACCATGAATATAATTCAGCTGGATAGATAATTTACGAAGAAATTTAGACAAAAATGTATCTTGCTCCATGAAAACTGTAGGATCTTTAAAGCTTTGAATTACCATTTGATCTGATAATGATGACACTCAACGAATCTATGAAAAAAATTATTCCGTACAAATTTAAAGATAAGCTTTTTGCCCAGAAAATTGGGTTTGAGCGAACTAAGAATGAGAAATTGATAATTCAAACTCTATACTGATTCATGCTATTTAGTTAATTATCCCAAAAGTGATGAATTTTCTTTAATTATTCTCACAGTTTTACTTGTTTCTTAAGATTTGGAAATTCATTAAACTAAATTTGTGAGATTGAATCGCGTGAGGCTTAAAATTCTGCTATTTTCTATTGAAATGCATGTGGCATGCTGAACCTTTCAATTTTACTTACTTTATCAATTTTTTCTCCATGTAATAAGCTAGTTCACAAAAAACTCTTGAGTATTTTAATATACCATCTTCTGATTTCTTTGTTAATTACAAAAAATTGTAAAAAAAAGACTACCAATTCAACACTTGATTACAATCGATCTTCAAAACAAAGAGTTTATCAAATGCTTGACAATAAGGTGAGAATCTAGAAGCTAGTTTTTACTCTCAAAATGAAGCTCAATTTTAATGATAAAAGCCAGCTTTCAACCTGTGATAATAATTGATTATTTGGTTCTCGAACCCATCAAAACAAGTGAAAATTTAGCCTTTATTGTGTGTGATTCCGAAAAAAATACAACATAACTCCTTGGTTGTCAAAATGTGTTAAACTTTTAATTTTTGAATAACTAATATAATAAAAGAATTCCTAAATTATCTTGCAAAATGTTTTATAATTGCTGGTTTATTAAGATTACCAGTTTTCCTGGTTTTATTATCATAAATATTGATAAAGATAAATGTAGAAATAAATAATAGAAACTGTTATTTGATCAAAAATCAAAGATTTATTTTTATATTCAAAGGAAATTTTCGGTGGAAATTTATCATGATTTATGTTGAATTGTATTCGAGAGAAAAATTAAAAAGCTAAATCTATTAAATTAGCGTAATTTATAATAGTTACTCTCAGTACTATTTATCATTAAATGGCAGATATTCAGTTAATTATACATTTTGTGCTCAAAATGGTTATACATTATCTCAATATTACAATTAGAATTGCATAATTACTGAATTGGCACAAAAGTTGAACAGGATTGATCAGATTTTTTCAAACTGCTTTCTGGAATTCCTAGTTTACTCAACTTGGAAACCAAATAATCGCGAATGGATGCGTCAAGAGTGGCCTTTCTGCCAAGAATCCATGCATTACCTGATAAAAAATTGACATAAATTAAGTTCAGTTTAAACAATAGTTATGTTGAAAATTGTAAACAAAATGATTACTCACGAATGGATAAAAAGAACGATTGTTTGCATGCAAAAATCAGAGCATAATTATCATAGTCAGTGTCTACAATCCAATATTGAATGTCAGAAGCCACTGTTAAATTACAACAATTATTATTAGTCAATCGAAATGGTTTATTCATTTTGTATTAAAGCTTTACTTACACAGTGAGTATTTCATCGAGAAGACATTTGGTTGATTTGAATTGATTTTGCCTGACTTTATCGAAGTCAAAGGAGTGTTTCTGTTGATAAAATTTAGTTTCATTAGAGTAAAGCTGAACAGTGAAAATATTAATTGTTGTGCTTACAGAAGTGATGATATAACAGTCATGTTAACCTTTAACTCGTTGTTCTGTTCACTTGAAAAGGTAATCTGGGGACACTTTTGTCCAGTCTCGAGGAGCTCAAAGAGAGCGGTTCGGTCAGTTTCATACCAAAGGCCTAAAAGCTGGAGATTGTTGATGATCAAAGTAAAGATTCAATATTGTTGGAATGAAATTAAGTGCCAAAAAGATAGAAATACTTACATCTTTAAAATCGAAATCACTTGGTGGGTTCTCTGGTTGTGGACATCCACCCAAACTGAGTACTTTTAATGCATCGGGCAAAGCTTTTACATTTGGAATCAAAGATTTCCACAAATCTATTTCAGTTTGGGTTAATCTAGTGAGGTCAGAAAACAAATCAGGAAAACAATTGACCGCCAAAATGGCAGAGGATAAATAGAAAACGAAAGCTAAATTCTTCATTGCTGGTCTTGCAATTAGTCGTTGATTGTTGTACACAAAGAGTTTATGTTGAATGATATGTGAAGTGCTGAGACTCTCAGCTTTTATCTGTTTAACATTCAAAAGATATCAACTTGTTGGGGTGTGTTGATGATGCTAATATAATTTGATACACAAAAGTATTGAACCGATCTGAGATTCATTAGTTATCATTGTTATTATCATAATCATATGCCATTCAAATTGCTATGGAATGTGTAAATTCTGGTAGATAAAAGTAGCTTCTGTACTAGTAAGCATAAAGCAAGCTATAGACATCTAGAAGTCCAAACTTATAAGCATTACCTGGCTTATAAGTTTGGACTTGTAGATGTTCCTAGGACTCACGGGCCGATTCAGACAATCATTGAAGCAAAGAAAATTAATATTCTTTGCAAATGCTGCTGTTGAATCATAAATTGGGTTTAAGCTTCAAACATTTAAAATCGTTATTCAAAAGAAGTAATGCCAAAGATTTTGAATTTTAAAGTTATGGGTTTGTAGGGAAATTGAAACGGAATCCTTTATTGGTATTAAAAAATTTCTCTGATGGATAGTACTCGAGAAAATCGAAGTCGAATTTGAAACTTAGATCACCTTTTATTACAATTTTGGGAGCAGATTTTTCCATAAAATTGATATCAATGATGTAACTTCTGATGGCCAACAAGAAACTGAACTTATTTTGTAAACCGCAATTTTCTTTTTCCTCTAAAACAGATCAGTTCGATTCGCGATTGAACCTTCCGCATTCTGTAACCGTAAAGGTTAGAAAGCTTAAACATATTATTAGTCGATAAAAATTGTTGCTTGACATTATGGACTCAATCTTTTTTTCAATTTAATGATAGTTCTCTTGATTTTGGCCATTGGCCTTAAAACTTTACCTCTCGATATTTCGAGAATTATGTCACTTACAGTCGCCATTCTTTCACCAATCTAATCCTTTACTGATTAATAATGCAATTCAATCAAAAAACTTTTCATTTACGCATTCGGGTCATCAATTTTGGGTTTCAATTGTACAAGAAACAACTTATTTACCAAACAAAACTCTTATTAACCCATTTCTTGGCAAATAAACCAATTTTCTGGTTAAACTTTCAAATGAAATGCAAAGAGTCGTGCAAAAGGCTCGAGCTTTTGGATAAAGAGTTGAGACTTAATGGGACTTGTGTTTACATAAAAACTGTATCCATTGGCACTAGTAAATACTTCGTGCGATGAACGGTTTTCTAGAAAATCGAGGTCAAAGTTGAAACTTCGATCACCTTTTGTTCAGCTATGGAAGCAGATTTTGTCATGAAACTCATTTTACTGAGAAAGCATTCGATGACCAACCAGAAAATGGTCTTATTTTGAGAAAAAACATTTTTTCTTTTCGTAAAATAGATCATGTTCGATTTTTCGTTAAACCGACCGCATTCTGTGTCCATAAGAGTTAGAAAGCTTAAACATATTATTGATCGATAAAAATTGTTGCTTGACATCATGGATCGAATGGTTTTTTCAATTTATCAATGCTTCTCTTAATTTTTGGCCATTGACCTTAAAACTTTGGGCCTCAATATTTCGAGAATGGTTGAGCCTACAGTCATCATTGCTAAGCCAAACATTAGATTTTATGATTCATTGTAACATTACATGACTGAATATCGAGGCAAATCTGAACTAATTCATTTATTAAACAATAAATTTTGAGTACATCATAAGATTTGCTTTTGAGTAAAGATTAATCAAGAATCAAACCAGACAACACAAACAATATCAACTTTCAATTTGATATATAACTTTTTTGGAGAATCACGAACGATCTGATGTGTCCAAATAAGATAGCCCATAATGAAATCTAATAATTGATCGAAGAATGATGAATTTAGGTGCTAACATCCGTAAAATATCGAACCTAAAAGTTTTAAGACCATTGGCCAAAATGCAGAGAACTGTTGATGTATTGAAAAAAGTTCTTGATACTTTATGTGTATCTATAAGTTTTATCGGTAAAAAATGAGTTTCAGCTCATTCTCTATCATCATCGCTAGAAGCGGATGACTTTTTCGCAAATCGAACTGATCCGTCTTACAGAAAACAGAAGACTATAGTTGGCCAAATTTTTGCATTTTCTGATTGGTAATGTAAATCTACACCAGAAAAAAGGCGTTTGACGAAAAAATCTTGCTTCACAACCGTACAAAAGGGGTTCGAAATGGCATCTTTAAACTCGATTTTATCAACAACTACAGATCGTAGACATTTTTTAGTTTCACTAATAAACTCATCTTTAATGCGCCTACAAACCGACAACTCCGATCCTGACTCGAAAGCCAGATTTTGTACCAGTTCTCCTTTTACGAAAATAGATGCAAAAGTCTTAGATTTTAATTAAAGGTTGACTAAAAGAGTCGCAAATTTTTCTCGTTTCATAAAAGTGATAAGTGCATAAATGGTACAACTAATCAAGTAGAAATATATGTAAATGGGAAAAGTTAATATTAATCAAGAATGTATTTTATTTAATATATATTAATATATAATAATACAAGAATGGAAGTTGTAGTGGGAAAATTTTGCTCCTGAGTTATCTAATCTAATAGAGAAACACGAATATCAAAGGGGAATTTTAATGTAAATCCTATTCAGATCACCTTATTCAATCGTGAATATTAATTGTTGCATTTTATTATATAATCATACAATTATTTTTACGCCCTTTTTCAACTTTAATTAAATGCACTTGAATAAAATTTGTTTTCAAAATTTAAACCACAAATCAGATAAATCATTAAGGATAATATCGAGCCTCAACTATTCACCAAAATCAAGCGAACTATCAATTGAATGAAAAAGTGTTTGATCGCTGATTTCCACTATCCATTGGTTTAAGATCATTGAACATCTATTCAAAAACTGCTGTAACAAATCATTCCAAGTTATTTCACCAAAAAATGAGTTATATTGTAACATACTTTCTCAGTAGAATGCATAAATGAAAATTGTTTCATGTAAAGCAAGAACTTTTTGCCATAAATTTCTTCCGATCGATCAATTTTGTCAAATTTCTTTCTAGAAAATCTTCCAAAAGAAATATTTCTTTCACAAATATTCATTCCAAGTAACCATATTAGCTGCAGAAATTGGTTTTTAGCTTGGAACTGTTCAAATTGAGCTTCCATCTCATTTCATGCACTCAAAAATGAGTCCATTTATTAAAAATTAAAACACTGATTGACAATCCAGCAATTAATTTGCCTTTACATTCAATTGTGATGGACTGAAGCTCACAAAGAGATTGATTAAATTTCATAGAAACAGTTGAAGACATTTGTGAATGTCAATTTGAATTGCTTTTAGTCAAATTAAGATCAATAACTGATGAAATTTAACTTTAATTTAGTCTTTAGATTCATTAAACCTACCTTTATCAGGTCAAATGATCGATTAAATGTATTGTTTACAAGTTTCGAGTGAACTGAAAGAGACTGACTCAGTTACCGTAGTAACATTAATGGGTAAAAATGATTGTCAAACATGAACTGAAGAGGAAGTGAATCGAAAGATGATCAAGTGTACAGTTGAACATTAACTCTGTGTGTTTGGGTTCAATTGAGAAACAAGTCTAACTGGATCAACGACGGAATACAAAGTTGCGTCGACTGAAGCATTTATCCCGTGGGAAAGTCAATGAAAGAAGCCGCAAAACAATGATTATGGGCGACTTTGAGACTACACTGGAAGCAACACCAAGAAGCTCAATGACCTCTTCAGCAATTCCAATCGTAATGAATGATCCAAATCGCCATGGAACCCTTAACCCAACCCATCGACACCACCATCTTCACCATGACCACCCGAATCAGGTGCGTCGCCATCCAGTGACTCTTCATCTGAACACATCAAACAACACTTATCCCTCCGAATTGGCCACTTTACTTCGCCATGTAGTTGAACATTCGGGCTCTCGAAGAGCCGATGTGCTGCGTGATTTGCGTCGTTTGCTCAAGAAAAGTGGCGGTCAACTTCCAGATGTCGATAGAATGCAATTTTTCGAAGCTTTCTATCCAATGTTGATTGATGCTCGATGGAAAGTTGTCTGTGAATGTACAATGCTAATTGTCGATATAATACCGCAAATGGGTGAACACGATCTAGATCCGTGCATGGCTATTATATTACCTCGAATTGTACCCAATCTGGGCCATGAAGCGACCGATGTTCGAAGAGCTTCTTTAAGGCTTCTTCATGTTTACATGAGATACACTAACAACTTGCAAAAAGTGCTTCGACTTTACATTCAATATGGGCTTGAGTCACACGACAAGTCAGCCCAAAAAGGCTGTGTTCTCAGTTTACCCTTGCTTTTTACCGAAGAATTTTCGAAGGAAAATTTGTTTCCTTTAGTTCAGTCGCTGGGTCACCTTCTTGTTCATTCCGATGCATCACTGTTTTATCCCATTTTCCTGGCAATGCAAAGACTTCACAGTCTGGTGGGCAATGAAACCTTTCGTCTTTACCTTCAACACCTTTCTCAAGAAACTGTTAGTTTGTATCATAAAGTTTTGTCTCGCGCATCAACGGCTGATTCTAATGGTCGAAATGAGGCGGCAGTTTCACGAGAACCAATTAATGGGTTCGAAGAGAGAAATAAAGAAACTAATGGATCAACTAAGGTAAACTTGGCATCAACCGAGTCTCCAATTGAAACTGTAAAACTGACAACAACAAATGATATTCAAAAGCCTTTAGATGAACCAACATTAGGTGATGAAGAAAGAGGTCAAGAAAATGAAAGGACAATGTGCGAGAATCCAAATGAATCTCGAAATTTATTGAAAAGCAGTGATTCAGTGGAATTGGCATCCAATTCAAGTGACTCTAAAGCAGCATTTACAAATGAATTTGTGCTCATTTACGGAATATTTCCCGTTGCAGTTCACAATCGAGCAACATCAACAAAAATGAATGAAAAGTTGGAAGGACTCAATCAGATGATGTCCATAGTCAAGGAAGCCCCTGATTCCCATGTTGCAGGTTTGATTCCCTATTTACCCAATTTCTTGGACAACTTCATCAACTCTTTGGTCAACAATCCAAACTTTAAAGTAACACTGACTGGTCTTGAAATGATTGAGATAATTGTTGGTCGATTAGGAGCTTCAGCTTATCCCTGCCTTCAACCAGTCATCGACATTTTACTGAAACGCCTTGGCGATGGTCGTTCAGTGGTGAGAGAACACGATATCAAAGTGATTCACCGGTTAATGCTCCATTGGCCTCCTCAAAATGTGTTGGACATTTTGTTGCGACACAAATTCCATCGCAATCCCAAAGTTAGAGAAGAGATTATCAATCGGGTTACTTTTGCTCTGTTGATGTTTCCCCGAACCGAGTTCAACCTCGATCGGATAAGCTACGAGATAGCAACCATGTTGATAGACCCAAAGAGACAAGTTAGACTATCGGCTCTTGAATCAATCGCTGTCATTGCTCAAGCTCTTGGGCCAGCAAGATTGGATTCTCTAATGTCGATCGTTTCCATTATTGAAGAAACATCTGAATCAGAAGGTCTTGTAAACGCCGTTCAAGTGAGTTCCCTTCATTCATTAATAGTTTTCATCGGATAATTACATTTTCTTCTTCCTCACAGGCTCGACTTGCTCGTCGTGATCTACCTCGATGTAATCCTGACGGATCATTGAGATATGTATTAAACGTTTCCAACTTTTCTGGTTGGTTTCCATCAACTTCTGAAGCTGACATTGAATGGGTTTTACTAGCCTCTTCGTCACACAATGGCACTCCTCCGAAACTGGCTCATCATTATTTAGGCAGATTCAATGAACAGTATCGTCGGTACACAATGAAGCAAGCTGAATTGGAAGGATTCAATTTCGGTAAAAGACTGGATGAAAGTGAACCTGAAAGTGTCTGCAATGAATCGACCGAAGAAACTATCTCCCAATCAGTTGAACACAATCAAATATTCCAGGTAAAATGTCATTCACTTTAGCTAGTCGACTGGTCATTAGTCTAATAATCAAATAATAATTAGTAAACAAATCATTGAACCAAAGGTGAAGAGAAATGAATATTTTTGACAAAACTTCAAGACTTGCCATTTGACTCTAAACATAGATATTAAGTCATCTAAACAGAATCGATTGATTGTCTAGAAAATGAACTATTTTTAAACATGATTGATCTATTTTCCGATTACAGACTCAGAATGAAAAGAACGATGATCGCCAACAGATAAGCACTTGCATTAGCTCTGAAGATGAAAAAAGTCAGCAAAGTGATGAATCGACTAAAAGTGAGTAAATTTTTTCTCTGAACCCAATTTGATAGGGAAAAAAAAGGAAAACAATGTTTCGTTTTTTTTCGTCTCATCAAAAAATGATTAAACTAATTGTCAATCAAAAGTCTCGCCTAAATAACCAAGTCAATGACCTGATCTTGATCAGTGAATATCTGTTACTAATAACTTAAAAATGGTAATTAGTTTTTTCTCTATTAACAACAAACTAATCAATGGAAAGTGTTGCCTCCCAGTAAACCCCACTTTACTGTTGATCATTCCCTTTCATCTATTAATTGTTACCTGATCAAAGATGTGATCAACGGCCCATTACCTGTGGCCTGATTACCTTCTGTCCATTTCCAGTTAATTATTGAAACTATCAAGAGAAGGCCAGAGAAGAAGAAATTTTCATTCCAATATTTCAAGTATTAGACTTGGGTTAGTTTAATGTTTGCTTGGTTGAACGGTACATTGAACATAATTAATCTCGGTTAGTCTCAAACCAATAAAAATGTTCAAAACCTATTGAGGTCATTTAAGTGCATCACGTGAGAGACTCTGATGAGTATAAAATTTGTCCTGAAAAATGATGATCAGGTGAAGTCTTTTATCAGAATGTGATCATTGGAAGGGTCCATTGAAAATAATGTTAAAAGGCAATCGATCGATCGGCCCAATTTTTCTGCTCTACCAAACAATTAATTTGAATAATAGACAATTTTGAGAAGAAAATCTTTGCCCAATCAAAGTATTGCCCAAAATGGTCATTATTATTGTTTGGAGCATTATTTTGTGTCCATCACGTAGCAACAATCAAAGAAGGATAAAAGATATTCTCTGATTGAAATATCAAAACAAGAAATTACTTTTAGTTTATTTTCAACATTTTCTGGTTTCAAATGTAACGTCTTTTTGCTTGCATTTCTCAGGCCGAGATCTTTGGAGATATTATTTTATGAGATTCAAGCAACATTTGGCTGTAGCAACATGTTCAAGTGCAAGTTCAGGTAAGCTAAAGTCATTTTTACTTCGATTTTATTTTTCCATTTTCCAATCAAGTCTAGCAATTTAAAACATTGATAGAGATTAAACCCATTTTGACGAGTCAAACTGATTAACCAGAAAATGTCTTTTACCCAATTTGCAGAAAATTTGTTTTCCTTTTCAATTTTAGGTTAAAGTAGTGTTGATGAAGATGAAATTGATTGTGAAAAGCCTTCTATTCATCATCTTGTTTAACATAATGAATGGACTTTTCAGTTGACTTTGGATAATATATTAACTAATAACTTGATTCTGTCTCACTTTATCGTGACAATTTCATGTCAATTGAATTGAATAAAAAGGATTATTATCCTTTTGTTTGATCCACTCTATGAATTTAAGGGTAAAAAAGACTCTTATCATCATGGATCAGTAATGAGTAGAAACAGTTTTGTTACCCAAAAGATCGATTTGCATGTGAATTTGTGTTCAGTAAATATCACAAGGAATTTAATGATAATCAGAGTGAATCAAAGTCACGTTATTATTTCCCAATTTTGTTTTATTACAATATTTTTGTGCCTTTTGGTTAACTGTCTATTCAACTTGGATTCAACAACTAAACACGATAAGTTAAATCACTAGAATGAAGCATTTTCATCACAGTTTTTTTCCCTTCATAAAAGATACATTTCAGTCTCACAGGTTAACTTTAACACCATCATTGACTAAACATGATGAGAGTATTTTTCATCGACAGTTCAACTATTCACTTTTCATTATTGATTGATATTTCTCAGTTTCTCATGATATCATTCAGTTTGTGTACATTTTTACTCCTAATATGCCATTTCCATTGCTTAATCATCATTACTTTTTCTGTTTATCAACAATTCATCAATATCTTTCATGTTTAATCATGTTTCGTGATAAGCAAAATGAACTTGCCGAAACCTTGAAATAATGGTGTGAACCTTTAAGTCCAGTCAAAAGCAGAAAACCTACGAAAATCCAAATTCTAGGCATTCATATCGAATATTTTATTCTATTTCGAACTATTTTCTGAATATTTGGTTTTAAGAGATTCAAAGATTGAAGATAATTTATGAATAATGAGTCCCTCAGATGGACTTTTTTATGTTTTTTAGCTGAATCGATTACTCAGTCTAAAGATAATATTGAAGGCAATGAAAACTCAAGAAAGAGAAAAAATCCATAGAAAAATGTCCATGTCACTTGAGTCAAGTCCAAGCTGACGAATCGATAGGTTTACACGAGACTGAAGAGTTATTCAGTTAAGTAAATTAAAGTCACTTGAAAGTCAAGACAGGTTCAATCGACCAGCTTCGATACCAACAGTTAGCTCTTTGAATCTCCACTCTTATGACTTTTGTAGTTTACTTCACTGTATTGAACCCAAAACCAGAAAATGTTTTCCTTATTTTAATCCTTAAAAGCTGCAAACTAAATTGGGTTTACTGTTTCCTTCAAAAGGTTTTTTCATTTGGAATAAAATAACCAAATTAACCAGAAAAGACTTCAAGATTCAGGCTATAGTTTTGATTGAAAAATCGAAGTTACCAGGGCTTTTGATTTGAAAATAAAAACCCAAAAAAAAGACTTTACCAGATTCTCATCAATTTTTGCTGTTTCACTTGCTGTTCATACATTTAAAGGTCACTTCTAACCCTTGTTTACCTTGCTAATATCCATGGCTAATTAAATGGAATGAATTATTGGCCATTTTGTCTTTTCTCACGAATTCCTTATGCATAATGAATGAAGTCAACGATAATTTAACATGATCCATTGAGTCCCAATGTAATTGATTGATGATCGAGAGAGCAAAATAAATATTTTTCAAGTTGTTCTCGTAACAATTGATATTTTTTGATCCATCATTTACTTGATTAATCTTGTGCCCTTCGTTTCTTTTCATTCATGTTTTCATCTTCAATTCAATTCTAATTAGTATTTCTTAATAAGATGATTATTTAGTGAACCTTGAAGGTTACTTTTACCGATATAACAAAACATGTTTGATCATAAAAGGAAACTCGATTTTTTGTCTTTTTTTCTCAACCTTGACACTTGACTAATTAAGCCATCAATCTTCCTACATTAGCCATTTCAAGTCGATCCAAAACTGCCGATTGGGCTAAAAAGCTGGAAAATGAGTTTGACAAAAGTTCTCGTCGAAGTTCATTCAGCCAATTGACTGATTACAATTCTCATCAATATCACCATTCATATCAAAATCTTCATTCGCAACATTTGGTTGGTGATCATCACGATGGACATGATTTAACCAATGAAGAAAATGAATCTCAAATGAGTCAAAGTTACAACGAATCGATTCACAATGATAATGTCGGTTTAACCATAATCAATCCAAGAGACAATCGTGCTTTTTCAATGCCAACAATACAAATGAATCAACTTTCAGAATCTCAAGATTCTCATCAAAGTGACTATCATCATCAACCCGAAATCTTTTATCCAGTTCACCGCAAAAGTGTCAACATTTCATCTTATCCACGTTCAGTTCCGACATCACCTGAAAAACGAAGCTCATTCCAAACGGAATCTGATTTTGATATATCATTCGACAGACCGAGATCAGCATTGAAATCAAGCCCAACTTGTCCAAATCACGATGAATCAAGTGAATATCAAAATGAACCAAATTCATTGTTAGAGGTTTCAACCAACAAAGAGCCAGGATCAAGACGAGGTTCAACCATATTGTCACCTAAAGATGATCAAAGGTTAGAATAAAAAAAATACATTTTTTCAAGTTAACCAGTTTTCATCCAATTTTGGGTTATTTTTTTGCCATAAATTGAACTGTTAATTGAGCTTAACCAGATTCTCGTGATTAAACTCAGTTAAATTGGAAATTGCATGAATAAAGGTGAAACTGTTTCAATTGTGAACAATAAGTATTTAATGGTTAAAGTCAATGGACAACAATTAGATACAAGTGAATGCACAAAGTCAATGGTTACAAACTATTGGTTACATTGATTGGGTTGAAGTGAATGAAGTTTGAAGACAATCTTTGAATATTTATTTGAATTGGGTGACATTGCATGAATTTTAATTCAATGTTGATCCAACTCGACCTGATTAAAGATTGATTCACTCATTATTTACTTGCTCCAATGTCCTTGCAAGAAATTGACTTAAATTAATTGCTCTGAATTCATTAGATAACATCATCATTACTATTTTGATAGATTTAACGAGAAAATGAAAATGAATCCCAAAATTCAAGCTCTTATTAACATTGCGGTCAATCTCTGGTTAAAATTAAGATTAGTCGATGGAAAAATGTCTTTATATTTTCTGATTGATATCGTCTATTTAACAGATTATCCAAGGAATCGCAAGAAAATCAAGAAGCAAGTGGGTCTAATCAACGATCAGTGTTGCCTTCGGTTAGCATTGATGAGCCCACAGAATCTGAAGATAATCAAAGTGACAATAAAAGTGAAGGTGAGTTACAATTAATAGAGCGAATTGATGAAAGTATAAAATATGTTAACCAGAAACTAAACGTGTCTCTGTGATGGACTAATGATAATTGTAAACAAACATCAGTTTTTTGCTCTGATTGCTATTGAAATGTTCAATTTATTAAAATCCATTTTCCAGGAAACAACCAAATGACCAAAAGTCTTCCAAATGAAAACAATGATGATGAAAATTGTGTGATAAATGAAGCAATCGAGATGGCCAATGAGAAGAAAAGTGTTGACCAGAATGACAAGCAAACTGGTGAAGAGGAAACAGGTGAGGGTCAAGGTGGCGATATCGATGGCAATGAGTTGGATGGTGAAGAGCATTGTGATGTTTCAAGTTCAGAATCTAAAGATCAGTTAGTCAATGGTGAAGAGGGCGATGAAGATTTAAATGCGGTTCAAGATGAGAAAAGTGTTGCTCCTGAAATGGGTAAAGAGTCGACTAGTAATGTTAAACCCAAATCACGGACTCCGGGAATGAAGAGAAAACCCATGATTCCAACTCGAAAACGAATCTCGCGAAGCTCATCCCCAGTACATCGACAGCCTCAGTACCACATGATAAGGATTCAACCAGCGATTCCACCAAACGCTAATATAAGACACATAATGGAAAATGTTGTCAAAACTGAAGGACCATTTGATAATCCACAAGAAGCTCTGAGAGCAGCGTTGGCAGCTTTCGGTGAAGATGCTTGGTAAGTTTAAATTAATGTCTAATTTTAAATTTGAATAATAAATGATTATTTCGTTATTTTTCAGGACAACCAAGGTTGAAGGAATGCTAGCTGTTACTAGGTTAGCCTCCTTTCATCCATCTGTCCTTCAGAAGGATTTTCATTCGGTTATTGTTTCTCTGGTTGATGAGGTCAAAAATTTAAGATCAAGTGTATCGAGATCAGCGATATTTACTTTGGGCGATCTTTTTAGTAAAATGAAGAAATCACTTGAACCAGTAAGTCATTTGGATAATATTAATACAGTATCGGGTTAAACTGTCGATTCCATCATTTAAACACTATTTGTTGGTTCAAACATTAATTTATTGTTTTCTTAAAAATCAAGAATCTTTTAATTATTTTGCAGTATTGAAAGATCTGACAATTTTTTGGTCGATATTGTATATCTTAATGAAAGTCTAATGATTATTTTTCTGGTTCAATAGGATATGGAGTTGATTGGATCGGCTTTGTTAGCTAAATGCTCTGAAAATGCTTCCTTTATTCGAGAAGATTGTGAAAAGGCTTTAATGTCGATGGTCGAGGAAATGCCACAAATTAAATCGGCTCTTATTTTAATACATTTTGGAGCAAAGTAAGTAGACTTGATTACCAGAAATTGAAATATTAACCTTTAAATAACCAATTCTTTTTTCTCAAAAACTTGTCACAGTCACCGTAATATGAATGTCCGTCGAACGGCAGCTTTTTTCTTATCGATTTTAGTTGAAAAAATGGGTCCGGTTAAATGTCTTATGGGTCCAAAAGATATTGGTGAACATTTACTTCAATCAGCAGCTAAATTCTTGATGGATGGATCTCCTCATACAAGATTTTATGGTAGAAAAATATTCAGTGTTCTACTTAATCATAGTCTTTTTGATAAATTACTCCGGAAACATGTCACACCAGGAACCTACAGAAACATCTGTGGCATTTTAGACAGCATTAAACGAAGGGTAATTACATGTTCATTACAGGGTTTGCATCATAAAATAAGATTCGAGTTGAAAACGGGTTTGCATTTTAATTGTGAAATAGTTGAACCAGTAAATTTTCCTTTAACCAGTTTCTGGTTTCATTGTGATCCATTGATACATTATGTTTTTGTTAATGAGTGAAAAAAGATCACGAAATTTTAGGTTAACTCAAACACCAGTTGCATATCATTTCCTTGTTAAAAACAATCCGTTTACTTTTTAGATGAGATTCGTTTTATTTTTCCACCAATATTACAAATGCTAATCAAAATTTTGTTTTACAGGGAGTTGGAGAGAAGCCAGCTGATTTGAGTACACCGGTTAAGCCTCAATAGTAATCAGTCTTTATTAGGAGCAAATCAACTCTACCATGTAGTTATTATGATGAAATGTCTCTGGATGATCTGGTTTTAAAAAAGAAATGAATTTCAATGGACGTTTCTATCAAGATGAAACCGTTCAAAGCTGTTCGAGTTGAAACGAGTATTGTTACCAAAAGAGAAAAAGTTGAATGTATTGTTATTTAGATTAAAATTATTACTGATACTTTTCTGATAATCATTGTTGTTGCATTCATTTCAGAAGTGTACTGAATTTTATTTTTTGGTTATCAATCGGCAAGTTCATGTCAGGAATTGAATTTATTTCGCATGCGTAACATGCGTCATGAAGCATGAGTGCTTTAGGAATCACCCTTTGTGGTCATACGATGCTTGACCTCAGCATTACATTATGGTTACATAGGTGAATACATAGTCAATTGAGGAGACGTTTTTCTGAGGAAAATTTCTATTACTTCCATCAAGTTCTTATCATGCAAATCACCAGGAGCTTCCAGAAATGGTTGGAGATGTTGAGGTTCTCTAATTGTTTTGTTGACAAGAACATATGCTCGAAAGGCATGGAGGGTTCAGAAAAGCAAGGGTCTAATTGATCGAAAAATTTCTTTGTGTATGAATTCACTTTGCATTCAGGGAAAGCAGATAATACTGCTCTAGAAGTTCCTCCCGTTCCATCACCGATAACCGCTGTTTTATCAGGACAAATATCTAACCCGTTGACTAAACTAAAATATTTGAGAAAACTAGGAGTAGAACCTCGAGGCTCTCTGTTCATGAAATTGACCATAAGCAAATCTGTAGAACTGTGCTCACTGTCAGACATTTCATCAACCAATGTTTGATAAGTAACCGGTGATCCACCTCTATCCCCCATAGTATTAATCCAGTTGAATCTTTTCTGTTGACCTAAAGGAAGAGGAATAATCAATCCTTCTGAAGGTGGTGAATTTAAAGGATGGCTATCGAAGTCCTTAACGATACTTTCAAAGCTACCGTAGAAGGCAGAACGATAATATCTAAAATCATCATCAAAGAAATCAGATCAATCTACGGACTTTATCTTCATAAGAGAGAAGATTATCATTTTTAACCAGATGGATAACACTGTCTCTATCAACTTGATCATTAACATATTTTTCGCTGCTATAGCTGATTATTTTAAAGTTCGCTTCATAATCTTAAAAAGAAGAGTCCTTTGTTATAATGAAATTGTAACTAATGATCTCTTTGAATCCGTCCATGGTCAAATCTCGACAATGAGATAGTAACGCTCTGTTGATACCTCTTAGAATCGTGCTTTGATTGCATGGATATTCTTGGGTTATGATTGATAATTCTTTACACCAGTGGTACCACATATCCCTTCTAGCAAAGAACCAGGCTATCGGCTTTAAATTCGCATCAGAACATTGCGAAATCTCTCTCGAAGCTTGTAATCTTAGTTGCACGAATGATCTTTTTTATTGTAAATGATGTCTGATCTCCTGATCAGAGGTTGAAGAATTTTTGTACAGTTATGATATGTTGTGCGTAATTGAGGGAAAGGAAAATAGGTAAAAGAAGGTTGACCTTTGGGGAACTTGATATTTCTCCAATTGGCGTCACCTACTAAGAAATCATCTTTTAGGGAGAGCTTTATGTGTTTCTCATATGGAAATGATAAGCATTAGTCATTCGTTTTTTGGGTTTCAGTATACAACGATGGACTAAAAGCGCAACATGAAACATTACATTCTTAGCTCCTATAGAAATTGTTGTAATGTGATTAGACCTAGCATTGAGAAATGTTAAGGGTCCGAAAAGTCCAGCATAGAATCCTCCTCTAGCTATTCGTGTTGAATGATACCTATGGAATAAACTTCCACTGATTTGTTGAGAAGAAGAGTCATATAATCTAGGATTTTCATCTGATATACTATTAGGTAACCAAAAAAGTAATTTGAGTAAAAGCAGCATCGCAATAGAAGATTATAACTTTTTAACCATTTATTTTATTCAATCTAAATAGTCACCATTACAATCAATGACCTTTGACCACCTTCAATTTTGCAATTCCGTCAACCCAGAAATCTGACCGCCGTGAGTCGATAAAGGCCACAACAGCATTATGAAGATCGCTAGCGCTATCAAATTTTTTACCCCTGGATCATTTGACATCGATAAAAAAAGGTGGTAGTCAGAAGGAGCGAGGTCAGGGGAATATGGTGGGTGGGGTAAAACTTCCCATTTCAACCGCCATGAAAAGAAATTGTTGGTAAGATAGTATTATTGGTTGCACCTACCCCCGATGCAAAGATGTTTGATATGATAACGTCTGTTGAAGGATAAGGTGAAAGGTTTATTCCGCATTCGTAACATGCGTCAGGAAGCATGAGTGATTTAGGAATCACCACTTGTGGTCATACGATGCTTGACCTCAGCATTACATTATGGTTACACTGGTAAATACACAGTTAATTGGAACATTCAGTATTTAAATGTGCATGAAGCTGTTCATTTAATAGTTTCACACCTTTTATAAATTGATTGAATTGTTGAGTTGTCATAGCCTCAATCTCCTATTTTCGCGGATTGTTCAAATCGGTAACCACGAAATTTGTAAATTTCGGACAATCTCTAAAGAAATGTAAATAGGTTTCTCCAGTCTTTCGTCCGTTATCACAACATGGTATTTTAGATGAGCGGATCTTCATATTCAGTACAATTTCCAATAGTCCGGTTAGGCTATCCTAGAACCAAAGGTACTAGTAAATGCAGCGACTCCTTGGTAAAACCTTTCATTCAGTTCACTGCTCTTCCCACCCCTTTCATAAACAACCCACATCTTGACCTGAGAGTTTGTTTGTTATTGCTATTAATTATTGCTGGGAGTGGGTAAATGCAAAAAGACACTTTTCTGTAAACAAGGTTCTCAATAACACTGATAAGTAATAGAACATGTTTCCCATTATGACTCCGTTGGCAGTAAAGTATAGTTGATTTTCCGTTTATCTGGAGCGTTGAAGACTCCCAATTCTGGACTCTATCTCCATGGCAGGTTAGTAGTAGTACAATAAAATTAAAAGGAGTTAATTAAGTTATAATAAAACTGTTTAAATTTAATTTTCCGCAGACTATTTCGATACATCGATTGTTTCACTTCTAATCGATTAACCCTAACTTCTAATCCCTAACCTTTCATTGTTTCAATTAAAAAAGTCAATTCTTTTCCCCTTAATTTTCCCTTAAAAGACAATCTAATTATTGATGTGAAATTTTCGATTAATGCTCAAACCAGATCTAAGTTGTTGGATATAATTGTGATATACATCATGTAACTCTACCAAGAAAGCTTATTCTGAACTTTGTTCAATGATTATCAAAAGAACAGTTGTAAGTTACTGTTTATTTCATTGACTTATCATCAAGTATTCCTAAACTTACCATATATCATGAATACATGATTGGATGAAAAATATCGATTCACTTGGTCGTTTTGTTGCTATTAATTGCCAACATTAGTAACCATGGAAGCGTAAATTTCCAAATACTAAAGTAAAGCTTTAGTATAGCAGTAAAAACGGAGATGTGAAAAAATCCGTTGATTAATTTGAATGAATAAAAACAAGGTCTTTCAACCTTAGCATGAATATTGGCGTTAAGCTTAATCGAATTGATTACCTTCAAGTAGGCTTGACTTCACAAAATACTTTGAAAGCCTTAAGTCCAGGATCGTCTGACAACCATCTTACTGTTATCGCTGTGATTGGTGATCATTCGGGTTCAATTCATTGTTTCTCTCTGCGTCCAGAACCATCAAATTTAGTGAATACCATTTTCAGAACTCTACCAAATCCAAATGGAAAGGTTAATTGCCTTCAGGTTGCAAGAGACGTTATTGGCTCGCCTAAAATTTTGATAGCTTTTGGTTCTTCCATGATTCGTGGCTACACAGGTAAAGGGAAACAGTTTTTTGGCCTCCAGTTAAACAATTTAACCGAACCGATAAAACATTTTCAAATTATTTGGCCGGTTGATGTTTACATTTGTGGTTATTATATTTACAATCACTATGTTTTAACACCTGACACATGGACAGATGGTAAAAACAGCAACAGTTCAATTCAATCTAAACATTTTTACATCTCGCCAAGTAAAATTACCGGATTTATTGTCACTTTTAATGCAGTTAATAAACGTCCAGGTAAGTGATTTTACACTTACTCTTACAATTTATTTCTATCTCAGTTGTATAATCTGGTGCGAAACAACAAAGAGTAGAAAAATTGAAAGATTACATTTCTTATTTGTAGAGGATCCCATTTAAAACAATGATTTTGTAAATTTTTCTCTATTTCCAGTTCCAATTATCTCGTGTGAAGATAGACTGATCAGGATATTGAAGAATTCAACTTGTCAATATGAGATTGAAACTTGTGGTATTCCTAGTGTGCTTTTTTCCTTGGAAAGGTCAAGCAAGAGTTCCAAAGTCAATCTGCTTTATGGGACCATCGAAGGAAAAGTTGCCTTAATTTCTTTGGACTTTGGTTTTAATGAGGTGAATGCTGAACATAAATGGCAAATTCCAGATAAAGGCTATCGCTCTCAAGTTAATTGCATTACAATGATGGAATCAACAGGTGAGCTTTATATTGGACGGTCTGATGGTTTAATTGAGGTGTGGGTCTTCATGGAAACACTTGAGTCCAATGGATCTCTACTCGTAAGCTTTTCACAAGCTCTTTAATAAGTAAACTTGACATGTGTGTTCACAATAATGGAGTTATTTTATTTAATACCTTATAATAGATCAATGTTGACCAAAGTCCTACCCTGTTGACTGATTACAACTGTGGAGAAAGCTTAACATCCATTTGTATTTGTCGTGAAGGAACGCTCATCCTATGCTGTACCTTTACTGGATTAATTTTTGGCCTTAACCGAGATCAAATGAGTGCACCAAATTATGATCAGCTTCAAATTGTTTCAAATCGTGATATGGAGTACAAGATCAATTCATTGAAAACTGAAATAGATCAGTTGGAGAAAAAATTGAATCGAAAAAGAGAATTTTACCAAAATTTAACTTCGGGTTTGATTCTTAACAAGAAACAGAAAAATAGTCCATCCTATTCGACATTACCTTATTTTACAATCAATGACTCACTCATTTTACATGACGGTAAGACTTACTAGACTTGTTAGACTAATTACTACTAACAGTTGAAGCTATTAGCAATACTAAACTCAATACTCTCAATTTCTTAGATGCATCATATATTTTAGCATTGGAATCAGAGGTGGCCATTGATTCAGTAATTGTTCAAAGTGATATTCCGATTGAATTGATCGATTCGGAACGTAATTCAGCAGTATACAGTTTAAATGAACACGAATCTCCGCAAGTTTTAGCAACATTTAGATGTCAAGCAAATACAACCCGATTTGAAATTAAAATGCAATTCGTCGAAGGTAAATCAAATTTCGCTTTCAATCAATCTTTGTTAAATGAACTCATTCCCATATCATTTACATTTCAGGTCAAGCGGGGACTTTGCGTCTTTATATATTAACTCGGATGAATCCTAAAAGCTGCCAGGTTAAGATTTATTACATCAAAGCGTTGTCCCTACATAAACGAAATTACCACCAAATTGATCAAGAATCTTTGCACTATGTTAACAAACTCCATATTTATGGTTCATTTGGGTTGATTGATTGTCTAAATTGGCTCCAGCTCTGTCTACCAGAAGTACCAGAACGTATTGATCTTATTAATTCAACATCAATTGAGTATCACTATTTATCAACTCTAACGGGAACTTTCCTTGAAATTAATTTTTACAAAGGATCGCTCATTTTTCAATCCAACAATTTATCAACCATCGCTATCCTTAAAGACGCCATTACTCGTGAAGCTACAAAAAAGTCCATTTCTATTGAGGTCAATTTGCATATCAATGAGAATAGTTTGGGACATACAATTCGTAAATTGTATCCGAAGTTGAAACAATTACTTAGTGAGAAAAGGAACAATCTAATTAAAGAAGCTGTCAAAGATCTACACATTGTCGAACCCGAGATCGCTGAATCATTAAGCCAGGAAATCGAATCTCTAAACTCTAATCCAATACTCATCCACTTTAATCTGGAAAGACTTTATGGTCTTATAACTGACCTTTTTCTTGATTATTTCAAGCTGGAAGGGTTGACATCCAGGTTAACTGTTTCAAATGTTAGAGGAAAATTAGACGAACTAATTAAGCTCATAGAAAGTAACGTAAATAATGAAGACAATCAAGTGGATATTTTGGTTGAAAGATTGAATGAGTTCTGGGGAATTAAAACAATGTTATGAATTAAATTTATTTCGATAAAGAGTTTTGATAATTGTTGTTCTTCTCAAAACATGTAATTAAATGATTCTTTATTTCATTCCGGTGTCCTGGTTTTTTATCAGATTAGCTAAACTTAGGGTCATAACATGAATAGATGAGGTTTACATTTGTTAGTTAGTACTATTAGTTGAGTTTGCTTTGTTGAGGAAAACTTGGTTAAGTGAAGTTATTGACACAAACACTGTTATAATGACTGCAACCAAACTTGGACCAACTCCGAGTGTAATCATAAATTTATCTGAAAGTTGAACACCAACCGGTAAATTGCTGATTCTGTTCATGAAAAGGGTAGCCTGTTGGAATAGATACAGAATTGAAATTTTAATAATACATGGAAATACTAAACATACAATGTAAGTAGTTTTTCAACATTAAGCTCACCTCTAGAGTCGTCAGTTCATTTTTACTAATCAAGGTTAATCTGTACAATGCCAACCAAATTCTGTGCGAATGTAAATTAAATAGACTTAAATAGTAGATAAGTATTTCAATAAAGATAATATTGAAAGCGATATCAATGACATGGTAAATTTTTAATTCCATTTCAGCAAAAATAATGTCATAAATAATGGTGATAGAAGCTGGTATTATGCATAGAATTGCACTGTAAATAAAGTGATGGAATTTTTTGTTTGTCAAATTAACCATTTCATTGAGAAGTTCAAATGATTTTCGGTGATTGGCAAGCCAGGCAGTTCCATGATAAATGAAAAAAGGTGACAATTTAGGCATTCCTTTATCTGAAGGTTCAAACTTGACATCTTCAAGTTGCTTTGCAATCTCCTTGAAACCAGTTGAAACAAATATGGTGATGACTTGAATAAAACAAACCAAACAAATTTTACACAAGCAAACCTGAATAATGATATAATTTGAAATGTTGAAGACAAACATATTAGGATAAACTCTGAATGTTGGATACAAAACTTTGATTGTAATCCTGAATACTAAATCGACTACATTGAATAGTCCATAGAGGACGAATCCAAGCCAAAGGTGAAACCGTTGAGTCGAAATAAAAGTTGTTTCAGCGATAAAGGGAAGGTGAAACCAAATGAGATCCATTGAATGGAGAAATGAAGGCAAATCAAGGGTTATACAAGTGTAAAGTACAGCCATATTTGATATGCTTTTAGCTAAACTCATTAACATTCGATTAGTTCTTTCCAGTAAAATATTTTGACCCTCAATTACAACGATGTTTATTATGTCTTTGAGTGTTATAACTGTACGTATAAATAATAGAAGCATTGAAATGAGATTAACCAACTTGCCTAGTTTTACTCCAATGGTGTTGACACAGAAAAAAGAGATTCCGGGAAAACTGTTGATACAAATGTTGGCCAATGATAACGGCTTTGAATTAGATGTTTCGGTTAATTCAGCTCGTTTCACGTTCAGATCAATGTTGGGATTCAACCAGTTAGCTAGTGCTGGTTTTACATCCATTTTATCTACACTTGTAGCTAGAAATGTTTTTATTCGAGAAATGTTCAACCGTTTTTTTTTCTTCTGGTAATTAATCGATATTTGTCAGTCCTGTTTCCATGGTGGACTTTATATCGACCAAGCTTTCTAGAGATTAAATATTTACACAATTTTGAAAGAAAGTCAATTTATAATCAATCATTGGTTGGCATTCAATTATCAAATGAATATTCTTAATTTGTATTCATGTCTATTTTCATCTACATTGACGGATTTGATTTCACTACAATTACACTTAACTGAAAGTAATGAGGTACTGAAAAATCTCTTTGTAAATGCAGTCGTAATCTGAAATTTTCACACCCATCGTTGCCATGGTTCGAATCACGGATTACTAATGGTGTAAAATTGATATTTACTGCATAGTTTTATGCAGTCTGGTATGAAATTATCACTGTGCATAACAGTGTCTTTAAATCGTAATGGAGGTTCAACAAGATACTTCATCGCTTTTACTTCGTGCTTATAAGGATGGCAAGTGGAGTGATATAACCATCATCAACGGAGTTAAGGAGTATCGAGTCCATAAACTTATTTTGTCGATTTCAATTCCTTATTTTGATAAAATGTTTTCCTCTGGACTCACAGAATCAACAAGTCAAGTAATTAAACTAGACTTTCCGTCAAAAGTATTTGATCTAGTTATCGAATGGGCTTATGGCTCCAAAATATTAATTACAAAAGAAAATGCTATTGAACTATTCCATCTTGCTGATTACATGAATTTATCTAAATTGATGACGGAGTGTCTAAATTTCTCGTGGAACAATTTCTCTGATTCTCCATTAATAGATATTGACCATTGGGAAAATAAAATCAACACTGAGGAAACTCGAAAAACGATTGATAGGTATATCTGTGCAAACTTCTGTGATATTGTTCATACAAATTCATTTCTTAGGTATAATGTTGAAACTGTAACTCACATGATAAGCTTGAATGAATTGGATATTGATAATGAAATGCAGGTTTTCGATGCTATCATAAAATGGATAGAAATTGATGATGAAAACAGATCGACTCATCTATCCAAATTGCTCAAAAAAGTTCACTGGGCTGATATCGATGGAAAAGAGTTTATGAACAAAATATTTGAATTGGATTGGGTTAAGAGATGTGAGGAAGCACGCGCTGTTATCATGGCTGCACTGGAATTAACTTTTTACAAATCATTGGATCAAGTAAAAATAAATGATCTTAATTTTGATTCTCGCCAACGACGCCAATATCGTCTCTTCTATATTACAAGTCTGTCTGATACAAATATTCAGGTTGTGACTGATTCATACGGTGATAGTGAGGATACATCTGTTTCACTGGCTGCAGATTTTAATCTCCCTGCCGCTAAATTCGGTGATTTATCTGTAACTGAACATACAATTGAATATGCTGATGCTGTTATCAGAATTGACTGGAAAAATGCTATCTATCGATTATTCAAAAGTGAAACATGTGCTTACAGTCTCATTTGCGATCGCTTATTTCAGTTCGAAGGAAAGTAAGTACACCAAAACCTCGTATATTTTGCCTTTTTGGTGTGCAGACATCTGACGTTCAAAAAAATAAAATGAGAAATTTTTCTTTACGATGACTGTAAATTACAGCCTCTGAAAATTAAATTTGCTCATATGAGTCAAAAAGTGAGTTCATTTGATTGTCAACTACTGTAATTTACAGTCACCGTAAAAATTTGCTCATTTTATTTTTTTGAACGTTAGATGTCTGCACACCAAAAAGGCAAAATATACGAGGTTTTGGTCTATCAGGTTGGCAAAACGATGTATGAATACATCTATAATAATTCGATTAATTGTTGAGTATAATGTTTATTTTTCAGAGGCAGGAAAGTTTATTTGTGGAAAGGAGATCGGCAAATTGAGCTATCGTCGATCCCAGATAATGTGGCCGACATTTTCACAGTAACGAAACATTTAGGGTTCTTTTATATTACGTCAACTTTCAAAAAGGAATATAACGATTCTACATGTCACCTCTCAAATGATCAATATGAATCGAAATTGGTAATAACAAAATATGATCCATTTGCGAATATTTGGGAGGACATCGCACATCATGAAATCACAACAAACCAGTCTATAACAGAATTAGGAAGTTGCGCATCGCATTACTCGATAGAAATTATTGTGTCTGATGGAACTATTTTTGATTATTATTTTGATACAAAGACCTTTAAAGAAAAAAAAAGTCATGATCAAAGCATATCAAGCCTGATATCAACCATGTTAGTATACAGTATAAAAGAAATAACCTTTTACGCCCTCACTTTTGCGAATTAGAAATGTTTGGGCAATTTGTCTTAAACCAACTGAAAAAGCAACCATACAAATTGAGGACGGAAGATTCAAGAAAAGAGCAGAAATTAATGAAGAATCCTAGTGTTAAACCAACAAACGCGCAAGCTTTGTAATCTTTTGATTTCTTACCATTTTGTTAATGATTGATTCAAATGACTAATTGATACAGTTTTTATTCGATTGTTGTGATTCCTCTGAAATATTTAATCAATATTTTTTTTAGTTTTTTTCTTTAGTTCTTCCAGTAAAATATTTTGACCCTCAATTACAACGATGTTTATTATGTCTTTGAGTGTTATAACTGTACGTATAAATAATAGAAGCATTGAAATGAGATTAACCAACTTGCCTAGTTTTACTCCAATGGTGTTGACACAGAAAAAAGAGATTCCGGGAAAACTGTTGATACAAATGTTGGCCAATGATAACGGCTTTGAATTAGATGTTCCGGTTAATTCAGCTCGTTTCACGTTCAGATTAATGTTGGGATTCAACCAGTTAGCTAGTGCTGGTTTTACATCCATTTTGTCTACACTTGTAGCTAGAAATGTTTTTATTCGAGAAATGTTCAACCGTTTTTTTTTCTTCTGGTAATTAATCGATATTTGTCAGTCCTGTTTCCATGGTGGACTTTATATCGACCAAGCTTTCTAGAGATTAAATATTTACACAATTTTGAAAGAAAGTCAATTTATAATCAATCATTGGTTGGCATTCAATTATCAAATGAATATTCTTTTTTATTTTTGTTCATTTGTATTATTTTAGTCCTCAATGACAGTTTTATTTCACTATGTTTGAGGTGTTCAAGGAATGTACAATTAGCATCAATTGTGTGAAAATAGTTTTCAGTCTTAACATAATCTCAATGTCGATCATTCACATCTCAGCAGCTATTCACATAAGCTTGCACAACATTTCAAGCCATCCCTCACTGTGGTCTACTCGCTCCATCTGTAAGCATTTATGAGTACAAGTAGCCCACATTACACTGAGTTTACATGACATTTTTTCATGTCGTTAGCCAGTTTTCATTGACTTCGTTTTTGAAAACTCACTGTTAATGATACCGAAGGTTTAACAATATACTTTATAACTTTTAACCCAGACACTTGAGGCATAAAGGTAGTGTCTCAATGCCTTAATCTTGATTCTCAGACGGAAAAGGTTGTAAAATAAAAGAAATGTCATGTTCTGATTAGCATTTTACGTGAATTATTATTAGAGTCCAACAGACGAAATTGTGAATTAAACTCTTTTGCTTGCGCTGCCATTTCAGTTGATATTAACCCAAGGAAATTTGCACCTATTATTGGTTTTCCTTTGACCACTTTAAATGTCTCTTCAACTGAATCAAATTCATACAACTCTAATTGAATTTGACTAATGAGAAACAGTTTAGATTGATGAAGAGTGAAGTGAAGGTCAGCTGTTCTATTCCACAGGCCTGAATCAACACGTTGTGTCCATTTAGTTGATTCGAGATTGTAAATATGATACTTTGAATTGTCGAGAAACAAAATCAACTTGTTGTCACACAACACATGTTTCAACTGGTTAGTAGGACTGTACATTTGTCTACCATTAGCCACTTCATCCCAAACATTATCACACGGATCAAACTTGGATACTATAACTCTAGAACCATTAGAACCAACCACGTAAAACTGGCCTTTATAAGGCGCTACCGAATGGATACGCGTCACTTCCCCAGGAATCGA
Source organism: Tetranychus truncatus (assembly GCA_028476895.1). NCBI lineage: Eukaryota > Metazoa > Arthropoda > Arachnida > Trombidiformes > Tetranychidae > Tetranychus > Tetranychus truncatus. The sequence goes on from CM052061.1 coordinate 8,368,571, forward strand.
TTTAAGTACGATTGGACGATTCCCTTTCCACAAGAAAACATTCGTGTTTCTGAAACAGAAAATTTAACCAAATTATTTTTCTCAATCATTTAACCATTAAAAAATCAATGACTTACTCTTTAAACTCAAATTTACGTCCAAAGAGTTTACTGAATACAGAATGGTTAGTCAATCTATAAGTTTTTTTAATCAGATTAATTAGAATCAATTTATCTGAATCTATTAGATATTCAGCTAAATGTTCATCAGTGCATCTGTTGAAAGTCATATTAGCATCACAAACAAGTGGAAATGAAATGTTTTCATTTAAGAAACTTTTCAATGTTAATGTTCCTTCTGGTCCTTGAGTTAAATAACGCAACACTAAAGCCTCTTTGAGACGAGGTCCAATGATTAACTTGACATCTTTAATTTGATCAGATGAATTATAACAAATCAACTCAAATGCTGACATGATTATCGGCCGTGTTTCTTTGCACAGTTTAACATAAAAATTTTGAGCGATCGTGTTAGTAAATTGGTTTACATCAAGTGAAGTCCAATGTAATGCTGATATCAACTTTGGCAGGTGCACAAGTCTCTCCTTAGCATTGATTGTGATCCAGTCAATGATTGCTTCAAAAACTTGCAATTCGCTTTCAATGTTCAAACCATTAAGGTTTATCATGTAATGAACAGTATCAACATCATAACCCAAGAAACTCTTAGTTGCAATGATATCACAAAAGTTTTCACAAATGTATTTATCAATCAGTTCACGAGCTTTAAGAGTTGCAATTTGATTAATCCAATGATCGATTTCAACAACAACTTCATTTGAAAAGTGATCGAACAGAAAACTTAAACTTTCATTCGCCAAATCAGGTATATCCAAGTAATCTGCAAGGTGAAACAATCCGAGAGCATTTTCCTTTGTTACACTAATCGGCTGACAATAAACCCAGTCAATGATGAGATCAAATATTTCCAGTGGATGATCCAGTTTAATCCGTGAACTATTTGATTCTGCAAGTCCGGATGAAAGCATTTTATCGAAATACGGAATGAATGAAGACAAAATAATCTTGTGAACATGATATTCTTTGTCGTTATTTACGATGATTAAGTCACTGAATTTTCTGTCCTTGTAAGCTAAAGAGAGACCAGTTGATGCGTTTTGTTGAATTTTAACGGTAACAGTTGTTTTATTGTCACTTAAATCAACAGTTGCCATATTTGTTTCAATTGAATTGATTGTTGAGTAAATTTTTAATCATTAAATAAGTTAAACATTAGAATAGGTTACTAGAAACAAAACATTTATACGTTGATCATTTTTTTGATATAACTGCAACAACTCTTCAAGCTATTGTTGATGATAATTTAACAATGCAAGTTGAAAAATTATGCCTTGAAGTTAATGAACATGAGATGAAAGTACAGATAATTCACAAGATTTAATCTTCTCAAGTGGTGACATCTCAATGATATATTGAATACTAAGCTACTTATCTATTAATATTATGAAAACCGGTAATTTCGAGCATAATTTTCAAACTTCAATATCTTAAATAAACACGATGTGGTTTATGTACGATTGAACGATTTCCTTTTCACAAGCAAACATGACCATTTCTGAAACATTTAGACATTAATCATTTTGTTGCTATAACTGCAACAACTCTTCAAGCTATTAATGATAAATACTAAAAAATCCAAGTTGAAAAATTATGCCTTGAAGATAATGAACTGCTTTAGATGAAAATACACAAGTATCTTCATTCTGAATCTCCACAAGTGGTGACATCTCAATGATATTATGAATACTGTATATATCTATCAATGCTATACTAGTGTACTAGTATAACCGGTGATCTTGAGCACAATGCTACAATAAAAGCTAGCTTATCAGGTTTTCATCAGAGATTATCAGTCATTTAGGTAGATGCACTGTAAGATAAAACTCACGATATTATAAAGAAATATATTACAAAGAATATATTTGTTACAAAATTTAATGGAAATTAAATGGAAAGTGAAGGCCTTTTTTTGCCATTCCGAGAAGACTTTGATCCAGTTTTGCCAAAAACAATGCCAATCATTTTTCCGATCATTGCTGGACTCGTTTTCCTTCTCATTGGTGGTAATGGTTTCAATAAAGCAGAAGTAAAGAAAAAGTAAAGGCGGAAAAGGTTAAAGGAAGGGGAGCTTCTTTGCTCTCTTTTTAAACAAATCACACAGATAAAAGTGACCGATTGATATATCGTCATGTTGTCGCCATTTCCATCTTAAGATTGTATTTATCTCTCTTTAACGCGCTGCCAATAAAACTTAACATGCTTTAGATAAATTCAGAAATATCATTTTTATTGTCCCAATTGTGCAGTACTATAAATAATTTTCCCATTTAGCTCAACAAGATAAGACCATTAGAAATAATAAACGCATATTATGTACACCGTGTAAAATTATTATATTTAATGTTACAAGTGGAGCCTCCGATCATGACTGATCGCAAATTTATTTTCACTGTTTACGATAAATTCAATCCACATTTAAAGACTCAAATTCTGAATTAAAAATTTTGTCAGATGCACAATCGTTGATGAAATTGACTTCAAATTTATCGTTCGGTCTCGTTTAGTACAGTTGAGGCACCAGATTATTAACCAAACTCTTTACTTGAAAGACAGTTATGCATATATTCCTACTTCAACAATAAACGATCAAACTGCATAACCAAAAAGTTTTTCCCCCAAACACAATGCTACAAAATACGGATTCTGCATTTTTTCCCCTACCCTGTTTAAACGTGAATTTCTCAGTAACCTGAATTCTGATTAACCTCTGACTATTTTTCGGACATGTAGTTCAATCGTGGCTTTCAGTCTGTGCAAAAATTTCCCGTAGAATCCTTTCCGTTTAGTTACAATTTTTACACAAAAATTTCATGTTTTGACTTTATATATTGTATAGATTTAGTATCTAACCCTTTTCCTTATATTTTGCATCGTGAATTTTTTTACACGGTTAACCTCTTTGCTTAGCTATCACAGTAAATTCACACTTATTTTGACAAAAAAACAGAGCCATCTATTGGTATCGGAGCTCTATCCTAGCATAGACAGTGCTAAATTGGGATTATTTAAATAGTACTCTCGTCTTACTATTGTCAATGTAATAGACGGTGCTGTTTTTTGTTCAAACTAAGAGTGAATTTACTGTATCAGCATTTAGTACTACATGCCAGAATGGAGGTTCAAGAAGATGCTCCATCGCTTTTACTTCGTGCTTATAAGGATGGCAAGTGGAGTGATGTAACCATCATGAACGAAGACAAGGAGTATCGAGTCCATAAACATATTTTGTGCACTGCTATTCCTTATTTTGATAAAATGTTTTCCTCTGGACTCTCAGAATCAACAAGTCAAGTAATCAAACTTGATCATCCGCCGAATGTATTTGATCTTGTTATCGAGTGGGCTTATTGTTCAAAAATAAAGATAACAAAAGAAAATGTTGTCGACTTGTTCCACCTAGCTGATTACATGAATATACCTAAATTAACAACTGTATGTTTAAATTTCTTATGGAACGAATTATCTGATTCTCCGTTCATAGATATTGACCATTGGATTAATCAAATTGCTACGGAAGAAGTTAATAATTTTATTGATAGATATATTTGTTCAAACTTCTGGGACATTGTGAATACAGACTCATTTCTTGATTATGATGTTGATACTGTTGCTTATATGATCAGTTTTTATGACTTGGATATTGATAATGAAATACAAATCTTCGATGCTATCATAAGATGGATACAAAAGAGTGTCGAAAGACGGTCTCACCTTCCAAAATTGCTCAAGAAGGTTCACTGGATTCAAATAAACGGAGTCCAGTTCATGAACAGAGTCGATAAATTACCTTGGATTATGTGTGAGCCAACACGTCTATATATCATGGCTGCAGTTGAGCTTATACTTTACAAATCATCAAAACAAATGAAAGATGTCGACGTTGTTTTCGGGCCTCGTTTTGCATCTGACAGCTTTCATTATGCCATCCGTAGAAAAAATGATTCATCCATAGTAGCTCATAATTTCAATGGTAATTATGGCAATATTATTTTTTCAGAGAATCGATCTCTTCCTCCAGCTAATTTTGGTGATTCACATATAACTGAACATTGTATGGACTCTGATGTCGTTATCAGAATGGACTGGAGGAATAAAACTTATCGGTTATTCAAAGCTTCTGATTGTTATTACATTCTTTTGTTTGGGCGTTTATTTCGATTTAACAAAAGGTGAGTATAAATTAATGTTACTTATCAAAACTATACTAAACTAAACTAACATTTTTACAATAAACATACAAAAATTTCTTTAGTGATAGAAAAGTTCATTTTTGGAAAGGGGAACGACTTATTGAATATGCACGTTTATCCGATGACATTACATGCAGTCAATCAATTTTCACGTTTACCAAACACAAAGGAGGACTTTGTTTATCGATCATTAATACAACGAGCGGGCCTTACAATCGGATAGACTTCCAAAATAACAGGGAATACAAATCGCGATTGATCATTGCGAATTGTTCTTCTTCAGCAAACGTGTTCAAGGTTGTTGCTAGGCGGGAAATTGTCACAAAGGAACCCATAAGAATGCTCAAAAGCACAACTTTACGTGACTTGCTCGTTATATTTGTCGACTGTTCACTGATCCTTTCATACGATTTTCAGAAAAATATCTTTAAAGAACATAAAAATGACTTGCATGGTCGTAGCCTGTGCTTTTTACATTATCGCCATTTCGGTCCAAGATTGTTGATTTTCAATAATGATGAACCTACAAGTAGACAGCTTTTTCATGTCGATGGTGGAGAACTGTCTTGTTCGCCTGATTTTCATAAGCCATATGCTGGTATCGAATCAGCGTCGAATCTAATTGGTTTTATTTCACTTGAAGCTAAACATCACGCTAATATGAATGATCTTCAATTTGAGTAAAATTATAATAAAAGCATACAATGTAAAAATTAAATTTTTAAATGCACACTTTGATCAATCCATGAATAAATGTATTGTAATTTTGGCTTTTTGTCTTATCTCGATTTCTCTATGCGTTTGCAACATAGATTTAGCAAACTGTTTTTAAAAGAAGCTCATTCAAAGTCCATTTGAGATAAGATGCCGTATTTAATTACAATGACTAATTTGTCTCACTGTCACCTGCTTTACTTGCTGAAATTTCCGCACTTTTTATGAGGACGTTACTAACAGATCGCCCTTTCAAAATTTAATGGAAGTTAAATGGAAAGTGAAGGCCTTTTTTTGCCATTCCGAGAAGACTTTGATCCAGTTTTGCCAAAAACAATGCCAATCATCTTTCCGATCATTGCTGGACTCGTTTTCCTTCACGATTGTGTTCTTACTTAAGAAACTTGAAGAAACTTACTCTCTAATTACTCTAAAGAGAGACCAGATGATGCATTTTGTTCAATTTTAACGGTACACTGGTAGCTTCACTTAACGCAATTTTTAGGTGTCGCCATCTCGAGTATTTATTGTTTTAGAGACTAAAGACATTTACGAAAACAATTAATAACAGTTTCTCGCTTAACTTGGTTCCAAGCTTCGACTATCCAGCGAGTTGCTTGTAGTAAATTAATAGAATTAATTAACTTTTCAATATCTTCATCAACATTAAGTAAATTAATCAAGAATTCGTTCAAATTAGTATAATAATAATGTTTGAAATTGGAGATAATTCCAGAGTCCAATGGTTGTAGAACTGTAGTTGTCCTCTTTGGTAGTTTAATCATTTTTATATTAATTAAATTTAATTGATGATCATTATGAGTGATAACATTATCACATAATAGAAGGATTTTTCTTCCTGTTCCATTCAATTCAGAGTCCCATTTAAATAGCCAATCATTGAAAATAACTGTTGTCATCCATGCTTTTTTATTGTAACAATAGTCGATTCTTAATTGTTCAGTGTTATGAAAGATTGAACCGAATGAATGCGGCTTAGCACTAGTCCCAATGATCAATGGTTTCTTTTTATCTCCATTCAAACTAACAGTAAACAGAATTGAGATTCTTTCTTTAGGAAGTTTAATTCCAAATTTATTTGCATGCTTGGTGAAATAAGACCATTGTCTAATTGATTTATATTGCAATGCTGTCTCATCACAATTCCATATCTCGTAACCTTCATATTCATTCAATATTGCTGGCAATTCTGATTTTTTTCCATTTTTCTATTTGATCTAGATCAACTGATTTAGATTCTCCTCTCGGTTTATTGTAATTAAATTCAATTCTTTTCTTCATCTTTTTGAACCAGAAATCACTTGCTTTGAAATTGTCGATACCTTTTAATATGGCTAATTGTTTTGCTTTCTGTTGAATAATTCTAATTCAGATCCTTTGTTTGTCTTCAGTTCCTCAAGGATTTTTAATTTAGTTGAAAAATTTAACTTAGACATTGAATTTTTGTTGAAACTACACTTGAATTGATGAAAACTTGAGCATTAAATTAAATTAGAACAACAAACTTGAAAAATAAAGCTCGACTATGTTGGTAGTTTGGGTACCTAATAGATGGCGACTATGACGAAAATCGACCCATTTATTGCGTTAAGTGAAGCCGCCAGTGTAACATTTGTTTTATCGTCACTTAAATCAACAGTTGCCATATTTTTGGCAATTGAGCTGATTTTTCAATAATTAAATAAGTTAAACATTAGAGTAGGTTACTAGAAACAAAACATTTATACATTGATCATTTTCTTGATATAACTGCAACAACTCTTCAAGCTATTGTTGATTATCATTCAACAATGCAAGTTGAAAAATTATGCTTTGAACTTCAAAGCATAATTTTAGCAACTCAGAATCAAAATACTTGACTCTTCCAGTGATTTCAGTGCAATGCAAAAGACTAATTTGTACTTTATTGATGTAAAGAAGAGCCTCAAACTTGGAAAATTTGGTTTAATGCTTCAAGATTTAATATTTTCCTACCTTGATTAAGCATCGATATAATCGATTCCCTTGGGCGAATCGCTAAAAATATCGATTACCTGATTAATCGAGAATCGCCCATCTCTACTTTGAAGTTAATGAACATGAGATGAAAGTACAGATAATTCACAAGATTTAATCTTCTCAAGTGTTGACATCTCAATGATATATTGAATACTAAGCTTCTTATGACGTTATAAATGCCGGTAATTTTGAGGATAATTTATGCGACATAAACGATAGTTTATCAGCCATGAGTTTACAGAGATGATCGACCATTTAGGTTGATATACAGTTATATAAATTTATTTATACCGTTACTCGTCGAACTCGAAAATAACGAATTATTGTTTAATCTATTATGCAAATAAAAATTAAACGTTGTGCTTCATCCCTCCTGATTAGTGCTTAAAACAAATGGAAATAATTTTCAAACTTCAATATCGTGCATAAATACGGTTTTTTAAAGATAGTTAAAAATTATTATCATAATTTATTAATAAAATTATTATGTATGTAGATGCACTATTCAGTGAAACTCTTTAATGCAAAAACAAAATAAGGTTTCTATCTGCCGATTAAGTATAACATCAGGCAATATTGAAATACAATTCAGATGGCTGATTTGGGAAGTTATTGTGGACCCTGGCTGTAGTGTAATTAACCCAACAAAGTAAGGTTTTTGTATTTGTTCAAGTTAGTGAAATCAATTATTAAAGACTTTATGGCAATTAAGGCATTAGTGAATTTGAATGCAACAAGCTTCATTCGATCTAAGAAAATAAACAAAGATGAGTTTAACAAATAAAAAAATGACAACATAATTGTTAATTATCAAAACTTAATAAGAGTCATAAGTAAAACTTTATTTTTCTCATTATGGAATTTGAGTAATGCTATAGGCAAGAACCTCTGAATCAATGAATAAATTAACGATAAACATCATCCTAATTGAAAATAATCCATTACTTTGATCTTAAATCTTTGATTACTAAGAATTTATTGAGTTAATTAAAACGCTGAAAAAAAGAAAAAGCATTTTCTTGAGTTTCAGAAATATGAGTGATGCTTACATCTAATAATCTCATTAACATCAAGTGATGAGAAATAAATTCCTAGTCTTAACATGATATGCTCAGAAACCGATAGTTTATTTACATGCGCTTGTTTAACATTTCAAGCCATTTCTAACTGTGGTCTACTTGCTGAATATGCGACTTATTTATGAGTTATAATTAGTTATGATAATACAAACCAAAAATGTCAATGGTAGCCGGGATTCAGCAATATTCCTCATCAATTTCATTCGTAGCACTTTAGTATGGAATCAGATTGACTTATCGGTATGAAAACCATCATGTAAATAACGTCATGCTGAGATTTCGATTTAATTCTGTAAAAGGTTCAAACTTTATTCTCAAATAAGAAAACTTTGAAATAAAAGAAATGTCATGTTCTGATTAGCATTTTACGTGAATTATTATTAGAGTCCAACAGACGAAATTGTGAATTAAACTCTTTTGCTTGCACTGCCATTTCAGTTGATATTAACCCAAGGAAATTTGCACCTTTTATTGGTTTTCCTTTGACCACTTTAAATGTCTCTTCAACTGAATCAAATTCATAAAACTCTAATCGAAGTTGACTAATGAGAAACAGTTTAGATTGATGAAAAGTGAAGTGAAGGTCAGCTGTTCTATTCCACAGGTCGCAACCAACATGTTGTGTCCATTGAGTTGATTCGAGATTGTAAATATGATACTTTGAATTGTCGAGAAACAAAATCAACTTGTTGTCACACAACACATGTTTCAACTGGTTAGTAGGACTGTACATTTGTCTACCATTAGCCACTTCATCCCAAACATTATCACACGGATCAAACTTGGATACTATAACTCTAGAACCATTAGAACCAACCACGTAAAACTGGCCTTTATAAGGCGCTACCGAATGGATACGCGTCACTTCCCCAGGAATCGATTTAAGTACGATTGGACGATTCCCTTTCCACAAGAAAACATTCGTGTTTCTGAAACAGAAAATTTAACCAAATTATTTTTCTCAATCATTTAACCATTAAAAAATCAATGACTTACTCTTTAAACTCAAATTTACGTCCAAAGAGTTTACTGAATACAGAATGGTTAGTCAATCTATAAGTTTTTTTAATCAGATTAATTAGAATCAATTTATCTGAATCTATTAGATATTCAGCTAAATGTTCATCAGTGCATCTGTTGAAAGTCATATTAGCATCACAAACAAGTGGAAATGAAATGTTTTCATTCAAGAAACTTTTCAATGATAATGTTCCTTCTGGTCCTTGAGTTAAATAATACAAATTTGTAGACTTCTTGAGGCGAGGCCCAATGTTCAAATTGACATCTTTAATTTGATCAGATGAATTATAACAAATCAACTCAAATATATCAGAAATATCGGATAAATTCAGAAATATCATTTTTATTGTCCCAATTGTGCAGTACTTTAAATAATTTTCCCATTTAGCTCAACAAGATAAGACCATTAGAAATAATAAACGCATATTATGTACAACATTATTATATTTAATGTTATTTAGTATCTAACCCTTTTCCTTATATTTTGCATCGTGAATTTTTTTACACGGTTAACCTCTTTGCTTAGCTATCACAGTAAATTCACACTTATTTTGACAAAAAAACAGAGCCATCTATTGGTATCGGAGCTCTATCCTAGCATAGACAGTGCTAAATTGGGATTATTTAAATAGTACTCTCGTCTTACTATTGTCAATGTAATAGACGGTGCTGTTTTTTGTTCAAACTAAGAGTGAATTTACTGTATCAGCATTTAGTACTACATGCCAGAATGGAGGTTCAAGAAGATGCTCCATCGCTTTTACTTCGTGCTTATAAGGATGGCAAGTGGAGTGATGTAACCATCATGAACGAAGACAAGGAGTATCGAGTCCATAAACATATTTTGTGCACTGCTATTCCTTATTTTGATAAAATGTTTTCCTCTGGACTCTCAGAATCAACAAGTCAAGTAATCAAACTTTATCATCCGCCGAATGTATTTGATCTTATTATCGAGTGGGCTTATTGTTCAAAAATAAAGATAACAAAAGAAAATGTTGTCGACTTGTTCCACCTAGCTGATTACATGAATATACCTAAATTAACAACTGTATGTTTAAATTTCTTATGGAACGAATTATCTGATTCTCCGTTCATAGATATTGACCATTGGATTAATCAAATTGCTACGGAAGAAGTTAATAATTTTATTGATAGATATATTTGTTCAAACTTCTGGGACATTGTGAATACAGACTCATTTCTTGATTATGATGTTGATACTGTTGCTTATATGATCAGTTTTTATGACTTGGATATTGATAATGAAATACAAATCTTCGATGCTATCATAAGATGGATACAAAAGAGTGTCGAAAGACGGTCTCACCTTCCAAAATTGCTCAAGAAGGTTCACTGGATTCAAATAAACGGAGTCCAGTTCATGAACAGAGTCGATAAATTACCTTGGATTATGTGTGAGCCAACACGTCTATATATCATGGCTGCAGTTGAGCTTATACTTTACAAATCATCAAAACAAATGAAAGATGTCGACGTTGTTTTCGGGCCTCGTTTTGCATCTGACAGCTTTCATTATGCCATCCGTAGAAAAAATGATTCATCCATAGTAGCTCATAATTTCAATGGTAATTATGGCAATATTATTTTTTCAGAGAATCGATCTCTTCCTCCAGCTAATTTTGGTGATTCACATATAACTGAACATTGTATGGACTCTGATGTCGTTATCAGAATGGACTGGAGGAATAAAACTTATCGGTTATTCAAAGCTTCTGATTGTTATTACATTCTTTTGTTTGGGCGTTTATTTCGATTCAACAAAAGGTGAGTATAAATTAATGTTACTTATCAAAACTATACTAAACTAAACTAACATTTTTACAATAAACATACAAAAATTTCTTTAGTGATAGAAAAGTTCATTTTTGGAAAGGGGAACGACTTATTGAATATGCACGTTTATCCGATGACATTACATGCAGTCAATCAATTTTCACGTTTACCAAACACAAAGGAGGACTTTGTTTATCGATCATTAATACAACGAGCGGGCCTTACAATCGGATGGACTTCCAAAAAAACAGGGAATACAAATCGCGATTGATCATTGCGAATTGTTCTTCTTCAGCAAACGTGTTCAAGGTTGTTGCTAGGCGGGAAATTGTCACAAAGGAACCCATAAGAATGCTCAAAAGCACAACTTTACGTGACTTGCTCGTTATATTTGTCGACTGTTCACTGATCCTTTCATACGATTTTCAGAAAAATATCTTTAAAGAACATAAAAATGACTTGCATGGTCGTAGCCTGTGCTTTTTACATTATCGCCATTTCGGTCCAAGATTGTTGATTTTCAATAATGATGAACCTACAAGTAGACAGCTTTTTCATGTCGATGGTGGAGAACTGTCTTGTTCGCCTGATTTTCATAAGCCATATGCTGGTATCGAATCAGCGTCGAATCTAATTGGTTTTATTTCACTTGAAGCTAAACATCACGCTAATATGAATGATCTTCAATTTGAGTAAAATTATAATAAAAGCATACAATGTAAAAATTAAATTTTTAAATGCACATTTTGATCAATCCATGAATAAATGTATTGTAATTTTGGCTTTTTGTCTTATCTCGATTTCTCTATGCGTTTGCAACATAGGTTTAGCAAACTGTTTTTAAAAGAAACTCATTCAAAGTCCATTTGAGATAAGATGCCGTATTTAATTACAATGACTAATTTGTCTCACTGTCACCTCCCAGTCGAATCAAAATAGACGCATAGAAGAAAATACAGCGTACGAATTGAAGTGTTTTTCTTTATGTATGCAGTACATATTTTTTGTCATTGCCTCTTCGCGTTTTTTGCGTTTAACGCAAAAATTTTCATCTAAACAAAAGTAACAATGTCAGCTTCCACAATATACTGCAAAAATTAAACCAAGTCTATTTAAATTAATCACTAGCTCAGTGGTTAAAGAGTTGGTCAAGTTAATTAAGTGATTGATAGGTCGAGTCTTGATTGAAGTATCTTTTTCAGAAATTTAAATTGGATCGAGCGTGTAGTGCATATAAATTTTAATAAACGCAAAAGCTGCGCCTTATTTGACCAATTCTCTTACTGCTCATTCTTCTGGCGTGTATGCCTACATCGACTGGGCTGCTTTACTTGCTGAAATTTCCGCACTTTTTATGAGGACGTTACTAACAGATCGCCCTTTCAAAATTTAATGGAAGTTAAATGGAAAGTGAAGGCCTTTTTTTGCCATTCCGAGAAGACTTTGATCCAGTTTTGCCAAAAACAATGCCAATCATCTTTCCGATCATTGCTGGACTCGTTTTCCTTCACGATTGTGTTCTTACTTAAGAAACTTGAAGAAACTTACTCTCTAATTACTCTAAAGAGAGACCAGATGATGCATTTTGTTCAATTTTAACGGTACACTGGTAGCTTCACTTAACGCAATTTTTAGGTGTCGCCATCTCGAGTATTTATTGTTTTAGAGACTAAAGACATTTACGAAAACAATTAATAACAGTTTCTCGCTTAACTTGGTTCCAAGCTTCGACTATCCAGCGAGTTGCTTGTAGTAAATTAATAGAATTAATTAACTTTTCAATATCTTCATCAACATTAAGTAAATTAATCAAGAATTCGTTCAAATTAGTATAATAATAATGTTTGAAATTGGAGATAATTCCAGAGTCCAATGGTTGTAGAACTGTAGTTGTCCTCTTTGGTAGTTTAATCATTTTTATATTAATTAAATTTAATTGATGATCATTATGAGTGATAACATTATCACATAATAGAAGGATTTTTCTTCCTGTTCCATTCAATTCAGAGTCCCATTTAAATAGCCAATCATTGAAAATAACTGTTGTCATCCATGCTTTTTTATTGTAACAATAGTCGATTCTTAATTGTTCAGTGTTATGAAAGATTGAACCGAATGAATGCGGCTTAGCACTAGTCCCAATGATCAATGGTTTCTTTTTATCTCCATTCAAACTAACAGTAAACAGAATTGAGATTCTTTCTTTAGGAAGTTTAATTCCAAATTTATTTGCATGCTTGGTGAAATAAGACCATTGTCTAATTGATTTATATTGCAATGCTGTCTCATCACAATTCCATATCTCGTAACCTTCATATTCATTCAATATTGCTGGCAATTCTGATTTTTTTCCATTTTTCTATTTGATCTAGATCAACTGATTTAGATTCTCCTCTCGGTTTATTGTAATTAAATTCAATTCTTTTCTTCATCTTTTTGAACCAGAAATCACTTGCTTTGAAATTGTCGATACCTTTTAATATGGCTAATTGTTTTGCTTTCTGTTGAATAATTCTCTTGCTGGCTGGAAATCTCTTCGTGTTGCATTTATCTACAAACTCTTTAATTTCATGGTCAATTTCACGATAAACGTCTTGATTATAGAACCTACATCGATTTTTAATCAAATTGTCACCACATAATCCGAGTAACCTTTTGTCATTTTTTATTCTTGATATTGTCGATCTATGAACATTGTATTTAATTGCTAAGTCAGATCCTTTGTTTGTCTTCAGTTCCTCAAGGATTTTTAATTTAGTTGAAAAATTTAACTTAGACATTGAATTTTTGTTGAAACTACACTTGAATTGATGAAAACTTGAGCATTAAATTAAATTAGAACAACAAACTTGAAAAATAAAGCTCGACTATGTTGGTAGTTTGGGTACCTAATAGATGGCGACTATGAAACTCTTTTTCATTTCGAGTCTATCTCTTTATTTAATTGGTAGGAGTATTTATACTTTTCCAAAAAAAACCAGATTGTAAAAGCAATTAGTTTTTTTACATAAACAATATTCAAACATAAACATTTAGTTATTTTTGTTACATATACCGGCCGTCTTTCTGAACAGCCACTGTTCAGTTACAAAATTTAACTCCTTCCATCTTTGTTGATTTGAATACGTAATTTCGCTCCTTCATTAACAGTGAAATCAGCAGGTAATACGGTAATGACTTTCGGTTGATAGCAAAACTGGTGTTGCCTCAAAAGCTTCTCATCACTGATTATAGTATGATCAGCTCGCAAAATAGTACCCACTTTTGCTCCAACCAATTTCTCAATCTCAGTACGTAAGACAGAGCCTGGATCATCAAGGGAAAGATTCTCTAACTGAAAAGTTTGATCCAAATATCTTATAGTGAATTTGGTATATTTTCCCTGCACTGGTCTTAGAGTACGCACAGGATTGCTTATGGTTGCAATGGTTTCTTCTGAACTATTTTGTTGTAGTGCAATCTCTTTCTGTTTCAATTTTCCCTGTAATTCTTCTATCATCTGTTTCTGCACTTCCATGGTTATAGCTGCTCTGGTCAACAACCTTTTTTTATCTTCTAATTCTGCATGAATCGAACTTAGTTCATCCATGCAATAGCCTATATGAATTTCTTGGTTCCCTCCTTTTCTATTGCACCTACTGCAGTTGTTAACATTGTAAATACAGCTATTAACATGGTCATGATAATCTTTCACTGGGATTATATTTTGGCATGATGGACTGAAGAAGCAATGTACTTCTAAATTTTCAAACTGTTCAATAGATTTTGGTCCTGTTCTTGGTCTATTTCGATAACGAAAAGACGCCCTACATGCTGGACATTTTCTTGTACGAGCCGGATAAGATACCTTGTAGGCAGATAAACAGGAGTTGGGGCACATTAATTTAAGGCAGTTACTACATGTTTGAGACTTATTATGTTCTACAACTATATCCAAGCAAATTATACATTCAAAATCTTTGATTGTTTGTATGTCTACAAATTTATCTTGGGTTAATTGATGAGGTGTTGTTTCATGATTTTGTTCCATCAATCGTAAAACATTAGGGTCTGGTCGTTCATCAGTATCCCAATCAAACAGATCTTGGACAGGAGCAGGGACTGCGAAATCGCTATCTTCCCATCTATTTGGCTGTTGGACAGGGTCTAAATCAATAACAACAGGAATTGAATTTCTTGAGGTTGATGGTCGATACATATTTACAATAATAACCTAAAAGGAGAACAAAACATTAACTATTTAAATATTATAATTTAGCAATAAAAGCAGCGTAGTGGTTAATAAAGCGAGCTCAATGGTACTGGCACTTGTTTAAGTGTATTCATGCGACTGGCATTTTGATCAGGAACTATGTTCACTGAGACGATTGGTCTTTTAATGCAATAAAAGATCATATTGAAAAGCTTTGATATGATGAGTAGCATTATGCAGACGGTTATGACTGATAACAATAACATTATCAGACTTCTTTTAATCCAGTCAGTCCATGATTTAGATTGCTCAATAGAATCCTTATGTCTTGTTACTAATTCTTTCAAAACATCAAGATCATATAGTTTAGTATGAATGGTCGGTTGAACGTTTGTTAGTTTCCAATTAATCAGGTTTGACACCGGAGTCATTTTATAATGTTCCAGATGCGCAAGTTGACTAACAGTATAAGTGATGTTATCGATGGAAAAGTTCAGGTTCATTGATATCTTAAGAATGTTATCTGGGCATTCTTTGGTGTTACCAAACATTGTGATGTTGTGTCCAACACAGTAAATATAGAAGTGATCATTGACAATTTTAATTTGCGGTTTTCTTATCTTGTATTTGGACACTTCTACACAATTTTCTTTCGACCATAAATCAATGTTTAGAGATTTGTCACAATAGTTTGGGAAGTGAACTAAGTAAGGTTGCTTAGTCTCTTCAGCATCTATTGAACAGATTTCTGTCGAAGTTTCATTAACAACTATATAATGTGGACCTTTGTAGTTCTTCAAACACACGGTTTGGTTATCTTTGTCCAGAAGAAAGAATGGATCAGCCTTTTGCACTACCAATTCGGTTGCAATCTCCTTTACTTTGAACGTTACTTCCATGAACCAACTTTCATTAGAGGTGTTGTTGGAAATCATTCGACAATTTGCTTCGGTGACCGTAAACAATGGACATGAGTTCTCACATGGTAACTTTATATTGAAAAAATTGAAGGTTGACATTGGTATTGTTCCTTGGAGTCGAATAGCGTTTTTCATTTCATCCAAGATGGATATAATTCTATTCATTTCGAAAGAAATATCAGATGCTCTAAATGAGTTCTCAAATGACATGTGCTCGAGCTGTGAAACTCTAATTTTGAGTTCAGATAACTCGACTGCCATTGTCATCATTCTAGCTTGTTGAACTCTTAATGCTCTTGTTGTTTGGTCAAGAAATTCATTTGTAATTTCATCAATCGTTTTCGAACGACTGTTAAAACTACTATAAAGCATAGACGTTCCCAGTATTAGAAGTGAAGCACCAAAAATAACTCCTGATACAACTGCTCTTTTACGTCTGACTAGTGATGGGTTTTTAGATTGGTTACAAAGAATCTCAACATCGGTCATTTTTACATTAATATACCGTAAACAAGACTGTCTGGCAATGTAAAAGATGTCATTGCGATGAGTGTATTGAAAACAAATTTCATCGTACTTTTCTTTACAATGATCTCTATTTCCATTTTTAATAAATTCAGCACAGCCACGATAGGTTGGAACTGCTTCGTGGATCAAATCTGACACCCATTCAACTTCACACTCCATATTATCTTCGTTGGACCATCGTATATTGTTGTCGAAGTAACTTTCATATTCTGGTATTTGCTTGCAAGGGTTCACCATCATAATCGTCTGGTTTACCAAGAGAATCCCTTTCAAAAACTTATTATCTGTATTTTTCCAAATAAGAGGTTCACCATATTCAATTGACTGAGACATCACTGTTAAACAAGTAAGAAGCAGTGTTATGAACACACTCGACGAGATTTTACTCCCGTTTCTGTTTCCATTCGCAGGAGTTGCTTTATTCTCATGATAAGGCTTGATTTGGGAACCATGTACTCGTTTTGGTTCAAATTCTTCTCCTCTATTAAGTAGATAGGTAGTTTCACCAATTTTTTCAACAATCTCGTAGGGTCCTTCATATTTAGATTCTAACTTGTTCGTTCTCACTTGTTTCTCATAAAGAACCATGTCTCCTACATTAAATGTTCTTAATCTGTGTCGTCTCTCATAATTTTTAAACTGCTTTTCTTTTGACTCGTCTGAATTAATTCTTGCCTGCTCTCTCATTAGCGTCCATTCGTTATTTATAAATTCCACATATTCAGAAAACCTTGTTTCTTTATTTTCAGGTTTTATCTTCAAATCGATCGGCAAGTTTGGCTCTCTTCCATATAGTAAAAAGAATGGTGAAAATTTAGTGCTCTGATTAGCTGAAGTATTATAAGCAAAATTTATCAGTGGCAATACTTGAGTCCAACGCAAACGATTAGTTTCCTGACAATAATGACTCAACATCTGACAAATTGTTCGGTTAACTCTTTCAGTCATTCCATTGGTTTGTGGATGATAGGTAGTTGATAAGTGCCATTTTGTATTCATAAATTCTGCAATTTCTTTTATAGTGTCAGCGATAAAATTTCGACCTTGATCACTAACAACTGTTTTTGGGCAGCCATGTTTGCATAGTATGTTCTCGATTAAGAATTTTGCGGTGTTGAGTGTGTCTTTCTTTGCTATTGCTTTCATCTCTACCCACCGAGTGAAGTAATCAGTCGCCACGATGATATACTCTTTTCCAGCAGAAGAAGGTAAAGGACCTAATATGTCGATTCCCATTTTCTCAAAAGGAGCGGACACATAGATCGACTTCAATGGAGGAACAGCGTTCCCTAGGCCTTTTTTATTACGCTGACATTCCTCACATGCATTGATATATTTTGCAATATCTTTAGTCATTTTCGGCCAATAATATTTTGATTTTAGTTTCGAATAGGTTTGATAAAGACCACAATGTCCTGAAGTTACATCATTGTGATAAGATAATAGAACTGGTTTTATTAAAGATGATGGTAGCACTGGAACCCAATGGACTCCATTTTCTGTTACAATCTTTCTCTGTAAAATACCATCTTTAAGTCGATGACTACGTGTAATTTTATTTTTTATTTTTGGTTCTAATTTATCAATTTCATTCATTTGTTGTATCTGAGTTTGAATTACTGGATCATTACGTTGTTGATTAAGTAAATCAATAGTTTCCTCATCTTGTTCGTTAATCAACAAAGTAAAAATGTCGTCTCCCTGCTCTTTATCATCCTCTCCAATATTATTAAATTCAGGATCATTCGTTGGGTAACGACTTAAACAATCTGCATCTTGATGAATTTTGCCAGATTTATAAGTAATTGTAAATTCAAATGATTGTAAGGTCATTGCATAACGCATCAATCTCGGGGGTAATTTAGTCTTAGACCTCATGAAGCACAAAGCACAATGATCTGTAACTATTTCAAATTTAATTCCCTCGAGATAATGCCTGAACTTCTCAAAAGCATAAATAATTGCAAGACATTCTTTATCTGAAATGGGGTAGTTAATCTCTGCGCCTCTAATTTGTCTACTTGCGAAGGCAACTGGTTTCCATTTATTATCATGTTTTTGAAGTAAAATTGCACCTAAGCCAATGTCTGAAGCATCAGTTCTCAACTGAGTCTCCAAAGTGTGATCATAATGTGCTAAAACAGGAGCTCTGATTAGACAATTTTTCAAATATTCAAAAGCTTCAACCTGTTCGGGACCCCAAATAAAAAGAGCTTCCTTCCTTGTTAGCTGTGTTAATGGCTGCGCAATTTTAGCAAAATCTTTGATAAATTTTCTGTAGTAAGAACAAAGTGCAACAAATGATCTTATGTCTTTAAGGGTAATGGGAACAGGAAAATTTTTAACTGCTCGTATTTTTTCTGGGTCAGGTTCTTGTCCGGCAAAACTAATTATATGGCCAAGATAAAGTATTTTTCTTTTAAAGAAAAAACACTTATCTGGTTTCAGAGTTAATCCAGCCAATCGCAAACGGCTGAAAACGGCTTCTAGACGTTCAAAATGTTCCTCGATAGACTTACTGAAAACAATAATGTCGTCAATATATACTAAGCAACATGAGTATTTAAGTCCTGATAAACAGCAATTCATCAGTCGCTGAAACGTTGCGGGGGCGTTGCATAAACCAAAAGGCATCGTAACATACTCATACATCCCAAAACTAGTAACAAATGCACTTTTCTGGCGATCTTCTTTGGCTAACTCTACCTGATGATATCCAGATCTAAGATCTAGAAGACTAAAATATTGTGAACCTTTTAGTGCGTCTAATGATACGTTGATATTGGGAATAGGGTATGAGTCTTTTACTGTAATTGCATTCAACTTACGATAGTCTACACACATTCGCCAATCTCCAGTTTTCTTACTAACTAAAACTACTGGAGAGCACCATGGGGAGAATGAATCAACTATAATTCCATCTCTTAATAGTTCGGCGACAGTTTGCTTCGTTATTTCTCTCTTTTGTTCACTTTGTGAATAAGGAGATTGTGCGATTGGGGCATGATTGCCTGTTTCAATGCGATGAACAAAGAGATTAGTTCTCCCTAATTCTTGTGCAGTTACAGCGAAAGCTGTCCTGTATTTGTCGCATAAATTCTTCAATTCTGTTTCTACTCCACTAGGCATTCCAGTTTCAATGTTTAATTTCAACTCTGGAGTATCGATTGTTGACGAAACAGGTTGAAAGTCTACTGTACTTTCAACCTCTTCTGAAGGTTGATTTAGATCTGGTTCGGAAGAAACAAAATCGTTTAAATCATAAACTGCATTAGAGTGTTCATCGGCAGTGTTCTGGTCTGCTGAAGATTTCGATGAATCATCATCTGTCGTGATTAACTCAACATGTTGTTCATCAGTACCTATCTTAATTGACTTGTCCCCACAATTGATCTGTACCTTGGCTTCGCTTAAAAGATCTTGTCCTATGAGGACTTTGAATTTACGAGGTAGATGTTTAAAAACCTGTAGTTTAGTGTCAATCACAGCCATTTTTTTACCATCAGTAATTTTCATTTTGACCTTAACTTTACCTAATACAGGCAGTGGTTTATTGTTTGCTGCAAACGGTAACGGACCATTATATTTTTTTCTATCCAAATTCAGCTTCTCTGCTAGTTCCCTAGTGATTCATGAGATTTCAGATCCCGTATCTAGCATCGAATCTACCTTCAAACCATTAACTTTTATGTACTGTTGAATCAAATCCTATTTAGTAAATGAACTACAGGATTGACTAAATACTCCTCTTCTTGTTCAAAACAATAATCTGATTCCATATCTTCAATATCAGATTCATCTCCCTGATAAGCTGTGATTCGAACCTGCGGTGCTTCACCTCTACCGCGGCCACGACCACAACTAGGAGGTCTACCTCGTTTAGGTGAAGGTGATTTTTCTTTAGACCTACCTCGTCTAGCTGGTTGTTTCGGAGCTACAGTTTTTACTTCAGTTTCTTTCTGTGAAGTTGAAGGTCTATCTTTCCAATTTTCAGGTTCAGCAGTATCCTTAGCAAAGGGTTTTCGTCTAGCAAATGCACGATTTGTGACTCCAGGGTGACCTGGAGTATAGTTATTATTGGCTAGCGCTGTCTGATAGCTATTATTTGCTTGGGCAATAACTTGTTGATACTCTGCATTGGGTTGAACAATATTTGGATTAAAGTTAACAGGATACTGTTGGGAGGAAAACTAGCACCATAATTTTGTTGATTATAATCATTATCTATTCTTCTATTGAAATGACACCGTTCATCAGTGTGACCAAGTCTTTTGCAAATGTTGCACCTTTTTGTAAACGAGTCAAACCTTTCCTTAATTTGTTGTAGTTGTGTTTGTAATTGAAGCGTTTCTCGACTAGGTGCATCAAAAGGAGTAGAGCAACTATGCATAGCTCGTTCTGCTAATCTTGCAGATTCGACTAGGTCTTTAAGAGTTGTTGGATTTTTTAAATGGATGCCATATTTAATTTGTGGCAATAATTTTTCTTTTATCATACTAATTATGAAAACTTCAGGTGTTTCCTCGTGAATTCTGCGACATAATTCATGCATCTCATAAATGAAAGCGACCGCTGATTGCCCTATTCTTTGTTTGGCTTTATAAAGCTCCTGAGATAAATAAGATCTATAATCAGCTGGACAAAGATCTGCGATCATTCTATTTTTAAGAGTAATATAGTCTTTTGGTGGGTCATCGACAGCCATAACTGTTCCTGAGATGGCATAGTACCATCGTCTTGCCGTTCCGTGCAAATATGCTGGGACAGCATTAAACATATCTGTCTCATTCCACCCTAAGGCTTTAGCAGCGAACTCAAAGGTAACAAACCAATCAATAACATTTTCATCATCATCTCCAGAGAAGAAGTTTATATTAATGGTAACACTTGGTAGGGAAATGTTGGCTGTAGTAGCTGCCATTACATTTGGTACCTGAGAAGCGTTTATACCATTATTAGGAGCAATAGTTGAATCCTCTATTGAATTCTGCATCACTATTGATTTAATGAATAATGATAATTATCAGAAATCTAAGAAACCAGGTGGTATATAAATACCGTCAAATGAGTTGATTCCAGTTAGACTCCGATCAGTGATGATTTTGTTATTATAAAAATACTTTACTGTAACTGGTTGCTGATAACGATATGCTGCGTGATTCCGTAAATGAACTTTTACTTCAACTATTTTAAAGTTTTCTTTCGGGCTTGTCATCTATTAATAGACGATTATCGTATGTTATTAATCTAAGTTCAGCAATAGTAGCTATTAAATTTTTTTTTTTTCAAGTGATTAGTTGGTTAGCAAAAATTGTTCAGAGATTGTTTACTCAAGTGTTTTAAGTTAATAAGATAAACAAATAAATTGTAAACTAATATAATAGTCGTTAAATTAATGGATTGGTAAATTACTAATAAAAATTAATTGGTTTATCATATAATTGACGTATGTTTTTTTTATGTGGTAAAATAAGCTAAAACAGCAATGTAATGATTAATTTTAGAAGCAATAATTACGAATTCAGCAGATGTTTCGTTAATAGTTTTTGATAATTATAAACACAAAATGTTAACATAGATGAAATAACGAGAAATTTATGATTGAATTTGTAATTAACTTTACGTTGTGACGTTCTTTCAATTTCGATGCACAATCTAAATTTCTTAGTACGGATAAACAATTTAGTTTGGTTAAATATTTGTTTAAATTTATGAGGAGAATTCATTAGCAAAGTATGTGCTTTTGACTTTCAAATGACCTTGAACATGCTATAACGTCAATCTGTTAATTTTTTCCTTAGAGTGAGTTACAATCTAATAAATTGTTCAACATTAGGTCTATTTTTATCATATAAAATTTCAAATAATCTGTTTAATTGCTCTTGAGTTATTCCAGTTTGTAGTAGACAGCACATTAATTTGATTTGTTGCACTGTGAAAACATCCATTATATTAAGTTGAAACCTTGAATAGAAAAAACCAAATGATAAAGTAGAACTAGGTTCTGACCATCATGTTGATTTTATAACTACCTATTTTAGTGTCTATTCTCGTCTTTCGTTTCAAAACATATGAGACCGTAATCTATTACTGTTTTACTGGTATGATGATAAAATACGACTATCGGTTGATGGTTAATATACCAAGGGTGAACTCTCAATGCAGTACTTATTGCTTTGATTTCTATTTTACTGTTGTCCGTAGTCATTTACTGATCTATTAATCATTCTTATATCTTAAATCTGAAATTCTAATACCTGTTTGATTAAATAAAATTCATACTCGGTGAACTGGGTTCACTGAGTATTATCCTGATAATTAAATGACTTGTTTCAAAATAATCAAGTTAACAATTAGTGATTGAATGATGAAAATATTGACTGAATTCACTATTTGATAATTGGTTAATATAATGCGATTAGCTGTTAGTTTTAATGTGTCTTGTAAATAACAACAAATAATACTTGCGTGTAACACCACTTGATGGTTATGTTGATGGTAACAGTTGATTGTATCAATTTGAATTTCACTTGAGTGCAAAGATTAACCTTTGTGGTTCTTAGTTCAGTCTAGGTTTCAATGTTGTCTTTACCCTGTTTCCAGGTTAACTTGATGACTTTGAGTAACACTTCGCAAAATGTTTCGACTTGTCTAGATGTGTTTGTCAACTGTCTAAAGTTTGATTGTTAATCTCCAAGTGATGGTTGTTCCTTCAAGGTTGGTTTTGTGGCAACGGTTAAGACTAACAGATTTTGTGGGAAAATTGAACCAACAGGCTGATCTCCATTTGCAATGTATAATAGGCTAAAAAAAACTTATCACCAATGGACAAGAATAATTTGATTTCATTGTAATTCGGTATGATCTCCTGAAGCGAAGCAAATATGATTAAACAGCTTATTCCTTGAATCAGATCAATAATAGATCAAAATGCAGCTTTATAATTTAGTAAATTGTTGAGAAAATCAATGATAATTAAGTGATGAAGTACTATTTGATTGTCACAAAGCAAAAAAAAGAAAAAAACGATCTAAAAATTCACTAAAACACCAGAAATCTTATTTTATGAGATAGATTGGACCAGTGTCAACCTTAGAGTCAGTTGTATCCATGAAACATAATGGTAAATCTACTTAAATTAATAATACTTTACCAAAAATCACTTAAATTAATATTAATTGAACGGTGATAACAAAAAAAACTCCAGTCACTAGAAGTGAAATCACAAATTTTAAAGCTTTTAAAGTTGCCCACACTGTTGTTACCACAACTAACTGTTACACTCCTCTGAGAAAATTTACTCGGCATCTCCACCAAATTGAAACTCTTTTTCATTTCGAGTCTGTCCCTTTATTTAATTGGTAGGAGTATTTATACTTTTTCAAAAAAAACCAGATGGTTAAAGCAATTAGTTTTTTACATAAACAATATTTAAACATAAACATTTAGTTATTTTTGTTACAACTATGACGAAAATCGACCCATTTATTGCGTTAAGTGAAGCCGCCAGTGTAACATTTGTTTTATCGTCACTTAAATCAACAGTTGCCATATTTTTGGCAATTGAGCTGATTTTTCAATTGTGAAGGATAGAAAAACATGTTTCTCTTTCCATTCATCTTCTCTCCTCTCGGTCTCTTTCTTTTTCTCTTTCTTTTGTAACTCTCTTTATACCCATCTTATAAACTTATGAAACAGATACTTTTTATCGCTCTTTTTATTGCAACCCTTATATATGCAAAATAACTTAATCTTTTAATCATAATTAATATAAAACCTATGTACCCTGTAATTTTTGACCGTCAACTATGGACATATAAGGTCCATCTTTCTGCTATGTTAGAGCAGGAAGAAACCAATAAAACAATTTGAAAGCCATAAACTGACTTGTAAGAGTAAGTTTTTTCAAAGTTTATCTTTCTTTCTCCAACTTGTCGTTGTCCCTTTATGGTTAACTTAGTTTAACTGTTACACAATAATTAAATAAGTTAAACATTAGAGTAGGTTACTAGAAACAAAACATTTATACATTGATCATTTTCTTGATATAACTGCAACAACTCTTCAAGCTATTGTTGATTATCATTCAACAATGCAAGTTGAAAAATTATGCTTTGAACTTCAAAGCATAATTTTAGCAACTCAGAATCAAAATACTTGACTCTTCCAGTGATTTCAGTGCAATGCAAAAGACTAATTTGTACTTTATTGATGTAAAGAAGGGCCTCAAACTTGGAAAATTTGGTTTAATGCTTCAAGATTTAATATTTTCCTACCTTGATTGAGCATCGATATAATCGATTCCCTTGGGCGAATCGCTAAAAATATCGATTACCTGATTAATCGAGAATCGCCCATCTCTACTTTGAAGTTAATGAACATAAGATGAAAGTACAGATAATTCACAAGATTTAATCTTATCAAGTTTTGACATCTCAATGATATATTGAATACTAAGCTTCTTATGATATTATGAATACCGGTAATTTTGAGGATAATTTATGCGACATAAACGATAATTTATCAGCCATGAGTTTACAGAGATGATCGACCATTTAGGTTGATATACAGTTATATAAATTTATTTATACCGTTACTCGTCGAACTCGAAAATAACGAATTATTGTTTAATCTATTATGCAAATAAAAATTAAACGTTGTGCTTCATCCCTCCTGATTAGTGCTTAAAACAAATGGAAATAATTTTCAAACTTCAATATCGTGCATAAATACGATATTTTAAAAATGATTAAAAATTATTATCATAATTTATTAATAAAATTATTATGTATGTAGGAGCACTATTCAGTGAAACTCTTTAATGCAAAAACAAAATAAGGTTTCTATCTGCCGATTAAGTATAACATCAGGCAATATTGAAATACAATTCAGATGGCTGATTTGGGAAGTTATTGTGGACCCTGGCTGTAGTGTAATTAACCCAACAAAGTAAGGTTTTTGTATTTGTTCAAGTTAGTGAAATCAATTATTAAAGACTTTATGGCAATTAAGGCATTAGTGAATTTGAATGCAACAAGCTTCATTCGATCTAAGAAAATAAACAAAGATGAGTTTAACAAATAAAAAAATGACAACATAATTGTTAATTATCAAAACTTAATAAGAGTCATAAGTAAAACTTTATTTTTCTCATTATGGAATTTGAGTAATGCTATAGGCAAGAACCTCTGAATCAATGAATAAATTAACGATAAACATCATCCTAATTGAAAATAATCCATTACTTTGATCTTAAATCTTTGATTACTAAGAATTTATTGAGTTAATTAAAACGCTGAAAAAAAGAAAAAGCATTTTCTTGAGTTTCAGAAATATGAGTGATGCTTACATCTAATAATCTCATTAACATCAAGTGATGAGAAATAAATTCCTAGTCTTAACATGATATGCTCAGAAACCGATAGTTTATTTACATGCGCTTGTTTAACATTTCAAGCCATTTCTAACTGTGGTCTACTTGCTGAATATGCGACTTATTTATGAGTTATAATTAGTTATGATAATACAAACCAAAAATGTCAATGGTAGCCGGGATTCAGCAATATTCCTCATCAATTTCATTCGTAGCACTTTAGTATGGAATCAGATTGACTTATCGGTATGAAAACCATCATGTAAATAACGTCATGCTGAGATTTCGATTTAATTCTGTAAAAGGTTCAAACTTTATTCTCAAATAAGAAAACTTTGAAATAAAAGAAATGTCATGTTCTGATTAGCATTTTACGTGAATTATTATTAGAGTCCAACAGACGAAATTGTAAATTAAACTCATGTGCTTGTGCTGCTATTTCAGTTGATATTAACCCAAGGAAATTTGCACCTTTTATTGGTTTTCCTTTGACCACTTTAAATGTCTCTTCAACTGAATCAAATTCATAAAACTCTAATCGAAGTTGACTAATGAGAAACAGTTTAGATTGATGAAAAGTGAAGTGAAGGTCAGCTGTTCTATTCCACAGGTCGCAACCAACATGTTGTGTCCATTGAGTTGATTCGAGATTGTAAATATGATACTTTGAATTGTCGAGAAACAAAATCAACTTGTTGTCACACAACACATGTTTCAACTGGTTAGTAGGACTGTACATTTGTCTACCATTAGCCACTTCATCCCAAACATTATCACACGGATCAAACTTGGATACTATAACTCTAGAACCATTAGAACCAACCACGTAAAACTGGCCTTTATAAGGCGCTACCGAATGGATACGCGTCACTTCCCCAGGAATCGATTTAAGTACGATTGGACGATTCCCTTTCCACAAGAAAACATTCGTGTTTCTGAAACAGAAAATTTAACCAAATTATTTTTCTCAATCATTTAACCATTAAAAAATCAATGACTTACTCTTTAAACTCAAATTTACGTCCAAAGAGTTTACTGAATACAGAATGGTTAGTCAATCTATAAGTTTTTTTAATCAGATTAATTAGAATCAATTTATCTGAATCTATTAGATATTCAGCTAAATGTTCATCAGTGCATCTGTTGAAAGTCATATTAGCATCACAAACAAGTGGAAATGAAATGTTTTCATTCAAGAAACTTTTCAATGATAATGTTCCTTCTGGTCCTTGAGTTAAATAATACAAATTTGTAGACTTCTTGAGGCGAGGCCCAATGTTCAAATTGACATCTTTAATTTGATCAGATGAATTATAACAAATCAACTCAAATGCTGACATGATTATCGGCCGTGTTTCTTTGCACAGTTTAACATAAAAATTTTGAGCGATCGTGTTAGTAAATTGGTTTACATCAAGTGAAGTCCAATGTAATGCTGATATCAACTTTGGCAGGTGCACAAGTCTCTCCTTAGCATTGATTGTGATCCAGTCAATGATTGCTTCAAAAACGGAAGTTTTACGGTATGGCACACACGTCTGATCACAATAAAACTTCACCAGTAGAATTCTCATGACCTGAATATGTCAAAAAAAAAATTTCAGCTTCGGCAAATGAAGTTTCAATTTTTTCCTATAAATGGCTCAAAATCCAATATAACCTGAAATTTACCACTGCGCAGGCGCAGAGAAGTTCCCTAACCTAACCTAACCTAACCCAACCTAACCTAACCTAACCTAACCTAACCTAACCTAACCTAACCTAACCTAACCTAACCTAACCTAACCTAACCTAACCTAACCTAACCTAACCTAACCTAACCTAACCTAACCTAACCTAACCTAACCTAACTTAACCTAACACATTGTCAACTTGAATTATCACAACTTGCTCCCTCTCAGTTCTAACAGCTGACACCACGTGAAGGTGGGGAGCCTCGTCAGCCTCGGGCAGTTTTTTAAAGTGGTCGCCCTCGCCTCCACTTATCATTCCGATTACCAACCAACACCTGGATAAACATCCCTGATAGCTCTTATGATATCAGCGAATGGATCCAGATTATTCTTTCGGCACCCTCGCCTCCAGAGGAATTCACAAAGGTGATAATCAAGATCTTCACCCCTGAGACCTCCTCTTTGTAACCGCAATCGCAACGGCCTCCATTGTGACTCGATGTCATTAGTATGAGCACCGGTTCGGGGGTCGGCAAAAGTTACTGAGTGATTAACAGTAAGGTGTAAGTACCCTTCATCACCCAGCACTTCATACGGTTTCCAGCAGTCCGAAACAATAACACTGCCGGGGGCAATGTGCTTTTTGATAATCGGAATGAGAGTATCCCGATCTCTTTTATTGTCTGGACAAACCTCGAGGCGGATTTCCCGAGTTTCATGGTCAATCGCACCGAAAATCCACTTGCCCTCAACACGCTTGCCGCGGTTGTATTTTCTCCGGCCAAATTTCATCTCGTCGATGGCCACTAATTTCCCTTCCCCTCCGATTTGCCCTGAATCCTCAAACAGTTTGTCCAGGCGAAGCATACACACTTCCCTACAATATGAATAGATGTCCATCACAGTGGACTTCGATATTGTAGGGCGACCGATTTCGTTCACGGCATCATCCACTTTCATTCCACGAGCGAAATAGTATGTGAGCCGTAGAACATCCTCAGCCGATATATTGTGGCGTTCAAACCACGTATCTTCGTCCAATGTCCTTTCAATGGAATGCTTTCGGCACATCCATCTAAGACCAATCTAAGACACATGTTTGCGCTCCCCTATATTCCCTCCCTGATGGTGCAAGAACCATTTCCTCTTTCCCATTCTTCGGACATTTTCTTCGTTTTGGAAGAAGTCCTACTGCTTGACACCATTCAACGCAAGCCTGCCTTGAAACGAAAACCTCCGCAGCTAAGCGCTCAATGTTCCAAAGCCCTTCAAGTGCAGCATCAGAACTGCAAGAAGCCATTTTCTTAAAATTTGATTATATAATATTTTTAACTGCACGAGTTAAAAGATCAATATTTAAAACCTTTTAGTCAAGTTTTTATAATAATTAAATGATTTCTTAATTAGAGCTAAGATTAAAGAGTTAGATTAAAATAACTTAAAGATAAAGAAAATTGAAAGAGTTGAGTTATGTAATTAATTAATATGAAAATAGACAATGATAATCCGTGGGAAATTTGGGAGAAAAGGGTAAAAATTGAGTGAGAACATAAGTTAACGCATGCGCGGTTGCTAGATGACGCAATATCCAAACTTGATTTGCCGAAGCTAAAAATTTTTTTTTGAATAGTTAGTGCTGAGTACTACCCCCGACAAAATTTCATCATGATCCGACGTGTGTGCCATACCGTAAAACAGCCTCAAAAACTTGCAATTCACTATTTATGTTCAATTCATTTAGGTTTATCATGTAATGAACAGTATCAACATCATAACCCAAGAAACTCTTAGTTGCAATGATATCACAAAAGTTTTCACAAATGTATTTATCAATCAGTTCACGAGCTTTAAGAGTTGCAATTTGATTAATCCAATGATCGATTTCAACAACAACTTCATTTGAAAAGTGATCGAACAGAAAACTTAAACTTTCATTCGCCAAATCAGGTATATCCAAGTAATCTGCAAGGTGAAACAATCCGAGAGCATTTTCCTTTGTTACACTAATCGGCTGACAATAAACCCAGTCAATGATGAGATCAAATATTTCCAGTGGATGATCCAGTTTAATCCGTGAACTATTTGATTCTGCAAGTCCGGATGAAAGCATTTTATCGAAATACGGAATGAATGAAGACAAAATAATCTTGTGAACATGGTATTCTTTGTCGTTATTGACGATGATTAAGTCACTGAATTTTCTGTCCTTGTAAGCTAAAGAGAGACCAGTTGATGCGTTTTGTTGAATTTTAACGGTAACAGTTGTTTTATTGTCACTTAAATCAACAGTTGCCATATTTGTTTCAATTGAATTGATTGTTGAGTAAATTTTTAATCATTAAATAAGTTAAACATTAGAATAGGTTACTAGAAACAAAAAATTATACGTTGATCATTTTGTTGATATAACTGCAACAACTCTTCAAGCTATTGTTGATTATCATTCAACAATACAAGTTGAAAAATTACGCCTTGAAGTTAATGAACATAAGGTTAAAATACAGATATTTCCAAAGAGTTATATTACTCTTTGGATATTTCATGAAATTTGAATCTCCTCAAGTATCGATATCTCGAAAATATCTAACTCTATTAATGTTATGAAAACCGTTGTTTTTGAGCATCAATTGGTTTTAAGGGTTGATAACTGATCTTTTTGATTATTACAAGCTGGAGACGTTAACATCCAGTTTATAATTTTCGAGTCTAAGAGGAAAATTAGATAAACTATCAAGCAGAAAGAAAGTAACGTGAATAATGGCGAAAGTCAAGTGGAAATTCTGTTTGGAAAACGTGTTTGTTCGAGTTCGGGAATCAAACAATTTTATGGGGCAGTTATGATCCCAGTCAGTCAAACTTTTATGGCAAAGACTTGAGAGAGAGAGATCATGTTGCCAGTGCAAAAAATTAAGAATGTGAATTATTGCCTCTTGCCGTTTTTGCGCTCAACGCAATGATTCCCATTCAAACAAAAGTGATCAATGTCTTCAATGTCTATTTCCGAAATGAATTTCATTGATATTTCTTTTTTTGGTAATTTATATTATTTTCTTTATAATTAAGAGGCAATTTCAGTATAATTTTACACAAGAGTTAACGACCGAAGTGAGCTTAGCGGAATTTTAGACAAGACTTGAATCTAATGGTTAATAAATTCTCATTTCTCAGAGTCGATTCTAACGAATTGCAGGTTTTAAAATTGTGTTTTAATCATTTGAATTCCCTAAATTTGTGCCATTCCCACTGGATGGCACCACAGCAAAAACTTTACCAATTCAATAGTCAAAAATCCTTAACTAACTTCTAAACATCTCGTGTGCACTATCTTATGCTTAAATCCTTGTTTTCGTCTGTTTCGTATCAAATTTCATTTTCATAATATTTCACTTTGTGAATTTTTATAATTACTGTTATAATATAAAAAAATCAATGTAGTCAAATTATTTCATGAGTTTCTGTAGTTCTTTTTAATAATATTTTAAATTGTAAATTTCTCAAAACTGATGAGCTTTTCTATTATCAAGTTAGCGCCATTCAGCTACTCTATGTCACAATGGAGGTTCAAGAAGATTCTTCATCGCTTTTACTTCGTGCTTATAAGGATGGCAAGTGGAGTGATATAACCATCATGAACGGACTTAAAGAATATCGAGTCCATAAACATGTTTTATCGGATGCAATTCCTTATTTTGATAAAATGTTTTCAACTGAATTTGTAGAATCAAAAAGTCAAGTGATCAAACTAGACTTTCCGTACATTGTATTTGATCTTGTTATCAGATGGGCTTATTGCTCCAAAATATTGATTACTGAAGATAATGCTGTTGAACTATTCCATCTTGCTGATTACATGAATATATCTAAATTGACGACTGAATGTCTAAATTTCTTATGGAATAACTTCTCTGATTATCCATTAATAGGTATAGACCGTTGGATAGATCAAATCGTCACTGGAGAAGTACATGAAATCATTGATGGATATATTTGTTCAAACTTCTTGGACATTGTGCATACAAATTCGTTTCTTTATTATGATGTTGACACAGTTGATTATATCATCAGTTTGGATCACTTACATATCGATAATGAAATACAAGTTTTAGATGCTATCATTAGATGGATACAAATTAGTGTTGCAAGGAGATCTCATCTTCCAAAATTGCTCAAGAAGGTTCACTGGGTTGACATCAATGGATTTCAGTTCATGAACAGAATCGATAAATTGTCTTGGATTTTTAATGATCGGACGCGTCCAGTTATCATGGCTGCAGTTGAGCTCAGTTTTTTCAAATCATTGACACAAATCCATGAAGTTAACAATGTTAATTCCAAACAGCGTTATGAATTATTCAGCTATCATTATGCTATCTATAGAAAGACTGATTCATCCATAGTAGCTCATAATTTCAATGGTAATTATGGCAATATTATTTTTTCAGAGAATCGATCTCTTCCTCCAGCTAATTTTGGTGATTCACATATAACTGAACATTGTATGGACTCTGATGTCGTTATCAGAATGGACTGGAGGAATAAAACTTATCGGTTATTCAAAGATCCTGATTGTTATTACATTCTTTTGTTTGGACGCTTATTTCGATTTGACAAAAGGTGAGTATAAGATAATGTAACTTGTCATAATTACATTTACAGTAGTCATGGTTCAAATTGTTCAATAATCATACAAAAATTTTTTTAGTGATAGAAAAGTTCATTTTTGGAAAGGGGAACGACTTATTGAATATGCACGTTTATCCGATGGCATCACATCAAGTCAATCAACTTGCACAATATCCAAACACAACGGAGGGATTTGTATATCAATCATTAATCCAACAAGTATCTATGATCTAAGATCGACCAATCAGAATCGCAACCAAAATAATAGGGAATACAAATCGCAATTGACAATTAAGAAATGTATTCCGCCCGGAAATAAGTTCAATTTTGTTGCAAGTCATGAGATCGTTACAAAAGAACCCATAAAGATACTGAAAAGTACAGTTTTATGTGACTTGCTCGTAATATTTGTAGATTGCGCTCTGATCCTTTTATACGATTTCCAAAAAAATATCTTTAAAGAACATAAAAACAGTGACATCAATGGCGGTAACCTGTGCTTCCTTCACTCTGTTGGTCCAAGATTGTTGATTTTTATTAATAATAATGGTGGACCCCCAAGTAGACAAGGTTTTATTATTGATAATGGAGAAATATCTCATTGGCCCAGTTCCTTTAATCCATATCCTAATATTACATCCAGTTCTAATCTGATTGGTTTCATTTCGTTTGAATCGAAGCACCACAACAGGATACATGGTTGTCTATTCAATTAGAATCAAACAAGAAAATAATATTTCTGGCAAAAAGATTTGACCAAATTAAATTTTCTAAACGAGATCAATAAATATAATTTACCAATAAGAACAAAATATCTATTTCAATTTACTGTTATTTCATCTTCATGTATTTACACTGATTTAAAAAAAATTGAATTTCATTTCAAATTTTATTTACAAAGGATTAGAGCGTTTGGAATAAAATTAAATTGATAGATGCACCTTTGATCAATTTTTACAATAGAAAGAAATATATTACAAAGAATATATTTGTTACAAAATTTAATGGAAATTAAATGGAAAGTGAAGGCCTTTTTTTGCCATTCCGAGAAGACTTTGATCCAGTTTTGCCAAAAACAATGCCAATCATTTTTCCGATCATTGCTGGACTCGTTTTCCTTCTCATTGGTGGTAATGGTTTCAATAAAGCAGAAGGCTTTGCTTCACGAATCAAACTTTGAAATGCCAAAGAAACACCAATGTAACTCTCTGCTGCTGATACTTCATAGAACTGACACTGCCATAGAAGAGACAACTCTTGACCATCGTCCACTGCCACCTAAACAAGAAAAATGGGAGAAAATTGAAAGACACAATTAATATGGTAGAGAAGAAAAGACAAGAAAAAGATGAAATTATTTTACTTCACGATTGTGTTCCAGGTCTCTTTTATTTCCAAGTAAAATGATGGGCAATCGTCTGGCTCCTTTGTATATGGCAATTGTTTGTAAAAGCTGACGAGCTTCATGGAAACTATCTTTATCACATATTGAATAGACAACTACAAATGCATCAGCCCAGGCAATATGGTCGTAGATGCACTGTTTTTCACCACAAAGACAAGGAGACAGAAAATGCGAGAAATTAGTGAGAAAACCTTTACAAATTTCTAGATTAGTGTCAAAATATGCATCATAGATACTTGAGATGTACTAATTAAAAGTGGACTTGCAACTCGAAAACAGCTAATCAAATAACAAAAGGATTTGCACGAAAAATTGAAAGTTTATTCACAACGAGGGATTGTTAAATAATATTATAATTTTGAGAAACTCGTCTCTTCTTGATGATTTATCGATAAAATCGATATTTTCTGACTGGTGATCATCGATTACCAAGATACTAACATCGATGTTATTTTTATTTTTCTCAATTCCCTTTTACCATGCTATTGAAGCTCGCTTTGGTGTTTTTATTACGTTTTTTGGCTGTTTTTCACCACTTTAAACTATGCCTGAAACTTAAGACATTTGGTCACTCTCTAAAGTGGAACCATTGAAGTATTGAAGTCTAGTTGCTAATGATAACTGTTAACTTTAAGCCTTTTTATGTATTTGATCATTTATAAATGTTCTGAATTGATGAGATTAGTCAACAATTAGCTGACAGAAAAGATCAGACCGTTATTCAAAGCATAGTTATTTCCAAATCTCATGTCATGCTTTGATTGACTCAGTTACATGCTGATGTGAGAGTTTTAATGCAACAGATTTTTGCACAGCTGAATGGAAGAAGAAAATTATTAGATTTATATTAAGCAAGGCAAGAAATGCGATACCTGCATTGAGTGCTTTCCTACCTTCATGAGCATGAGATGGTACAGAGGCCGGGTTACATGAAGGACGATCAGAAAAAAAAAGATTATTTCTTGATGCTTATTAGTGAAGGGAGTTAACATCTATTAAAGGGCAATGCAGGTTTAGACAGGTAAGCACACTCACACACAAGCCGTTTCCGGATCTTATTTATTGATTATATTTTGGTCAGATTGAGAGAGATTCAAAAAGAGGATAATGTTAACTTTGAATAAGAAGAGAGAAGAAGAAAAATCCAAATTAGATTAATATAATCTCATCATGGTACATGATGAGAAGCATGAATTTGAGTCTAATGATGATGTTGACCATTTGTTTTCAACATGATGTTACCGTAATCTTATCCGGATCAGTAAAAAGTAAAAAGATGAAACTCTTTCCGGTTCCACCTTGATCAATTTCAATTCACCAAATTATCAAATCTATTGGACAAGATTGACCAAGTCTTACCTTGCAACTTGAAGTGTCCATTATTTCAACGTCAGTTTTAACATCATCAACCGTCAGTGAATGGTGATAAAAGAAGTCTGGAAAAAAAGAAGAAAATCAATTGAAATGAAACGAAAAATGAAAAATGAAAAAATCGCAAAAAAAAAAATAAACAGAAATATCAATAAATAAAAAGATGTAAACAGTGAATAGGGTTTAACAATTGAACAGTATTTTATTACCTTTCAGTGAAATCATCAGTGAAAGTTACTTGCATGGTTAAGAATGAAATTGAAAGGAATTGATAATTAGTTAATTTATTGGTTAATTGGTTTCTTTTGTTGAACCATTTGATCAAAGAAACGGAAGAATACAGATTTTGATCAAAAAAAAAGGTCGATTGTTAATGAAGATGTTTAAGATGAGTGTTAATGTGTTAACGATAATAAAGCAAAATGAAATTCATCTGATTAGGAAATGAAGGTTTCCAGGTTTCAATTTATCTTAATCATGAAGGTAAAGAGCATTGAACATGGAACAAAATTTCATCTTCTGCCAACATCAACTTCCTCAAATGAATTGATTGGAAAGAAGAAAATGTTTAATCAGCAAAAAAAAGGTATTAAGTAGAAGCTACAGAAATTAATATACAATAATCATGTAAAGCATTTGATCGCAGTTATGAGATAATCAATGAATAATCTAGAAGATAAAGAGTTAACAGCTATTCAAGTGTAGCTACAATTTTTCATGTTTCACTTGTCAAAGGGAAACATGAAACATTTGGAATGTTAAGCTTCAAGTTTCAAGCGATCATATGAAAGAACAGATTAATTGATAATGTTTCAAAAGTGATAAGCCAACCCTTGATTCATGACATGAAAGGTTATCCAGAAAAGGATTGAAACCTGACCAAAGAGGGAATCAGAAAAGGTTTGATTAACTGAATAACACATTGACATATTGAACGGAAAGCCTGAGAACAAGGAAAAACAATGCAAATTTGGTTCAAATGTTTCAATTGAAAACTTGGAGGGAAAAAAAAATTTCATTCCTGATAACCTGGAATGCCAAGTTGACCCAAGCCAAAGACTAACCGAAGACTTCCGAGTAACTAATAATAAGTGAGGAAAGTGATGATTCGTTTATTTTTTTTGGTCAAACTATTAGGCTTTAACTGTCACTTGAATAATTTTCATGCAAATTCAATTCTCGGTTTGTGTCTGAAAAAAAAAATGTTTTAACTTGATGGCTCTTCATCTGCTACTTCATCAACCAGTTGAAAAAAGGTGGAAACAAGAACAAGAACAAAAGTGAATGGAAGAGGCACCCGGAAGAATTCATTTTGTCCATCAATGTTCATTTTCTGAGACTTGTTTCTCTTTCCATTTTCTTTACCTTCTCTCGCTTTTCGGCCTTTCTCTTTCCTTTGTCTCCCTCATGATGATGATAAATGATGATTGTCTAAACTATTGGTTTATTTTTTGCTTTTTTAGCCAATTTTTTGATATTTATACGCTTTAAGCATTATAAGCTTTATAAGCATATCAAAATAGTGGATCAATCTAAAGTTTTTGTAATGCATTTCTCATCTTCACTTGAGTATATTTTTATACACTTCAAAATGCTTTGTTTTATCTTATCGTTTATTATTGCTATTATTATTGATTAATTTTTAAATTTTCATCTTTTGTTTCGTTGTTTTCCTTGAGAGCAATTATGATTTAATGGTTAAAACTTACCTTTACTTGAACTGTATTCACCAATAAATCGTTTGGTCAAATAGCGGACTGTTACAGCTAAAAATAGGATAAATAATTGAAACAGATTAGTGTAAATAATAACAGTTTAACAATAGTTAAGCGTATTAACATTAATTTTTATGTTTTCAAAATGAAAATGAAATTTTGATCAGTTAAAACGCTTTTCCTGGTTGATTTCAACTTTCCATTCAAAAGACAAGAGATTGTTAGAGATTCATCATTTAAAGCAAATGTCAATGCATTGATCCTTTCATCCAAATCATTTAAAATGATATTCAAAATTTTGATTCAAATTTACTGAGAATTTTAGATTTTACGAAGAAATGAAATCAACTGAAATTTACTGTTTAATGGAGCCCTGAATTAAATAATTGTTTGTTTTATTTGTGAAAACACTTTTCTGCTCGACTCGAGAGATTGATATTTTTCAAGTGTTTGGTCAATAGCTGCTTATCATTTGATTTCAAAGTATTTCAGCGAATTTTCAAAAAACACAAAAATTTGATCAAAATTTGATTTATAAATTGACTTTGCGTTCGATTTTCTCAACAATGCGATTTCGTTTCAACCTTTTCAAGCAAAAACAAGTTTGTTAATCAAGCTTTTTTGAACCCAAAAAGTATCTTTCCTTATGGACTTTATTTGCATTATTTTCATGCATTTCATTCTGATCACTAAGATTAAATTTAAATAAGTGAAAGCTTTGAATCTTGGATAACTTGAAATTGCTAATCCATAAAACAATGTAACTCTCAGCTTTCAAATGATCTCAGATTGTGAAAATGTTAAAACCTTTCGATGGTAAAGATAAACTTGATTTAAAGCTCGCTTTTAGGTTATTATTTTTAACCAAATTGAGCAATGTGAACAAATGTTAGCAAATGAAGGAATTCAAAATATCTAACTTTGTCATCTATTGTACTAAAGCAGAACTGGCCATCATTTGGATGACCTTTTGATGAGGCGGCCCAAGAGCAACCTTTCTTCAAAAGCTATTCCAATTGTCATAAAGTTATTTTTTTAATAATGGTTATTGTGATTATAGTTGTTCTGATGTTCATGAACCAACCTGAACAACAACACAATGTATGAACAGGAGTGGTTTGTAACAGTGAAATTGATGCTTATTAGGTTCAAATTGATTGGTTTGACCTAACCTTCATTGGCTATTTCTTTACCTAAACCTTGTTACCCTCTTCCTGTTTAAATATTTTGTATTTTTCCTTTTTTTTCTCATTTTTATTTTTCTTTTTTCAATTTCATACTTTTTTTTCCAAGCTTTACTTGCACTGCCATTGAAAAAAGGAGTGGGAGGTAATTAAACTAGCCTATGCAATTAACCTGATAAACTAATGGTCAAGAACAATATCTTAGGGGCAATAATCAGCTCATTAATTTCTTCATGTCACATGAAATTATTACAATTTTCTTCTTCTTCTTTTAATCAATTTTGCGGAAGTTAAATATTGTTTTTAAGTTTAACAATAACAATCGTCTATTGAAATACAAGAATTGGTCAATTTACTGTTCAAAATTGAAGCTAAAAATGTATTCAGATTATTGTATTTAAAATGTAAAAGAAAAAGAAAAATGGTGAAAAAAAATTGAATTTATTTCCTAAAGATTAAGGTTAAAATTTGCATAAAACAAGATTAATGCTTCCAGTTGATTGCCTTCAATATTGAAGAAACCATGGAAGTCTATGAATTTTAGACGAAATTAAATTTTGTAATTTTGTTGGTTCGCTTTAGGCATTTTAAAAGAGCAACCTTTTGTATTCCTGCAGACACCTTTAATCATGAAGCTCTTCGCCTAAATTCACGTCAAAGCTATAATTTTGGTCCAACACTTAAACTCAAGTGTTAACATTTGTTTCTGTTTTCACAATTTACACTGAAAGTAAAGTTAATTGTAGTTTATTGCTTGAAATTGACTTTTGAAAGGACGAAAGAAATGCGTTTATCTCATTGGAAGTAACACTGTTAATGTGAGGCCAAACGTCTGTTTTTTTTATGTGCTTAATTTGGTGAAACTTAATCTGACCTGACTAAAATAGTCCGGTTATGCGAAAAGAGTTTAAGATTAAAGTTTAATGCATTTAACGATTAAATTGTCTTGCAATCAATCAAACTACATCACAAAAGGTAATTCTGTTATAATGGTTGAGATTGTTGTTCTTGTTGATGAAATGAACAAAAACAAAATAATCTCATTTTGCGCGCTTAATTAATCAACATTAACTATAAAAAGCAATTGAATAAAGCTCGATTGGATAATCTGTTCATTGTGTTCATGTTTATCATTGAATAACATCATCTCTTCACCATCGTTTTGATGCTATTCTTGTACTGCACTATTTAGTATAATTGACAATATCATCGACAGTGAATGATGAAGCCTTTAAATAATCGTTTTAAAGCCACTTGAGTCTAATCGAGAGTAATACTCGTCTTCACGATCAACAGCAAAAAAAAACTCAGTAAACAGTTGAACGTCAATACGCATAAATGGCACATTAAAATTGACTTAACCCATTAACAATTAAAGGTTAACAAAGTTGAGAAGGGGAAAGTTTCCAGTGATTGGGCAAAGAGGAAAGCCATTTTTACCTGATTTTCCCGACTGTGAACTTCCAAGAATGGCGATTCGAAGAGCTCGACTACCAGTCAGATTATTTGTCATCTTTAATCTTTACAATGGAACCAGAAAAGGAAAAGTTGAAAGAAAATTGCTGAACTTGAAACTTGAAAGTTGAACAGTCAATATTTGTTGATGAAAGTTGATTTCAATTTTACCCAAAAATCGGAAAATTGAAGTAAATTTGTTCCAATGAATGAGTTGATAAAGATGAATCACTGAGACTAACCATAGTCAATAGATGAGAGGAGAAGTACTTGAAGGGAAGAAAACAAAAGATGCACAGAAAAGGTTAACAGGTAAAGAAGAGATCAGTGGATAATGAACATTGACTTTGACTGGTCAGATGAGAAGATGAAATATTTGTGAAAATAATTAATGATCAAGATGGACGTGTTGATATTGGTGATTCACTCTCCCTCACAATGTTGATCTAAATGTTGAATGAAACTGATGGGTTATCAAACGGTACAAGCAACAAATAAAGAAGACACAAAATAAAAACGCAAAACAACTTATCGTCTCTCTCTCTCCATCTCTTCATCTCTTCATCCTTCTCCAACCTCCTTCATCTTCATCTTTATCCAGACCAGTTTCTCTCTCCTCTAACCTCCATTCACTCTTGTGCCCCATTTTGTTACCTCCACCCCCTCTTCATCTTCTCATCTGGTCTTCATCTTCTTCTCTTTCTGGTTTCACTCTTTTCTCAACTGGTCAACATGCTGAAGGTGCAAGGTAAGGAAAGAGAGAAAAGAAGAAGAAGAATTTTTTTTTCAAAGAAAGTAGATTTAGAGTTGTTTACCTGACAAATTGTTTATTTATTGCAATTTAACGAATCAGCTCCAGTTATCGGTGTGCTGTTGAAGATGTATTAAAAGCGCAAGCAATAAAAATCAATTTGGTCTGTTCAATCAAGATTATCGCATTATTGACTAAAGTTTATGAAAAAAAAAATGTGAAAATTAGATTATTTGAATGCATTTACCTTTCTATTTCTTCCTCACCTTTCATTATCAGCATTTTTCTTGTTCACTTTTTTTTTGTTTGTTCCTGACTTCATGATGTTTGACTTGACAAAAATATTGATTAATCAGTGAAAGTTGTTAATTAAAGCAACGTTCAGTGAATGAAAAATGAGATTATTTAATCTCTAAAAGTGAAGGTGAATCCAATGATTGAAAAGTATTTTTTTTTTCTGTCGCTTTTTTTTCTCTTCATTGATAAATATGCGCCTTTTTAGCACAATAACTATATTTAATTAATTGTACTTGATCTTAAGTGTCAATAGCTCAATCAGGTGAGAGGGTTAAAGATAAACAGCT
The DNA here is from genome assembly GCA_028476895.1 of Tetranychus truncatus. Taxonomy (NCBI): domain Eukaryota; kingdom Metazoa; phylum Arthropoda; class Arachnida; order Trombidiformes; family Tetranychidae; genus Tetranychus; species Tetranychus truncatus. The sequence continues at coordinate 8,409,283 of CM052061.1, forward strand.
TTGATAAAGGTGAATAAAAGCAACCGAAATCGGCACATTTGATTAACACTTTTAATCTGAGTTGATCTTAATCTTCATTTGACGAAAATAAATTCACGAGAATAACTTTTAAAATCAATATTTCAATGGTTGGAGTTCAATCTACGATTAATGACTTTAACAGCTTTTCCGTTAAGTGACACTGAAAACTCAGTTGTAATCAGTTGCTGATGAAAAGACGAGTTGTTGCAGTCAAATAGTGACTTTAAATCGCTAATAGCATTTTTGCCATTTTCATCAATAAGATTTCATTTTCTTTAACTTTACTAAACTTACATTTGCTTTTCGAAGAGACAATTTTGCACCTTTGAAAGGGAATCACACTGAAAGATCACATGCGATAAATCGTCGAATAGAGAGTTTTTTGAATTTATGTTTACTGAAAAGACTTGAGAAAATTTCAGCAATTTTATCAATAAACTCAAAGTGACTTTGAATCAATCACTGAAAATATTTCAACAACAATTCTGTAAACATTTTTCTACATGTAACCACACTTTCCGTCAGATTAATGATTGAGTCCATAACTTTCTTTCACACTGATACAGACGAAATGTAATCGTTTTTTCACACACTTTTCTTCTTTCGTATGATGAATCGATCGATTCAAAAAGACATGCCGCAACCGGCACAAACATTGGAACACTGGCTTTTGGCTCTTCATCAGTACTCTAGGAATCGTTTGTACCACCAGCAACTTAATGTTTACCGATGGTTTAGCTTAGTCCATTTGCCTTACTTTTACTTAAAGCTGTAGCCCGAAGTGTAAAAGATTTGGTCATGAAAGGAGAAACTCGAATTTTGCTCGCTATTTGCTTGATTACAAAGCTACTGTTTGTGAGATTATTAAATGTCAGAATGAAACTGAACAAGCCAATAATCATTTTAGAAGCTGTCTAATATTCCTTTATTTTGGAATTTCTTTTGGGGCTAATTTTGGAGTTTACACTGAATTCTTTTCGATTAAACCCATTTTCCGTTTAATCTAATCCGTAATAACTTGATAGGTTTTTACAGGTTTGTGGAATCAACTTTCTGAGCGTTATGGGTGCACATATGCGTAAATGTAAAATATGGTCATAACATTTAATGATTAGACTTAGACTATTAGGATTCAATTATTAAAAAGAGAGTTACTCTTCAGAAAATCGTCATTCTTCAGTTGGCTTTTCAACTTATTGCCCAAAATTGACACAGAGTAAAATTCTGATATTAGTTATTCTTGTCATTCATTGAATGTTACATGTTATTACTTGACCCTTATCGATGGATTAAGTTTTTGTCTAAAATGAGGAAAAACACAAAATTAAAGACTTCGGTTCATGTTATGAATATTTAGTCAAATTGTTTGAGGATTAAAAGGTTGCAGATGCTGCATCTGAGTGGCCTTTTCCAGCAATTTGTAATCATGATTAGGAAAATTTGAATACAATGTCTTCTTCTCTAATGTTTTGTCGGTCATTTGTATCCATTAACAAAAACACGATAAAAATGAAAAAAGACAGAAAGTACACAGAATGTACTTCATTTGCTTCTAAAGCTGTTACAAACTGAAAATTAAAGTCAAATCAATTTGCAATGAAACCAAAAAAAATAATCAAAGCACGAAATTTTTGGCTTTACTTATATCTCAGTTGAAATACTTTTCATTTACTTCAAGACACAAATCATGCATTTTATTGGTAATAATTTGTGCTCAGCATGTGCTTATAGCAATCCAATGTATTAGACTTCAATGGTTAGCTTGACTCTGTTTATTTCCAAGTGCCGTATAAAGCATTTTCAACGAACTTAACAAATATGTGGTTTGACCAGTGACCATTCTCTTGAGATGGTAAAAATTTTCACGAATCATCTTTGGACTAGAACCAGATCAAGGCTAAAAATGTTCATTAAAATTGAAAACTGGCTCAAAAGTGAACTCCATGTGCTAATAAAATGTAGATGAATTAACATCAAGTCTCTTTCGATCTGTCTATCATTAATAACTTTCTCATGAAAACAACTCACATTTTAACTGACCATTGATTTGAGGCTGGAAACCTCTGATCTCTGTCCATCCGTTTCAACTTGCAAGTGATTTATGCGAATATGCAAAATTCAATTTTCTTTTGACATCAATTGTAAAAGTTAATTGAAGCTATCAAATAAATGGAAAGTTTGATAACCAGTAGATGAAGCTTAAACATTATTGATTACCTTTAACTGAAACATAGAATCTTGAAAATGTGAAAATTTAACTTGAACTGAAATGTTGATTAATATTGATGAATCTTTAAAAATCAAAGCAATTATGGTTACTTGAAACCACAATTTGATTGTCACGTAAATGCTTTTAAAAGCAAACTTGTAACAGTAATAAATGGATGAAATTGGCAGATTTCAATAGCAACTTGAAAGGCTTGAGCTAGCATGATAAAAGATTGAAGTAAAAACAATAAAAAAAATGATGATTTACGACTTTACCATTATCATGATCATGGACAACAGAGTAGATTAAAGGTTGAAAAATGTACCAAATGAAAGCAAACGAAGCTGAAACCAGGCCAAACCAATAATAATTGAAATGAAGTAAAAAAAATGTTTCTCTCTCAAGGCTGGCCCAACTGATTATCACATCGTCAAAAGGCAATACAAAAATGATGCTGATGAAGGCGATGGGCCAAGTGGCCAGTATAAATATGAAGACAAAAGAGTTGGGCAGTTGAAGAGAGTCGTTAGTCGTTAAAAAGATGTTGAAAAATAAAAGGATTGATGAGAGTGAGGTTGGCAAAGGGGCAAAGCCAAGTACATCATCAGGTACAAGATGAAGGTTAAAACAGTAGAGTGTTTATTATGTTAAATGAAGTTTATTTTATGCTTAATTTGTTGATTTGTATTTAGGCCATGAGCACCTTTAAAAAAAAGGGCAAAAGGGCCACGTTTTTGGGCAACAAGTGAAGTTTGTTCAGTTAATCACTTTGTGCTAATGTTATGACTTGAATCAATTTTGTTTCAAACGGTTCATCTTTTTTTTTTATCAAAATGCATTTACTTTTTTATTTATTTACTTTACATTTACATTTGCTGCTTCTTCTTAACGACATTACCAGATGAAGATTCGGGGTAAAAACATTCACGGTCAGCTAAGATGCTTCATTCACTCATCATCAACATTATTTCAAACAAATTTGATTAACCTTTTCAAGGGCATCGGATGAAGATTAACATGATGATGACCAGTGAACATCAAGTAGAGCATAAAAGAATGAGAATTTGGTTGAAATGTTTTTCTTCTTCTTCTCTTTTTTTCTGAATCATGTTGATATCTACTTACTGTGTGTGGGATCAATATCAACGCTTTAGATTGTTATCAAATTGATTTATGATTGTAAAGATTAAATGAATTAGTTTAGATAATAGAGAAAAGTCTAATTTTTGGAAGAAGAAAATATTCTTCTTCTTTTTTTTTTCTCCATTGATTTCATGATTCTTTTTGCATAAAATTGACTTTACTTTTTCCCTTTGGATTATCGTTTAGCCTCAATTTGTTTACCTCTTTTTACCTTTCATTTATTACCTTTAATTTATACATTTTGTTGGTCCTTTAATAATGACTTTCTTTCAACAGCATTCAGGGTGGGAGCAGGTTATCAAGAAAGGATTGACTGTGTTGATTACCTTCAAATAAAACCATCATCTTTATCATTTTTGCTCTTCTTTCTTCTTCTTCTTCTTCACCTTCTTTCTTGATCAACTTTCTGATTGAAAGAAACCATCATTTTTTAATGGATGCTAGATGCTGGTAAGCCAATCATGGTTATCAATGAATAGTTAACCCTGATTTTTGTTCATCATTTTTTTCTGAAACTCTTTTCTTTTCCAACTCTTCATGTTACCATTTCTTTGTTTATTGCAACAAATGTGTTTCATTTCAAGTGTTTGCTAATAAATTCTTGTCCAGTTCTATAAATAGTACAATGAGGTTTCTCGATGATGAAGCAAGTCGCTTGTATAACTCAATCTCAAATGAAGATGTTTTACTAAAAAAGATTTCTTTGTTTCTATTGAAGTCATTTGCTTAAAATTTTTGCTCATCTTTTAGCTTTCATTACAAAACTTGGTCATTTTCATTGGTTAGTATAGACCTTTGAAGGATTTTACAATAGAATAAGAATTTGAACAATTTTCAGAATGATTTCGCTCTCAAACGATTAATTTCTTTCCTTTTCTTGATCGATGTCAAAAGTTGCCTCAAAGATCGCTTCGCAGATAATTTTTCCTTATGTAGTTGATGCCGATTGCTGACAATAAATCTTTTTTTCATCCGAGAAACAGTTTCCTGAAATTGGTGAAAGGATACTTACAGCTATGGATCAGCTCAACTGGGGATCATTTCTTCTTGAACTGATCAGAACCGTAGTCGAGTTTATGATTGAAGTTCTTGCTGGAGTTGTGCTTGGAAAAGCGCTTTATCGATTTACTTACTTTAATTGACTTGTTAATGTTAATCTAAATATAATGTCTAGTTACCATTAAGGTTAAGGTTGAGCACAAATGCCTAATATTTGGGTTGAATAGGTTCTACTCGACACTCACATTCAACGTGCTTCTAATGCACCATTCCAAGAACGATAGAAATGTATAAAATTGAATCATTTAATGTTTAAGTAGCAATGAAGAAAGAGATGAAACAACAATATTGATTGGACAATAATAATTAAACTTGACGAAGCTTTTACCGCAAACATTTAATTGGTAGTAATGACAAAGAGTTTCTGGTTAGGGTTTCTATGGTTAGATTTAATTTGGTTAAAATTTGCAGTTGAATTTCTTAATCAACAATGCGATATATTAGGCAGTCCAGTGGCCAGTGGACGACTTCAATTGTCAATTAGTAATCGACTTTTATCATGAAATCTAGCACAATGTTTCCTGAATCATTCAAATTTACCGTGAAGTTAATAAAATGGAATAAAATGCTTTGGTTGAATTTTTATAAAATGAAGAAAATTTATTTTGATTGAATAAAATTGCTGTAAATCAAGAGAGCTGAAGTTTTGTCAGATTATTCTGGTTGTGATTCATTTCTTGAAATCGTTCAAAACTGATTTCTTTTTAAATCGAAGAGGTTTTAGAGTAACAAAAATATTTTCCATAAAAGAAAACGTTTCATATGATTAACGTTTAATGCTTTTGGTGGTTAAATTATCGTCAATTAAATCGGGTTTCCAAATTTTGTTAACCTTTTTTTTTTGGCAAAAACCTTTTTCTGTCCAATCGCGCAATTGATCAGTTTAAGATAACAAAGTTTATGAAGAAATGAAATTCCTGTTGAATCAAAATAACATGGTAAATGAAGATTGTTGAAGGGCTTGGAAGGTGTAAAATTGAAGCTGAAAATAATGGGGATGACAAATAGGATGAGCAATAAGGAGATGAATAAATTGACAGCAGGTAAATGTGGTATCAATAAGGATGATGAAAGGTAAGGGCGTAATGTTGACAGAAAAGTGAATGGAAACAAAAATGAATGATGAACAAGAAATGAAAAGTCATAATGTTTAAATTAACTGAATCATCTTCAAGTAGGAAGTTTATTTTTCCGTATTTTATTTTTCGCTGTCTGGTAGTCTACATGAAAACTGGTCTCAATTGGGCGACATGAGCAAAATGATTCGAAATCAATTGCTGGACAAAACTGGTAAACATTTGTTCCAACAAGGAAAGTGGAAAACAAGCGGAGAACAAGGAAAATCCAAAAATATCATGAATAACATGATGAAATTGTACGAAAAAAAAATCACTTTTACTTCCTTTTGGTTCAACAATAAAAATTGAAATTTGTTGCTCTTCCACACTCTATGGATGTTGTCTCGTCATTAATGATCATGACGATACTTGAAGTTCATGAACATCTGTATTCTGTCTTTAGCTTGGATTGTTGCTTACAACTTGATTCCTGTTATAATCAATTTGATGTGAATGATGACTGAATTACTTGGATTGAAATGAACTTTTAATGATTCTAATTTCATTTTTCTTCTTCTTCTTATTGCTATTAATATTAATTTGGTTTTGTTTTCTCTTTTTTTTATTATCCTTTTAACCTACTAATTTAGCCATTGTCAAATTAATCTAAAAGGTTGCAACCTAAATTAGAGATTTCCAGTTCTCAGTTAGACATGGAATCTACTGGTGACCTTAAATGGTGATTTTTGTGTTCTTATTCAAAATACTTTGCTTCTCAAATCATTATCGTTTTAATTAATTAACTCTACTTACATTGTGCGAGTAACATTAGACACTGAGTATTTTTGCCGTAAGAAGTAATAGAGATTAGATTAATGATGATTTTCAACTTTTAATTAACTATTCTTTTGCTGTTTGCTAGTTCTGTTGTATCTTTTTTTTTCAAAGTAAACGCCAAGTCAGGTCAGATACAATTTACTATTTAAACTAAAATCAATTAACCTAAAGAAGCAATAAAATTACACTGAAATTAGCAATATTTTTCTAATTAGATAAATATCTATTAATATCTAGACTGTAGACTGTAAATGGCCTGAATCTTTAAAGGGATCACAAAAAAATTGAATTCAAAGGAGAAATTATTGAATCGATTTTGATAACTAGATTAGGTTACAGTCAAAGGTTAGTTAAGTGGTAAATTTAATTCAGGGATAATTTTACTGAAAGATATTTCTGTGAATACGAAGAGGCCTGGAATTATTTACAAATATTTGCTGTTCTCGTCATTGTACGCGGATCACAGATAGTCAAAGGTGTCTTGTTTAGTATTGGACTTTGCTAGGAAATTAAATCAAAAATTGACTTAGAGTTGACTTAATTCTAATCAATCATTTATACATCTGGAATAATTGTAATGATTCATTAGTAATGAATCACGATCAAATTTGATAAGATTACAAAATAAAGAAACACTCCCATTGAATTTGAATCAAATCTAATTTTTCTTACAGTAACCCGATTATTTATTGTGATGAATTTTGATCAACATTTTGATGTATTTAAATTAAACGTAAATTTGTTTAATTTATAAGCAATAAACGTTACTTATTGTATTTCCGTTAGAGTCAAGTTTGATTTTTTTCGAATCAATTATTTATTATTTGTGAATTTTGCATTAGAGCCATCTAAAGCCATACCGTAAATATTTAAGGTAATCAGCCGGTATTGAAAATGTCACCAGACTTTCCCCTGTTGGTCATTAATACTGATTATTTGAAAAGCAAATTTGGTATTCTCAAATGTTCAATAATCGTAAGTTGAGAGTTAATTTCAATTTCGCTGGAAAAGGTCTTTACATTTGAATAATGTCTTGATGTATTCTTAACCTTACAACAGGTACTTTCGATGTTATCAATCATACTGATGTCGACAAAACATAGTGAAATTAGATGTAATTCAGATGCAGTGATGTTTCTTTATGTAGTTAATTGGATCCATTTTTACACACTTAATGTCATGTTATTATGCTGTTTGTTTTCAAGCACTACAGTTGCTCTTTTATCAACATCACAACTGGTATGCTCTAATCAGCCTTTTTAAAACACCAATTGAATGAAACTTTATTTTCATCTAGGATCATGTTTTTCATGGAATTGCTTCACTCTTGTTCGTCATCAGTGCTCTCTGGTCCGTCTCATTTTTATCCGATACATCACTAACAGCATATAAAATTGCAGCGGTAATACTTGGCATCTTTAAGTTATTTTATTAATGTTACTGATCCTTAAATTTTCTTACAGATATTTGGTTTTGTTTCATCTCTGTTACATGCTGCTCATTGCTTCTTTTCTTACTCCACTCATTCCTATGAATCCGCTTGAAATCATGCGAGCATTTGCGTTGGCCACTTTTAATCCAGAATTGGACTTCATTTATGAATATTCCATACATTCACATGTTCATTGAATGTATAATAAATTTCTATTGCCTTGATAACATTACGATGACTTTTGAAATATTAAAATTTTGTTATTTGCAGGCATTTCAAATGTTTGCATGAATTTGAAATTAAATTGTTTTCCAGTTTGAATAACATCACGAGTATCTCGAACACCCCAATCTGGATCCCTAGATCTTAAACTTCGATCAAAAGCAACATTACTCTCAGGACTAAGGACCCCATCAACAGCAAACGGTCCATACAAAATAATTAGTCCATCTTTTTTCAATAGTTCAGCTCCAGCACGAAATAGACCAATGGTACATGTATAAGGAGATATATGGATCATATTAATATTCAAAATGAAATCATAACGTTGCTGAGCTACTTGTTGTGGCCAACATTCGATAGGTTGGGTTATATCGACTAATTGCGCTGGTTTGACTCTAGTTTTGCCTTGTTCACAAGATTCACGGTAGGCTTCGATTGACTTCAGTGAATCAGCATCATACTCAGTCGGCTGCCATGTAATATTTGGAAAGTGTTGAGCAAACCAAGTAACGTGCTGTCCAGATCCAGAAGCGACTTCCAAAGCACTCAACTGTTTGTCAGGGGAAAGCACTTTTCGCAAAATGGATAAAATAGCGTTCTTATTACGCTCTGCTGCAGGAGCATTCAGCATTCTGACAATCGCAAAAGACAGGCCAATTTTTATCGCCAAACTCAACCCTAATCAACGAACGAATTCAATTAAATATATTAGATTTGCATTATTCACTAAAATGGCTGATGATATCAATATTGATAATAGAAATTAAATGATTATATATCCAGTAACCATGGTTAGTCTCCCCCTGGTTGCAAATAACCGGTTACTTAGTGATTACAAAATTTAAAGCGCTAAGATTTGAAAACATTGTATTTAATTAGTCAATTCTCTCAACGCCATCTAGTGGTTGTATTTATGGCTGATACTTGAAGTTTTATTGTAAGCGATAATATTATTAATAATTCAATAATTATGTTATAATGTTTTATCATAATAATGAATGAAGAATTTTAACAATCTTCACAACTGAATTTTTTTGAAAAACAATCCTTCCCATGGCATTATAAGGTCCAATAAATGTCATTTTTATTAGTTAGAACTTCGACGGACAATAAAATCAGCATTTGAACAATTTCCAGAATGATTGCATTCTCAAACGATTCATTTCTTTCCTAGTTTTGTTTCAGTCAAAGGAAGGTGTTCACATAGCTTTGCAGATAGTTTTCTTATGGTTTTTTTAATGATGACTGGTAAATGGGCAAAAACTGGTAAAAATTAATTTCTTTCATTTTTAGACTGTTTGGTTCTTAGGGTTATCAGAACTGAGTACATTTTTGCTAGTTGCAAATTTCTGTGACTAATGATTTTGATTTACTGGCAAAGCTGAAACTTCGATCGCTTTTTGTGCAATCACGGAAGCAAATTTTTTTCAAGAAACTTCATTTATCTGATGTAAATTTTGATGATTAATGATAAACTGTACATATTTTGAGGAATACAACTTTTCTTTTCTGTAAAACAGATTAGTTCAATTTTCAATTAAACCGATTGCTTTCTATGACCGTAAAAGTTGTGGTAATAATTTTTAGATTGAACTAAATGACACTTTTCTATCTTGACACGTTCATTTAATCAAGCAAAATGCAAATAAACTGAACAGCAAGATATAAGATGATTTGAAATCTTGAGTTTGAAATCAATAAATGTTTGATTAACCTTGAGTTTGAATGAGTTGGTTTAAGAGTTTTCATATCATTTGCAATGAATGACACTTGAAATGAAATGTCCATCAATGGCAAATGCTCTTCACATATCTAATCTATTCGATAATGTCTTTTGACCATTGAAAGACCAAATCAATCGCAGTATTTATTTTGGTTACTTTATGAGCAAAAGTTATTCCAATTTTGTTCAGTTTTAATTATTAAAAACTGTTCTCGTGATTTACCAAACAAAATGTTGTACAATCCATGGTCTGCCAGTCGATGTATCGTATTTTACTTACAAACCATTACTTTTCTTATGTTTCTGCTTATTTCGTGTTCAACATTCAAAATTACTTATGGTTTTAGTATTGCTCTGTTGCTCAAAGGATTTCATCTCCATGCAATTTACAAAGGGACAAGATCAATGCTCAGGGGTTTCTTTTTCGTCACAATTTTTGGACTCTGTATTACGCTTTTTCTGGCCATCATCATAACCACATTAGCGGTTTGCTCTTTCAATGCGGAGACTAAAACTAATACCATTCAGAACGGAAATATTGTTGTATCAATAGCGAATTCAGTTGGACCTGGGTTCCTTGTTGGAGTTGCACTTTTCTTGGTTGGTTTTCAATTCTTGGATACTTTCTTCCAGTCACTGTATCTGGACGAGTTAAATTATCAAAAATCGGTTTCTGGAGCTGTGATTACTTTAGAGCGAGTTGGCCGGATTGGAATTTAATTTTGATCTCATATTTCAACTGACTATGCAATAATTTACCAAAAATTACACCAATTAATCTTGTAATCTTGAAAGATTAAAATAAAAATTTTGACAATTTAGTTATAATTCAACGTTTAATATTAAAATGTAAGTAATGACGTTTATGCACTGCCTTTTTACACATTATAAATACTTTTGTTCCCTTTGTACGGTCATTTTTGATAAGAGTCGATTCAAGTCTCAACTCTCAATCAGATCACATAATTTACAATCATGGTAAAAATCGTGCGAAACTTCCATCGTATAATAAATATTAAGAAAATTTTTTGAGACTCAATCAGAAAGAAATAACCAAGGAAAGGATTTGAGGAAGTTGAAATACAATCTGACCAAGTAGTTGAGAGATACTGAACGAGATCATGAGAAATTCCAGGAATTATGAGCGAATCCTTCGTTGTTTTGTCAATTTGCACTTCTTTCTTTCTTTTCCGATTTTCGATAAAAATGTAGTAGTTAATTTCATCTCCTTGATCACTTGTTACTTAAGCGTCCTTTTCAAAAAGAGATTCCTAATTTTGGCAAAATTATAGCTCAACAACCTTTGGAAGCATTGAAACCATTCGCATTCTTTCGATGAGCAGCACTAAGTATGATTTTATGTGATGCCTATCCAGTATCAGGGCAATTTTAATATTATCTAGTCCAATAAAATTGCCATTACTTGTAAATAAAGAGTCTTAAAGAAGACTTAAGAAATTTCTTTGCCGTTGGCTGTTTGATGAAAGCACCTGTTAAGAGAAACCAAATTCAATTTAATAAGACTTCATATATAAAGGACAATAAATGTTGAATTTAACTTACTTTGATTTTTTTCCTTTTGAATATTCATATTTATCAAACAAAAGAATGTGAATCTCAATTGAAACAACTGGAAAATATGATTCAAGAAGAGCAAAATTAACATCCAATGCGATTTTCAGTTAAAAAATTGAATGAAGACATTAAAGCACATGTGAGTTGGATTTAAGGAGTAGACAAAACGCCTTCAGGCGCCAAGTTCAATTAGTGATTATCCATTATTTCTTTGTTCAATACAAATTGATTAAATTCATCCTTGTTCTTCAATCCATTCTAAATTAGTGACTGAAGCCATAACTACCATTAAACCATAATGTTTAAGTATATCAAGTTTACACATTGGACAAGACCTTTGATCTAACAACCATGGATCGATGCAAGATTTATGGAAAACATGTCTAACAGAAGTAATAAATAAGAAAAGAAGTTCATTTAAATCAGATGAAATTCCAGACAATTGGCCTTTTTGAAAACACTTACTTGCAAGGTAATATTCGTACAACATCATTCATTTTAAATGGTTCAATGCAAACAGCACAACATTCAGGAAAATCTCCCTGCATGGCATTAGCCAAATCAGCTTGAATCACTGTTTTAGTCGGTATCTTTTCCAAGGCTTTTTTGGCAGCATTACATAGCCGTCTCTGTAATCAAAATGGTTAATTAATTGTTTGCTACAAACAGAAACAAGAGTCCATCACAATAAATGGTATTAATGAGATAGACTTTGGAGAGTCATTCATTATTCATGAGATTCATGTTTGCCAAAAAAAATGAAAAAAAATTGTTACGTCTCTTTTCATGATGTAAACCATTTAGACTTGAAAATGAAGGATAAAAATTGAAATAAAAACTAATGATACTAAAGGACATTTACCTTGCCATTGAAAAAGCTTTCAATGGATGAGGGTTAAGATTATAATACGATGCCATTCAAGTTTCATTGGCAACATTGAATAATTTTCTCTATCAACCAATCATTGTCCAATTGAACAAAAAATGAATATTTACCGCAAGAATATCCTTGGCGTGAATATAACGGAATCGTTGAACATAATAAAATATCAACCAGGCCAAAGATATTATCATTAGAATGGCAAATGAGATTGAAACAAACAAAACTGACGTCTTATTTATGTTGGAGTAACGAAAGTTTCCATGTGTAGCAATGGTTATGTGAAGCATGACTCGAGTCCCATTTTTGATCAAAAGTCCAATCTCCTCGCCCTTTTCTTTCGATATAAAAACTGAAGTCAATTTGGGCTCTGTTGGTGAACAATAACAATTAGAAGGAAAAAGTGATCAATAAATTTGCTTACATCAAGCTATTGATTTGTTATTAGACATTGATTCAGTGGAACAAGAAAATCTGTCATCTTAAATCAGCTTTACCCATTTCCAATCAATAAATATTTTTATTACAACCAATAAAGACTAAGATTTGATCCAAATTAGATTAGTTATTGGGTCAGTAACGAGAATTAACCAGAATAAGCTAAAAAATCTTAGATTAACTGTGATACAATACCTATAGAATGGTTCTGATTTTGATTAAGATAAACAAATATCGTCACAAAATATTGTTGAGCCAAAAATGATTACGTTTTAAAAATAATTATTCACAGATATTCCCACTTGGAATGCATAATGTTATGCAATTGTAATCAATTTGCCAAAGACGACGGGTTAATTGATAATCTGCCAACCTGACAATCATTGTTTATAATTTCAAAGTCAATGAATGCTTGAAAGCTCATTCCAAATATCTTTTCCCAATTTCCATTCTCATTAATATTGTAAGCACCGAATTATCCCAAGAAATCTCTCATTATCACAGCTTTTATTCCTGAAAGGTTCGGTACAGAACGATGTCAATTGATCAAGTCACTTAATCAATCAATTAACTAAAATTTTGACAAACCAAGAAAAATCTCAATTCCATATTTTCGATCAGATTAAACCTTTTATCGGAATTATTCTCAGTGTATTCTGAGTGTAAATCAATGTTTTACAATCATTAGAATTACAATAATGTCTTCGATTTGGTCAATAAAACCGGGAAGCTTCACAAGTCCTAATTTTGTCGCACTTGAACTTGTACAATGAAATTAACCAAAAATACGTAGACTTGTGATGTTTACAAATAATTTTAAAGCACAAAATTAACATAAATATTCTTGTTGGTGGCACAATGCCAAAGCTATTTCAAGTTACAACTCATAATATGAAAAGCAATGACACATTAATTTCTTATCACGCTAAACCGTTGAGTTCATTGCATCAACGAACCAGTGATTAACCAGTTGGACCAAAATTGTCCCATTAACAAGTCAAAGTAGACAGGAAAAGTTGAACACAATCGGCAAAAGAAATGCACTCAAAAATTTATATCAAGCATAATATGAAGACTCTTAGACTCGAGTAGCACCTCATGTAATAGTTCATCCATTGGAACTACAATGACAACTTGAATGGCTTTAAGTCATTGAGTGTCAATTAAAGCTGACAATATCATGTTTCAATGTGAAACAAATCTAGTTTCACGATTGGAATGAGAAAGAAAAAAGGTAAACTTGTCAAACTTTTATTTGTATTAAAGCACTGCAATTGAAAGGTAAGAATTAGACATTTTTAGATTGATTTTTTTTCCAAGTTACATAAAATGTAGACTTAAAGTTTCTAAAGACGTTAGATTAAATGTTATTGCAATTGAAATCCAATGCTTTTTGTCTTTACCAGAGTATTACATACATTGTACCGATCACGTGGAAATCAGATAAACCCAATTTTTTTGCTTCAATTGTTAGACCTTCTTAAGAGACGAAAGTTGAAATTCAATTTAAAGAACATTTTCAATCTGTTTTCCCCCTGTAAACGCCAGCAATAAGACGAGTTTTACAATAAAAAACTGACAAATCGAATGACTTTTAATTCTCAACAATTCTTGAACTCAAAGTAAAGCAATATCGGCTTATCCAGGCAATATTCATGATTAAACATTTAAAATGATCGGATAGACAATAGCGATTCGAATGGCTTCCAGTAAATCATGATCATTAGCTTCAATTGTTCATCTTAAATGAGTGAAACTTTGGTATCCAATTTAAGCTGCTTATCACTGAACTAGATTAGATTCTGGTTTATTAACTATTCCAGGGAAAAATAACGTCTAAATCAACAATTCAGTATTTTTTCTTCTTCTTCTTCATACATTCATGATAACAGTGAATGATGAACATTAAGTAGACAAGTAAACCTAAATAAATGAAATTCCAGGGCCTCCATTATTCAACCTGTTTCTTTATTTACAACGTTTTCTGGTAAACATTTTGTGACTATTATAACAAATGATAACTTATTAAGTTTACATTTTCATTTTTCCTTTACAATTACAATGTATGGAGACAATTGCATTTTAAAAGCAAAATAAGCTTCAAATGTAACTCTGGAAACAATTGAAAGACACTTTTGTTTGGTAAAAGATTGAAGTTTTCATCTTTATTTGTATAATTAAATTTAATTCCAACATCGTTAACTTTACATTAAATTGCAAAGAAACTAATAAAATGCATTTAAAATGGATCGCAAGTTGAGTTTAAGTAAACTCTGAATGCAATCAAAGTCAAGCAAGAAATGAATCATTCATCATGGATTCCCATTGAAATTAGACTTTCAATTGTTAATTTAGCTTTGATTGTGATTCTGGCAAGACCTTGTTCATGTCAACTCAAATCTATAAGTGTTTACATTAATCTTGTTGGAAGAGAAAATAATTTCAATTTAATTAGGAAAAGCTGAAACTTGGTTAATCAAAATTTTCGCACTCAATTGTATTTCCAATTGAAATGGTCGAGACTTTTGTCAATCTCTTTTTGTATCATTTACTGTTAATATTTGACAGTTAAATTGGATAACATTTAAAGTTGCTCTTGAGACATCATGCAAATTCAATTGGATTCAAATGAGTTAAGACGTAGATTCAAGTCAAAATCTTTACCAGTTTCAATGAATTTTCCTTTTTCTCTTCAACTTTTTTCTCTCTCGTTCAACAATCTTGATCATTCAGAATCAATCAAGATTCTGCTTATCATCGTCTTCTCTCAAGTTTATCGATTTGTCAATGTTCACTGTCTAAACATTTATCATTTCGATTATCATGTTCATCACTTTGAGATCACTTTTGTTCCTCTATTCACCAGTTCTTTCATTATTGCATTCAAAATAGACAATGTTGCTACCATAAAAAAAAGTAGACAATCACAGTTAATCGGAAATAAGGATCTTTTGTTAATCATTGAAACAACAACAATTGTAATCATTTTATATAACAACTTTAATTGACAAATGAAATGGTAAAATGATAACTTATCAGCTTATTTTGTCTACCATTTCAGTGTTAATTCCGAATGATAATTCTGAGTTTACTTCTACTCTGGAGT
Source organism: Tetranychus truncatus (assembly GCA_028476895.1). Lineage (NCBI taxonomy): Eukaryota > Metazoa > Arthropoda > Arachnida > Trombidiformes > Tetranychidae > Tetranychus > Tetranychus truncatus. The sequence continues at coordinate 8,424,986 of CM052061.1, forward strand.
TAAAATAAATAGGGAAAAGCACCTTTTTCAAGATTACTTTGTAAATATTTTAATGAATGCACTTGTTGCTGATAATATCAATTATTTTCTCATCCCAGTTACTGTTAATGTTTATTTGGAAAATAAGAGAAACAGGTTTGAATCACAATTAAAACCTGCATTTATAACCACATATGATATTTGGAATGAAAAAGTTGACAGGAAAATGTTTAAATGGTGAAAATTTTGCAATTGTGTTTCAAAAGCATTTGTTTGCCAAAACATAATTATATTCAAGAAACTCAATTCTTGTGACTGTGAAAATTTTGAAAGTTACTACATGAAATGATGATTAAGTGTCGGTGGTTTTGCTTGCAGGAATCAGAAGTGAAACTCAGTGAGTTTGAGCTTAGTTTTTAAAGATTGAAATAAGGAAACGTATTGAAAATATTTATTGTTCGAGACTTGGACGAATTTTAATGTTTTAAGCTCGCGAATTTGTATTAGCTCAAAGGAAAGGGACAAGTCGGTTGCTCGATCCAACAATATTATATGTTATCCCTCTTTCTCTTTTTTTCGTCTTCGATTTTCTCATATCAATTCTAGATTCACCAATTAAATTTGTAACTCCATCAATTTTTGATGCCATTTCATCGAGAGTTAGGCTTGGATCAGTCGAAGCGGATAAATCTTCAATAATTATCAGAACAGCTGCACATAAATCATCACACTCAGAGCTTTCAATATGAAAATATTTGATTTCGTCCCTTTGAAGCAGAAAAATGATGCAAGTTTGATAAGGCAAAGATATAATTCTTGAGTTAAAAATTGGCTCATGTTTTCCACTAACATCTTGATGTTGATGCCGTGAGTACGATCAAAACAAGAACGACATTCTTCAGGAATATGGAAATTTTCGTCTACAAATTTCTCAATGTGGCTTCGGGATAGCTTGGAAAATGGTTTTCGCTTGTAAAATTCAAGTGCCAATTGATGCAAAAGTTTATAAACGAAACTATTGATAGCACGCTTGAGTCGACCAGAATCATCTTTGTCATCATTCTCAAGCAATTGAATAATGTTAGGAAACTTGATAAATAAATTGGACAAATCGTCATTTCCAAAGTCACAGTCAAACAACTCAACATTTTCCAGTCTACGTTCAAACGCAGGTAAACATTTTTCAAAGTCACTGCAAAGTTGAACCAATTTCTTGGCCGTGTGATAACATCTATAATGCACATTGTTCTGTTCCATGAATCTTTCCCATAAAAAAAGCAACTCATCGGGACTGTTATCCAAGAATCGAGTACAATTTTTGCTAACCCGATGTAACAAAATACTTGATTCGATCCTTCTAAAGTCATAATTATCGTATAACACTCTGTTCAATCCATCGATTTCGTCGACTTTCAATTTTCTTATCAAATTGTACAAAGTTGCTTCATCGATCCTTGGTCTATCTTTTGTATTTTAAAATTTTCAAAGACTCATCTTTAAAAAGATGATAAATTGATTTTGCAGCTTCAGCTTAGTGTTTAGGAACAGCTAACACTAAGGGTAAATGGTTAAAGTGTGGATCTTGATGGTGGTTGGATCGCGGACAATTAAGTCCAGGCATTTGCGAATGATTGATTAAAATCGTGGCCATTGCTTTAGAAACTCGTTCCTTTACTCTGAACAGTTTAACATGATCGTTCAACAATGTTTTCAAGTGGACCATTTCTTCACTGAAAATTGAATGGTGAACCTTTCTTCATCTTGCAACGGATATCTTGGTTTTCCCATTTTCACAAGGGTTTCCATATTTAAATCAATTCCATTGCTTGAAATAGATTCATTACCAACATTAGAACCAGCAACAGATAGAAATATACTTTCAAATTATCATTTTGGTTCATACATTTGTTAACTGTTGGCGATTTATTAATAAATTCACATTTCGCTCTATTGACAAATCTATCGATTGTCTGGCTTAACTAATTAATCACGATTTAAATCATTGCAGATTGTTTATCGCTAACGCCCGTCTTTGAATCCCTTTATTTGACCATCGACTAAAGCAAAACCTTTCAAACCATAAATCCTACTGATATTAAAGATTCATCATTAAAGCCTGTCCACTCAAAAGGACATAATTTGTGCGGTAACCCATAAACCTTATAAGGAGGAAACACGGGACATATTTGTTCAGCTCTAGCAATGGTTTCGTTATGACCACAAGCAGGCGTAAAAGATAAGAATGATTCTTTGAACTATTGTTGTATTGTTGTATTATCACATGGATAGTAGACGAACGCCCAGAATATCGAACTGGGCATTTCATGAGAATGATGAAATGGAATCAATGAAGGGGAAAATGTGGGAATCTCAATGGAAAGGGAAACAATTTGTTCACAGAATAATCACAATGAAGAAGAGGGATAAAAAGTAGAAAGTTTGCTTCCAATTAAATGAACCTTCATTTTTTCATTCCAACTAAGGGTTTGATAATATAAGGTTGGAAAGGCAATCAATTGATTTGGTAAAGATTAAAAGATTATCAATTGAAAGTAAACAGTTTTAGTTGAATTGATGAACTTGGGTGAAAATTGCTTTTAAATGGATTAGGTTCACATAAAATGAAATGTTTTTTTTTCTTCATTCATTTCTTTCCACCTCTATTCGTCTTAACAAATCAATTTGACAGGAAAAATCCAGCCAAGAATTGTGATTCTTTCAGAATTATCTCAAGAGAGTCAACATGGTTTCATCACAGGTTCAGTTTAGTTCAATATTGATTGAGGATTTAAACAGGCAATTTAATATTTCTCCACAAATTTGCCATTCTTTTCACGATTAGCCAATTGATTTCAATAGTTGATCTTTAAAATAACAGTTTAAACGTTATCCCAAGCTTCTCCTAATTACATTCAAATTCAATAAAATCAAAGGTAGAATTAAAAATCTCTAAATTTACATCAATTTACATCTTTTTACCTTCAAGCGACCACTTTTTCCCCATTTCTTTTCATATAAATTGAGCTAAAAACTCAAACACTCGTCATTAGGGAAAGACATTAAGAGACAACGAATTAATGTTTTCTTTTCCTAATCATATTCACTAATTAACACAATTGAACACAATCACTCAATGGAAACAATTGATTTGTTGGATTATTCAAGTTTACATGACTGAAGACTATTCATGATTAGATTAAAATTGATATCAAGAATGGAAGCCAATGAGAAGCAAAAATTTGCATTCAATTGAATGTTCATAAACATTTATTTCCTATTATGTTTGTTCACTTTCAAGATTCAAGTTTTAATTGTTAATAATTGGAGACAATTAAAATGGTTAAATGTTCATAATGATTATCATTCAACTTCTCATACACACAGCTGACGTAGTAAGGCTTGTTAGTGTTTCCATGAAAATGTCAATAATCTTGAGAAAAGAAAAGCAAAAAATGAGAAAAAAAAATTGTTGTTGAAGTATTTAATTGCATGGTTAATCAACTGAACATTGAAAGTTGACGATTTTTCCGAAGTAAAAGTTTCATTCAAAGCAATTTGATAAAAATAAACAAAAGTAGGAAGAAAATGAAGAAATGAAAAACAAAAATTGAATGTTACATGGAAAAGCCTATCTTACTTAAAATTTCAAGTAATCAGGAAAGTATTCAGATGTTCATTTCTGATGCGAAACAAGATCAAAAGTAATCATTTTAAATGAAGAAAAAAAAACGGTTGAATCGCATGAGACTAAACAAGATCAATATGAAAATGGATAAAAGTAATTTCATGTTTTCTCGAAAATTGTCACTCTTTTGAAATGCTTATCGATAGTCAATGAATTTCGCCTGTGAGAATAAAAGTTGATTGTGATTCCATGAAATTTGCTTCAAAATCAATAATCGAAATAAGTTTAATGAGAAATTTTCACACTTGAATATCATGGAAAATTGAACCTGTTATTTACAGAGAAAAAAAGTTCTTTCTAATAACTGTTATTACTGAAGTGGGTGGGAAACGATATGAATATTCAACTATTGTTTTTCCGGTTCCAATTGGTAGGGCTTCATGTTTGCTCTTTTTCTGGTTCTTTTCAGTTCAAAATTGATTGACGAGAAAAAAAAGAGTAAAAATATGACAAAAAGAAATTATTTTCATGATTTATATAAGTTTCCTATTTAGGAAGCTGAGTGAAACGGCAAATTCAGGAAAAGATGAAAAATGTTCCTGGAAAAAGGTTTCTCATGGAAAGACTGGAAATTTCATATTAGAAGTTTGTTTTTTTTTCAAATCGTCAAATGTCATTAACAGATGAAATGGTTTGAAGAGTGAAAAAAACTGAAGAAAAATACTTTTCTTCATCATTTCAATGTAAATATTCATTTTATCTAATAGCGTTCATGATTCCTATTGAAGGCTCGTTTCTTTAATCAATTGAAAAGGAAATTATTTTCAGAACTTTAATATCATCTAATCGATGAATGATGCACTCAAAGAGGTAAACAGTTTGAGCTTTTCAGTTTGATTATAATTTCGATGGAACAATGAATCAAGTAATGATTTAATTGTAATCAGCTGAGAATAGAAGGTAAATCAGGTGACTCTTCAGAGAATGGAAAATTTCCATGAAAGCTAAAAATAAAGAACAAAGAATTGCGCAGTTTACAGAATCCAATGTAAATTGACTTTGAGTTTCCTTTTTTTTTTAGGATTTACTGATGAACAAATGTCTGATGAGGAAAGGTAATTAATGGCTGAGGTAAAGGTTTGACAAGATTCAAGTTTAATCCATTAATTCATTGAGACTTGCTCCAGTTCAAGTTTCTTGTTTTCTTGGTTTACCAGATTTCAGGTTTTCTTGAACAATGTTCTACTAACAATCAGCTTTATCTTGTTTTGTATTTTCATTTGGTTTGATTGGTGAGACAATCAGACAATCATAAATCTTGGGAAAAGTCAAATGATTTAGATAATTGTTACAGTAACTGTTTTGAGGGTTGATGATGTTTACAGTAATTGTTGTAAATTGATGAATAATTTATTATTGTGTGTTTCAATGGATTCTGAATTAACCATTACATTTCTCATGAAATAAGATTTCAGGCAATCTTTAATTACATGCTATTTTGAATGGAAGACTCAAGGTTTCAGTTACGTACATTTTCAGGGTGAAAAAGGTTCAATGTTTCATTGAAAATAAGAAGGTAATTTTAATCCATCTTAACTGTAAAACGATATTTTTCATTAATTATTAATAGATGAACATTAAATCATTTAGTTAAGTCTAAAAATATCTACAAAATATCATTTTAATGTTTTTATTTATTTTGATAATTATCATTTGCCAACTGTCATCTTCAATTAAATTTTTATCAAGTCTTTACTCGCCTTTCAAGATCAATTGGATTAAAATAATGGATTTGTTTGAATTAAGTTGCCAATTCAATGATTTACTAAACAGATTTGAGATTTGAATTGAATGCTAATAATAGTAGAAAAGAGATATTTTTAAATGCTATTATTTTGTTGTCTAGAGACGAAACATTTGGAAATGTGAATTTAGTTTCTTTTATGTTCATTTATCCTTAAATTTGTTAAGGTTGACTAGATAATTAACTTCAAAGGTTTATGTAATCATGGATTTGTTATCAAACCAGTTACAAGGTGTTAAATGATGGTTAAGATGAATTAACATGGTAAAATTGAAATTTAAGAGTAAATTGAAAACCCTGAGTTAAAAAGAGGTTTGTCCGTGTCTTTCGAGGTAAGTTGGTAACTCATCGAAACCAGGTAAATTTTTAAGGTTATTTCACATTATTGGACAAATAACGAGTGTTTATCCATTCAAGAATGGAAATAGAACTGAAAATAGATGAAGAGATTGAATCAATTTTCTTTCTTTTGCTAGCCTTCTTTCAGTCATGAATGAGATAGTTTCAAGTGGGAATCTGGTTCAACAAAAGAAACGGTTGGAAACAATTTGGCTGCAAGAATCACTTGTTAAAAGATGGGGGAAAATGCAAAGATGAAACTCTTTTCCACCGATCTTTTAAAGACCATTTATACACATGTTGTCAATGGTCATCTTAAGACTAGACACTGTGCAAGTTAATGGGAAAAATTGACTGACCTTTTGGATGAAGTTGAATGTAACGGTTTCCCAATTTGTTGTCATAAATTACAGCTGCTGAAGCATTAGTTGCAGCAATGTTTCTGAGTTTATCTTCTTCTGAACAATTTCCATAAACAGCTAGAGCAATCCACTTTTCACTTGGCCATGTTGTTGGATCAATGGAATCACATGCATCATGGGATCCACCATCAGGTCCAGTGATGTGAACAACTAAACCACTGACTGGATCAATACGGCCAATATTGAAATATTTGCCAAACTCTTCTCTTTGGGTGTGAAGACGACCGGTTATTGGGTCAATGTAGGATACATTGATGATGGCCATGCTAAAATCTTCTGGTTCCAAGCCGTGGGTAAAGTCACATGAAATTGTCTCAAGGAAAGCGATAAGAGTCAGTTGGATTAGGTGAACAATTAAGTTAACTCGTTTCATCCTTTAGATGATAAGATGGGTCAACGGTTGGTTCATTGAGCAACTCTCAAGTGATAATAAATGAATATTAGTTGAATGATGGTTAAGATTGAGGTGAAGAGAAAATTAAATTTTGCTTGTTCTTTTAATAAGGAAGAAATCCAGATTTTTTAGTCACCCAATTTTTCTTTATTGCCTTTATTTGATTATAATTTGTGCTGGTCACTATGCACATCAATTAGATTAGATGATAATTCAAAATTTACTTTGAATGAATGTGAAAGTGAATGGGGAACAAACAAACTGACTTGGAAACACACAGAATGGGTTAAATGGAGAAAATAGAAAAACCACAATCACCAGTGTCGACACTCATCGTACCAGAAACAGCTGGATCATAATAATTGGAAAACAACCTTTTTATTTCAATGTAAATATCACTACTTTTTGTGGTTGCCTGGTTGAGTGTAAACAAAACCCAAACAGAAGCACTTTTTATCATTAATATCACAATGTTGACTTTTGGGTTTCTTTGGGTTAAACGAAGAGTCAATGAGAGGTTGACTCACTTTCATTCCAAGTCAATGTCTTTCGAGTTAACAAACAGGTAAACAAGTCTAAAAGATGATAATGGTGAATTCAGATGTTGGATCCGTTGATTGGATTCACAAGGAAAAATTTGTAACACAAAGTCAAATGTTTACTGGTTTGTTATTGAAATAAAAGTGAACCCAAAAAAAAAGAGAAAACAAAATCTTTCTTTAGATTGCAATTAAAATGATAACTGACTCATTATGCCGTTATCATTTATAATTGTAATGATTAAATGTGATAACAAAAGATAGAACCAGGTGAAGGAATCAGGATGAAGTTATATCTGACAGTCAAGCTTCGAAGTAAACCTGAACACGGAACAAGATCGATCCTTGAGAAAGCAAAGAAAGGAGTAAAAGTGAGTTGAGTGAGTTGGAAGTGAAGAGAATGCGTATTTTTGTTTACCTTTTTCCTTCTTCTTCTTCATTTCTCTCTTTCTCATCTTCTTAACCACAATTATAATTTCTTAGTTTGTTACATGGTTAACCCTTTTTACCTGAACTTGCACCAGACATGATAACTTGATAATGACCAATGATGAAGCAAAAGCCTAAATTGTCACCAACTCAGTGAACAAAAGAAATGGTAAAACAATGCAGGCAAATGCTGACAAATGAATTTGTCTTTTCTATCAGCAAATCATCGTAAATTTTACTTTAATTTATTGAAATCACTTCTAACTAATTTACATTTTTCTCACTTCAGCTTTAAGAAGGAAGAAGGAAGAATCTCTTATATAAAAATCTAAATGGAGGAAGTTGATTTAATAGTAACAATAATCTAGTTTGTTCATTGGCTCATCAACATTTATTCATCATTTACTCTGTAACCATAACATATTAGGTGATAAATTGCATTTATCTTTACAAGTAGCAATGAACTCGCTCAATTAATTCAATTGTTTTCCCTTTTTTACTTTAAATTACCTTCTTAATGCTCCTCATCAATTTTATTGTGAAAATTCGTGATTATCTTAACCTTTTTTTTCTCATTCTAGTGCTAAATCTTTTCTGGTTAACAAGTGAACCCGAATTTGAATCTGCTTTTACCTGTTCAATAATAACTTCAAACCAGATTAACCTTATTCAATAATCAATAGAAAAATTGAAATCTTTAGTTGAGACAAATTGATTGGTAACAATATCGGTTTACCTAAACTGTTGCAATTGTCAAGTCAAAAAAAGGTTGATTAAAATTATCAATTAGCCAATTTGTTTTATTTAATCAAATCGTGTTTAGCTTTTTTTTTCAAATAATCAGTCGATACTTTATAAATAGACTGATGAAACCTTAAATGAACAATGAACAACTGTTGATTAACTGGTTTTAATCATTATACTCATTGTAATTGTAAAATGAAAGTAAAATTGAAAATAGATTATTTTGATTAAAATTGTTCTCCTTTCTGTCTTTGTCATTAATTAAATTTAACTTGAACCTTGTAGCGCAATAATCAGCTAATTGTAGATTGATTACCATTTAATGTTCAGTAACTTGATTCTTCTTCTTCCTATTTCTGGTACTTTTATGGTAAACATGTAACATCAGAATCAGCATGAAATTTCCTATCAAATTCTGTAAATGTTCCAAGGTTATGATCAGATGATCAACTGATGATTGTAATGATGACTTTAACTGAATGTAACTTTACTTGCACAAAAGGCCTGAGACAATATTTCATAGCTAATTGTGGAATCATTGAAGTCATTGAATCATACAAATGAAGGACAATTAATATGTGTCTATCAATAGACAATCAAATGATTAGCTTTCTTTTCAATTGCTTTTAATTCATTAATTGAACCTTTTCCTTTGCTTAATCATTGTTACACCACTCAGTTAGCCAAACTGTTACACTGCACTGGTTACCAGAACAGGTTACTTTCACAGTTTTGCCAACAATTTCACCATTTTGTATTATTGTATTACCAGCTTAACTGGACTAATTTTAATCATGCCATTTGACGGGTTTACTATCGAAGTGTAAATTATTTAAACCAGCGTCACTCATGGCAGTCTTTCAATTCATTCTTAACCATTAGTTTCAATCTTAGTAGACTTGAACCAGAAAATAAAAGGTGAACAAAAATAACCAAAGTCAATCTAAATAAAGATTTTATTGATTCACTTTAAATGTCAACCTCTTTTACAATCAATATCACTAGTTACAAGTGGATCTCCGATCATGATCGTAAAGGTCTTTATACTGAATTGGGTCCAATCAATTCGCACTGAAAAGACCTGAATTCTTAACGAAGAAACTATTGTCAGAATGAAATCCAATGTGTTTGTCAATAAGATTCATTTCGATATCAAAAAGACTTTTTCTTTTAATACACTTTTTAATCGAGTTAAGAGTTGATTCTTTGTTGGCTGTACAAGCATTAGAATCGAGTCCATTTTTACAGTTTAAAATTTTTCGCTAATCGAGAGTCTTTGAGAAAATCGAGTTCAAATTTGAAGTCCTTTCGCTCAGTTATGTTTCAATAAAATCATTCCCTGAAAAACTAAGTGTTGAATATAATCTTAACATTAAATCATAACCTGAATAATCTAATAAGTTTTTGCATCAAATTCAATAGTTTACGGATTCGGAATTTTTTCTGAACCTCTATTTGCATCAATTCCGAGAAAGTTCTGACTATTTTTTGTGGATTTATTTTCTATGTTTTTCATTAATTTGCTCAATTTGGCAACAATTTTGACACAATAATTTGATATTTTGGCTTATCATTTTATAGATTGGGAGTGAATCAATTTTGTTAAATTATCACTCGATGATTCGATTGAATAACAGATTATATCAATTTCTAACATTTTAACTAATCAATCAAAATCATTCTCACAATAATCGCTTGTGTAAATGATTTATTTTATAACTTATCAATTGTAATGACGAAATTAGGTTTGATTTTAACCTAAAAAATGGTCAAAATTTAATGAAACCTTTGAAAAGGTTGACTTGGAAAGGTTGACAATCAGTCAACTCATGATCAATCATTTGGTTCGATTTCAATTGAAGCTCGCATTCATTATGAAACATTTACTCAAATTTTTGGCTAACTTCATTTTTGGCTCAACTTCAACCATTTACAACTCAATTTGATGTAAATTAATTTATTTTTAAGCACTAATTTATTGAATGATAGGCCATTTTGAATAGTCCAATCCATTCCTTTGGACGCGCAAACTCAAAATATTTCATTTTTATCCTTCCCAGTAAATCTTGTTATCAATTGTGTATAGTTTATAAAAATACAGTAATTTAATTTAATTGATTGAGCTAATTTGCTTTTAAAGTCAATTGCTTTACGTTTCAACTGCTAAATAAACCTTTATTTCAATTTATAGTCATGGGTTGCATTTATTCCGTTTCTTTGTTGGTTTGCATTATGTGTCTATCAATCCTGGCATTATCTCCAGTTGTCTTCAGGTTCTTTGTTCATCTTGGTATCTTCATTGTGACAGTTTTACCTGTTTTATCAATTCACTCCTTAACCAGTTGGGATACCAGTTTATCGGTGACTTGAGACTCGGTGTCATTTACCATTTTCCAGTTCAATTTGGATAACTCACATTTGAACACTTTTTGGATCAAATAAAGCCTACCAATTATTAACTCTCATTATTTAAATATTTGATTGATCTAAAGGAGATAAAGAAAGCTATCCTGAGATGTCAGTTGAAGTAAATGGGAATTGATTTGGAGCTCACATTTAGATCAATTGATTTCACTATTAATCTCGTCAATTTTATTTAAATTGTACAGCAACATTCATCTTCCTTTTTGGGTTGCTATGCTTCTTCAACCGTATGACTGTAATAGCACTTTAACCTGAGACTTCCATAATTTATTGCCAAATAATCAATTTCAATATGAAAAAAAATTAAGTGATTGATTGATCAAGACCAAACAAGTAAATTTAATTTCTCAAGTCCGAATAATTGATGCCACATTGATGTCGACACGATGAATTTGTAATATTTTCAATGCATTGTTGAATAAACATTTTTTGATTGCGAACACATTTTCACGTTAATGTAGTATTGAGCATGATTTGTTTTTTATTATTATACAATTTTTAAATCTGTCTTAATTAGACAAGTAAAATCAAATATAAATAATATCAATTATAGAATTCATACAAAATAACAAAATAGCCAAATTAATTTGTGTTCAATAACCATATAGCAAACTCAACTAACAATTGTTAGGATGATTAAGGCAAATAAATGTATAATTTAGTCCAGATTCGCAATAAAAATATCATTTAAATAATAAGCCTAATTTTTGAATCTTTCTAGTGCTTTCTCTTTCCGCAAAGTCTTATGTTTCTCTTGAATATTCAGAAAATGTTTTAGCAGATCCTTGAAATCCATGATAGGTTGAGTCGAAGTCTCTATAGAGCTAAAAAGTAAAATTATAAGAAGATAAGCATAACGTTAAATTAGTACTTTTAAGTAAAATTTTCAATGTTTTGTTATGTTGTTAGCATATGCTTAATACTTTGAATATCTATCCATACCCGATTGATCCATTGACTGTAAATATTTTCAAGTTTGGTACACATTGAAGTCTCTTCCTCAAAAGATGGAAAGCATCTGATTGTGGGAGAAGCATCAATAAACCATAAAGACTTTTGACCAGGTCTTCGTTTTTTCCAGTATCCAATAGTTCAAGCCTCAGATCTATAGCAATTGGCAATACATTAGAATTAGAATTCTGATAATAAAAAATATTCAAAAACTTACATGCAAAGATTGGAGACTCTATCAATTGTACCAATTGATCAATTTCAGTAAGAAATTGTACAGTAATTTCAAGATCACCGAAAATGGCAATGAGATCTCGTGCATGCTTATAATTGCGAGTCAATAAACACAATGAAATCGTTGCTACTGGATTATGGCACCAGGTTCGGTAAAGGCAGCAAAAGAGAGACCAACTTTCATCATTTCTTAAATCTCTTAACTGGGTTCGAAGTTCATTCAGTTCACTAGACGTTAATAATATCAAATTAAGAGACTGGACCATTTTACTAGCAAAGAAAATATCTTCGTGATTGATAAGTGCTTCTGATATTGATCTATAGATAGCTTCTGCATTCATTTTGAGACAAAGATTGCTTATGATAGCTGATCCTCGACCTTCGAGGAATGAAATATTATTTGCAAATAACTGTAACAGTGAGCTCATGAATTGGCCGAAAAATCCTTCTTGATTGTTTTTACCAGCTGCAGCTTGGAAGGTTTTAGCACTTGATGATTGATTATTACATGAAAAAATAGATGATAGCACATCCAAAACATTAAGAACGACAGAGTCACATGGATCCATCAACGTTTTTACTAATGCAGGGAGAATATCACTTTCAACCAGAGGTAGTATTTTTTCAGGAAATTTAGATAACAAATGTTGGAACCATGCGAGAACAGCGAGTTTAACAGTTGTTGAAGAGTTTTCTTGCAATTCGTAAGTTAAGACCTCGATTATCGAGGAATAGTCGAATGAAGAAGATGAATTAGAAAGGACGGTTTCTTCATCACTAGAAGGTCTTAAATCAACGGAATTTTCAGATCTCTCGTTTTCATCCATAGTTACCAATTGCATTAAAGAATAGTTTAATGTTTTGGCCACTTCACGAATATTTATATTGAAAGTTCTCGAAGAGGATGAACTGGCATTGAAATGTTCATCTTTAAGTTGGCTTGGTGATGAGTGAGCCAATCGGGGCAAAGTAGCTGATAAAAGACCCGCAGAATATGGAAGTAGGGAAGTTGATCCAGCTAAATTAACGAACTCTTTCAACCAGGTTAACGCAGTGAATTGGGCTATTTCTTCCGATGATTGGGAATGCACCAATAAAATGTTGACTAGAGCAGAGAAGTTCGTACGATCAGATTCTCTAATGTCATTGAGGAATTCTTGCAGAACGGAAGAGCACATAGATCTAATTTCGATATTCTGATCCGATAAAATTCTGAATAATCCTTCTAACAAATCAGGTAAATACTGAGTCATATCAAAGTGTGGGGAGCTTTGAAGGAACGCAATCCAAGAAACAACAAATTGTCTAGCAAATGGGTTTATTGAATACATTCTCTCCCGAAGCAGTGGAATAAAACATTCAAGATCGAATGAACTACTTTCATTAACTATATCTTTAACTAATTTATCCAAAGATTCTGCACCCAACTTAACAGTAAGCTCTGGATCAGCAGAAATTTTTGAAAGACCATCAAAAAGTTCATGGAAAAGCACTAGACAATCTTCGCGTAGCGCTTTAACAACATTTAGACATGCTTCACAGGCATAATACCTAACTCTGGAGTCTTGATCAAATAGAGATGCGATTATTGGCCGAAGAAGATCACTGGTGTAAATCTTTGATTCTTTACAAAGACCTATGGCCATGGACGACAATCCAATTAAACCTCCTTTACGAGTATTTGGATTAGATGAAGCTGCAAGTTCGCGAAGAACTTTGATCATCTTTTCGATCAGGATTTGATCACCACGATTAGAGAAATCTCGACACATTCTACAAAAAAAGGAATGATTATATCATTTTGTATGAAATGGAATGCATTAAGAACTTACTTTTCAACTTCAATGGCACCTTGTTTTCTTCGGTCTTGAAGTTTATCAGTCAAGGCACGAATGCAATTACTGTTCAACGGGAAATAAGCCTTGTCTGACATTGATCAAATTATTACCGCATTCACCGTTTATGGTATTATAAAACTTGATGATAATTCAACACGGCAAAATGTAAACACAAGCGTTAGAGGTCCAGACCTTATCAGCTGGTAGGTGTGTCTGACTATTTCTAACACTTTATCATTAATTTCACTAAACTAAGGGATTGATTAACAAAATAGCGAAATAAATTTAATAATTAAGAGTCAAAACTTTGAAGATTTAAATTTTCAATAATCTTTAACAAGGGTTATCCTAATTGTACTTTAAATTGCAAAAAAAAATTATTTAAATAAACCGCCACCTGACTCCATCTTGATTAAATTTATTACGATTATTGATAGTATCAATTTGATACATTGATATTATATCGGTATATTAATTCATATTGAATCATAAAAAACTTGTCTACAAGTTGTATGGTTCAAATTGTAATAAATAGATAAATAATGAATTGTGTCAGATAAGATTTCAGACGCCAGATAAAATAATTTTAGAGGCTTCCATGAGTATGGATCGCAAAATATCATCACTAAAATTTTATAGAAAGATTGAAATAATTTAAAATTGAATAGAAACTTTATGAACTTCAATCAAATTTTTATTCAGAAATGTTTCGCATGTTGATTAAATCGATTAATTAAACAACATTTTATAACAAGAGCTTATTTGTTATAAAAAACTCATTGAGCTGTCGCAAAGAAGGAAATAGTAGAAACAAGAAAACTTGCAATAATCTGCAATAATTTATGATGTAGGGCTAGTAATGAGTAATGAAAAACGGTAAAAACAGTAATATTTGATTTGAAAGATGTTCTTTATTCAAACAGCAACTGAAGTTCACATGTTTTTTTTCAATTGATGAAAGTCTATTTGACATCTTGGTATGATTTTTGTTTCAACTTTGTTTACTATCACAAATAGTCTTATCAGGAGCTTTCAAAAGGAAAAAATCCTAATAAATTGTAAGATCAATCATACATTTAAAAACGAATGTCTATTGACCTAGAAAATTAAACGATGTCTAGCTGTCACAAAAAGAGTAATAATTCTTAGATGAAAAACGGCTTAGTATTGCATAGATTATAGAGTCCTTTTTCGTAAATAATATCATTAGAAATCTGACTGATGTAGAACTCCATCAATTAGAAGAAGATGGATTGCTTTGTTTGACAAAAGCAGCAAAAAACTTGTATAGAAGTAAAATATCTCTTGTGGTACCGGCAAAACCAATGATACAATATTCAAAGTCAGGTTTGGTCGCTTAAGATAAATAGATGCTACAAAAATGGTCTAGCAATTTAAACATTGGATTCCGTTGGTTTCGACTTTTTCTTATTTAAAGGAAGTGTTTCGGTACCCGACACGTTATCAGTAAAGTCTGGGCCTTCTGGAGCACTTGGAGAAGCTCCATCAACTTGCATGAGATCTCCTTCAGGAGCCTTGGCTACTTCAACTCGCACCTCATCGCTCCCATGCCGATTTGATTCACTGTCTCCTCGATTGTCCGAAGTATGTTTGAGTGAATTGAGTTTAGGGCTATTAGCAATATCATCGTCATCGGCTAGTTTCTTAAGACGAGCTGTATCATCTGAATCATGATCAACAAAAACATAAGTATCACTTTTGGCTTGCTTGTCATAATATTTTTTCAATACTTTGTATAGATACAGCAATACAGTGACTGTTAAAACCAGAAAGAAGACAAATGGAATTATTCCGGGCACTGTAGGACCATCATTATTCCACATGGTAGTGTCACTGTTGGCCGCGAATCTTGAACTTTTTGTCTGTGAATCCATTTTCATGAGGTATACAAAAGAGTCCTTGTTAAATTGAAATGTTTTAAATGAAAAATCACCACGAAATGATATAAAAACAATGCCGATGGAAATTCAAAATATCAACATGAAATTTGAATCATTTGCTTTCACTGTTTTGATGCGAAACTTGAGGTTGGAAGAGTAAACCATGAGCCATGAGTAAATCCAGCAAAAGAAAACAAAAGAATCAGAGTGAAGTTAGAATTATTATTGTAGGAAAGTTAAAAAATGTTACAAACTCTCAAACATAGCTATAAGTAAAGAGTTTCAATATAAAAGAATAGCTTACCATGAAATTTACCAGTCCGGTTTGAAGAAATGAAATGGATAAGTATAGTCTCAGTTTAGGGATTGAATGTGTTGATGATTAAAAATTAATACTTGATAAAAGATTGTCAATAATATACCATAAAAGATGAAAAATCAAAGAGATGTCGGCTGGAAAATTTAATCTCAAAATGGTGAACCTGGCCAGTCACATCACCACAAAGAGAAAGAAATGAAAGAAAGAAGAGTAAAGTTATCTTGTTAATGAAGTTTAAAGGTTTGGCGAGGATGGTTAACAAACTGGTCCCTCTATTTAAACAAGGCTAAAGTGGTTGAACAAGCCCTGAAACCCTCGGTGAAAGATGAGAAGATCAATGTTGATGAAGCTCAAATTGTAAAAGGGAAGGTGATGAGGGCAGTACAGTGAGACGCACAAAGAAAGTTATATTTTGGTTATAAAACAATTAATAAAGTTGACTGAATTAACTGTTGATCATTGAAGCTGTTGAAGATATTGGCCGGGTAAGGAAGAACAGAGAAATGCAAAATGACGATGATGATTGGAGGAGAGTTTGTGAGATATAATAAGGGAGTCAGATTGAGAAAAGGGAGAAAGGAGAGGGAAGATGAAACATTTTTTTTCCATGTAAAGTTAATTGATGTTAAAATGTGTATAATCGCTACTCATATATACTCATGTATGAGTGTAAACATGAGAAAAATGTCTTTTACCAGGGGATCAAGAAGATGAGGAAGACACAGATAATAGTCGGACTGATAAAGAATGAGAAGGTTAAATGAATATCGTTAAGAAAAAAAGGTTAATTAATCTTTATCCAGAGCCATTAATGGTAAATCAGGAGACGTTTTACTTTTGTTTGTGGGTTCATCGGTTTAATGGTTCATCAAACTGGTTAATTTGTCTTTTCTTTGTCTTGATAGGTTTTTATGTTGGTAAAATTGATGATCCAGTTACAAGTTAGTAGCTCTTTTCAATGAAACACTTTGATTGTTAATTATAATGATCACTACTGGACCAAAAAATAGTTTTAAACGGTAAATCGAAATAGTCCAACAAAAATGGAATCGTTCAATGTTTTTACATCCAAAATGAGAATATTTTCACTCAAAATTATTAACTTAAAATTCAAATAATGAACACACAATCTTTAAATAACCAAATTTACTTCAACGTGATTTTGAAACAATTGACTGCCTTGATCAAGTGAAAATGTTAACAATCATTGTAAAATTGATAATTCAGTTCTGATTTGTGCATAAGAATGATAACAAAATGCTAAATCATTCACGGTGGTTAATTCATGATCATCCATTATTTAGCTTTCGATTTCATTTCAACTGTTTAACTGTTTAAGTCTATTAAAGAAATGCATTGAAACTTAATCAAACTTAAAAATATTCAAATGTTTCTATTGAATTGCAAACGTTTATTAATAGATTCATTGAGATGCTTAGCAAAATTTGGTTTGTGAATCAACAGATTTTTTCACAATTAGCCAAATTATTTGAATGAGACTGACTAGTTGTTATGGATAAAGTTATTGTACAATTTAAGACATGGTATAAGATCCACGAAGTTTACAGCTGCTATGATCCGCCTTTTATCGATTTTTGTACAACTGTTACTTTTTCGTTGGTTCAAACCTAAACATGGATAAAAATGGATTTAAACTTAATTATTTCTGGACAAATGGAATAAATCGAAACTCATTAAAGTTAGGATCTCAACCACAAGCCAATAGAGATGGACATTTGTCCTTTTTTTATGGTTCAAATGATGTCTTTCAATCACGCTTTTTCACTGTGTTAGTGATTACATTAGTATTTATCATTTCACTCAATTTGTGTTTGAGTTTTTGGATTATCAAATCTCTTCAGGTTGGAAACGTAAGTAAAACATGTTCATTTTAATAGATTCAAGAAATTTACTTGATTAAATCAACAGGGTGGACTTGGTGATGGTAGTCTTTCAGCAACACGTAAACGAATCACTGTTAAAGGATTAGCTAAATTCAATGGACGCCTGACCACTGAGCAAATTAATCCAGTCAAGGATCAGTCTATAACAATTGTTGGTTTGGATGAAAGTATTCAATTAACTAATGAGAATGATCACAATGATGGAACTGAATCTATTTCCTTCTTGATGAGTGAGTAAACCAAACAAGTTGCAATTCATTTGAGACTAATTTTAAATTTTTTATTAGCCAACTCTAACATCAGTTATCAGGGACCAAATTTTGTCGTCAACAACCGAATAAATGGATCAAAGCAAATACTTTTCTCTATCAACTCTGACCAGTTGATAACTAACTCACTAGATGAGATCAAAAGCACGGATTATGGCTTTAATATAGATGAAAAGGTTGATACACCATCAATCAAAAGTGATTTCTATCATGATCTGAGGTATACATTTAATTACGTTTCCAGGAAATCATCAGAATGTATCTTTTAATTGAAAATTCTTCTTTAATTAGACTAGAGGCTCGTACCAAAGGATTGAATATCCATGCATCCTCAGGAGATTTGAACATGAAAGCTCGAACTGGTCCATTTGATGTCAATTCATTTAAAGAGATAATATTATCCTCAGAGGATCAGCTAAAGATTCATTCATCTAACATAAGATTGGCATCATTACCCAAAGAGAAGCACCGACATGGTCATGAGGATTTATCAATTCACAAACAAACAATTGCTTATCAAGTAAGTATACAATTCATACTCTGTAGTTACTATTGAGACCATATTAACTATTGAAAATATTATATTTAATAGGTTTGTATTTGTGAAAATGGGCGGTTATTTTTGGCTCCAGGAAACAAAGCATGTTACTTATCATCAATAACATGTTCGCCACAATATCAATCTCTCATTAATGAACAAGCAGATTGAAATAATCATTGTAATCAAGCTTAGATGATTTAAAGTAAAATATAAATTTATATCATAAAACATATCACATAATTTGTTTCAACTAAATATTGGTTTGACTATTTTGTTCCATTCGATGTCCCATGAAAATTCATTTCTCGATGATAGCAGATTTTTACGCATATTTTTCAAATCAGTTTGAGGGGGAGTTAACAATTTTTGAAGCATAGTTGCCAATTCTTTGGAATCTTTGAAAATTTTTCCATTAAAATCTTCAATTACAAGTTCAGGCAAACTAAAGAAAAAAATAAGAAAATATTTTAGTCACTGATTCAGATTATATAATGGGAAAACTTACCATTTAAATGAAACTGCAAGAACAGGAACACAACATCCGAATAAATCAATAATCTTCATTGGTAAATCTAATTGACTACTCGATGTATGTAATGAAACACCAACATCAGCAGAACTAACCATTCTTCGGTAATCTTCTGAAGTTAGCCAAGGTAAGATTACTGATACTCTGGTCCAACATCGGTCAGAAATGATTTCTTGATAATAAGTTTTAAGAGGGCCTTTACCCGTTATAACACAAATTAAATCTGGCAATGAAGTGTCAGCACAACTTTTCTCATCGTAAATATCCAAAGCATTGAGTAAAATTGAAAAGTCTTCATCTTCAGTCCAGCTTGTGCCGGAAATGAGCAAAAAAGGTCGATTTTGCTTTTCAATGATTTCACCATACTCACATTCTTCATAAAACTTTGATCCTGAATCATCGCCTGAACCGAATGGAGGAAACATTTGTGCCATTTTTCTTAAAAAATTATACTTATTTCTTGATTCCAATGGTTTAAAACTATCAGGTGGCCTATCATAAAACACATCAGCTCTGAAAGAAAACAATCCAATGAATATTTAAATTCATAAAACTTAAAATGAAAAACATTAAATGGAAAACTTACTCTATATTCCAAGTTTTCAGTAAATCATCAGCCATAGCTTTACTGACGCAAAAGTTGTGATAAGATTTGGAGCCAAAAAATCCTTCACACCAACGATATATTTTAACCAATAAATGATTAGGTCCCAATGAAAGAGCTAAAATAGTATGTCCATAGTTATGCCAATCGATTACAAAATTAACACCTTTAATAGCTGAATAGAACCAAACAATAGGAATAGTAGGAACGCTAGGTGGATTCTTCGGGTGAAAAGTAACAAATTAAGATGTTAATTTAACAAAAAATAAAAAATGTATACTTGTGTATAATACCATACCTGTAATAGCACAAAATCCGGTTTGGTTATTGTAAACAATGTGATTAATAGAGAAAATGATTGAACCAATGTTTTCATGAAATAATTGATAATTCTCGGGCAGCTACTAAATGATGAGTTTGCTTTCAATGGATGGATCTTAATAAAAGAATTCTCAGCGATTTCTTCAGATAATGGAGTATCTGTTGAAAGAGAGCAAGGAAATTAATCAAAATTGTTTACAATGTTATCATTATTGTACTTACCGAAATATGCCACAATATCAACATTACAATGTGATTTAGATAAGGAAAGAGAATGATATTTCATACGTGGACTTCTTTCAAAGTCGCCTAAAACGACAACAGCTACAGATGGACCCATTGCTTTTTGGATATGATTTTTCACAAATTGTATAATAAAATTTTTGATGAATTAATATTGTTTTACATTTTGAGTATCGTTAAATTGAAACAATCAATTCTTGCCAAAAATTCACAGCTGGTTCAATAGCTAACGAATCAAAGCGCTAAATACAAAACTGTGATAAATAACTTTCATTAATATTCTTTCAAATTTAGCGCCTTTAAATAACACCTTAGGCGAGAGGCGCATGAACACAATTTGCATGATTTTTCCCAGCACATGTGAATATTTTTGTAAACATTGTTTCCAAAAAAAACTTTGTTGTCATTATACATTGTGCCATCAAATCAATTCATGTTAATTTGAATTTCCTAATCTGGAAACAGTTTTTACTATGAAGAATCGTCCATCGAAAAGCATCAGAAGAGTAAGTTTAGTTTTATTTTCATAATCCTAATCCTAATAATAATTATATCAATATTGAATCTTTTTCATAGGATGCATTCATTAAAAAAAATAAAGAAAGACGGAAAGAAGAACTCAATAGTGAAATCGATTTGTTATTACCTGGAACAGGAGGTTTCATTGAACCTGATTTAAACGAAAAAACTTATCAAATAAATCAAAAAGAAATCGTTTCTTCTGTAGATATAACCAGTGCTACTAAATGTTTTGAATTAAAATTGGTATATGGACCTTATGTGGTCGACTATTTTAGGAATGGTCGTCAAGTTCTAATTGGCGGTGAAAAGGGTCATGTAGCGGCTATGGATTGGGTCACAAAAAAACTTATTTGTGAATTTAATGTGATGGAATCAGTTCATTTTATGAAATGGTTACATATGCCCAATATTTTTGCTTGTGCCCAGAGAGATTGGGTTCATATTTATGACGACAAAGGAACTGAAATGCATTGTTTGAAGAAACTTTATAAAGTTAAGCAAATGGAATTTTTGCCTCATCATTTCTTATTGGTCACAGCTTCAGATCAAGGATTTTTATCTTGGACGGATACTTCATATGGCAAATTGGTTTCTCAATTTAGACCCAAAAAAGTAAGAAAAATCATGAGTATGACGCAAAACTATTCAAATGGTGTTATCCTGACTGGTCATTCAAATGGCGTTGTAAATATGTGGACTCCAAATAGCCAAGACCCTGCTATTCAAATGCTCTGTCATTCCGGATCATTAACTGATATCGGTATCACATCTGATGGTACAAGAATGGTGTCATTAGGGACAGATAGAAAAATGAAATTATGGGATATAAGGATGCTGAAATCATTAAAAAGTTATAGTTTAAAATCCATAGGTTCATGTGTTGATATCAGTCAGCGAGATTTGATTGGCGTAAGCACTGGAAATATTGTTCAGATTTTCAAAGATTGTTGGAATACAGACATAAATGAGCCTTATTTGCGTAGCAAGTCCAATGGATTGATAAAAAGTATACAATTTTGCAATTTTGAAGATGTATTGGGCATCGGCCATGAAAATGGTTTCTCAAGCATTTTGGTTCCAGGATCAGGAGAACCTAATTTTGACGCATTAGAGAGTAATCCATTTATGACAAGTTCCCAGAGACGAGAAATGGAAGTTAAAATGTTATTATCTAAAATACCATCTGAATTGATAAATGTGGATCCAGAAATTCTAGGAAAAGTTAATATCAAGCAACTGAAAGAAACAATTGCTTCAAAGAGAAAATTAGGTTATGTAAAAGTACCTAAAATTCAATTCAAAGAAAAAAAGAGCATGAAGTCAGTGGAAAAATTCAAATTGAAGAAACGACTTCGCGATGAAGCCCAACGAAATCATATTAAGGAAATGCGAAATGAAAATATTGGTGCTGCAGCTGACTCAATCAAGAGAAGAATGACCAATAAATTAACTTCATCAAGAACATCATCTAGAGGGCTGAAAGTTGCCAATAAATTTTTTGTGCAAAAGGGTCTAAAAAAGGCTAAGAAAAGTAAACCTAAAGAAATTAGCATAGATTTTTCTAACGTTTTGTCTCGCTTTAAACCAAAAAAGAAATGAAATAAAAGAATTAATAAATTATTTTTCATTATCTATTTGATCACTTTGAATCAATGTTGAATAAATTGAGTATGCATAAATTTTCTGATGCATTTTTACCATTTGTTCTTCACGAAATAATATCTTGTTCCTTTATTTAAAAAGAGCAAGGGATTAAAATAAGACTGTTAGATTATTAAACAGCAGTCAATCCATGATTATCAATTAACCTTTGAAAACAAACTTGTTTAATTTTGTAATAAAACCGGATTCAAAGTAATTAATCTCAGCACAATTACAGACAAGATTTGTCGGTAAAAATTAAATAGTTTGACTTGTTTGATTTTAGCTAAAATTAAAATCTAGTTTTTCGATTATTATCGAAGTTTATTATCCATTGGACTAGTCATTTAACAAGTTATTGATTTAAAAAGAATTTATATCTCATATCAATATGTGGACTGGCAGTAGATGCATGGTATTTTATATTCATTTCTTGTATTTATTGGCCTTTCTATATCTCATTTGCGTATATTTCCGTGCTTCTTATGGTATTATTGGTATTTTACTTTTAAAAGTTTTCCACATACTTTCAATTATGAGAAAAACAAAATTTTGTCTCTTGCTTTTTTTCTGGATTTCAGTAGTTCTATTCTGTATCGCTATTCTTCTTGCGATATCTGTTCCATTTGCAGGTTATTTTGCTGAATACGAGTCATCTGAATACCTGAAAACTTTGGGACTTTTCGTTGAAACATTCATCAATGCTGAAAAATTCACCAGTTCAAAGCTAACAGGAATTTACATTGTAGTCAGTGGCTATCTCTTCATGGATGTTTATTTCCAATCTCTTTTTCTGTCCGAATCAGAATTGAATAGTCCAATTTACAGCGTCACCACATAACTATTTATTCTCTGTTTCTGTAACCATTAATCTGTTAATTAAATAAATTTTATTGCTATGAATCGTCAATTGAATGCGAGCAATTTTTGGTAGATCTGTTTGTTTAATAGATAGGTATCGAGTCCAGGATCAGATCCCATTTCTGGCTATTTGTTTTCCAAATATTCACCAAATGTAAACATTGTTTTTAAATCATATTTTTATGATTGTTGCTCATTTTACTGCAAATTGTCTTAAAACTTATTGAATGTCAATCAATTGACTATCAACTAATCAATGGACTCTCAGAATATATTTATATCTACGTAAGTTGATTCGTGTTTATTCCATGTTTTCCTTCATATTCACCTATTTTTTTCTTATTCTCTCAGATTAAACTTTGGTAAACCTGAAAATTTGCCATTCGAAGAAGAAGTTTGCCGTTATCCTTATTCAATCAAACATTGGCTTCGATACATTAATGCTAAGAAAGATGAAAAGGCTCCATTGGAAGTTGTCAATTTATTATACGAGCGAGCTCTGAAAGAATTACCGGGAAGTTATAAGTTATGGTATGGATACCTGCTTTGGAGGAAAAGAAATTTGGATGGAAAATCAATCGTTGACATTGAATACAAACGAGTAAACAATTGTTTCGAGAGGAGTTTAGTTTTCATGCACAAAATGCCTCGTATATGGATTGAATACCTGAAAATATTAATGCACCAGCATCTTATTACCAAAACTCGACGTACATTTGACAGAGCTCTACAAGCATTACCTATTACTCAACACAATCGGATTTGGCCACTTTACTTAGAGTTTGTGAAATCCTATCACATTCCTGAGACAGCTATTAGAGTATACAAAAGATATCTGAAACTGGCTCCAGAAGATGCTGAAGAGTTCATTGATTATTTGAGAGGAATCGGAAGACTCGATGATGCAGCCCTCAAATTATATGATATTGTCAATGATGACAACTTTATTTCCAAGGAAGGAAAATCAAAGCATCAACTTTGGAACGATTTATGTGAATTGATCTCCAAAAACCCTGACAAAGTTCAATCATTGAATGTTGAAAACATTATAAGAGAAGGAATTAAGCAATATAGAGATGAGCAAGGTAAACTTTGGAATGCTTATGCTCAATACTTTACACGGAGCGGATTATTTGAAAGAGCCAGAGATATTTACGAAGAAGCGATCTCATCTGTAATGACTATCAAAGATTTTTCACTTGTTTTTGATGCATATTCCCAAAGTGAGGAAAATCTTATTAAAGCTCAGATGGAGAATCAAGATTTAACCGATGATGAGGAGGTTGAATTGGAACTGCGACTGGCAAAATA
The DNA here is from genome assembly GCA_028476895.1 of Tetranychus truncatus. Taxonomy (NCBI): domain Eukaryota; kingdom Metazoa; phylum Arthropoda; class Arachnida; order Trombidiformes; family Tetranychidae; genus Tetranychus; species Tetranychus truncatus. The sequence goes on from CM052061.1 coordinate 8,449,674, forward strand.
CGAGTATTTGATTGAGAGGAGGCCGTTGTTGCTGAACAGTGTTGCGCTTAAGCAAAATCCACATAATGTTGACGAATGGCATAAAAGAGTAAAATTATTAGAAGAAAATCCTTTGGAAGTCATTCGAACTTACATGAATGCTGTTCAAACTGTTGATCCCAAGCAAGCGATTGGAAAAGTGCATTCTTTATGGATTGAGTTTGCCAAATTTTATGAAAAAAATGACCAACTAGAAGATGCTCGAGAAGTATTTGAGCAAGCTGTCAAAGCATCATATGCCAGAGTCAATGATTTAGCAACCGTTTGGTGTGAATATGCCGAAATGGAACTAAGAAGTGATAATTTTGAGCAAGCACTAAAGCTCATGCAACGTGCCACTACAGCTTCCAAAAAGGCCAATTTTTTCGATGAAAATGAACCTGTGCAAAATCGTGTTCACCGTTCTCTCAAACTTTGGTCGATGTATGCTGATCTAGAGGAGAGTTTTGGAACTTTCCAATCAACCAAAGCTGTCTATGACAGAATTATAGACCTAAGAATAACTACTCCACAAATTATAATGAATTATGGATTATTTTTGGAAGAAAACAATTATTATGAAGAAGCATTTAAAGCTTATGAAAGAGGAATCAGTTTGTTCAAATGGCCCATTGTTTATGATTTATGGAACACATATTTAACTAAATTTTTACAGCGTTATAAAGGAACTAAATTGGAGCGAGCACGAGATTTGTTTGAACAATGTTTAGAGGAGTGTCCAAAAAACTTAGCTAAAACATTTTACCTTCTTTATGCAAAGCTAGAAGAAGATTATGGGTTGGCAAAACACTCAATGTCCATTTATGAGAGAGCTACTCGAGAAGTCGATTCCAAAAGTCGCTTTGAAATGTATAATATTTATATAAAGAAAGCAGCTGAAATGTTTGGTGTAACTTACACAAGACAAATATATGAGAAAGCTATTGAAAATCTCAGTGATAACGAAGCACGAGAGATGTGTCTTAGATTTGCTGATCTCGAACAAAAATTAGGAGAAATAGACCGAGCACGAGCCATTTACGCTCACTGTAGTCAAATATCCGATCCTAGAACACAACCAGAATTTTGGGATATTTGGAAGTTATTCGAAACTAAACATGGTAACGAGGATACATTAAGAGAAATGTTACGAATCAAGAGAAGCGTCCAAGCAACTTTCAATACATCAGTCAATTTCATGGCTGCACAAATGATGAGTACGATTAAAGAAAAGACACCAGCTTCAAGTATGGAAGCGATGGAAATGCAGATTGCAGATTCCGATGTTTCTGAAGCTAGGGATGAAACCGAGAAACGTGCTAAAGTCATACCTTCTAAAAAAGATATTTCATTTGTTCGTGCTACAACTAATACTATAATTGATGAGAATCAAGCTCTAGACACAATTTTAAATCCAGATGAAATTGATATTGAAACAGATGATCTTTGATATCGATATAAAATAAACATTTCTCTCAAAATAAGACGATTTTTTGTTAATTTTCTCAATCAATAAAAGTAAATTTGATTCCAAAAGCAACCATTTATAATCGATCGAAATCTATTTTATTTATGAATAAGTTGAAGCTGATTATATTCAGTAAATATTGTTGAGAACTCTACTAATCTTCGTTGAAATTCAACATTCATGTGACATCCAAACGCGTCAACAATTGACTTTATCTTAGGGGCACATTTAGGTTACCTTGCGCTTAGTTTTATCAATGTATTAATTGTATACTCTTTAGTAACAATGGACATTAAGCTTGAAGAAGTTATCTCTTCACATATTGAAACTATTTCACCGATTGAACATTCAATGGTTCGGTTGAATCATCGCCAGATTCTAGACAAACTTCATTCAATAAATCTGCATTACTTTAATAACAACTAGCCGAGACAGGTATCTGAATAGAAACCTTTGAATTCACCTGTCAACTCACAAACTATTTCTATCAAGTAGGTAACCAAAGAACTAAAATATTTGCAATCATCAACCATTATTTAAACCAAAATTCAATGATTACTTCAGTTGTCACATAAATCAAAATTGGGGCAAACAAATGTACGACTAAAATGAGTGAAAAGTACATTAGTTGTAATCAAATTGAAAATCTGTGATAAGTCTATAGTTTATGACATTATGATGACATTCACTCAACTCTCAACCCCAAAAAATTGACCTTACTTTTTTTAAAATTGCCTGACTGTCCATAGATGTTATCTAGACCAAAGTGAACTGCTTATTCAAGAAAAAGTCCAAAATAACGATAACCAATTTACACTGTAGATAAAACTTGGTCAACTCTGAAAATCTAAAGTTAGGGTCATTTAAAGATATCGGTTATCTATTTAAAAAACTTGAGATTAGTTAAAACTGGTTAACTTTTTTCTCAGGATTTTTTGAAACATCTTATTATTTGCATTGGTCATTTTGTGTGTTTGTTTGAATCAAATTTTTAAAGCTGTATTGGTAATGGCAAACAAATGTTTCCCTGTTTTCTTGATCATCTTTATTTTTCAATTTTGTGCCTCTCGAGCTCATCACATTCAGAGTAATAAAGTGACCGCGTTGAACACACCGCAATTGAACCGTGAATCAAGCTTGACCAATTTTAATGCTGATGGATTATCAATTAAAACTAATAAGTATGGTAAGCTAGTTCTTAACACGATTCTAGAGCTTGCTGGAAAATTAAACTCAAATGTGGATCAATCATGGCGTAACATCTTTGCAAAATCCATTCTTGAAGGAGTAAAATCACGAAAGGTCCGAGAAACAGTTTCATCGCCTAAAATTGGTGAAAGGATACTTACCGCTATGGATCAGCTCAACTGGGGATCATTACTTCTAAAACTGATTAAAACCGTAGTCGAGTTTATGATTGACGTTCTTGCTGGAGTTATGCTTGGGAAAAGCGCTTTATCACCGCCATTAAAATCAATTTAGATGTGTTTAATTGTCATTTACTTGCTTTGATTGATTTATTTAATCAACGTATTTATGCAATCACATTTTCCATTCAATTGTGTACAAGACATTTCATTCAGAATATAAAATAAAATATAAGACTTATTTTTCAACTGAATATTGCCACCGAAATACCTAAAATAAGACTTTTGAAATGAAACCTTTTCAACTAAATATTGGTTCGACTTCTTTTTTCCCTCTGAGCTAGTTTAAACTGGATGCAGGTTGTTTTCGATCCCGATTTCGGCTTTTAGACACCAAACATGTTCTTTTGGGTGCAGCGGTGTGGCGTACATCGTGATTCACGATATAATTTTCCCTAATTGTGCCTCTAAGATTTGGCACATTCGGATGTCAAATAAATGTTGAATTGCAACAAAAATCAGTAGAGTTTCAACTTTATTTACTAAATGCACTTATTTGAATTTAGCTCTTGTATCTACAGGTGACTGGTAACATCTCCTGTTAACCCAACAACCATCAATAACATCAACAATCTTTCTTTTTTGTACAAACAAGTAAATTTGTACTGATTTGAATTCAATTTATTATTATCATCATAATTTATCAATCACCAACATCACAAGGTAAGGCTAATTGTTTCCAATAAGCGTTTTCTAATGTTCACTTTATTCACTACAGACAAAACAAAATACCATGAGTTCAGAGGTATCCAATATTGAAGCCACAAAAATGGAACAAGCCGCTCAAAGTGACGTTGTTCGGTTTAATGAATCAAAAATCATTTGTAAAAAATGTTCCTGTTTAATTCTGAGACCAAAGCAAGCCAAATTTATCGAGAAGAAGGTATTTCTTAATATATTTTATCTTTGCCCAAAATGATAAAAATTTGTTCATTCTCATTATTAATTTGCGTGTCTTCTTTCAATTTCAGATTGAACTTCCTGTGGTAGCGACTCGAAAAGACGAAGATTGTGTCAAAGAAGTTTTAAACAATCATCTTTTGGTTGAAAGCATCTACACCTATGAAAATATGGGGTTCAGTAATACGGTTGAAGGTGTTAAATACTTAGTTTGTGCTGAATGTGAATATGGCCCTGTTGGCTGCATGAATAACAATGAAAAAACTTCATTTCTATCATTGGATCGAGTTCTTCAAGAGAAAGAATGATATTTACAATGTTGACTGCTTAAGCTGATTTCGCTCTACTTTCAATTTTTGTACATCGGTATTTTTATCAGGTTTTCTTTGATTGTCACCAATAATTATATTATGAAAAAAACTATTGTTTAATATATTGCTCATTCCATTTACAAATGCTAAACATTAATAATAACCCATGAGATTGAAAAATGTTTTTTTATGCGACCTGAAATCAGTTTGAAGGCTTTAAAATGATTAATCTCTTTTAAAGTTAATCTCTTCCAGAATATTGAAAGCTTAACGAGTCTTAATTTTCTTTTCCTTTTCCTTTTTCCTTCTCTTTGTCTTCATCTTTTCTCCTCTCTACCCTCTTTGTTCTGCAGAAAACAAACCAACAGCCAATCGTATAATGTTTATAATGTTGCTAACCCAAACATTTGTCCATGATCTTTGTTTCTAATTAAGTTAAATAGTCCCGTGAAAATGTTGAAAAGATTAGACCATCGATGTGTATTTGACGGAGTCTATTAACAAATACTGCAGGTAAGTCCAAAGTAAGATAATGAGAATAAATGATGAAAGTGAAAGTGAGCCTGTGTTGTGCTATCTTTGTTCTGTTGAGTTACCTGAGAAACATTCGGTTTGAATCCATAACAATGAATATTTATAGTAATGTTCGCTAATGTTAATTGTGATAGGTCATTTTTCTACATTTTTCTTTGCTCAAATTTAAATTATTAGTTGTGATTAATAAAAAATTAATTTAAGAAAAGCAATTGGGTTAATTAAGCTTCACGCGGTTAATTTTTGCAATTCTGCAATTGATGATGCTGCTGCTGCTGCTGCTGCTTCTGGTGTTGTAGTTGTCTGCTAGCTCTTCTTGTATTTTGTTGGTTGTTAAATGTTAACCTAATCATCTCTGTTTTGTCTCTCTTGTTTTATACCTACAAGTTTTCATTATCATCACAAGAACATCAAGATTATGGATTACCCTCGTGTCCTTCACCTCGGTTGTCCCTATTATATGGGAAAATCTTGCAATATCAATGGATATGATGTAAACTCATCACCAGCTTCACCCTCGTCATCAAATGCTTGCCATTCTAATGACCAATCGAGATTTGGAACAGCTATACCTAATCGTATTTTTGTCGGTGGATTATCATCTGATGTAAGAATCAATCCAATCATTATAATAATTAGAGTTTTCTGTTTGGTCTGCCATGTTCTAATATTTTTGTCTTCTATTCTAGACTTCTGAAGCTGAGCTCCAGTCTCTTTTCGCCAACTATGGTAATATTATTGCAGTCAAAATTATTAGTGAAAAATCTGGTGTTCCTAAAGGGTAAATATAATAATGTTAAAGGTGGTGGTGAATAAAAATCGAAGGGCTTGTTTGTTAGTGTGCTATTCTCAAATTTTGTATACCACTTAATTTGATAATTTTCACATTTATCTATTAACACAGTCATTTAATTGTGATATTTTTGGTTCTAGTCTTTACAGGTACGGCTTTGTTACTTTTGAAACTGAAGATGAAGCTCGCAGAGTTTTGAAGGAGACTGATAATCTTCAATTACGAGGAAGGAAGCTCAATGTTGCTATTGCAATACGAAAATCTCCACCAAGACTAGCCAATGGACCTTTATTATATCCTCCGAATTCAGTGCCGTTTACTACTTTTGTTAATGATGGGCCTAATTATGGATTTGCTGGTGAAGGATTATATCCATTGACTGTTGCACCTCCTAATGCATTTGGATTAGCTCATCCAATTATTTATTCTCAGCCCACTCTTGTTGCTCAACAACCGTCTACACCTCATCCATGCGCTTACCCGAAAATCGGTTAGTTATTCAGGATTTAATTATTCTTTGTTCATTTAAATAATCGATACAAAAAAAACAAATTTATAACTATAAATTTTTATTTTTCATTTAGATGCATTTCAAACTGGCCAACATCAGCAGCAGCACCAATCACAGACCCAAGTTCCTATTCCTCCTCATCTTTACCACCATCATCATCACCATCTTCAAGCCAATCTACCTTCATCTTCGTATCCATCACCTTTTTCTCAGCCAGTTAGTGCAACTAACGGTCCGATGTATCTCGCTCCTGGAAATCCAAGCGCAGTTATCTCAAATCAAGTACAAGCCATGCAACCGATGCCAACGGGTCCTTGGAGATGGACATCTGTTAATGAGTGTATCCCAATTGTCAATATCAACCCTCTTTTTGGGTTGAAGCAATAATGTATGCAATTCATTGTATGCATTAGGTACAATAATCATACAAATAGTCGAATAATTATGCAATCAATTTTTACCATTGATCTATCGGCTAGGTCTTTGTAATTGTAAAAAAGCAAATGCTATCAACATTTACACTAAAATCATGCTCTCAATACTAAAATTGATTATTAAAAGCATTCCAATGCATAACAAAATAAGAAAATAATATTTATTGGGACCGGCTATTTTCACCAATTGTCCATCACCCAATCTAACACGTCCACCAAATCAACCAAATTTTTGACCACTTTTGGGATATGATGGCGATTAATAGTAGATGTGTTAGATGGTGTAAAAGTGGTCAAAAATTTGGTGGATTTGGGTGGTGGATAATCTAATGAAAAAATTGTTTGAAAATGTGGTGGATGTGATCCCGGTTTGTGAAAAAGCCGGTCCCTATTCTTTTAAGAAATGAATTGGCTGTCTAACGATCCAGTATTCAAATGTTTACAAGACTTAGGCAGAAAAATTGAATTTATGCCACAAGAGTTGAATTAACCACCTGCGGTGGTGATCGCCTCAAATTTATTAATAATTTTTGCGAAATTTAAATAATTGGCAGCTCTCAAGGCGAAATGCACCCTATTGTTAAATATAGCAATCGATTTTAAATGAGAATAATTGAAGAATAGGCAAATTAAAAAAATTATCAGAAAAAAATCTCTTAGCTGAGAAACATCAACATGGAGAGAAAAAGAGAGACTTGAGTGAGCCTCTCTGAGTCCTTGCCTTCATTCTTGCTTGTGAGGCTGTTTCTTTAACTGTTTTTTGATAAAAAATCTTAATTTATTAGTTTAGCCACCTTATTCATTCATCTTATGATAATTATTTGACTTATGGATATCTTGGTCACTATCTAGTGCTCTAATTTTTGCCTGGTCTTGCCTGTAACTCATCCAACTACGTTTTTAACTTCAGGTGTGGGTGAGTTTGTAGCCTGCTTCTTTCTATTCTCAGGTAAATACACAATCAGGTTCATCAATAAGGAACCCTCTTCACATCAACCATGGATCTACAAAATACAATATTATCCAAGTAAGTAGATTTATTATTAATCAATCATCTTGATATCATGTTTAGCTCTTCACTTTAACAGTCCTTCCTTAATTGATCAATTTAGGTATTATGAGTAGTTTATATCTTGAATGTGATAAAATGTTACTTTATGAAAGGGTTTTCTTTGATCATATTTACCTTTCCGCAGTCTACTTAGTTAACCAGAAAACTATAGCCATGTCATCTTTTTTCTTGCAAAGTCAAATTTAATTTATATTTGTTATTGATCTTATTGTTTATGTTTTTTTCGTTCTCACTCACAGGTTAACCTCTGGAATGCCTTCTCCTATGCGCCTTCGAGATCTTATTCGGCAAATAAGAGCAGCTAGAACAGCAGCAGAGGAAAGAGCTGTCATTCAAAAAGAGTGCGCTTATATCCGATCAACTTTCCGTGAAGAAGACAGTGTTTGGCGTTGCAGAAATGTGGCTAAATTGTTATATATTCATATGCTAGGTTATCCAGCTCATTTCGGCCAGGTTAGTTTCTTAGTTCCAGCAAAAGGCCTGTAAACATCTAATACATTACTATTTTTATTTTAGCTGGAATGTTTGAAATTGATAGCTTCACCAAGATTCACTGATAAACGGATTGGTTATTTGGGAGCCATGCTTCTATTAGATGAAAGACAAGATGTACACCTTTTAATAACCAACTCCCTAAAAAAGTAAGAAAAATAACATACTTTATTGAGAAGATTGTCAAGTGCTATTTTCCTATTCATGCCTATTAAAAACTAAATGGTTAAAATTTCATTTTTTTCCTTCACAGTGACCTCAACAGTCAAATTCAATATGTTGTAGGACTTGCATTGTGTGCTCTAGGGACAATATGCTCTCCAGAAATGAGCAGAGATCTTGCTGGTGAAGTTGAACGCCTTATGAAATCTTCTAATGCATACATCAAGAAAAAGGCAGCCCTATGTGCAGCCCGTATAATTCGCAAGATTCCAGACTTTATGGAAATGTTTCTTCCAGCATCACGGACTCTTTTGACAGAAAAAAATCATGGTTAGCGATATTTATTCCTCTCTCCATCTATTTGTAATCCTAAACATTCAACGTAACTTTTTTTTCCTTTAAAGCTGTTTTGATTACCGGTATCACTCTCATTATCGAAATGTGTGAACGAAGTCAAGAGACTCTCTGTTATTTCAAAAAGGTAATAATTTAAGAATTATGGTACACTATGAATTTCCTAACTAAAAACACTGCTTGCTTATTCTCCAAACTATTAATCTCACTTCTTGCTCTCTTTCACTACTCTTTACTTTTCGGAAAAAAGTATCATGAGGTAACCTTGTTGCAATTGCTTCGCATGTCATTTCAAAAATGATTTGTCATCTCACTAATCACTCTGCTTCCTTCATTATGTTTAGATGGTACCGAATTTGGTTCGTATACTGAAAAATTTAATTATGGCCGGCTACTCTCCTGAACATGATGTATGTGGTGTTAGTGACCCTTTTCTTCAAGTCAAGATTCTTCGCTTGCTCAGGCTTCTTGGTCATAATGATCCGGAAGCAAGTGAAGCTATGAACGACATTCTTGCTCAGGTAAAGTTTCAAAATGCAGCCTTCTATCCCAGAAACCTTATAATGATTCATTATATCTTTGTAAATTCAGGTTGCAACCAATACTGAAAGTACTAAAAACGTAGGAAATGCAATATTATATGAAACAGTCATCTCTATCATGGATATCAAGTCAGAAAGTGGTCTACGTGTTTTAGGTATCAATATTCTTGGCCGATTTCTGTTAAACACCGATAAGAATATTCGATATGTGGCATTAACTACGTTACTTAAAACTGTACAAGCTGATTACAATGCTGTTCAAAGACACCGTACCACAATTGTTGAATGTTTAAAAGATCCTGATGTTTCTATAAGAAAAAAATCCATGGAATTGTGTTTTGCTCTTATTAATGGAAATAATATACGATCTATGACAACAGAATTGATATCTTTCCTTGAAAAGGCTGATCCTGAATTTAAATCTGTGTGTTCATCCAATTTGTGCATTTGTGCCGATAAATATGCCCCGTGTTCAAAATGGCATATTGATACTATGTTAAGAGTTTTACAAACGGTACGTTAGTATTTTTCTGCAATCTTAATTTTCATATAATCTTATTTTTTCTTCTATTTTAATTAGGCTGGTAATTATGTTCGTGATGATGTTGTAGGTAATTTAATTCAACTAATTTCAGAAACAACATCTCTTCATGCCTATGCTGTGCAGCAATGTTGGAAACATTTAGCTGATGATCTGCCATCCAAACAACCTTTAATTCAAGTCGCCATGTGGACCATTGGTGAATATGCAGATTTATTGAATGAAGTTTGTCTAGAATCTGGCGATGATTCAACCGAACCATTGAATGTTCAATCGGATGAAATAGTTTCAATATGTGAAGAGATAACTTCTTCAAGCTTAATGTCCATTGTTACTAAAGAGTATACAATTAATACATTGATAAAACTAAGCGCAAGGTATCCTAATTGTGCCCCTAAGATAAAGTCAATTGTTGACGCATTTGGATGTCACATGAATGTTGAATTGCAACAAAGATCAGTAGAGTTCTCAACCATATTTACTAAATATAATCAACTTCGACTTAGTTTACTTGAAAAAATGCCTCCAATGAAATCACGAGATGAAAAAAGAGACAATTTACAAAATGGTCAGTTAGTGGAAGAAGACTTTATGGAATCATTATCTAAGCCTGATTTAAATTCAACTGGTGAGGTTAAAAGTGATAATCAAGCATCAAGTGCAGCACTATTGGATCTCCTTAGTACTGTTGAAACAAGTTCATCTCCGATCCCACCGTTAAACCAAAATTCAACAAATAATAATAGTGCGATTGATGATCTCCTTGGACTGATAAATATTGAGCCTGATACAAACAGTAATAATGGAACTTCAGTCGCCAATAATTCTCTGGCAATTACAGAAGATAATGATTCTAGTAGCTTAAAATACAAATCTCTGATTGAATCAAATCTATTTGACGGATTGAATTCTTTGGATACACCAATTCCGCAAATAACACCATCAATTCCAAGTCTAGTAGCTTATGATGAAAATGGATTAAAATTAATTTATGAATTTGAAAAAAATGGTACTGAGCCAAAAACCCTTAACATCAAAATGAAAGCTTCAAATAGTTATGACAAACCAATGTCAGATTTCCTGTTTCAAGCTGCTGTTCCAAAGGTAACTGATTTATTGCAAGTAATATAGTGATAAATAACGCTAATTAAAACTAAAACATAATCTTTTCAGACATTCCAACTACAGCTGTTACCTCCGACCAGCACCACAATTCCAGCCAATAATTCAGGTTATGTTGAACAAATCTTGAAGGTGACAAATCCTAATAAAGTAAGTTAAATAGCAACAAAACATTGTCATTATATTTATATATTTTCATCTTTTTTATAGCTTCAATTAAGAATGAGAATACGTTTATCGTATGTTTACGATGGTCAAAAAATTTTAGAGCAAAAGGATGTCAATAATTTCCCAACTGAAACATGGAACTCTTGATAAGGATTCAAATGGTCTAACAATTACAGCTACCAATAGGAAAACTAAGCTAAATCAATTTAATCGAATGTTTTTGGAATCTGTTGGAACTAATAGATTGAAAATCTTATAAAGACCATAATTTTAGCTTTCATATTTTGAAATTCTTCAATCAATTAGATTATTTTCTGCTCATTTTTTCCAATTTTTACTCCATAATCATAAGAACTCTTTATTATGTTATGTCCCTAAATCTCTTCCTCTTTTCACTCAAAGCAATTGTAAATTCGAGAACGTTGTCTCAAGACCTAATAATTTTTTAGACTCTTGTTTAGATCATCTTTAAAACAAGATGAGGATTGAAATAAAATATATGAGGATGACTATAAAAATCAAAAAGGCATACATTCTAATAGTAATGTAATTCAAGTTATTTGTGATCCAAGAATTATTTGAATAGTGACCATGATATACGCTGTAACAATGATTAAGTACTGTTATGATTGCATCAAGTAATTGTCTAACTAAATTCACTTTACGAGCTGGCTTAATTTTTCAACTTTTACTGAAATTTTTATTCAATTAATGAAATGAAAGTAATTGAGAAACATTGATAATTATTATATTATCAATCTTTTCAGAGCGAATGCTGAAATCTGACAAAACTGAATGATTTGATAGATACAAACACTTAAAATCAACTCACCGTCATCATTAAGTTTAAATTATTTAAAGATGGCAAATATTAATGATAAAAATATAATTTAATGTTTAAATCAATTTTAAGGAAGAAAACAAAACAGAAGTTTAGCATTATAGAGATATAATGAGAAATGAAAAATTGATTTTTTATCCATTCTTTAGTGTGAACTTGCACTCATCTGTGGATCATTTGTGGATCATCAATGGACCAATAATTAGACTCATCGACGTCCCCAATAGCCACCATGACCACCAAGAATAATGATGTTTTCACCGCCCTTCTTGTCGTGTCCTCCACCTTGGATCAATCCACCACCATAACCACCAAAACCTCCACCTAAGATGATGATGTCTTCACCTCCTTTACCGCGAGCGGCAACCAAAACACTTCCAATGATAACAATCAAAGCAATCAAGACAATGGTTTTTGAACTTGTGGACATCATTTTCGTATGAAGTTTAGAGTACTGAAGGCACAAATAATCGCAAAAAAAGATATGAATTGAAACAGATGTTTACTCGATGAGGTTGTTTACTGAATTGACGAATGAATGGCAGATAAATCGTCTTATAAACATTTTTTTCTGTCAACAATTTGAGTGAGATCAAAAGGAGTAATCAATTTGGCCTTTTTCCGATTCCGTTAAATTTATATTGCTATAATTGAAATTAAACATAATTACTCCTCTCATCATATTCATTAGTATCAAACTCCAGAAATGGTTCACTGATGTTGACCTGAAACTGAGTAAACATCACTCTTATTTATTGTGTCAAAAATAATTCATAATGTTAATTAAACCACACGAAATAATCAACTAATTAAACAAAGTGAAAGTTTATCTATTCTTGCCCTTTACTGCACCCTTGTTCAGGCTTATAATGAATGGTTGTTCAATATTGATTCAAACCAACGATTCTATTACAAGATCCAAGAGAAATTTTGATCAAGTTATAATGCAATCAAATGAGAAACAATTGATTTTATTTAATTTTTCATGTTTTCTTTTCCATTATATTGAATCAATCGGTTAACTCGATGATCATCCCACAATGGCTTTCAACTAATTGATGTAAAACATTGTTGAGTTTAAACCTTAATTGAATGAAACTTCTCATTCATGAAATACTATTTTTTCATGTTCTGCCTTTATCAATAATAACTTAAATCACGCAATGAAATCTAAAATTTGATTAAGCTTCCGCATGTGGATAATCATTGCATTCAATTGTAGCTTTAATCATGTGTCCTACGGTCCTTTAATCATATTCACTATTGGGTGTTGAATTGCTAAATTAAAGGGAAATCTTATTGGAATCAATTTGATTAGCTTTAATCATGAGTAATTAAACATGAAAAACAGTTGATAGATGAGATAACTTTTTAATCAAATGTTTAAAATGAACAATTCAAAGTAAACAATCATTGGACTGTTACAAGTTGAAAAATGTAACAACATTTATTGATTGAAAATTGAATAAATTGATGAAGAAATGGTGATTAAAATTAGTGGTTAGTTATGAAACTCGTATTTACAGTTGGCAATTGGAGACTGGATTGGATGATTGTTGAGCCTCGTTTATGCAAGAAGGATTATCATGTTCAATTGTCACTTGATCATATTCATTTGGTTTAATTGAATCCCTAATTCCTTGATAACGACGGCGGCAAACAATTCGAAGTCGATTCTCCAGTGAAGCAATGCGATCACATTCTTTGATGTTTTCTTCATCAGGTGTATAATTACGGATATTGTTTGTCGCTACTTCAAAATTAATCACTTGTTCATTCACTTTATTAACCGAGTCTCCAATTAACATTGATTTATTTAGATTGGATTGATCCATTGTAATTGTATTGCTTCCTTAGGATCACTTTACACAAAATAACTGCTTTAAGTTTAATAATCACTGTTTACCAGTCACATTGGTTTGTTCAACTGATTGCTTCAAGAATAGTTTCAGTAAATGAATCAAAAAATGACACACAAAGTGGCAAATAATAATCACCAACAGATTAACATGTGATAAGTATTTTAATTGTTGCAATCTGATTGAATCTCTTTACCAATGAATTCTTTGCATTTATTTTCCACCATTCATTTTATCAGTTCATCTAATTAGACAAATTAGACAAATTAGACTTGTTTACATAGTTTTGCTTTCCGGGTTTGATGGTCTAATTACATTTTGATCATTGATTTACTATCGGTTAATTATTATATCAGATCTTCTAATGATCTTTAAATACCAAAATGTAAAGACTACTCATTTGCTTTCAGTCAATGTTGATTTAAACAAGCAAACATGGATTTTTTGGCTTTGGTCATTTTTACCAAATGAAACCATTCAATATTGAAACGTTTGTAATTAAAAGGTTGATTTATGACACTTTGAGATTAGTAAACCTGAATCAGATGAAAAATAAGAGTTTAATGAAATATTTTTATCAAGAAAACTAGAATCTCGTTATTTTAAACTCATCTTGAGGTTAAGAATCAACATTTCCAAATTGACTTTAGTTTAAATTGAAACCAAGAGAGGACACTTTATGAGCTCATTTGTTTTATTGTCTGTTTGCTAATTTTGAAAAATTTAGCTAATTGTATAAGAGTGCAGATTTAAGTGGATCATTTTTAACTCGTAGAAACATTTCCTGAGATAAATTGTAATTAATTTTTATCATTAATCAACAGAAACAATTGTCTACCGCTTTAATTTCATTTCATGTTCCGGTTTTTCAAGTAAAGGTTTATCACTTTGTTTTATCAGATGATAAAATGAACAATGATGTTTACCTGTTTATTTTTTTGCGTGATTTCGTGTTTAATCATATGGTAAGCATATGTTTCGAGTTATTACTAACAATTCATCCCTTAATTATGAATGGAGTATTTTTAATCGTTTCTATTAAAACAAGAGTCTAACCTAATCTGATGTGAGAAAATTGCTCTTGTTATAATTGATGGTCATTCCAAGTTCAACGATTCACCAAAGAATTGCAAGACGATTAAATGTCAATTTCATTGATGGATGAAGCAAATGCACAATAAAAGCTGAAAGCTGTCAAAAATAATTGCTAATTAACCATCATTATTGGCTTGTTGAGTGAAAGTGTTTTTTTTCGCTATCGAAGACATGGATAATCATTTTCAATGAACCAATTAATGAAACCCATCTCCAACCAGGCAATTGTTTTAAAGCAAATTTTTTGTTAACATTTACAAGACTTGATTCACTTGCGCCGGTTCAAGTGATGAATAAATTGGGTTAATTGTGCTCCTTTTTTTTCAAAATAACAAAGGAGTTAAGTCCAGTCATATTGAAACCCGGAAGGAGGCAGACACTTGGGTTAAGATGACCATCTTGAAGGAACTCTTGTTTATCTTTCTGTTTTTTTTTATTAATGACTTGTTCATTTCTCACGAATAGCAGAACCTTAATTACTTTGACCTTGATGATGGACTATTGTTATGACTATTTTAAGCTTATTAAATTACTGGTCACTTTTACAGCTGATGTTGCTTATCCGATGTAAACAACTTCTGAATAAATGTTTATTCCCTTTACGTTTGCTGTTTTCATTTATCTTTTAGGTAAATTTATTAACTAAACTTGAATGTAACAATATGAGATGTTGATCAATACCATCAAAAATTGTTGTCCATTTTAATGGTTACACGATGTAAAGTTGAAAACTTGATAAAGGGCGATGTACTGGTTGCTTGGAAAATCAAGTGAAAACTGAGAAAACCAGAAGAAGAAGAAGATGATGAAGAAGATGAAGAGCAATGGTCTTAACTCAATACATTTTTCTCTCCTTTTGGTTCTTCCATTTTCTGTAGCAACCTTGAAACTGAAGATTAATGAATTGATTTGTTCTTACAAGGTTCAACCTGACTTTGATGATTAAATTGCTTCAATTTCCAATGACCAATGATTCTTGTCAAGACCCATGTAAAGGGACAACACACCTTTCGCTTGGGACAACCTTAATTTGCTGCAGTAAATTGTAATTTTTTTTTAAAAAAAAAATGATAATCGATTAACTCTCTCTTTCTATCAGTCAAATATCAACCTGATGAAACTTGAGATTATTTCATGTCTGAATCTACCAAAACACATGTTTTTATTTCCTTTTCTCCTTCAATTTTCATCAATTTGATTCTACATATTATTAAATTATATGGATTCTTCATGCATTCATTGACATATGATCTGTACAGTTGATGAAACCAGAGAGAAATGTGACTCTTTATTGAGTGAATCCAAGTCGATAAAAGAAATTTTTAAGAGAATGAAATGTTCACAAGAAGGAGAAGAGATTTAATAATGATTATGAATTAGAAAGATGTTGACAAGAATTAAGTTTGATTCGATTCAGCTGGATGATTACATAATTTTGTGACTTGCAAGTCTTCACCAACAACTCACAGATGCAACAATTGAAACCTTTTCCCAGTATCATCATCACGCAATCATGTAATCAAAGGTCACCGAAGCAAAGTATTGTCAAGTTAGAGTAAATAAAATCTCAACTTTTATTGCGATCATCTTGATCTTTACATCAAAAATTTTATTACTTTACTGGATAATCATGAAAAGTGGGAATATTTTACCAAATAATTTGCTCAACTTCACCAATTGAACATCATGGTTGACTGGTTGGTTACGAGTTGCCATTACATCATGTAAGTTGATCACTTCATCACCTTGCCAATACATATTGCCTAAGCTAATCTGGATTCAGTGGATTTCAATTGCTGAGTTACTAATCTATAAGAAATAATGGAAATAGATTTTAAAGTGATTTCTGTGAAAGACTTAATCTACTTCTCTAATCAACCAAGATAAATACCCAAAAATTGGTTCATCAGGTTACTCCTTGTCTAGAGATTCATCTGTTTCTATGAACAACATTTTTCCGCTTTACTTTTTTTCTCGGTCAACTTTTACTTACTCAACCATATTGATTGAATTTGAGAAGCGTAAAATAGTTTAAGTTGATTTATTTCATTTTACATTCAAAGCTTAAACCATTTTCACTTGTTTTTCAATTTTCGCCTAATTTTACCCAAATCTGCATTTCTTTCCTTCCAACCTCATCTTTTCTTGTATTTTTGGTTTCTTTTTCTTTGGCCAATGAATATTCCAATGATCATTGAACATGTTACTTAATAGCAAAGGTCCTCCCTTCCGGTTACCTGTGGGTTACATCAACTCTAACCGGATTCACCATTCGTAATAATTAGCATACAATTTGCCTCAGCAAAGGAAACATGATCGGTGAACAAGAAAAAAAAACAAAAAATTGGAAAAGAAGTGAATCTTTATCAATTGTTGTATCATAACTTTTTTTTCCTCATTATCTGGGTTTTTGATTATTCCCTTGAAAACCTTTATTCAACCTAACAATCGAGTCTAAAAGGTCATGAGGGTGAGGCCAATGAAGTTTGTCAATTGATGTTGGCGTTGATTTTGTGATCATCTTTTCACTTGCAGTTTAAGGACATTACACATTGTAATTTGAAAGTCACTCAAGTTCACAATGAAAATGCATTTCCATGATAATCATCTTTTTTGGGCCAAAAGTTAAAACTATGTAATTATGGGACAAGATCACCTTCAAAACATCAAGTCCTGAGGTTTACCTTCAATATTTCTGGTTTTACCTTTTCTAGTCTTTCAAGGTTGCTTATAAAAAATGAATTAATTATAAAATGGACTTGATTTTGACTAAACTTTGACCATAAGTGAATCATAAAACATTGATCAGATTAACCTTTATGTTAAAAGAAACTGCTTTTTGTTTGAGTTGATTGAGTGGGTTGATGGTGACCAGAGTTTCAATCTTTACAATCATTCCAATCATTTTGGGCGTTATTTGTATCGTTAAATATACAATGGTTGGCAATCTGTTGATTCATGTCATTTGTTATTCTCAGCTCTGATTCATGTCTGATCATCTCATATTAATCATTGTAAGTTGATCAACAATACCATTCCTTTCTGGCCTCTTTCCTTCAACAATCAACTTTCCGCTTTCATTTTGCATTGTATCATTAACTAGCTAATACATTATTAACCATCAATCGCTCATTAGCTTGTTTATTATCGTTTAGATGGTTTGCTGTTGTTAGCATAGTATATCAATTGATTGACTGTAACTCTAGACGATTTGGGTCAATCGTTTGGTAATGAACAAAAGTGATCTTTAGGTGCATTTAGTCAGTAGGCGATCCTTTTCCAGTTTGCTTGTAACAAATTAAGGCAAGGCTTATGTATTATGAAAATTAGCACACCTCAAGTCGCTATTTAGTAATTTAGAGGCTAAAATATCAAAATGATGATAAGAAAAGAGTTAATAGTGATGAGATGAACAGGGCTACTTTCAAGTCTCTCGGAATCAGGTTGAGAATCCTTGCTCATGAAGAACAGTCAACATTTCTTCTGGGTTCGGTGAACCTAATTGTTAGTTAGGTGAATAATCTCATCTATAATTAACACTAAGTAATGAATAAAACAATAACTAGACAAAACTGTTCAATGATATTCAATGTAAATCATTTTCACATGAATAAAAATTGACTTATGCTGATAACAAATAACCAAATTTGTAAAATTCATTCAATGCTTTTAATTTTACAGTTTTTTACATTAAAAATTTAATCATTATGGCAACAACATTTCAATTTTTTGATTCATCTAATCAATGTCAATCAATATTGTTATTCAGTTTTGTTTCATTATTAGCTGCAATTAACTATTCAATTCAATCAATATTTTGGTTAATGTTGAAAGGCAAAATATTTCAAAATTAACTCATTTTCATTCTTTCACACTATTACATTGAACTATTTCATTTCATTTCTTGATTGCATATTTTCTCGATAAATTGTTTCTTTTTGAACGGTTTAACATTGAATTTTGATCCTTTTGAACAGTTAAATAATCTTGTATTACAGTACACTTCAAGTGGCGAGATTAGCATTGAAAATTAGGCTTGAAATTGATTTTAAAGTGAAAGTTAAGGGAAAAGCTAAAGCTATACTCTAATTTTTTCAACTAAAGCTGACTTTGAGATAATCTGTCAAGGATTAAAGCCATATTCAGTTCACTTACTGCTGAAAGTTCATGTTAATATTTCTCTTATATTATCTTTTCAACATTTCATAATGAAGCTCAGTATTTCATGTTTTGTAAAATATAAAATTAACCAAGATCTAATCTGAGTTTTGTTACATCTTTATAGCAAAACAATCTAAATGCAATTGGTTCTCAAGATTTCTTGAATGTGAGCGTTAATTTTAGATGATTAAAGCGAGGCGAGAACTTTTGTTTGACCATTGCTTTTCCAGGTAAAGATTTTAAGATCTGGTGATGAAGCTACAGAACCAACAAACGACTACTTGAAGTTGCAAGATGTATGAGCATTAGGAGTATTAGGATTCAGATAGACCGGTTTTTGGTAAGGGTAAAGCTGAGAAGCAAGTAGAGAGCGAGAGAGAGAAACAACTATGGCCGTTTCTTTATTCAAACGCCGTCAAAATGACCTCTCAGTCACTCTCTTGTAAATTAGCTAACATATAGCCATTCTCTCTCTCTCTCTCTCTCTCTCTCTTCATCTCCTTTTCCTCCGTCTTGCCTGCTCTGCTTCTCTTCTCTCCCTTTCTTTCTTCTCAAATGAAACTCCTTTTTTCTTCTCCTTTCTTTTCCTCTTTCTTTTTATTCCAACCTTTTCTCATTACTTTTTGGTGTCAGTTTAACTTGTATTCAAACTCTTTTTATCCCTTTTTTATTTCATCTAGTGTTTAGCCATGTTCAGATATTTATCTAAACGATTTGGTCGACATCAGAACCATTCAACGAAACCTCTAATTGAATCAGATGCCAATAATATTGTTGTGTATCCATCAAATAAATCCAATTTGAAAAATTTCCTTGAGTGTAAAATACAGCTTTTAGATGGAAATTTAATAACTATTTATGTTTGTAAAAAAGCCAAAGGAAGTGTTTTATTTGAGATATTATGTGAACAAATTGACTTGAAACAGGAAAGTGACTATTTCGGATTACAATTTACTGACCATGCATCTATTCAACACTGGCTTGACACCACCAAATCCATCAAGAAACAAGTGAAAATTGGACCACCTTATACTTTTCACCTGCGAGTTAAATTTTATTCATCTGACCCTAATAATTTGAAAGATGAATATGTGCGTTACCTCTTCTTTTTACAGTTGAAAAATGATTTATTAACAGGCAAACTGCCCTGTGCTCCAGAAAATGCAGCAAAACTTTGTGCACTAAGTCTTCAATCAGAGTTTGGTGACTTTGATGAAGATCAACATGATATCAACTTTGTTTCATCTTTTAAATTTATTCCCAATCAGAATGAGAGTATAGAAAGAAAAATAATTGAGGAATGGGACCGATTGAAGCCAAAACAGGTGAGATTTTGCTTGTCTTCATTTTTATTCAACTATTTCAATTATCTACCTCTTTGTTGCCCTTTCTAGGTTCTGGATAATAAAATGACTGACAAAGTTTCCATTACGTCGACAACATCAATGAACCCTGCCAATGCTGAAAAAGCATTTCTAAATAAAGCAAAATGGCTTGAAATGTATGGTGTGGACATACATACTGTTCTTGGGAAAGATGGAAATGAATATTCCTTAGGTTTAACACCAACTGGTATTCTTGTATTTGAAGGAACATCAAAAATTGGACTATTTTTTTGGCCAAAAATCATCAAATTAGAATTTAAAGCAAAAAAGTTAATATTAGTTGTTGTTGAGGATGATGACAGTGGTCGCGAACAAGAGCACACATTTGTTTTCAGAATGCCAACAGTAAAGTCATCTAAACATTTATGGAAGTGCGCTGTTGAACATCATGCATTCTTCCGCCTTAAATCTACACAAATTAATCAACCAGTTTACCAGAAAAGAAATTTAATGAGAATGGGATCTCGTTTCAGGTTCTCTGGTAGAACTGAATTCCAAGCAACTCTTCACCAAGAAAAAGTCAAAGAGCCAGAAAGAAAATTTGTGAGGAAACCTTCACAAAGATATACCAGCTGTAAAAGGATTAATACAATAGATGCAAACATTAAAAACAGCGAAAGAAGTAATGCAGCTAAACTGTCATTAAATAGTTCCAAGATTACCAATAATTCTTCGGATGGTGAACCAAAAAAGAAGCAATATTCTGAACTGAAAAGTAAAAAATATCTAGAAACAAAGAATTTGAACTCTGATGTTGAAAGCAAAAATAAAAAGAAACCAGAAAGAACTAATATCTTGGCAACCTTTGATATGACCAAAACAAGCGAACCAGATGTTGGAAAAGAAAAACCAGAAACACCCGAAAGTAGATTAGATAAATTAATAAAATCTGTGACCGAACACGGCCCAATCATAACACCTGAAGCTGAAATTTCCTCTTCTAAGGGTTGTCTTACTATTCCACTAGTCGATGATGAGGATTTTGATGATGAGGAGGAAGAAATAAAACTTGAAATCCCCAAGGGTACTAATCCATTTTTAACCAATGATATTGAACCGAACGGTCCTGTGGAACTTGCGGACTCAGCAAAAGTGATTTTGAAAAATGAACTATCCTTTAAAAAATTACAAGTTACTAATGAGGAAAGTGAAGAGTTCCTCGAAAATGATAAAATTGAATTAGATACGGATAAACCGATTTTGGGAGTAGAGACTCAATCTTCCAATTCAGAAAAGTTAAATAATCATCGAACGTCTTCTATACATATCGAACATGACCAGGAGAATGATAATAATGATACAATGAACGAAGAAGATGAATCACTTTTAACTGAGACTTCATTTGCAACAATAATTCCCATTACCATGTCAATTTCGTTACCCAAAACATCAATAATATCACCTCAACCATCGCCAATCAAACATTATCGACCATCACCTAAATTAATTAATGAAGTTGATAAAGAGGGACGGAAAAACCTTCCGAGACGGTCAAACACCACAATATCTAAAAGCAGCATAATTTCGACTGAGCTGTGAATGCAATTGTCGCATCTCTATTTTTATTTTTAAGTCATTCTAGATCTCTTAATTGTGTTTGTACATCTCATGTGAGCCATTGATGAATATGCAGATTTATCAAACATTTTTTAATGTTTATGTTTTTTTTTGTATTTTTCATCAATTATCTAATGTCTTTTAGTAAGAATAATCAAGTGTTTTTGTATTTTCTTAAAAATAGTAATCAATCACTGAAATGAGGAAATGGAGATGTTCCTCGTCATCTTCTTTGGGTACTTCAATATCGTCTTACTAACAATGCCTTTAAGGCAAGTTCAAAACTAAATGAAGTCTTTTCTCAATCAAAAAATCTACCCAAACGGCCTGATTTGAGTGAAAGCAACAAGTGTAGTCATGAAGTGGTCTACGTGTTTTAGGTATCAATATTCTTGGCCGATTTCTGTTAAACACCGATAAGAATATTCGATATGTGGCATTAACTACGTTACTTAAAACTGTACAAGCTGATTACAATGCTGTTCAAAGACACCGTACCACAATTGTTGAATGTTTAAAAGATCCTGATGTTTCTATAAGAAAAAAATCCATGGAATTGTGTTTTGCTCTTATTAATGGAAATAATATACGATCTATGACAACAGAATTGATATCTTTCCTTGAAAAGGCTGATCCTGAATTTAAATCTGTGTGTTCATCCAATTTTTGCATTTGTGCCGATAAATATGCCCGTGTTCAAAATGGCATATTGATACTATGTTAAGAGTTTTACAAACGGTACGTTAGTATTTTTCTGCAATCTTAATTTTCATATAATCTTATTGTTTCTTCTATTTTAATTAGGCTGGTAATTATGTTCGTGGTGATGTTGTAGGTAATTTAATTCAACTAATTTCAGAAACAACATCTCTTCATGCCTATGCTGTGCAGCAATGTTGGAAACATTTAGCTGATGATCTGCCATCCAAACAACCTTTAATTCAAGTCGCCATGTGGACCATTGGTGAATATGCAGATTTATTGAATGAAGTGTGTCTAGAATCTGGCGATGATTCAACCGAACCATTGAATGTTCAATCGGATGAAATAGTTTCAATATGTGAAGAAATATAAATATAATGCATTTCAATAAAACGTAAATGATTTGAGTTTAAATAAGAAATTCTTTATTTTTTCAAAAAATAGCAGAAAATGCGTTATCTTTCGATAAAGTGAATTTACTGCATCATTGTTATCTGTTTCACTATCAATCTTCTCATTTCAAATGAAGATGAGAAGAAACGAGACAGAAAATATTTGAATCGTCTTTATTCTCTCATTTTCTTCTCTTTATCAATGGCTAACTGGCAATGGACTTAAAATGATTAAAGGTTGTTGTTGTTGATGATGATTATGCTAATGCTGCTGCTGATGGTGGTGATGATGAGGAGTGGAAGAAAATATCTTTCGATGAAGTGAATTTACTGCATCAGTGTTATCTGTTTCGCTATCAATTTGGTCCTGGTTGATTTAATTCGAATTTCTCTTATTATTTATCAACTAAATCTAATGATTGCAACATCAATTTGCAATAAAAATTAAAGAAGTCAGTTAAGAAAGATTTAACTTGACTTTGATTGATTTCATTCATTTGATGAGATACATGAAAATCATGAAAATAAGTTGCCCGGCGAATAGTGTAATTAAGCTATTTCAAGGTATTCTCATTACCTGATATCTGCTCATATCGAAAAGATATCGATACATCGAGCAATTTGGTCTTTTGTTTACGTTTTGTTTCAATGTTTATGTTTTTTTGTATTTTTCATCAATTATCTAATGTCTTTTAATAAGAATAATCAAGTGTTTCTGTATTTTCTTAAAAATAGTAATCAGTCACTGAAAATAATTCTTGGCTTACGAGGGAATGAAGATGTTCCTCGTCACCTTCTTTGGGTACTTCAAAATCGTGTTACTAACAATGCCTTTGAGGCAAGTTCAAAGTTGAATGAAGTCTTTTCTCAATCAAAAAATCTGCCCAAACCGCTTAAGTTGAGTGAACTCGTTGGTAAAGGGACAAGTGTAGTCAAAGGCATTGAAAAATTTGCTAAAATCGGTTTGAATGCTAATGGAAATCCAATTCTAGAATTAGAAACCAGCAAAATAACAAGCAACCATTTGGCTGATTCAACTGAATCGAATAACTCTGTAAATAATTCTAATGAATCCTCAGCTGATATAAAAGGCAACAAAACCGCCGAAAGAAATGTTCATAGATCTAAACCCAAACCTCTTAAACTTCCAGAAGAAAAGAGATTAAACATAAAATTACCAGAGACTCAATCTCTAAGTAGCAAATCCAAGGAAAGTAAAGTTCCGTCGTCTAGAATATCACGTTTGGTTTCTTTTGGAGGTAACTTGACGCATCGATTTTATCTTCATTAACTCATCTTTAATTAAATAACTGTGTTTTATCTAATTCTATCTCAATCTCATTCTAATTTAATCTATTTGCATAGGACTTGCTGCAAGTTTAGGCTATGGCGCTCTCAAGCAAATAACTAAGAAAAAGCTTAGATTCGAGGATGAAACTCTAAGCTCAAAACCTGGCAATTTAATTTCTGAAGAGATGGCCCAGAAAATTGTTGATACTTTGTGTAAAACTCGTGGAGCTGGTCTCAAGATTGGACAGATGTTAAGCTTACAAGACAGTTCTATGATCGATCCTCAATTGCAATCAATTTTTGAAAGGGTTCGCCAAGCTGCTGATTTTATGCCTTCTAAACAAATGGAGCAAGTTTTGTATACTGAGTTTGGTGACAGCTGGAAAGAAAAATTGCAATATATGGACACTAAGCCATTTGCAGCTGCATCTATCGGTCAAGTTCATAGAGTTACTCTCAAAGACGGAACTGTAGCTGCAATGAAAATTCAATATCCTGGAGTAGCTGAAAGCATTGATAGTGATATTAAAAATTTAGTCTCAATTTTAAACCTTTGGAATGTTTTACCTGATGGACTTTTTATCGACACTATTGTAAAAGTTGGACGAAAAGAGTTAATGTGGGAAGTTGACTACGAGAGAGAAGCTATATGTACAAAAAAGTTTCGTGAACTAATGGAACCTTACTTTGAAGAGGAAGGATTTTATGTTCCTAAAGTAATCGACGAACTATCTACCAAAAAAGTTTTTACTTCTGAACTGATTCATGGTATGTTTTAATGCATCAAGTTATTTATTTAAGTTAAATCGAAAACTCATTTATTGTTTGTATTTAAATTTCTATTAGGTATTCCTGTCGATAAATTGGCTGATATGTCTGAGATTACTCAAGAAGTACGCAATTCGGTTGCTCGACGACTTCTTCGACTGTGTCTTAGAGAGGTGTTTATTTTCCGGTACATGCAAACGGATCCTAATTGGTCAAACTTTTTTTATGATCCTTCTACCGATACTATAAATTTGCTTGATTTTGGAGCAACTCGAGAGTTCTCAAAAGAATTTGTTGATAATTACATGAAAATTATTCATGCTGCTGCTTTGCAGGACCGTGAAGGTGTTTTGCGCTCTTCAATTAATTTAGGTTTCTTGACTGGATATGAATCAAAAATTATGGAGAAAGCTCATGTTGATGCAGTAATGATTTTAGGACAAGCTTTTGCTACTGAAGGAGATTTTGATTTTGGTGCTCAGGACACAACTCGTCGTATAAATGAACTTATACCCGTTATGCTTCAACATAGACTCACTCCTCCGCCTGAAGAAACTTACTCTTTACACCGAAAAACATCGGGTGTATTCTTATTGTGTACTAAGTTAAAGGCCGTAATTAATTGTAAAGAATTGTTCGAAGATATTTATGAGAAATATTTAACACTTGAATAGTGCAATGTTTATGATGTATTTATTGTACAATTGAAATATGAATATTAGTTGAAAATTACTAGCTGATGAGATTTGGATTAAAATTTTCTTTGTCTAGCACAGGCTTGGCTTTCTTTTCTTTTAACTTTTTCATCCTTTCCATGTATTTTCGATTTCGTTCATCGATATTTGTCTTTTTAACTTTGATGGCTGCTTGCCTAGCTGCTTGCTTTTCTGCTAGTATGGATGGCTCACATTGAGCTTTGTTCACTTTGTTCTCGCTTTGTTCACTTTGGCTCACTTTGTTCACTTTTTCATTGTCGCTAATGGATCTAGGTCTCAATATCTCCGTGACCGATTGACGGTGTTTTTCTGATTCGATGCTAAGCAAACACCAAAAACCATCAAGGTCATCAATCGTTACTTCTTTGTCTCCTTCGATTGGAGGGATCTCTTTTAGAGCGACCAGACAAAGATCACGAAACATCTTGAGTTTGCCCTTTTTCAACATTTTTGACTTACTCAATTCAATACTTGTAACCATGCGAATATCATCATCTTCTTCAGCTGCGTCGGCAACTTTGCTGATTATTTCAATATTTCGATTAATTTCTTCTTCAAGTTTGAGAACATTTTCCAAGTACCAATATTTTTGAGACACTTGCGAAGGTTCCATCACAGTTTTTCCATGCTGCATCACAGTTTTATCATGTTCCATCACAATTTTTTTACGTACCATCATATCACATATCAGGGACATTATACACAGGTAAATTGACTTTGCAATGGTGCAAAAATGCAATAAAAAAGTGATAAATCTGAAAGATAAAAAAAGAAGAAAATGTCATGAAAATGAAGCCATAAAATGTCCAAAGGAATTTAATGAAAATTGACTTACCCAGAAAAATTATTAACAATTGTCTTCATCATTCTTTTTCAGAAAAGTTGTCGGATTAAAATGTGCTGAAAAGCTGAAAATTAATAATTACGAGGTTTGCTGGTTTAAAAAACGACTTATTTAGATTTGAACTAAAATCTACTCGCTCTCTGATTGGTTAATGCTTACAGTGAACATACGCGCCATCTATGTTTTCTTTTTAAAACCCTGTCTTTCAGTTATTACAGTTATTCAAACAAATTAAATAGTATTGAAATTACTGTTTCAAACCAGTTACTAACTTTAGAATCAATATTGATTATAAAAACTCAATAATTGCTAGAAAAGTAATTTATTTCAAATTTAATCAAATTTTGCTTTAGTTATATAATTCAAGGTAGCTTTTTACCCTATTAGGCTATTTCAAACTTTTAATTGTTCTTTGCATTTCTCAGCTTGAAAATGCAAACAATATGTGCAATAAACCTCAAGATGATTGAACTTGAGTAAAATCTTATGATTAATCTCGTGGGAATTTTAACTTACTCTTTATACATGGAAAATAAACTGTTAACTTCACATGTAAAAGATTTGAAAGATGAAACCTACTAATCAGTAAACTAGACTGATACGTTAACAATGCGATTGTTGATGTTTACTTGACGCCAAAGATTCGAAACAGTTTATTAGCTCAATATAGTTGCAATTTTAACTGACTAAATTGTTAATCATTTTCTCAACATTGAATTTCCATGAGCCAGTGTTCCTCGACTTATCTTTGATTCAACTGTAGCCATAGAATTATAATAATAACAAGTAAAGTAAACAACTAAGAGAATTTGGTTACAAATCAAAATATTATTAGATAAACCTTAATATTTTCTTTCTATTAGCAGGCCTTGCCAACTCTAAATTAGTCATCATTGACTGGATAAACTGACTGGGTTTAAAGTTGATTTTGAACTGTGCAATCATGTGTTTTGTTATAATAATTATTGAACATTAATTCAAGTTGAAGAAAGGATCTTGTCTGAAGAACCAGCGAATAGAAAAATATCACCCATTGACCGTGTTATAATCTGTGTCGTCATCTGTAACTCATTCGCCCAATGAAGCTCTTTTAATCATCATTTTCCTTCGTTCTATTTTGTGACTCAAACCAGACTCAAAGTTGTTTGATTTAATTTAAATTATATTATGTGTTTAAAATTAAGTTTATATTAATTAATCAAGTCTTTATTGTGAAAATCTTCATTAACATTGCATCATATTTAAGTTTTTCTATCTTGCTCAACTTCATTTTGATCTGTTTGTCTTTATTACGCTTTTTTTTGATGGCGTTTCCCGATCCCATTAATCATAATCGTACTGGATCCAGTCTATTGAAACAAGATTCGGTTTTGGCTCAATTTTTGGGACTGCATCTAGATCATCAGCAATCAACCTTCAATAACAATATTGATTCCTTTCCATCTTCATCATCTTTTGGTTCTTATTTGTTTGATCCTATTCCATTTAATGTTGGCAGTGAAAGGAAATTAAAAGCTCGTTCAAAAGGTGATGATGTTTCATATATAAACGCTCTCCCTTTAGTGCCAACATCTAGTCATAGTGGTGGTAAACGCAGATCAAGCCGTGGATCATGTACAGAGTGTGTTTTTTGTAAAAACAATGGTCAGCCAGCCAGTTTCTATCAGAGCCATACCCTTAAAGATACTTTAGGTCGAGTTGTTTGTCCCATTTTACAGGCTTACGATTGTCCAATATGCCACAATGGAGGGGGACCTCAGGCTCATACTTTGCGATACTGTCCTGAGAACAAACCAAGTGCTAAGCTCAAGAGTTCAACTGTAAATCGTGGTAAATCAAATTTATTTATTCCACAAGATACATTACTGGCCCAATTTTTGGGACTCTATTTGGATAATCAGCAATCAACCTCTAATCTTAAGCTAAATTCTCTTTCATCTTCGTCATCTTTTGGCTCACATGGATTAATTGACCCTATTGGTACCCCATTGAGCAAATCAAGCTCAGAATCAACTAGAAAATTAAAAGCTCGTCAAGAGACTAGTATTCAATCAATTCCAATGAACATTCCCCCAACACCAGTGACCAATCATAATACCAGTAAAAGAAAATCTCGCCGTGGATCTTGTGTTGAATGCGTTTTCTGTAAAAACAATGGTCAACCAGTTAGTTTCTACCAGAGTCATGTGCTAAAAGATACATTAGGTCGTGTTGTTTGCCCCATTCTATTTGCCTATGACTGTCCAATTTGCCACAATGGAGGTGGACCTCTGGCTCACACAATACGATATTGTCCTGAAAACAAACCAAGTAATAGACTTAGAAATGCTCTACTTAAATCTCAAGCCCTGTTGAACAGTGACCAATCAATTTTGTGAATTTATCCAATACCAATTCATGAATGAACAAATATTTGATTATTGTAAAACCAAACCTCAATTACTTCTTTAATGGTTTTCAAAGCTATTGACATTGCCTATTATAATTTACTTTTTCTTTCATTTGTATGATGTTTCATGGCCATATTTGCATATTGTCTTGTTTAATATTCATTAATTTACTATCAAATTTTCAAATTTAAAAAGTTGATACATTAAAATTTTGCATTTATAAATTAACCCTAAAAGACTACTTCATTATTAAACATTTTCACCACAAGATAGCAGCATAGACACATAACCAGAGATGAAAACCTAAATTTTTAGAGGTAAAATGATTTTAGTTACAAATCAAGTTGCTTAGTGTCAAGAGTAACTTTTAACGGTGAACAACATCAATAACAAGAAAAGTTTCATCTTTAATGAGGACCTTTTTTCACATTTCTAGTGTTTTATGTACTGATCTAAACTGACAGCGAATATCAAGTGTAATCAACTAATTTAATGTTATCAATCACCATCCGTCAATCACTTTTCAAAATGGATTTATTCATCATTTCATTCTTTTATTCATTCATGATATCTATTTTTCAATTATGTAAGTATCAACTTTCTCACTTTCATTTGACAGCTAAAAGTGAATGGATAAATTAACATTGAAATGAAAGGCGAAAATTGAGTGAAAATTTTTACAGATAATTTCAAAGCTGATTTAATTGTGATTTAAAGTCAATCATCTAGTGAATCTGCAGCCGTCACATTAAATTGATTGGTAAAACAAAAGCATGTTCAAAGGCCGGTTCAATAGTAAACCCAATTATACTTTAAACATGGTAGCAAAAGGATAACCATTTTTAAAGATAAACTGATTACTTGCATAACCTGCTACTTGATTTGTTATTTGCTCAATTGTTTTCCATGCTTCACTTATCCTGATCATGATTTAAAACAACAACAGACAAAAAAACAATAAACCTTTTGATCCAAAGAAAATTATCCAAAAATTTGACAAAAGAATAGCTATTTAACGTTAGTTTTGTTTGTGTATTTAAGCCGGACTTGACTCAATTTAACCCTCAATCATCGTGATCAAAAACAAACACCATCATCAAGATAATCACAGTGAATCAAGAATCGTTGAAAGTTCCATTAAAAATTTCCAGTCATCTCATTGAAACAATTTTCCATTTCAATCATATACTTGAGTTGATCATTTCAAAGGTAAATTGTTGCATTTCAATAAACTTGGTAAGTTGAACGAAGAAGAAGAAGAAAAAAAAAGAATTCAATTTAGCCAAATGCAACAATAAAGTTACAGAGAGACAAGAAAACTTGTTGATTCGGTTTAAATGTTCAGTTGATGAAAATATCTTTTCATTAGTCTGTTGATTGTGCACATGAATTAACCTTGAATAAGCAAAGACAATTTCAAGTTGGATTAATTTCTCATTGAAATTGATGAAAGACTTTTGATATTGTTTTGTCCTTTCCTGATTATACAGAGTAACTGGCCAAGCGAAGTTACTATTAGCTGAAAAAAAAGCCACTGAAACCCCGCCCGAGTGAGAGCAAGTTATTAACTTGATTATGAAGGGTCACAGACTGGCTTTTGAGGATCATTGTGTGAGAGGGACAAACACGGTTAATATAAATGTGAATCAACTTGAAGAGCGTAAATAATCGTTTCCAGAGATGCTTTCAAATTAATTATCTTACCTTCTGAAGGAGAGAAACCTTGATTCTTTTAGATTCACAGTTGTGTCAGTGTGAAAAGGATGAAAAGAATGATGGTGCAAAGAAAGGAAAAAAGATGAAAAAGATGACATGATAAGTATCAACATGAGCGGCCCTTGTGGACCTTAATGAGATTTGCCTTAATTTCTGGAAAATTTTAATTCACTTTACACTTTGAACAAAGATAATCATTGATTGATTAAAAAGATGAACAATTTTACCCTGAGATTTATTTTGAAGGGAAAACAAAGAAAAGCTTGAAACTCGGAAAAAGTGGACACAGAATGATGAAGGATAACATGATGAGAAAGCAACTTTTTGTGTGATGAAGATCTTGAGATTGAATGCGAAATAGAGCCACTGATTTCACCATGAAATAAGAATAAATGATTAAATTGATTGTCAAATATTGGGTTAACCATAACAAGCAAAACAGTTAAAAAAAACAAAAGCTACCCGCATCTTTCATTCATTAGTTATCAATTTAATATTTAGTTACACTTTACCTTCATCTCTTCCAAGTTAATCTTGGACTTTATCTTTTTTTTTGATAAATTATGAGAATTGGATGGAAATGCTATTAATGAATATTAAAACAGATTGGCAAAGTAAAAATTTAATTACCAAAGTAAATGAAATTATAATCATAAATGTAATGAAAAAGCAAACCTTATCAATCAACTTTGTTAGATGAAAAACATTCATAATGAATGAACAGTAAAGTGAAGAGAAAAAAAAAATGTTTCATTTATCTGATGATCAATTGTGCTTTAACAGCAAGTAAAGGTGTAAATATGATGGGCAACAATTTAACTATTGATTACATTGGAAGATGAGATTGATTGCTGTCCTCAGTTTAACTGGATAACATGGGCGGTGTTGATGGGAATAGGAAACACAGAATCTGTCAAGAAAATACAAGATAAACAATCAACTAACAGGATTGGTTTTCACCGAGTTTTGGGTGTGATTATTATTATGTAAAAAGGCGATTATCAAGTTAATTAATTTGGCAAAAGGTTGACTTTCAAATGAACCAGTTCAGTTGATTTGTGATAACAAGATGACAAAGGAAAAAGATGAGAAAAGGTAATGAAGATGGTTAAGATTAAGGTGAAAATGGAATGATTAACATGAATGAAGATAAACATTGAAACAAGATGAGTTACCAATCTTGATTGTTCAAATTTAAGGTTAGGTTAGAGTTAATTAATCTGCTTTTAATTCGCTGACAAGAGCAACATTGATAAATTGTTCACTTTTATTGTCTCAACAGTGATATTAATATTTTTAATACAATAACTTGTCACGAACTGTTCACTAGAACTTTTTTGCTTCTTCTCGTTTGCACCAAAATTTTTCATCTTCATCAATTGTCTCAAGATGAATAACTAATTATGCGAAAAGGTAATTTTTCAAAGTTTCCAACTTTTCCAACCTTTTAACGATATTCTCATTACAACTTCAGATTGACTGATAAAACAGATTATCAAAACGTTCTTCTTCTTGAACGATGAAAACTTTGAACAAGTTAGGAAGGTAAAGAGACTTTGGGTTGACAACAAGTTACCAGAAAAGGTTGAAAGTTACTTACCTAGTTAGTAAAACGGAAATTATCATCAACATCCGCTTTTAATTTTGTCATTTTGCTCTTTCTCCGGGTTCCATTGCATTGTAATCAGAGGAAGTTAAGTCAACCTTTTAATCATTACAATTTGTTTACCTTCATCTACTTACTGACCATTCCAATTGACCAATATCTTTACCTTCATGATACTTGAGTCTTCCTTTTTTTACCATTTACTTATTAAACAAAACAACATTTTCCATCCATTTTGACGGTTCAACATACACTTTAAAGTTCACTCATCCATTCAACATCAACATCAACGGCAATTAACTTTGTTTTTTTTTGTCTTTTTTTACTACTTTAACATTATCTAATCTAAATCAATATGCATAATTGTGAATACAGTGACTTGAGTATATTAATTGTAAAATTAATGATGAATGTTAATCAACTGTTTCAAAGCTTTTCCAGTTTCTCCTTTCATGTGTTTTAGTTTAAGCTCAATGTTTATTGCGATCCACTTTTTGCTTGAAATCATTGGAAACAAGTTTATTGGAAATTAGAAAAATGAGAAAAATTCTAAATGGAATATCTTTCATTATTTTATTTCCGAGAAACTGTTTGATTGAATTTTTTTGTGGATGAAATGTGAATAAAAAATGGAGCTCTTTAAAAAGACGACTCAATTCGAACAGTGAACCGTCTAGAAAATTGTCCATTTTTCGTTAATCCAGTAAATCATGAATTTTCTGGATTTGCTGGAAATTCTTTCATCTTTTCAACTAATCGCATTCATTGTGAAACTTTTTTTTTCTCATCGAATCACTGAGCTTTTCAAAGATACATTGTATTGAAAGTGGACGGATTTCAGGTTGCAATGGTTAACGAAATTCAACTTTTCAACTCGACAAATTAACTTTACATTCTCTTAAAAGTTTATCCATTTACATGATTTCTGTTGATTCCTGAGTAAACACAATGGATAAAGCGTTAATTCTGTGTAAACTAAATGTTGCTCTAATGATTAATGTCCAAAATTAGGTCAACTCTATTTCAAGCAATTGTTAGGTTTTCACTTGTGTTTTTGACGAAACACAATTTACACTTGCCAGTGTTGCAAGTCATTTCAAGCAGATTAAACATTATCTGTAACAAAAAGATTGCTGCTTTTGTTCAGTTTTTGTGGTTTTCACAGAGAAACAGGAATGAAATTAATCATGAATAAGGGTTACCCTGTACATGAATTGTAAACAATACAAAGTTGAATAGCAAAAGTTATTGATCCACCAGCTTTAAACTGATCCTTTTACCATGTATTAACACAAATTTTTTCAGAATAACTCTGTATATTGTTGTCGTCAGTTTTTCTTGAGAATCTTTTTTTTAATCATTTCTCTTGTCCTTTGTTACAATGGAAAGTTTAAAGACAAAAAAGGAACGAGAAAAAAAAAGTTCAAGATGATAAAGATTCAAGACTGTGGAACTTGTTAATTCACCATTTCTCTTTCCAAATAATTAGGTTTCCTTGAAACATCCGACTCATGGAATGAAGAGAAAAGCAAATTTACTTTTTATTCCTACATTTCAATGTAACTGAAGCTTCTGAAATTTTGAATTCTGTTGATCAAAAGTTTATCCTTTCAAGTTAATTGCCCTTGAAATTGAGTCAAATTTAAATTGATAATTTGTGTTAATAGAAAATGTTCATTAATTTAAACCCTTTTACATCTGATTATCAAGTCATTTAACGATCAACATCTCAAACTCATATTTTTCATTTCTTTTTTTTCGAAATCATTTCTTGCAACTTTCAACTTTTGATTATCAATTAAAGACTTAAATCAATGTTTCATAATTGAATGTTAACTCGTCAAGATTACAACAAGAGCAACATGAAAAGATTTAAAAAAGACATAAAAGCTCACCACGTTCTGGAAATAGTGAAATTCGGCTCATAAACTATTCATGAGTTTCAGATCTTTTCCAATCTCTAATTGATCTTGATTCAAACTGTTATCTTCAATATTTTCCCAATTGAATCATCAATTTACAAGTTTTACTTGCCATTCTTTCGGGTTGTTGTTTAAATTATTTGCTCATTTGTTGAAAAAACTTTTCCAATTGAATGTAAATAGGAATAGACAATATTGCATGATTTGAATGAATTTGTTTTTTCCCTAAAAATTTGCTGACATTTAGACAAATTGCAGTTACCTTTAACTTAGTTTACCTGGAAAAACTTTTTTTTTCTTCTTCTTCTCTTTGAATAAAGCAAATGTTACCAACAACATTATGGTTAAACGATTACATATTTAAAAGGAATGAAACTTTAGATCAATCAAAATATTGTGCATTCAATATAATTCAAACTGATATGGAGTTGAACATGAATTTGAATTTCAAATTCCTTTGAGAGTTTGCTTTTATATTTCTTTGCTTTCGTTCATCGTCTTGACTTGTATGCTTGGTGAAGCTCAGATTTTTGATGAACAAGAAGAAGAAGAAGAAGAAAAAAAACGAAGAAGAAAAATATTCTTTCAAATAATATCTATTGAAGAAGCACGAGAAGCAATCATGGTGTTGATAACCATGCAAATGTAGGCTTAGACTGACAGTTGATTCTAATTGAGATTGGAATGTAAATTAATTACAAATGCTAAGTCAATATTCACCTGATAACTGAGGTTAACCTTCATTTAAAATTGATAAACAATTTTTACCTGTTATCTAATTTACGACATTTTTTCTTTGCCAATCAAAGTTCAACTTGAAATTTGTTTACTCGCGAAGGTGAAAATTGACAATCAAATTGTTCAATTTAAAGTTGATTCAATCAAAATTGTGATTGATAATCAAATTGTAAAATGAACTGCTAATGATAATTGTGAATAATAATGAATAACAATTGGTTCAAGAGATGACTATCAAAGTAGCAATAAAAGTGATAATCATTTATGAATTTACTTTTCTCCTTTCGACTAACTGTTAACATGATTATTGGAATACTGTGAAGAGCCCATTAATTGAATTTGATCAACTTAATAAAATGATATTTTCTTTTCAGATTGTTATTAATTATTCAAATTAAATGATTTGTTATCCACTAATTGGATAATCATTGCCATTTCAGGGTAACCATTATTTTCCCTTGAGCAATCCTTCAATAGTAACTCAAGTGTTAGTTTAACAAAGCTTGATGAGAATGATGAAGATGATGGAAATGATGAGCAATTGTGATTCCAGGAAAATGGCCATGTTTTTGTTGCTTGTTGTGATTAGATGAATTTGCCTGTAAAGACGAAAATCAAATTAACAGTCAATGAAGCTGTTGTTATTGTTGATGAATAATGTGGAAAAGGGTGTTTCAAACTGACCATCAATTGCTTACTAACAACCATTTCACTTGACCCATTGTAATATTGATAACAAGCTACTTTACTCTTCCCATCCTTTCCTCATCATCATTTGCTTTAAGGTTTTTTTTTTGCTCTTCTTCTTGCTGTTGCTTACTTCGTATTTGTTTTGTTGGGCTCATCAACAGACTTTCCTTGGTCATTTAACTATTAATACAGAAGGAGGGAGACTTACTGTTGGACACAAAAAAGGCTAATCTGATTATAATAACGTGAATAAATTGAACCAGGATTTGCTAGGCAATCAGATAATTATAAAAGAGAGTTAAGCCAATTAAGGGTCAACAGCAAGATAGTAGCCATTGGCTTGACTTTGCATCAACAGAGTAACAGTAAAATTTTGCACTGACTCACTGATTGCTGTTCAACTATTCACAGCTTAATCCAATTACAGTTTATCAATTTCAGGTTTAGGTTTGTAACTTTTCATGTAATTGTAATGTCATCATTTCGATTCTTGTTGCCGTTTTTTTTTTCATTTCAATTTGCTTTCACTCTTTTTCGTATCAATAATCCACTTTCTTCTTCTCATTGGCCTTTGCAATATTCACTCCTTATTACACACCAAATGAGGGAAAATTTTAGACTTCTTATCTGGTCAGATTTTCCAGACATTTTTTTTTTCTTTTCCTTTTCTTTCATGATAAATTTTCTCTCTTTTTCTCGATTTATTTTCAACTTTGAAAAGATATGAATTTGATAACAATGATATAAACATGATTCCGTTTGGTATTCCACATGAATTGTCTGCAAGTTTACTTGGAAATTGTAATCTTTACATTGTAACTTTTAGAACGACTTTAGACTTTTTATTCAAAACTGAAACTTTCAAAGTTCGAGTCGAGACTCTTTTCTCAACAATAACAATAACTTGAAAAGCTTTACTTTTACCCACAGTTTTCGTGATAAAATTCAATCTTCAATTGAGTTCTTCCCTCTCATCTCCTAACACCTAACAAAAGTTTATTAAAATGAAATCAAAACCAACAGAATGGAGAAAAAAAAATAACGAAGATACATTTTCAATTGAACATAAAGAGTTTCAACTAAAAGTTATCTTTGTTTCAGAATTGACAAAATCCAAAGAGTCTAAAGAAATCGTTGAACCCATAAAAACCTGTAACTAAAAGTTGTACAAAAGGTGACTTCCAGTTGACTTTGACATAAGCATCAAGCTGTGATCAAAGCTAAGTTCAAGGCGAAATGATCACAAAAACTTTTCCAAAGCGTCGCAACATCTAAATTTACCAAAAAACGAAACATTTACATTGCTTTTGTGATATCATTGAGTGAACAAAAGAGCTTAAATACCTGCTTATCCAAGATTTTGTGATAATCTGACCATTGATTTGATAAAAAAAACTGTCTTTTCAGTTATCATAAAGTGTCAGTAAGTCACTTTGTCGTAAACGGACAATCAATCAAACAGAAAAAACCACAATTTTCTAATCTGATTAACTTGACCTTTCAATTTGACTGAAACCTGGAAGACGGTTAAACCTTTGAAATCATTGTAATCCAAAAAAGAAATGTAAAATCAATAGAATGGTGAAAAAACATTGAAAAAAACAATTTTAATCATTCGTTGAGTTGCCAGGTTTGTGTGAAAACAAATCATGTTTAAATAATCAGTTTCCATCAATTATTGTTAAACATAATTATCCATTTGCAACTGATTAAAGGTGAAAAATGTTTCAAACAAAATGAACATGATTATGTAAAGCCGAATTTTGATGAAAGAAGAAAGTTAATTATCTTGAAAGTTTGACAATGAACAAGCAATGTCAATGAAACATTTGAACAACTGCAGGTTTGCATGTTTAAAGTTCATCAACATTTTTCCTTCGCGAAAACATTTCATTTCTGGGTGAAGATGAAGAAAAAAAAACAAAGCTAAACATTCAACTGTAACGGTTCAATGTTTAATATCATTTTGCATTTGCCTGTCAACACAAAGAAAAACAATCATTTTTATTAATTTACTTTGAATTGTGGAAAAGAAGTGAAATTGAAAC
This sequence comes from Tetranychus truncatus, assembly GCA_028476895.1. NCBI lineage: Eukaryota > Metazoa > Arthropoda > Arachnida > Trombidiformes > Tetranychidae > Tetranychus > Tetranychus truncatus. The sequence continues at coordinate 8,487,243 of CM052061.1, forward strand.
TGTCCAAAAAATGAGGTCAATCTTTTCCATCTCGATTTCCATTCGAGTTTTCATCATCTTTAACGAAAGGTTCTTCCATTGACTTGCGTTGATTGATGGTGAACCCTCAATGAACCAACCTCACAGAACTGTTTTGTTTCATCATTAATATGATCATCAGAACAGAATCATTTATTTCCTGAATCTCAGTTTATCTTATTGTTCATGCTTGTCCATCAACACAATATTATTGCATCTATGAAGAGAGGAGAAGAAAAAAAGTTTTCCTATTTACATAGATAATCATTTAACAGGTTAGTCTCATCATCTGTTGCTTCACCCATAGAAGAAGTAACAAGCAAAAAGTGCAAAATTTTGTACATCAGGTTATTAGCCTTTTGTCGACTTTGACAGATCAATATTATAGTTATTTACGATTAACAACCGTTTTCAGGTTTCACGTATTTAAGTAAATATTTAAGAGCATCATAATATTTACAGAAACAGATAGACTCTTGTTGATCGTTTTTTGGTCTTCATTTCAATGGGAAAAGTGTAAACAAATCGATAATGGCTTTTCCTAATCACATTCTTAGACACACAACCAGAAATGTTTTTTTTTTACTGAATCCATCTTTTTTGCTTGTTATTGTTGCACTTGCTAACCGTTGGTTAACTGATAGTTGATGGTGTTAGCTGTTGAAATGGCAATCCTTGAAATCAGCTCTTCAATCTTTAAACGTTAAATAAACACCAATTTGACAAGCTGCTAATTGAACAGCAAATTAGTTTTTTTTCTTCAATATTTTCCAATTATCTCAACACTTCCATTGCACTCTGGACACGAGTCAATATATCAACATTTACAGTTGAAAATGTCTAAACACAAGGTGAAAATGCTAACTATTTAAAGATGGAAGTTAAAATTGACTTGAAAAAGTAACCTCTAGATGAAGGTAAATGTGAAAATTTTTCTTTCGATTGAGCATTTTTCTCATCTAATTAAAAATGAAACATTTTTAGTGTTTTCATTTAGTGTTTAGTCAAGTCAATAGCTTTTGATTGTGTGTTCAACTTTTTGAAATAAAGTTGAACTGACAAAACACGATTAGTAAGGAATTGGAAAGATGTGAATACCTCGACGTCACTTTTAAGTCTATTTTAAGGCGATCTTAGTTGATTTGCGATTTGGTAAAAAATGGACAATGAATATTAACTGTAAATCAGACTGACAAGAGTGAATCTGGTTTTGTCCAATTTCACTTAACTAAAGACTTGACAGGATTAGAAGACAATCAGCAAAAGTTTAGTCACTTGATGTAAATTGAAGGGTAATTATAAAGCAAAGGACAGAGATCATTGATTTAACTGTAAAGTACATCAAATGTAATTAAGTTAATGGTGAAGGCAATGTCAAGTAGAAGGCAATTAATAATGATTACTGAAGTTACTTTCATTGAACAATAAAAATCATAAGAGAAAAGAAACTTTTTACAAAAAAAAATAAACAAAATAAAATTAAAAAACAATTTCCAACCAAAGAACGGTTAAAAACTAATCAAAAACCTTAATCGTCAGTGAAACTTGACTTTCAAATTGCATTTTCATACAAAAGATTAAATACATTTTGACCAATCTTACCAAATATCAAACCAGTTTACATAATTGATAAGAAAATGGCCTTTTCTAATCAAATTGATCAACCATGGAAATCCTTTTTTTCGATACTTTACTCAAAGATTTCAATTGTTATCTTGGTTCAACTTAATGTCTTTATCTGTTTCTTGTCACTTTTATGTCGTCCATATGTTGCAGTCCAAAAGCTTGTCTATTGATGTTTCCTATTTGGTCAGCTGCTTTATCACTGTCATTTCAATTGCTTTGTAAACATTTATATTTATATTTGTTTAAATAATAAAATGTTTACCTTTTAAACAGTGAACTACATTTAATAACAATTCAACATGAAAAAGTAGATTCTTAAATAATGAAAGATAATTTAATTTGATGAATCTCTTTGAAAATTGTATCAATGGTTGAACAGTCTAAAGGTATTTATAATCATTAAAGTCTACTTGAACAGTTAGCTTTTCATATGTCATTGATTACAAGTTTAACACCTAACGAAAAAAAAGGAAATGATGCTTTTCCATGAAAATTTGAGGAAAAAAAACGTCAGATGATAAAAAATTGCCTTTCAAGTTTACTTCAACTTGCTCAATAAAAGTTGATAAATTATCGTGAAACCTTTATAGTAGCAAGTCAATTTGACGATTCTAATTGCAAAATTTGATTGTTCTGTTAATTAATTTCCCCTGTCAACCTTCAAGTGCAATCAACTTATCAACCAAACACACTTAATCATTGTCGGTAAGAAGAGTAACAAGTTTACGAAATGTTTATCAATTTCATGATAATCACTTTTCCAATGGATCTTCATAAACATAATTTATACCTTTTTGTTTCAGCCAATTCATTCAATCCATTCATTGAAAGATTAACAGAAAGACTAAACAATGTCAAATGATTCTGCAAAAATGTAATTGTTTTTGTTTCATCAAATTAAAGGCGAATTATTCAGTTATTTTCTGATTAGTTTTGCTTGAATCGAGTTTCATGTAATTATCGATTGAAACAAAGTCTCTTAATCAAGACTTTAATGTCGAAGGCGATTCGATGGTTAGGAGTGTTTCATAGTCCATTGATTTTCAATTATCTGTAAATTCATTTTTGGCTTGTTCGAGTTGATGAACCTTTAAAGTTGGGTTCTTTTGCTGTTGTTTCACTGTCAACCAATGTTACTTCCCATCTGTCGGTGAACAAGGCCGATGAACGCCCCTCTTGCCCATGTTTCCGTTGCAAGCTGTAACCACATAACCGCAACTTTGTTGGAACAGCAAATGTTATTCATCAATTTTGTGCTCACACCTTTTCCTTATCAACATACGGTTGACATTGATGCTTCCATTAATCCATGTAAATGGGAAAAGTGGGAAAAGAGAGAGAAAATCAATTTCATTAATTAGAGTTGCACATTATCTTCAATCATTGATTTAAATTGATTACAAACACTAACAAGTAATTAAATATTTATATCACCTTTACATTGATCAAATATTTGGGTGAGCAACACTAAAAATAGCATTTCCAAGCGCATTATTAATTAACTCATTTTGTGTAAACTGATTAGCCAAGTTGAACTTGCAATCAAAATTTGTGATCAATTGATGAACAATTTTCTCATATTCACTCTGAATAATTTGGCTAAATCTTTCATTCTTTTGCTGATGTCTTTTCAACTTTGATTTTAATTTAGTTCTCGTTTTTTGTTCGTTTAATATTTGAAAACATTTTGACGCTTTTCCATGTAAAAATTGAGTTGCAAAAGTTGATTACTTGATAATCGAGATTGAACAAATTCCTTTGGTTATTACATGATTTAAACAGCTTCTCGTGAGACAGATAAACTTGAGGTTTTTGTAACGAATCAAAGATATCTTTTCTTCTTTTCTCTCTATTGAATCACTGATTCAACCATGAACACATGATGTAGATGAAAGGAGTGAAAGATGATGATGGTGACTCTGATGATGAAGAGAAAAGAAAAGCGTGAGAAGAGAAAAGAAAGTTGAATGGATGATAAAAACCAATAGTAACAATAATTCATGCTGAGTAAGAGTAAAAATCTTTCAAATGGTTGACTCTTCTCGACTATCTGACTCGACTAACCATACTTTTAACAATCAATGAAACAATCAATCATAAGCATGTTTTTTTCTTTGTTTTTGTTTCTTTTTTTGTCTCTCCTCAAATTACAAGTCTGTATTTAAACAAGCGTAAAAGTCACTAACAATTATCATCATTAAATCAGTGAATCCATAATCATGTACTTTTGTCACAAACGCAATCATCTGAGATCGATTTACAAAACCATGGAATAATGAAAATTTGCAAAATTTCATTTTTACATTTCATCTGTACTTTTCATTTCTAAAGGCTTATTTATCACCAAAATGAAACGTTAATTCAGATAAACTTTTGGAATCAACATCAGTCCAACAAATAGAAATGAATTTTAATTGAGAAAATGTTCAAACTTGAAATTTCGAAATTCGATTTTCAATGAAATTCCAGGTTTAACAGTTTATTCATTTGCATTCAGCTTTGAACTATCGACCATTTGTTCAGACTGAAGTGTTTGAAATTTATTTTTGAAAATTTGGACTTTTAGGATTTAACCTTTCCTTGCAACTTGTTCATAAACTCAATTGTCTTAATCATTATTTTCAGCACGAAAGTCAACCATGTAAGAACGAATAGTTTTGCTCAAAGTTACATGATTTTTTTTTTCTCGGTGAAATTCAATATTTTTCACATTTCCATTGGACTAGATAAAATGAAGTTTTCTTTTTGCAATTTAAGTTTTTAAAATTCTGCTGAAGATTCGACAAGATTTACTGTGATCTTGTAATTCATCAAATGGCTTGTTACAACAGAATTTTTTGTTTCTTGCCAAATCAGTTGAACAAGAGTTTCCATCTAATCTCTCATGAGTTTCAGTCTAAATCACAATTCTTATCCACTTTCTTGACTCTTTTATCCTCCAATGGCAACAATGATTATTAGCTTTTATTGAAATAATTTGCTTGATTAACATTCTTAACCAGTTTCATCCATTTCCATGAACCATTTTACTCGGCACTTTCCGACAAAAAGCCTTCAAATTCTGCAAGTTTGCCATTTCCGGAGGTTAAGTAACAGATAAACCGTTTATTCCGATCAACAGAAAAGTTAAATGTTTTCATTGGGAAACAAATATTCAGCTAAATCGATTGAATGGCGAAGAAGGAAGAATCTTTCTTTTTTCATGTTCGCACACAAAGAAAGTGCAGAATGAGCATTTTCACGTAAACAGAATCAATCCAATCTCGATAAAGTGATCTTTTCATTATTACTAGTTTTCACGATTCACTCGATAGTTTTGCCTTTAATCAGCAAAAGTTTGAATATAAATCTGAATTACATTATGAATAACTAAACTGAAAAGTTCTTCTCATGATAAATTACAAGGAACATGACACTTTACCTTTTTGTTATTCCAGCAACTTTCTCCATCCGAATTCCAGATAACATAATTAACAATTTTACTCTAAAAAAAAGTCATCTACGTGATCATTATTATCAATGAATCCATCTGAATGTAAATTCCTTCCTTCATTTAATAACATTACATATAATATTCATTCCCAGTGAAGAAGAAAAAAGTTGAAAAAAAAGCAAATTTTGTTCACTTTTTTGCACAACCTCAATGTTAATAATGAAAATAATATTTACTCGAAGAGAGCAAAAAAAAAAGAGAAGAACTTTTTCTTCATGGAAAAAGATCAATGAAAACTAATAAGCCATCTGAGTAAATAAGAAACATTACTTCTGATAAGCTTCAAGTATTCTTATCTGAATAGAGCAATATTTTGTTTCTCAAGTTATTACAATTTTCTCATCGTTTTCATATTGATTGCTTTGGATGATTCGCTTGAAAAGGAGAAGAAAACAAAATATTGTTCTCAACTATCTGTTGAAGTTCTCAATGAAACATGCAGAATTTTGAATATCCACAGAATTGCGATTCCTTGGAGGTTTGACCAATTTTCACATTCAAATGTAAATGATTTCAAATGTCGACTGAATATTGTTTTCGTTTCACTCCCAGCAACTAATCATCATTATAAAATTTTGTTTGAAATTTCGATTAAATTTTCTTCTTTCCAGCTTCCTTCCAGGTTCCTTTGCCATTTTGAAAAGCTCGGCTTGATAGGTTGATCATGAAATGTTGTTTAATAAAAGTACAAATGCCAATATTCATCAGTCTTTATTAAACTTTTAATTAACAGAAGAAAATAATTTCTCTATGAAATTGATTAACTTTTCAGAGCTTTTAAACAATTCCCTGTAATCCTAAGCTTAAGGTTAATTGTATCATATTTCATGGAGAAGGAGAAGAAGAAAAAAATGAAACAACAAAATTCTTAATTTCATTTATTAAAGATTCCAAAAGAACAACAATTTTTTCTTCATCCTGTAATATTAACAGGTAACTCATGGAAGCTCAAACGACTAACTAATTTGAGAAGAGCTTTTAGCAACTTTTTTCTTCCTCAAACACTCATTATCATGAACTCATCGTGCATTGAATACGTATCATGGAACGAGCATTGAAAAAAAAATCGAAAAAAAAACATTTACTTTGCAATTTTTGCCTTTAAACTGTTTTAAATTATTCCATGATAATTCGACTCATTTCAATCTTGCGTTGAGATAATAATCTTAATAATCTATTCAATTTTTCTTCTTAATGAAATTCTTGGAATATCGGGTTTTCTGAATTATCATTTTTGTTTCTTTGGAGCAACTTGCAATTCTGCTTCTCAATTCAATTGGTTAACTTTCGGTGAAATGGAAATTGGTTTAGATAACTTTGAAGATGCTTTTTTCCTCCTTCTCAAAGTTAATAAAGAAATGCTTTTTGATAAGCACTCGAGGCTCAAAGTCACAATATCTTTTGTAAACAACATCATCAATTTGGAATGATGTTTGTAAAAATAACTTTTACTCTCATATATTTCAACTTAAACTGTTTTAATACGTTTTTTAGCTCTTAACCAATCGCTTATTTTTTTTCATTTTATCATTTTTTCTTCAACTTTTTCCTCTTAACCAGAGTCAATAATCGTCAGTGAATGTCATATTTAAATGCTTTGCATTCTTGCTTCGAGTTTCCAGTATTGGTAATTGCAATACTGACCATGGAAAACTGAATCATTGAAGAAATAATTTATCAACTCAGTTTGAACATTCATTTTGAAACTGAACAAACTTTGTGAAAAATTGAATGGAACATGGTTCATGACAACGAAAAAGATATTTTTTCTCTGTTCTTGAGTCATTTTTCTGTATCTCTGGTGATGTTGCTTTTTATTTGCGTTTGTTTCAAGTTAATTTCAAGGTTGACTCTCTTCGAAATTGACACTCAAAGTTGCCCTGAAGTGAAAATTATCTGAATATGAAATGTGTTGATATGATCGTTTGATAATCATCAATCAAAGATCGCCAATGACGAAGTTGAAGGATTTTTTGTCCAGCTTTTATTTCAAACATTTTGAGTTTACCATTTGACATCTTTTGGTTCAGCTTTTCTGGGTCTTTACCGATTTAGTTTGACCATGCAACTGGACATGTTTTGTAGATAATCACTTTTGAATATAATTCTGGGGAAATAGGATTAACTTAATTAGTCTGAGAAAAGGATTTGATTTATATAAAGTTTAGGTAAAAGTGATTAGGTTTATCTGACAATTCTCATGTCGAAATCAAGACTACTTAAACAGAGTTAATGTCAAATGAATTAACATTGAGTACTTTGAAGGTAACGAAAAAATTGAAAGGGAAATGATTTTTCAGGTCACTTCAGTTCGAATCAAACAAGTTCATTGCAATATATAACAATTTGTAGCGTAGACACAGTTATCGTTCATCAACTTCCAAGATGGATAGTGAAAATGGAAAGTGAATCATTGGAATATGGAACTTTAAGATTGTAGAATTTTAAAAAATAATCTTTGACCATTTGACTTGAGAGAATCGTGAATGTTCTTTATAGATTGCAAGCTGTTCAGGTGCTTTTCCATGTTATATCACGATTTTGAATGGAAACTGATAATGTAACTCTTTGATTCATTGATGTAAAGAAATGTTGAGGAAAGTTTCAACTTATTGTTAAGCCAAGTAAGAAACTGGTCAGTTGATTAAAGTTGATTTAATTTATCACTTAACAATACCTACAACCCTTCGATTGAGGGTTACATCAAAATCAAATTACTAAAAATAAGTAAGAATGAAAATCAAGTTAAACTTGATAAACTTTTTTCCAGTTTCAACGGTTGGTTACACTTGAAGCCACACAACCAAATGCTACTAACCATTGAATCATTTTCGTGGTTCCTCCATCAAACCCTGCATTTACAACCAAATGCAGCACCAAAACCCACTTATTGAAGCTGAAAAAAACAAACAAACAAACATTTAATTTGATTACTTTAATCAATAAAATGCAGTTAAAAGCTCGAACAATAATCAAAACGCAGAAAATATTGAAATTATCTGTAAAACTAGAAATGAAAATTTTCTTTTCACATTCGATTCACATTTTGATGTAAAATAATTTCTTTTCATTCCTTAACCAGATATGATTGACTGTTTGAAAATAAAAAGTATTTATGTGCCCAAAGCGATAACAATCGGCGAATCAGCTTGGTTAAACTGTTCATATGAATTGGAAAATGATAATCTCTATTCAATAATATGGTTCAAGGCAAATCTTCATGATATTAATTTAAAAGACAAGAAACAGTTTTATCGTTATGTTCACAATCAGGATCCACCAGCAAGTACATACGAAACTCCTGGAGTTTACATTGATGTAAGTGATGTTTTTTCAGCTCTTTTCCGTCTCTTCATTACTTTTACCAAATCCATTAATGAAGGTATCATTAGTCCTATTACGAGGGAACATTATTATTACCATTTTATCATTATAATTGTTATAATTATCCTGTTATTATTACCATCATCATTAGCCAATTAACAGCTTATGTCCTATGTGTTTCAGCTTATTACACGCACAATAATGATTAATGATAATCAAACAGATAAAGTACCCAAAGAGAGTAAAAAATATATTCACAAATAACAATTAACATTATTATCTTTTCCTTTGTTTGTTTAGGTCAGAGAAAGTTTATCAACTTAATTAACCTTACATTGTTCAATCATGAACAAAAAACAATAAAAAACTCGTTAATTCAACTCTTTCATTTCATTTTGTCATAATCAGCAAAAAGTGTCTAAAATCAGTTGCACCAGCCAACAATTTGAACACTAAATTGAGTACAAGTTTATCGTTGAAATTTGCACCCCAAAAGATTCCTAAATCTTTGCATTTTTCATTTTTCCAGATTTTTTGCAAGTCTATCGAATCGAAAAATTGAAATGAAATTGTTTGAAATTAAACTTCTCTAAGCAAGTTGTTTGTTGAAAGTAAAAATCGGTAAAAACAATTAAGAACTAAATAAAGTGTCTGATGTCAATCTGATCAATTTTAATCTTAAATCAGAACAAGTTTATCATTACGAGTTTCTGAAATCATCTTAAACTAAGAGATTTTGGCCAAATTTTTAGATTTAAAATACTTATGCGAAGTTGAATTTGGGTGAAAAACATTGACTAGTTTATCAAAGCATCAACAGTTTTAATTGGCAGCAGAAGCAAGTTGAAACGTTAAGTTTACAATCAGGTAATCAATCCAAATGGCTTCCTTTTTTTCATATTTAAATTGTAACATAAAGAAGGTGAGTTTTGTTGCTTGAAAAAAGGCTAAGATAATAAACCATTAGCTCATTTTATTATGGCAATAATAATAACAATCATTATTATGGTAAACTAATGATATATATTCACATTTTGTGCACAAGAAAATTATCTAAAGGTTACTGGGAGTGAAGATTATTTTATGCCAAACAAAATGGAATGCATGGGGAAAAAGAGAGAGAGAAAAGTTTGCAAATTATTCTTCTGCAGTTGAACAAGAAATTTACAATAAAATGGTTTAAATGTTTTTTTTCAAGTTGTCCAAGACTGGGAGTTGAAAAGTCTAAAGAGACTGAAGAGAACAGTTTTGTTGCTGAAAAAAAAAGTGATTTATCGCAAAAGTAAACATAATAATAGACAGAGATTGACATTGAATAGTGATTAATGAACTTTTTGTGAAACGGGAAAACCAGATTTAAAGATGGACACAAGGTGGAAAGTGCTGAAGAGGCACAAGTTATGAGGAAATGTGTGAAGAAAAGGGAAAAGTAATTTGTGTATGTGACAATAATGTGTAATGTTTAATATAAAGAAGATGAGAAAAGAAATGACCTTTTCTTTTCTTCTTTTCTGGTCAACATGTAACAATGTTTCAAATGAAAAAAAAGAGAAAACTGTTTGACTCAAGTGTAAAGGTAAAGAGCATTAACGTGACCATCAACAACATTTTGAATTATTGTACACAAAATGCAATTCCTATCGAATAGTTTTCCCTTTAAACGGCAAAACAAGTGGAACAAGTGAAAGAGGGAAAAGTAAATGCATTATCACTATTATTCTCATTTCTCTCTTTTCGCCGTTTCTTTTTATCCTTTTCATGATTACATTTGGTTACATTTGGAATTTATGATGGACAACCTTCGCTTCAACTTTGGAACCCAAAAAAAAATCAAGGAAACCAAATCAACTCGAGGAAGTGTTTATTTGTACAAAAGTGATCTTACTACTGAAGGAAAATACATCTGTGAAGTAATTGCCGATTCACCTTCATTTCAAACAGTTACTCGAACTGACGACATGAGAGTCCATTGTAAGTAATTTTAGTTTACTTTTAAATTCAGTCGATATTTCAGGTCCAGTTACAAAGGTTATTTCAGTATTTTCCAATGCTTTGCCGTTTCCAAATTGGTTACATCAATAACTTGTGATGGCCTTTTACTTAAGAGCAACTTGAATGCTGTAAATGCTCCTTGGTGTATTATTGATCTTAAAGCTCATAAATTTCATGGCATTTATTCTTGTTATATTAATGGAGAAAACGATTAAACAATGAAATGTGAAATGTGCAAAGGTCAAGATCCCCATTAACTGTATTGTGTCTCATTACAAGTAATTGATGAATGTATGGTTTGTCCAACATTGCTCATTAATAATCACTTACCTTGTAAAACTCGTTCCACTGCAAATCATTGCTAAGTTTTGTATAAATGATCAACATTGTGATTTTTTTTTCTTCTTCAACAAATTGATGACAAAATGTATTTGCAATCGATTTCGTCCCTTGAGTCTCTGAATCAATTATCGGTGGTTTTATTTGCATATCCGTCAACATGAAAAGTTCATTACAAATTCCAAACTTCATTACCTCACTTTTGATTAAAAGTTTTGTCCATTTTTAGGACAATCAAATAATGAGAAATAAAAATAAAATAAATTATCGAAAGTAATTGCCAATCATTTGGAAAAAGTAAATTCCTTTTCAACTTTTTTTTTTCTCGTCGAGTTTTGGTGGATTGAGATCGATCTTGTGAAGGATTAAAATTGAATTAGCATTTTATAATCGCCTGAAGAAATGAAAGGAAATTGATAGAAGTAGTTTCATTACAGAGAAATTTGATTTCGTTTTACCCGAATCGGTCAGCCTGATGCAGAACCTTTTTATCCATCAAAAATGTCTATTCCAGATTAATTTATTGGATTCTGTGAATCTTAATTAGCGCCAATCAGCGAATTTGCTGACCAGAAGTTAGACTTTGGTGAAAATATTAAATCACTGAAACTCTCAAGGATTAACAAAAGACCATCAAAAAGTGAAACGTCTTTTCTTTCTATTTCCGATTTTCTTACTTGCTCATTTCCTGAGAAGACAGTTTCTCATCGTCAGATATCATCATTCAAAGTAAAGCTGCCATTCGATGAAAACATTTCATCAATCATAATCACCATCACTCCATCGATTATCAACAAAGAATTGAACCAATGGAATAATGAAAGATGAAAAACATAGACTAAAAATATCATCCCAATGATGTTACCTGCACTCAATCGGCGCTCTTTAAATATCTTGAAAATTGTTATTCCAAGTTTCGACCTAAACTTAAACATTGAAGGAGAAAACTTTAAATGATATTTTCTTTCAAAAAGTTTAACCAATTTTTCACCATAAATGTTGAGTCATTCCGAGAGAATGTAAAATATTTTCTCAACTATTTTCCTTTTACCATTTCCATTGAAGATTGAATAAAATGTTGACTTTAAAAGATGTAAAGCTTTCCATTTACATGCTTTTTTTTATTTAATTACCTTAACAAGAGATGAACCCAAAAGCTAGACTTTTGCTGAAAATCAAATTTTTGTGTCATCTAGAGAAATGTTTTTCACATTTATTCATGTTCAACCTGAAACCTGCATATTTTATTGCAATTGAAAGTTTCCATTTGAAACAGCCTCTTTCATCAACCTGACGATATGAAAATACATGTCTCCTCAGGGAAGTTTTATTAATGGTGAACATCATTATTTCATCCCATTTCTTGCTTCAACCAACATTCCCTTCAGAATGTTTCCTTTTGCTAATATTTCCTCGCCAAGAGTTTACTCTCTAACAAAGCCAACTCACCTATCATTTCTTTTGTTACTTTATCGCTTCAATTGCAGACCCAAACCAGTTTCATAAATACTGTCCATATCATATGATCACAGATAAAATGCATAATCATCCGTAATACAAGCATTTCCCTTGGACTCTAGTTGAACAGTGAATAGCATTTATGGAAAGCAAATAGAAGGAAAATAAGAAGGAAAAGACTCGATAAATGGTAACATAATTCTTCTTCTGACTCATTCAGTCTGAATAATATACATACTTGGATGCAACAAGAGGAAGAAAAAACAAGACACAAATGCGACAACACAAAAAGAAACATTGATCGAGAAAACATTAAGACATTAGTTGATAAGCAAATAAGTATTATTAACAGCTAATCCACTTTGAAATACTTGGGTCAAGTACATGTTCATATTTACACTATTGGTTACTCAATTTGTAATGGCAAATGACTTTTGTCGAGTTTTATCCGAAAAGTCAGGGAAGATGCTTATCTGGGAGGAAGGAAAAAAAAAGGGTGAAAATTTGGCGGACAAAATTACGATTCTCTTCTTGATGATGAAAATCAGAGTAAATTGAACAAGAAAATTGAGTCTCGACTGGGAGGGAAAAGAAAAGATGAGGAATAATAAAATATACAGAATGCATTATAATGCATTATTGGGATCAAAGTTTTGTGTTGCCTGAATAATGGCTCCTTTGAGGAATACAACTCAATAGGCAGAAAGATATTTTTTTTTCAAAATAAAAGAAGAAAAGTGTATTATTATTATCATTATTATAGATTAGAGCGGAAAACGGAAGTAAAGAATGTCCTTTGCGAATAATCCATTCTTATTCCAATCACTTTTCTCTCTTTCTATCTTTTTTTCACATTATTTTCATAGAAACATCAACAAGATAAGTACAATGTTGATCGATTTCATGTATGACCATCAAGTCATTTTTAAACGCACATTTGGTTCACTTTTCCAGACATGATTAGTCAGCATCATGTTACTGGTAATTTCGATAATAATTGTAGAGTTCGTTTCAAGCTGATTGAAATGAAAAGGAGTCGAGAAAAAAATGCTTCTAAGGCAATGGGTCAGCAAAAGTCGAAATAGCAAAGGACTAAACAATAAAATGGCTTTTAAAGTTAATGTAAATCTATCGAAAGGTTTTATATCGAAATCGGTTCAAACCTTCGGTTTGGGTACTCAAAGGTGTTGATTGGACAAATTGAAAAATTTCATGATCGATATTTTTCGGTAAAATCAAATGCAAATGCAAAAACTTGATTTTGCACAGTTAATGGTGCTTAAAGTGCTCAATTATCAGTTTCGTCAGTAAAAAAAGTTTCAACTTTTCCATGAATTGTGTGAAAACTGTGCATGCAGCTGATAGCAACTTTTTGCTATTCGACTTCGAGTGTCTTTTTACTCAGCGACTTTTGCTGTTTTGAATTGCAAACTGATTCAAGGGAAAACAAAAGTTTCTTTGAAACTAATTTTGACTTCTTGTCGCGAAGCGTTATGGGTTATTCCGAAAGGTTAGTGAAGTTTCTCGGAATGAGATTTATCAGTACTTAAAGTGTGCACTAGACATTGGTTTTCGTATCGAAAGTTAGCATTAATTAAAATGAGATCTCGATGCGCTCGAAATGAGCCCTCGGGTTGAGCTTTGACTTAAGTCACTCCATTTGCGATGAAACGTGAAAACAAAGCTTTGAACAGTTCAGTATTCAACTTGTGATTAACATTACCAACTTTTCTACGAAACAAGTTTGCAAATTGCAACTTTCACTCCCAGTAAGGGAATGAGAAAAGTACAGCGAATTTCAGTGGAGTCGATTAATAAAATTGTATTAATAATAATCAAAATAATCTGACGAAATGAGAATGGTTTCAGTGGCATAGTTTTCGATTCGCAATTATCGTTATTCGAACAAAACAAAATTATCACTTTTGTGAGTTGTTTTTTCGAGTTTTCCTTTATTCCAAATTGCTGGCTATTTTTCATGTTATTAATAACATTGAAAGTATCGTAAAAATGTTTCAAGAGATAAATGATGAAGATGAAAATGATCAGTTGAGATGAAAAATTTTCACCAATCTCATGTAATGTTGTGTCCATTAGGTGAAGTTACTGATTTTTTGCTTCAACCTCGATCCTATCAAAACCATATTTACCAATGAAAATGATAGAATGATGAAGATGAAAATGATGGCCAGCAAAAGTAAAGGTCAAGAGTTTTCTCTTTCTAATAGACTGTCCAAGTATATTCCTTTGGATTAACCGTCAACAATTTAATCAATAGATCACAGTTAAATCGAGCGAAAAGGTTGATTGCCATTTCATATTTTTTTCCCCTTTTCTCTGCTTTTCTTTTCTGGTTACATCTTTTTCTCGGTTTGCCAACCTTTCTCCATTCAATGCACATTTCATTAGTAAAAACCTTTGTAATAATATCAATTACACTGTAACCCGGAGAACCAGTAAAAATCATGATTCAGAATTGTTATTATTCCATCATTATCATTATCGATGTTATTGTTACATTTCTTATTCCTTTCCATTTGCCGTTCATTATAACCATTTAGCACAAAATTTAACCTCCAAATGATCGACGCAACAATTTATTCCTTCCCTTTACCATCAACAATTGATTCTTGTTTTCACTTTGGCTAATTATTAACATTTTTTTACCATCGTTTCGCTTACTAATATTGTAATGATTTGATATTTCTCTCTCTCTCTCTCTCTTCTCTTTCCCTGATAATCACAATAATTACATTTTATTCACTGAATTGTTGCCAGAAAAACAAGAAAAAAATGCAATTTTCATCTCTTTTGCAATAAAAATAAGTGATTATATTTTCTAATCTATTTTTCATATTACACTACTCAACGAACCATGATATAATCACTATTGCATATAAAATAGTCTCTATTGATTAAATGCTAACCCATATGCTGATAATTGTCTGTTCAGTCTAAAGATGTTACTCTTGTTAGCCAATTAATCTGATTTGTGCAACACTTTTGGAGGGAACAATTTAAATGAAACTTGAAAATCAATTTGCAACTCCAACGACAAATGTGACAACCAAACCTCGAATAATTTTCCATGTTATTTAAAAGTGAACCACTTTTGATGATTAAACATTACCAAGTCTTCAGTCATCTTTCAAACCTTCAAATATGTGGTCAATTGTGATTGATGTTATTATTCAGCAAAAATGATTCTTATGCAAATCAAATCAATCTTTTCTCTTTTTTTATACTTTTCAGTAAAATTATTCATTATTTTAGTATTTTAATGTCGAGACAAAATGTTAAATTCAAATTAAACCAGAATCACTTGAATGCAATTTATCGCCTTTTCCATTAATTTAAAATCTCATTCCTTTTCCATGCAATATCAATGAAACATCAAACTTTATCTTGAACCATTCCGAGTCAAAATATTATTACTTTAAATGGAATGGTTTAAAGCATTTTACTTTGTCTGTATTCATATGAAAAGATTTCGAGTTTAACAGTCCATTTCAGGTCATGTTTTTCCAGAGTTACCTTTAAGTTTCTTTATTGGTTTTGAAAAGTTGCAAACTTGAATCGATTGAATACAAAAGTCCATGGCCATTTCGTCTCTTTATTATATTCAATTTTTTCTTTCCTCTTCAACTCATTTTTTTTCAGCTTCTTCTTCTTCTTCTCATGAACACTCAAAATATTCAATAACTAAACAAAATGTATTACTTTCCATAAAATATCAATTTATTTTATTTTCTCTCGAGAAGGAATTGATTCTCTTCCATTTATCCGAAACTGTGGCAAAGCAAAAATGAATGAATCAAGAGTCAAATTTGGAAAGTTTAATCATAATACATTTTTAAATGATAATCTAAATCATTAAACTCGCTAAAAGGTTTGTTAAATTGATGGAAATGTCAAATCGTTTGGTTTTACACTTTGACAATAAAGAAAAGTTGCAATCACAATGTGAATATCTTTTCACTGCAAAAACAGGAAAATGTATTCAACTTATCGATGCATTAAAATCGTCAGCAAATTATAGTTGACAGAAAGATTTACTCACCTTTCTGTGTTTACCTTAAAATCATGGTTCAATTAATCGTGAAACATTTTCATTGTTATTCATCCAGTTTCAAGTGGAGATGAAATTTTTATCAAACAATCTTTTCCATTGTGACTCAACAAGCAGATATCGAACAGAAAGCAATTGAAATGATAATCTAAATGAGAAATTTTCGCATCTTTAGGTTAAACAAATTGAACGATATTCAACTTTAATGCATTTTCATGATTCAAATTTTGCAAATTTAAATGTTGCACCGATATTTCAATCTTTTCTCACGACTAATCAATTTAACTGTTTATCATGGAAAGCTCACCAAGGAATGTTTACTGTTATTACCTAATTTATTAACCTGTAATTGAATAAGGTAAAGTTGAAGTTATTAGTTGAATTAAATTGCAAAAGATAACAATGATAATGATGATTAGAAAAGGTTGAAACAGTATATTCAAGTTGCCTTTAATTATTCTGCCAATTCTGTTGTAATGAAGTTAACATTGATTTCGATCGGATAATTGGATTGCGGTCATATTAAATTACAGATTACTTTTGTTACCTTTTGCCTTCCTTTTGTTTTTTACCTTTTCATCCAAGAAACAGAGAAGCATTTGATAAAAATCACAATAAGCTAAAAACATTTGCGTTCTCAGCTTTTTTAATAAACTTTCAAAGTAAATTTTGCTTCTTTTCAAATTTACTTTTTTGCTTATAAAAATTTCGATTCCAATCAGATTCATTCAACCTTGAGTTTATTGTTTCTGATAAGATGAGCTTCAGATACTTTTATCTAAACTATTGGTTGGTTCAAGCTTTTTGTTTATTTCAGAAATGAAAGATTCTTGCCAAGTATCAATCACGTCAATCATGAACCTTTGCAGGAATTAAGTGCTGTTCAGTTAGCATCAGCTAAAGGTTTGTTCATAACTAAAGACGTTTCTCTAGTTTGGCTAGTTTCATCAACATTTTGCTCGGATTTTGAACAAATTTTTCACACTTCTCCTGATTTCGATTTCAGAACATTTTAAGATCTCTATACTATTGAGAAAATCGTGTTTCATTTAGCACTTTTGAATTGTCATCTGAAACTGACTGATTGTGATTGAGACTTTTATTCAATTTGAAAAGTTTATTAAAAGCTAACCTCGATTCAAGACTACCTTTCAATCTGACTAACCTCAAGATATTTCTTCACTGCCAGCAAATTTCGTTTTCTCATCTTTCGTTTGTCTCATCGTTTGTCAGTTGCTTAAGTAAACAAATGTTAACAATCACAAACTCATGAAATTGTTTTGAATTAAGTTGAACCAAGTTTTCGAAGCAATATTTGAAACATTCATTTCTTTGATTTGTATTGCAATATTTTCTCGTCAAACTGATCAATTAGTTTCACCTCAGCATTCAATTTCATAGAAGAATAGAAGCGCTGCAGAATTTTTAGTTTACTTGCCTGAAGAAAGCATCGATAAATGAAAAGTCCAACAGTGGAAAAATTGATTCCATGGAAATTTTACTTTTCACTCTTCGAGCCGACTGAACATTCATATCCAATTGATTCCATTAATGGAAATAGAATGGTTGATGAGCTCTACAATCTATCAATTTTAATCAACTTGAACAAAATTGAGAGAAAAGAAAGCTGAATAATTGACAGAAAATCACTTTTACAACTCAATCCTTTTCGCACTCTGAGAGATAATTGGTGAATAAAAATTAAACCAAATTGCGTGACTGTCAGCTTGTGATTATTTCAATTTGCTTAAATTTGATTGCAACATTAAACTGATTGCCCTTCACTCCAATCCTTAAACACTGTTAAACTGCTAAAGGCAATGTTACTCTTGATTACATGAAAATAATCAACTAATGACCTTTGAGGATCCAATGAAAATGTTGAGACAAAAAAATCACGGAATAATCATCGTTAACATTCATCTTGGAGTTGCAATCAGATAACATTTGGAACTGTTCATTTTGTTGTCTCAACATCCCAAGGAAACAAAAACGAAGGCAAAAGATTGAAATGATAATGAATTACTCGTAATCATTTCCATTATAATTTTCTCAGGATAACAACATGGAAAAGCAAAGGAAACATTTTGCTTTCAATTAGATGAACAAGAGAATCTGATTGCATGATTCTACAACAATTGACTTGAAAGCAAACATGGTTAATAAATGCAATATCATATCGTGATATTGAATGTTTTCCCTTTAGTTTCATCTTCATCTGCAAAATAATTCTCTTTTCCCTTCTATTCTGGTAAATTCATTTTCCTTTTTCTTCTTCTTCTTCTTCTTTTTCTTAATAAATTCAAGAAATAATCATCTAAATGTAAACGTCTATTCTGAATGTCACCTTTGAGTTCAATTGGATTCGATAAACAATTGATTTAGAAACATTTTAATGTTAATAAAGAAAAGGTGAAAAGAGTAAAAAAAAGGAATCAAATTTTCTGGCGTTTCTGTCATCGAAAGACAATGTTTTCCAAGCTTCAATTGGAAACCTTTTCTCTTTCAGGTCAATCATAAAACTCGTGACTTGAGTTGATAATCATTTAAAAGTTTGTGTTATATTCAAACGGAATAAATAAGTATTGGAATGGAATGGGAAAGAGAAGAAAAAAGAAACTCGTAATTGTTTCAGAAACAGTAAAGTAACACATTTTTTCTTTGCATTTGCACATTAAAAAGTTATCAAGTAAAATCAATGAATTTACAATCAATTGGAGAGAAAAGATGAAACATTGAATTCAATTGTTTGTTTTGTTCGTTCAATGATTATTCAAAAGGAAATGGAAAAGTGAAATTCACCATTGAAATCGTGATGAAAGTCTGACGAAACTGATGAAACAAATGAAGCCAATCAATAGACTTTAGATTATGCAGGAAAGTTTTCAAAAAGCAGAAACAAACAAAATTTACAAATTAAATTGAGCTACTATTCAAAGTTGATTCAAAATTACAGATATTGAAAGATCGACAATTGTTATTAACATAGAAATGGAAATATTATTATCATCTTCAATTGGTTGTTCAAATATTGTTTTGGCTATTCATAAATCTGTAAATGCATTTGGAATGATCATTATCACAGCAAGATTGAATTTTGCAGGAAAAGTTGACAACTTTTCCCGGCTTGATGTATTATCATGAAATGATAACTCCCTTTCATCATACCTTTGGGAGAATGATGAGAAAAGGCCAAAAAATGAGATTTAGATGAACATTAATGGTAATATCTTGGGGAGAAGAAGATGAACATGAAGAGAAATCATTTTTTCACTTTTTCTCTCTCGTCTTCACAGTTACAAATGTAAATATACTTTCAATGTTATCTTCCATCTTTCATCGTTTCCCTTCATTTCCTTGTCTTTATTTGACTTTCCTTGTCTTTTTGTCGCCACTTTTCATCTCTTTTCATTTTGGATTCATTTTTTTCTCTCTCTCTTCTTCTTCTTTTAAACTAAACTTAAATACCTTTTATTACCATTAGAGCAACTTTCATGGTAAAATGTTATCATTTCCATAATAAGAAATGAATGGAAGAAAAAACTTTAACCATTTTAAGACCTCAAGGCTTAACTTTATTTCAACCCTTTCCACAACTTTTCATGTTCAATGTTGTCTTTGCGTTAAATCTGATTAGAGAAGAGAAATGATTGAAAAAATCAATAACAATTGTTCATTGGCAGTTAATTATAAAGTTAACATGAAAATTGAATATCAAAAGTAAATTCACCGAAATTAGATCAACTGTTCAAACTTGAAATTTGCAAAAAAGTAAAATTCGAAGAGAAACGCGTTGAATGATTAAATTGATAATATTCATTCCAACTCAATTTTCATCCTTTGATTCCTCGACTCTTTCTCTAGTTTCAATTCGGTTCGTGTTTTAAGTTTTTTTTGAATTTGAAATTCTTTTCTCTTCAAGTGTTTCACCAAGATGCAGCTTTTATCGACTAATATCAGCAATTACTGACAATTGAAGTTCGTTGCAATTTTTCTGAATTAAAAGTCGACTCTTCGTGACAATTGAAAATAATTTTTGGCTAAGTGCTTACAAGATTTATTGTCAACAATTTATCCAATTAATTGTATTCATTTGAAATGCGAATTTCAATTTGTTCATTTCTTTTTGTACTTTTAGCTTTCTTTGAGACTTCAATGTAAGAAGATAATGATTCTTGATGGAAACAGGAAACAACTCATAACATGCAATTGAATCAGAAATATTATCTTGTAATATCATTTTCTTTAGCTTTTATGGTACAAGTTTCAAAAATAAAGTCTTGAGTATTCATTTTTGGCAAAAGTGAATAGCACAAAGTTACTTTAACGTTGACAGTTATCATGGGAATCGATTCAATGTCATCTTCCATTTAACCTTATCATCAAGTTGAAAAGTATTCTCAATTCAAATATTGCACGAGTTCACTCTTTTATCTCTCATGGAGATGTTTCAATTCGCTCAGACAGATGGATTTTTGAAAAAAATATTGATTTTGAAATCAAACACTACAAGAGGTTGACTACAACAGTCGTTAATAACATTTAAACAGCACTTCAAGATCAACTTAACCACGATATTCTTCATGCAATTCTGTAAAATAACATTCCATTTCAATCAAAATAAAATTCCATCATTCAATTATCTTCCAGCTGCATCTAGACATGACCATTTGACTGCTGCAAGCTACTCTTTCGAATCAGATTATCTAAGGATTTTCATGAAAACTCTTTTCCTTAAAATTTTGTGTTATCTTGTGTTATATTGAACTTTCAGAAAATGCATTCAAATGGAGGCAAGATTGACTCGACACTAAATGAAGGTTCGTCTGATTGCATGTAACACGAGGCAATTGCTAATTATAAAGGAAACCCGCAGATAGTGATATTGATTAGAATGGAGAGAAAATATTGAAATTGGACAAAAAAGCAGTGAGAAATGAGGAATAATCATAATCACTCCCAGTTATTATCAACTCCCTTTTGTTAACTATTGTATGAATAATATTATTGTTAAACCGAGTGATGAGTAGAAGCAAAAGTTAATATGTAACACAGTTAGTTTACAGTTTCCTGATAACAAAAAAAACCATTAACACCATGAATTGTGGTGAAAAGAAACTTTGAAGGGAATTGAAAGGATGTGAGGTTTAGTGTCATCAAAAGTTATTTTTTTGTCTTTTTTTTCACTCCAACCTTTTTTCACTGTTCAAAGGATAAACTCATTGCTAACCCGCTAATGAAGTTGCTTTTGTCGTAAAAGAGAGAGAAAAGGTTTATTATTCAATAATTTACTGTCAACTCGAAAACCGGGATCGTTAGCATGTCGTTATCATGAAAGTGAATATTAAAAGTTGGAAAATTTGATTAAACAAATTTGGCATGAAAAACGTTTCCATTCATCATTTACTGTTTACTAAATACTTTGTTATATTTACTTTGCTATTTTTGTTTAATTACAATTCATTTGACCTTAAGGTGATTTGTGGAGCAAGTAAAAGGTGCAAATATCAAGGCTAATTTAAAGAGAAACGAAGACGCCTTTCAGGGTAAAACTGGTGGAATAAGCAGAATACAGATTAATCTTTTGGGAATTTTGAATAATTTATAAATTTATATCAATTAAGGCGAGTTAATTTGATGTGGAAAAAAGTTGCCAAAAGAAGATCGCTTTTTATATCCAACAATATTTGAAACATTTCATTATCAAACATTTACTTTTAGTGAATTTTAATCAGACAACTTGACAAGTCTCAGTCTTTATATAATCATCAATCAACATTTTTGATCAACTATGCAACTCGATTCAAGTGAGGTAAAGTTGCCACAAAATATAAACCTTTCCCTTCCCCACCCTGACCAAAAGGTTCGCTTCTTTTGGACACTTGGAAACACTCAAATTAGATCAATTACTTCATTCTCTGACTTGTTATTGCTTGCATTACCTTGAAGCAGACTCGTGGTTCGCCTGTCAGCGTTACCTTCATCACTGTCTACTTTGCTTCATTTTTGTCTGTCGTTCAATTTTCTTATTTCATTTGGAAGTGTCCATCAGAATACCACTTAGAACTGACATAAAAACCCACTTTGTTTCTCCTTCTCCATCACTCCTCATCAACTCACCTTTTCTTCATTTTTTTTTCTCTCTCTTCTCTTCAAAAAATAACTTTTCTCTCTTTTATCCTGCAACCTCCCAGCAATCCAACTCCCAGTGGCTTTGCCTGTTTACAAGGAATGATGAGAAGAAGAAAAAAATGCGAAAAAAAGATGAAAGTCTTGATACTCTTGCTTTTGATGGTAAACACCTACTGATAGCCTTTTAATCTCATTACGATTACCTGTAGACGTAGAAGTTTTTCATCTTTTCATCTTGCCTCTTCAAACAAGGTGAAAAGTAGATAAAGAAAGTCATCATGGATAACTAGGGCAAGAAGAAGAAAACAAATAGATTTTTCTTCTTGACTTGGGTCAAGCTACAGATAAAAGGTCGATTTAAAAGGTAAAAACACTTGAATTTATTGTTTTCTGTCTCATTGAGAATAAGTAAAAAGGTTAACGAAAAGAGAGTTTCATTTTTCTTTGCAAACTGTTGATAAGAAACATGGTTTGGTTGACCATTTGAAACACTTTTTGACAGCTTAGTAATTGTTCAATTGGTCAGCCAATTTTGTCAGAAATTTTTTTTTTCCTCCTTCCTTCCAAACATGAAATTACGTTTCTTGAGAAAACTTTTTTTTTCCTTCTCTTCTTCTTCATCTCATTTCATCTCATATCAAGAGTGGAACGAAAGAGAAGAGAAAAAAGTTGATCCTTTTTTTCCTCTTTTCTCAAAAAGTTAACCTGAAGAAACAGGAAGATCGAAAGAAACTGAACACATTTGGAAGATTGTCTTCAACGATATTACTTCCTCTTGAGAACAATCTATTTCTTACCTTTTATCAGCCAATTTTACTTATGATTATATTTGCGCTTTTCGTATTAAAAAAAAAAGTTCCAAACATTTCATTCCATTTTGACTCTGAAAACATTATCACTTAATATTACGATAACAGTTTGATATTAATACAAATTTCCGTTCTGTTTTTGCACATGAAATGATGTGAAATGAGAGGCAAAAAGTTTTAAATAAAATGCTTAGTTGAACTGAAAGAATCAATCTTTGGCAATTTCTTCATGAAAATCTTTTGCTCTTTTCTCTTGACAAAGTTTACTTTTAGATTCATTAACTTAACCAAAGTGTTAATGTTTAGCATGGAAAATGGAAAAGAGAAAAAGAAAGAAAGAGAAAAGATTAGCTGCTTAAATTGAATCTCATGATATTCATCATTTGATTACTATTTCTGGAGTAACTTTTTTTGTTACGCTCATTATAATACAATAGTGTTGGAACAGAAAAGGGGAAAAACAATGAGACTTCGCTTATCAACATTT
Source organism: Tetranychus truncatus (assembly GCA_028476895.1). NCBI lineage: Eukaryota > Metazoa > Arthropoda > Arachnida > Trombidiformes > Tetranychidae > Tetranychus > Tetranychus truncatus. The sequence continues at coordinate 8,510,990 of CM052061.1, forward strand.
ATCCTCGTGAATATTATTATATTTTCAGACTGGAAATCCTTGGAATCACATTTAGTCATATTTAACATTCGAGGATGAGACGAGAGAAAATGATTCTCACAAGAGTTTCCTCAAAGAAAGGGAAAGCTTCGAGTTTTGTCTCTATTTGATTCATACTTATTCATCTGTCTTTCAACAAGTTTGTCTAACTAATCGAATGAGAAAATCGCCACAAAAGACTGATTTCATCAATTATCATTTTCTTTACAAAATAGTTAAAGCAAAGTCCAATGATGTTTCACGATTTTCTCTGTGAACTTGCACTTTAAAAGCAAAACATCTTCGATTATTTGTTATTTTATTTGCTCAATCATTTCTTTACCGTAATAGCGACGAAAGGAATACTTTGGATGTAAGATTGCATTCTTGCGATGGAAAGTGGCGAAATAGTTTCTTACGAATGTTGAACGAAACTCTACGTTCATTAGAAATCATTAATAAGCTTTACAAACACACTTTAATATTCAGCAACATTGAATGCAACTCATCAATAAACATAACTCTGACAATACACCAAATATACAAAAATATAACTTCATTTGCACTTCTAATTTGCTGAAAACAATCGTTTAACAACACTTTTGAACAAAATTATTAAGTATTTTGACCAGACAAGTGTTAAAATCCTTTTCGTTTTACACTAAACTTTGTTTCGAGACTTAGATGTTACTAATTGTTAAAGTGCCTTTGTAAGACTTATGAATGATATTTAATGAAAGTTGCGTTCAGTCTCGAACCAAGTTTAGTGGAAAACGGTTTTTAACACTTGTTTGATCACAATACTTGATAAGTTTGTCAAAAGTGTTGTTAAACTTTATATTTTTGTATATCTGTGCTTCTAAAGTTTTGTTTATTTATGAACATTGCTTTTACAATAAATGGAAATTTCACTGAAGAACTGGAGAGAAATTTAAGATGGAATAATATGAATGGGCTTGCACTGAATCAAGACTTTTAACCCTGCCTTTAAAGCCGAAAGTTTATGAAACTATGGAAGTTAACCTCAATTGAGTTGATCTCAGTGAGACAATAATTTTGAAATGAAAATAAATCATACATCAAAGGTTAATCTTGTGATTGTTGACTTATGTTGGAAACATTTTGGTTAGATTATTAATGATCCATTTAATCTGGTAAAGATGAAGGTATTCCGTGTCAACCAGAGTAACAATATCATTAAGGTTTGCTCTTTGTTTAGCTGAGTTAACATTGCACTTGAATGAAACCAGGCAAAGGGAACAGGAGAAAAAAAAAGGTCGAAGCAAAAATTCGTGGGCAAACCATTTTGTTGATTCATCTTGTGAAATAAATGGTTTAAAATGGATTCTTTATTCCATTGACCTCAACAACTAATGATTCTTCATGGTTGATACAATTCACTTATAAATTATTTGATAAGCGTTTCCAAAATTGACTGATTGACAGTCAAAGGGAAACATTGCTTGGAATCGTGTCTTGCCCTTGTTCACCTGAAATGCATCCAACAAATGATGATGTTCCTGATGAGAAGAAAAAAAAACGAAACAAGAAAAAATATTTTCTCTTCTGATGTGATGATGAAAAGAATCATTAATGAGGTTTCATTTTAATGAGACTTTACCATGATCATTGTTATGTTTGCAATGTATTTAACTTCCTTTCGACAACAAAACGACTATTAAATGTAAAGTTAATTGTTCAACTTTTTTTGTGTAATAAATATTATAAAAAGCAATTTATTACTATTTTTGGGATAAAAAAAAATGTCATAACTTATGATGAGTTAAAGGGAAGAGACGAAAAAAAAGACATTTTCTCTTCTCGTTACATGATCTTGTTACATTTATTGATGCTGTGTAATAATGCATTGGATAACGAAAATATCTGTTTGTCGTTGGAGTAACACAAAACAAGGTAAACATCATGTAATCAGATAGACTGTGACTTGATAACAAAGATCTCGAGTCTTTGATGACTTTGTGAACCACTTGGATGATAAAATGTAAATATTCAAGGAAAGAGAATGATGATTATCAAGTGAAAAGAAAGTCTTGAAATGGCTTTTAAACCGCATCATTTGCATTTAACTGCTTCTTCCTCTTTAGGCCTTTTCTCTTCTTCGTTAATACTTCACCATTTAACCATCATTTCATTTTCTTTAACCATTTAGATTAATAAATGAACATGAATACTATTTATGTGTCAAGAGTTTCATGAGCCACTTTTATACCTTCATTGCAAGTCTTTTTCCAGCTTTTCGTCTTTCCCTTTACTCGAGTACAAGACATTCAGACTTGCAGCTTTCAAATCACTTCAATAACTGTTGATTTGAGAGACTTAATTGACTCTTGAAATTTATTCACAAATGCATTTGAAACATTTAAATACATTTGAATCTCGAGACTAACAATGTTTTCACTAATATTTATATCAAGTATCAAGTCATCCAGAGTTAACCATTTTTCAGTGTTAATAAGTTAATCATTTCAATAAGGATTCTCTACTGTTTAATGACTATTGATTGAAGAGGAACAGAGTTGAATATATTTTTGTTTTACATTTGAATTGAGCATTTTTAGGTTGACAAAAGTCTTAGTGAACAAAACCTCGAGAGATAATTTTCGACTTTCTAATTTATTTCACATTAAAGCTGCAAAACCTTCGAAGCTTCATTTGCATGTTTCCCTTGAGTCAAGTTTAATAATTTAAAATGGCTTACAATTGATATTGAGTTTGGTTTCAATTAATTTGTGAAGATTGAAAACATTGCACCATTTAGGAAAATCTTTCAAAATTTGAATGGAAAATGTCTCAAAATTGCTTTTCCTTTTGCTTTATTGTAGGATTGATATTAAACAGAATTGGAAGAAATGGTTAACCTCGGTTGTAATCGATTTAAAATTGACCATTTCATTGTTACTTTTTTACTTTTTAATTACTTATCAACTTTTACTGTTCAATATTTTGAGGCAACATTCATACAGAATGTTATTTTCAATTACAAAACAATTTACTGGGAATTTCATTTTAACTGCATTTCTTTGTAACCACATTTTAAATGTGATCAAACAGGTATTTGGGTCAACATGAGCATGAAAAGTCTAAGAGTTATTTATTTGAATAAGGCTTTTGAGAGTATCATTGAAGATGAAATTGATAATCTTTTCAATTTTCTTTTCATGGAAACGGTAAAAGTTGAAGCAAGATGCAACTATTGATATTGATGACTTGCAAGTGAATATGAAACTCTTCATCCATTTGGTGAACAATAGGAAAGATTGAACGTGAAAGGTTTGACGTGGAAAAAGAAGCAACTTGAAATGAAACTTAAATTGTGTCATGCTCATCATTCTGATAATGAATAAATGATAACGTTATTGATGGCAACTATTAAGTGGCGATGATGGAATCAAACTAAAGTCAAAATTGTGTAACAACAGAAAAACAATGAAAAATGGAAACTTTGATTTTAAATGGAAATCATCTGAACCAGTTTATATTGCAACTATCAAATGGCAATTGAATCCCAGTGAGTAAAGAAACACTTTCAGTGAAAATTAAGTTGTTGAGATAATTACTTTTTCTTCTTCTTCTTCTTCTTCTTCTCTTCAAATTATCATCCAAAATGAGTGAGGAGTGAAGAGTGGCAAGAAAGATGAATGACAAATTGAATTTTTTTGACAGTCAAATAGATTGTAAATGTGCTGATGAAATGTGATGAAAAGAGAGATGATAATGAGTCTGATGAATAAATAAGTGAAAGGTGCAAATGATGAATCTGTTATTATTATAATAATAATGAGAAGTGAAAATGTTTTGAAAAAAGATTGAAAATCGACTGAAGGTAAAAGTTGAGTTAAGGTTAAATAAGACGTGAAATGTTGTAACTTGATTTGTATTCAATCCCAATAGCGATAGACTTTTTGTAATAACTTTTTAAACAGTCGACAAGGAAGAAGAAAAATATCGAATTCTATTATCAAATTTTCTTTTTTTTTCCACTCATGTTATTCTGTAATGCATTTGCATGTAAACCTTTTGGTTTATGCAACTGTAAAGACAACAAAAGCATGATGAAAATGATGGAAGTGAAAATTGAAAAAGAAAATGCAAAAAAAACTGAAAATGAAAAGTTATTCAATTTTTTGGATTTAAAAACATTCCAAACAAGTGAATGGACAGTTAAATGAAAGCAAAAATAATTATAATATAAACAACATTATTCTCAATCAGATCAATTTAAATGTCAAAACAACTTTTCCATTTACATATTATTAAAAGAGAAATTTTTTTTTTTTTCGAACTTTTTTTTTTAAATGAAAAATTTATTAATTCACAAATCGTTTCATTGTTTTCGCTCATCATGAAGAGTTGAAAAGTTGACGAAAAGATGAAACAACTTTCATTGTCCAAAAGTGACAAGTCTTTTCCAGTTTCGTTTGAAATTTCATTGACCTTAAGTTTTGCTTGTTTCTTCGTGCTTCGTCTTGACCATCAACTTTATCCTAATCTTTTTGTCATCAGTTTCTCCATGTTGGACTTTTTTAATAAAAATAATACACACAACTGAAAATGAAAAGAAATGATGTTTTCCATTCGGACATGGTTAGCCTAACAATCATTGTTTGACCCACTATTCTCAACCCACCCAATGCTTTTCTCATCATTTGATATTATTCCCTCCCAAGAAGAACTCCCAGTAATCCATTTCCAGTAAAAATTATGTTTTCCCTTTTCTTTATAATAACATATATTTTCTGTGAAACGGGAATTTTTTTTCTTCTTCCTTTTCTCTGTTTCTTAAATCGTTCAGACAAGATAAAATGGAAGCAAAATTTGACCATAAAAATGGGCTGTAAATTTTGTAAAATAGTTCATGTTTTCAAACTGATAGTAAATAGTTGAAGCAAAAGTGAATCCATGAGTTGTTATTATTGCTTTTCATTGATGTTTTAAAGACTAAACTTGACTCTTTGTTTTTCACTCCTTTTTTATATTGAATAACTTTGAAAGTTCTCAGAATCTCATGTTAAAGTAAATCCTCTTGAAAGCTATTCTCAACTGAACCAAGATTATTGTAATAACTGTATTTGACCTTTTATCTCTTCTGTGAGCAGTTGATACAATTTTTAAATTTACCTCACGCAATCAATTTAGTCAAACAGGTAACATGATTGAGTCAACATGTCATTTTCACATAAAACAATATTTAAACAATTTCTCGGTTCAGGGAAAATAATTTCAAGAATTTCCACCAATTATTCAATTTCAATCAAAAGTTGAATTTAAATTGAATACCTCTGTCATTCCACATCAGTTTCAATTCTGGAAGATAATTAAAAGCCTTTTTTTTCTCTCTCAGAGAAATGGTGAAATGCAATTAATGAAGTTGACCAAAATGAAAAGGTAAAGCGATTTCCATTGATGCTCTTCAATAGTAAAAGGCTTATTTTCTGATAAAGTAAATTGTGTTAACTTGGATACCAAAGAATTGAATTATTTCTTCTTTTTTATTATCAATGCTTATCTTCTCTCACCTCTGTGCATTTTCCTACTTCAATCCATTTCTTCCGAGTCAACAATTTTTCAACATTCAGATGAACATTTTCAACTCTTTTTTTTCTTCTTCTTTACTTTGAAAGAGAAGAAAAATTTAGAGAAAAATTGGACTTTACTTTGACAGATTTATTAACTTTCTTTCCATTCACATTTCCTTTTCCACTTTTATGTAACCATCAAATTCATTGAGTTATCCTGACATTGATACTTCTATTTTGCATGCAAGTTCAGAGCATTTTGTTTCATCTCATGAATCTTGAATAGACTTTTTCTCCTTATTCAATTCGATATCTTATTAGATTGTTGATCTCATTTTAAATAATATAATTTTTCCTCATTCTAATGGACTTTGCGCTCAAACCAAAAGAGAAACTTTTTTTGCCCCTTTCAATATCAACAATAACAATAATTATCTTCATGGAATCGACTGAATCATTCGAGTGAATATTTGTTATAAGATTAGCCAATTTCAATTTATCTTGTTCAATAATCGAAATGATTTTTCCGAGTTATTGTATTTTCCATTCTTTTGCTTTCCATTTTTGCTAATAAATTTTGCATTTTCTTGGTTGTTATCTTGTTAATGCCAATAGAGTTTATCTGTCAATCTGTAATATCAAGTTTTTCAATCGAATTTCGGGAAATTCTTTTGACTCTGCTGGTTCCATTTGAACGGAAAAGTGTAATCAATCAGATTGACAGATAATTGTGTTTGCAAGAGAAAATTTTCATTTCCATTTCTTTAGGTTAACCTTGAATTGGAATAAATTTTACCGCACAATTTTGTTGTTCCGGTTTGAAATTTAGAACTTGATAGATTCATGAAAGTGAATGAAATGAAACTCGAAAGTGAAAAGAAATGGGAATCGGGAGAAGAAACCAGGGATTGATAAAAAATTGAATGAATTGGTTTACAATGTTGAAATGATTTTTTCGTGTCTTTCAATTATTACATTTCAATAGAGTTAAACATTGAATAACACATCAAACCATTGAATCTTGTTCAAGACTAACCTTTGAATCCAAGTGATCCAAGACCATGTAATGATCAAAAATCAATTCAATTTTTCTCCATTTTTTGGTACAAATGAGCAAAAAAAAAGAGTTTGGAAAATTTTTTCTTTAATGAGAAAGAAAATGAAAATTGTTTCCATTCCACTGTAACAAGCATCATTGACCCATTGATGGCCATGAATCAAATGGACATTGCATTTGATGGAAGCAGATGAGGGATGATTTTTTTTTTCCTGAAGAGCGATGAACAGCTTCAGAGTTTCAAAGATTGATCCAAGCAAGATTAAGAATTTTTCCTCGAGTTTGATTCAATAATCTTAACCAGTAAAGGTAAAGAGTAAAGATGATGGAAGAATGGGGAAAAAAATGAAGATGTGAAAAGAAGGAAAATGATGAAGATAAGTATCATGAGCTCACCAGGTAGGAGGAGAAGAAGGAATTTAAAATGAACTCTGTGCATTTGACTTTTACTTTCAGTTATTGATTTTCAATTTGCGGTTTCAAACTCACTTTTTGTATTCTGTTGAGTAAAGCCGAAAAAAAAAGTTAACTCCAAGTTAACCAACAGTGAAATGCTTCTAATAGAGTCCAACGTTTTTTACGTTTTTTACTGAAAAAAGAAAATGTTTCCAAAAAAAGAAGCTAAAAAGACTATTTTTTGTTGAACAGTAAAAAAAACAAATAACGAAACAATAGACATTTAAAATGGTGATATTTTTATCTGAAAGCTAATCAAACTGTTTTAGCGTTTAGTCTTTCAGATGTATTCTGTTGGCAAGATTGATTAGTTTTATTTTAATGAATAACATTGAATTGTTAAGAGTATAGTCTATTTGGCCTGAGGGTCGAGATGAGAGAACAGGAAATTAGTTTGATTTTGCTCTTCTTGCAAGCATCTGGCTTCATCTATTAATACCCATATTGAGGGTTACCAATGAGTCTTTTTTTTCATCGCGTTTTGTTTTTTTCAATTTATCCTTTATCGTAAAGTTATCAAGATATATTCACTTTTATTTTCTCACTCATCTTGTGGAGTAAAAGTTTATTTTTTTTTCTGTTGAAACAATTAACTTGCCTTTGGGTGCAACATTGTATAATGTTCATCAATGCCATGAGAAGCGAAAAAAAAGAACTGAAAATTTTCCCTTTTCTCATCGCATTTCAAATTTTCTTCAATCTCTATTAATGTTGATACAAATCTTCATTTTCCGAGTCAATTCGTTAATCGACAGTTAGTTGCCTTTTTAACGCTTAAAGGTCATTAAATGTTAAAAACATTTTATTATTAATAAGCATTAAGAATCATTACAGAAATAAAAAAAAACTGAACAATTTTCTGCTTCATTTAACCCGAATCACAATTTCGATACTTGAATTTGATCTGTTTCAATTAAAGAAATTTTTCAATATTTTTACATGAAAATGATAACATTTAATAATGGTTTTTATCGCAGCAAAACTAGTTTTACATCAATTACATTTTTTAAACAATCTAATCTTTCTCGCCACAGACTGTAATTTACAGTCAACCCCTTTAGCTTTTCCCTTTATTTCCATTTCCTTTTGTGTTTTTTGCTGTTGACCATTCATCTGTGTCTTTCCTAACGACCTTTGGATCAATGTTGACCTTTCAAATTGTGAATTCAGTGCTTTTCGCAGTGGAATTTTATTCTGGAAATGTGCTAAAATCAAAGAAATATTCTGATTTTGGTCGATTGGCGATCATGATTGATCATCGCTTTGCTGTGTTTTACAGCTTACCATCACTTTAAGGTAAACACTTAACTTTAGACCTTTTTCATGATAATTATTCCTTAACGATTTTGAACGTTGAAAGATTAGCTTTAATCAATTTTTATTGTTGTAGGAAGAAAATTAATTTTTCCAAAATTGTAAACAGATTATCACACTGAATCTGTTTACAAATTACTTGACATGAATTGAATATTACCTGTTAATCTGTTGATCTCTTTTTGTTCTCTGTATAATAAATCTTGCCATTCTGTTAGTGGAACATTATTTTCACATTTCATCTTCTCTCTCCCATGATTATGATTGTTGATACATTTGATGCACAACTAAGCAAACAACTAACCTAGTAATTGATGTTTTTACTGGCAACATTTCATGCATCAGATTACCTCTGTTAACGCACAATTAAAGTAATGTTTAAACAATCTCTTAAAGGCTTTCCTCATCACTTGCAGCAATCCTAAAGCATTTGTTTGTCCAGTAAACAGTTTTGTTAATAAAAAGCAACTTTACATAAAGAAAGCAAAAATGAAAAGTAAAAAAAGTGTTTACTTTAAATCTAATCAATTGATTTGCTATTCAAAAATAAAGTCAATCATTGTTCATGTAAACCAGTGATGAACAATGAAACAGGGAAGGAAGATGCTTAATGAGGATGCAACTAATGATTGTAGCTATTATTTTACTTGAACAGCTTATTAGCATTGAACATCCTTTGACATCATTTAAGATCCATGATAATATTGATTTGATAAACTTGTCAGTATAATAGTAAACTCTTCTCTCTCTCTCTTTTTTTTTGTGTCATCTTCTTGTTATTGTTGTCAATTGCCTTTCATTTCCACTCTTTCAAGTATCAACCAGACTGAACATGTGAATGATAATAATAATGATAAAGAGGATTGAACAAGAAAAGTAATCAAAGTAATTTTGCTCTTGTAAAGATGATAAAGATTTGGAAGGAAAAGTTATTTCGATGAGAATGCTAACAATCTATGAATATCTCAGGTGACCTTGTTATTAGTCTTTTATTGCTACCAGAATATTCACCTTTTATTGTCTTCTTTCTCTCATCATTTCCATCATCTTAAATCTTCTTATACAACTTATTCAACTTATGATGGCACTTTTACTCTGTAATCCGATTAAACTTGCAATCAACGAGCAAAGAAAAAAAAAAGTCAACAATTATTTGGAAAACTGTTAATTTCCATGATTATTCATGTTGCATTGAATTTCATCTTTCCTCTCCATCGGAAATTATCCATTTTCTCGATTATTAAATGTTGCCCATTACATGATAAACTAGATGAACTGTAATCATTTTTCGTAGGAAACAAAAAAAAAGTGAAACAAGTTTTCATGAAATATTGTTTCTTTACGTTATCAGCCATTTCTTTCGTTGCCAATTGATGAAGGTAAAGATTACAGTGTGAATCAAGTTAACTCTTGTAATAACAGTTTCAAGTTGATTATTATCATCATTTGTTTCCAAATCCTAATAGTTTGTCAATCTGATTAACGGAAAAAATTGCAACCATATTTTACTTTGTCTGATAATTTTAGTTTATTAAGTTCATTTCAACATTACCAATCATTTTTAATCAGCAATAAATCAAAAAATTGATTCTAATGATGAACTTTACTCAGCGTTAACTGCAACTTTCATCTCTCTCTCTCTCTCTTTTTTTTTACTTTCATCAAAAGTATTTACAAATGATTAAAGTAACATTTGGTGAAATTGAAATGTAATATCAAAAGGTTCATTTGATTAATATTAATGGAGGAATTTTGTTTGAAGAGAAGATGAAAAGTGTAATCTTTAAATAAATGGTAACAAGTTTACTTTTCAGGTTTTGTGGGTTAACATAATTTGCAACCTCAATGGATAAGGAGCAATCAATGAGCCTGATAATGGATCAACTTTTAATCATGTTGAACCTTTGATCGTCTAACAAGGCTGTTTAAGCTGACAATCAACGGATAAGTACAGATTGATGAGTGTGATACAAGAAGAGGAAAGAGGTTGAACAGAGGGTGAAGAGCGTGACCAAGAGTAGGTGAAGCTTTTAGGTTACAACTCTCACTGATTGTGGGTTGTTAACTGTGAGATGAAAGGTAAAAATGATTTTGTCACACAAAGATGGGAAATTAGATTGAGGAATCTCTTTTCATGAAATGTCTCTCTTTTTGATTATCAGGTTGATTACTGATAATTTTGTGGTCATTTTAACGGTCAGCTAATGCAAAATTGCTTCTACATAATTTTATTACATAATAATGATGATAAAAGTGACAGATTACATTTCACTTGAACATCATTATCTTGTAATAAACAGTTGAGAGGATAATTTGTAGCAATCAGTAAATTTGATTCCTATTAATTAGCCAACCGAAAATTGATATTATTTAAAATTATGCCTCTAAATGTCAGCCTTTCCAAGCGTATCATTAAAATTGTGACTCAATCGATTCACCAAATAAATGGTTTATTCAAGCAAAATCAAAGTTTGAAAATATTTTGTAAAACAAGTTAACAAGATATCTTTTTGACTCACCAAGAGTTGAATTACAATGAAAGTATTTTATTAGATTTTGCTTTTCACCAATTTACACATTTTAATTGAAGTTTATCAAATTTAGTTGCAAGTCTACTGAATATTGAAAGAGTTGAAATTGTTGAAATCATTTCGTGTTTCAATTGTCAATTCACAATTAAAATGGGAAAAGCTTTCAATGTAATTGAAAGTCAACTATTTGATTATTGTTATAAATTGATGAAAAGTTAATGGGTTTGATTACTTATTGACGAGATACTTGGTGGAAATAAATGTTATCCAAGCTAATTGAATGTTATCATGGGAGACGCAAGGAACAAGCTTATGGTCATCGTCATTGCTGAACCATCATCAGTATCATTATCATCATTACCATGGGAAGCGAGGAAAAAATGTTAGGCAAACACAGCTAATAATGAGTATAATGTGAGTTTGAGGGGAAAAAATGATCAACATTTGATTCTCCTTCTTGGCTGAATATAGCTTTGAATAGAAAACCTTTTTTAATCTCATTTGTTATTGAATGTCACCAATGGTTCCCTTTATGGTCATGGAAACAGATGATTTTGTCTCAACCTCTAATTTTAGGTTTGCCCTATTGGACTTGAGGTCATTAGACGAGACTTTCTCATCTGTTGATGTCGCCAGTCAAGGCCAGTAAATGGAGAGACATGATTAGAAAGCAATAATGAACCTCGAATCGTCCTCTTGTACATTGCATGAGTAGAGGGTTGGACACGCAACAAACATTTTCATTTTCAACTTTCCCTTTCCAAATGGATTTACTGGCAAACCAAATGATGCATTAATCAACCTCCAAACATGAGGTCAATCATATGTTACCTTTTTGCTTTCCCATCGTTTCCTAATCAAATAAAGGTTAATTTTCAATTCATGACTGACAATTTAAACTTGATCAACCTTCAAACTGGATTCCATTAACAATTTAGTCTCAAATTTTCTGTTCAACTTTATTCAACCATTTGTTTGTTTCCTTCTCATCCAGCAAATTGATAACTTTCCTCAAACTCCACAGAATAGTTTCATTGATTGACTAATAATTGTTGATAATTGCAGGTAAACATTACGCTTACAGCTTCAACTTGCCCAACTTTACCAAATTAACCTGATCATGTTGGTTACAGGGCTTACTCAACTCAAGTTGAGAGCTCAGTTGAATACAATAATTGATTTAATGAATGATAATCAATTTAGCCTTTTCTCTCCATCTTTCAAGATTGATTCTTTTCTTACCTCACCCATGATTATCATCTATTTAATCGAAAATGATATCAGTTTCAGTGAGGAATTATGAGCCAACCAATCGAATCCTTTGCCTACGGCCATTGAGAATAATGTTTGCAACCGAATATCCATGAAAAAAAAGATGAATAAAGAGAAGAAGAAAAAAAAAGTTTCATCGTTTTTTTTTTCGTTTTACCTTTTTCTCTTTCTTCTCATGGGAAGTTCTTAAAAATTGATCTGTTGACATGAAATCCTTTCCCTTCATCATCAGTTCTAATGATTTCGTGATGAACACCATTCAAAGCCATTTCGAGTTTCAATGTTTTGCTGTTGTTTTCCTTCAACATATTTTGTTTTTTATAAGCTTGTTACATTTATATCTTTACCTTCCTTGGGTATTAGCAATGTGATAGACGATGTTAAACTTGTGTAGCAAGAAAAGATGAAGAAAAAAAGAAGAAAACACCAAAAGTTGAAATTTCCTGATATCATGTAATTTCTACCTTCCAACATCATCATCAGCCTCCATTTACTGTGCAACATTTTATTAATATTATTGTACAAGCATCATAATTTTGTTTCACTGATGATGATGATTGCTCGACTCTGTAAAAATGATGAAAACGATCAACTTGGCCCATCATTTTTTTTCCAACCCAAACTTGATAACATTTAATCCTGTTCACCATTTCCTTATGCACTTGGTTATTACTATTATTAGGCGACACTCTCCATGCGATTCCAATTCCATATTCATTCTTAATCTCCAAACTTTTCTCTAAAACATTTTGTTCGCACACTTTTATTCAATATCTTTCCTTCCCTAATCTTGTTAGTCTTCAGATCAACATCAACATGTGATTAAAGCAACATCATTATTATCCATCTTCGCCTAATGATATGGTTCATTTAGATTAACTTGATTTATCGTCTTAATCCACTAAATGACCTTTAATGTTATCAACCTTACGAAAAAAAGAAAAGTCTTAACAATGAATTTCCATTGAAATTACTTTTTTTGAAAACATTTTGTTTCAACCAAAGACAAACATTTTGAATAAATTTAAATATTTCAACTAATTAGCTGAATAATTTAACAAAGTTTCAAGTGAAATTTTTCCTTCATTTACTTTGAAGACAATTAAGATTTGAAGTACATTTTATTTGCTTGCTGGTAATCAATTGAATGGACAATTTAATGGTCTTGAAATTTTTGACAGCAGCAAACAATTGAAAGGCATTTAAGGCAAATTTGCTTTCAATTGAATCAACTAATCGCAATAATCTTGTCCATAAATCTTCATCAGATGTTTAAATCAAATTGAAACATTTTGTTGGCGATAACAGTTTATCAAGTTACCTTTTATATCAGTGGACATTGGTTTGTTTATTGAAATAAAAGACAAACTCTGGACAAGTAAAATGTTCAGCTGTACAATTGGATATACACGAGTGGCACACTTAGATTAACCTTAAACCGTAAGGTCAGAGGTGACTCAATACGCATAACACATGCCTTTCTCATTGCCTCTGTTAGCCTCACTAAACTCACCTTTTCTCTGTTTATTTCAATGAAAAAAGAAAACTTTTTTTTTTCTTCCTTCCTTTTTACCTCTTCATTTGTTCATCACTGACTCATTCTCTACTTTCTCCTCCTCATCTGCAAATGTCTCTCTCATTCTCACTCCATCTTGGCCTTTTCCTTACTCTCTCTCATCATTAGTTTTTCCTTCTTTTTTTCCCTCTTCTCTCTATCTTTCATGTTATCTCTGTATTCCTAGTAAATGGACAATGTATCAGTTAACCAACAATCAATTCACCTTTTTCCGGTCAATTGTTATTAACACAGCAAACTCCAAGAGACAAACTTTCCTATCATTAGATTATCACGAGTCAATAACGTTTGTCCCTTTGTTTACTAACCTCTTTTGTTGTCTTTTCACAGGTAACTGAGACTTGTGAAAATATAGTCAAAGAAAAGCCAACAATTTTCAATCTTTTCCCTTGAATTGGTTAATTAGTGAACATTAACATCGCTTTAAGACTTTCATTGAATTTAATGTTGAGTTGCAGCTCCATCTTGCGATCATTTTAACAACTATTCAATTTTTCGTAAAAATCAACTTCAAGTTTCTCTTAACCTTTACTTGACAACAAAAAGTAATCAAGAAAATGCTCGATGAATTTCGAGAAATTGATATTCTTTACGAACATTGAACTTGCGAAAAATTTTTGAATTTTCTGTCGCATTTTTTTGTTCTAATAACGTTTTGTGTCAGTTTTTATGTTCTTTAGGTAAACTTCATGAGATTTATTCTGTGATTTTCTTACCATGAAGCTTCGACTTGATGAATCATGATGCTTGAAGATGGAAGATTAATTACAAGTTTCTAAAAATTCTGATTCATGATGTAAATTGCGAAAAGAACTTGAATTTTGTGAAACCCAAATTAGCTTTGAAGGACTTCAAATTAGCTGCTTTTCTGATTCTTTATTGGGTTGAATTATGATGAATTGCCATCCAGTCATCTGAATAAATTAACTTTACCAGAATTGAATCAATTTTAATCTTCAGATGCTTCATAATTGTGAAAACAATTTCACTTTTCAAATCAGTTTCATTCAACACGAAAATAATTTCAACTCTAACCATCGAAATTATTCATTATTAGATTTATCTGTTGCAAAATTTCAATAACTCGATGCTTTCAATGTTGAGTTAAACTGTGAAATATTGAGTGACTGATGTTTCACTGAAAAGGAAGTAATTGAAGAGAATTGACTAATTCAATATTGAATACTCTCAAGCAGTTTAGCCTTGATAACATTTGATTAAGCATAAAGAACTAAAAATCGAAATAATTTTCTGATATTTAACAGAAAGATTGAACCAATTTTGCATACAATTAAACAATGGAGTGAACTAAATGTAAAAAGATTGAATATTATAATGAAATCATTATTTTCATCGTCAATGCCTCAAAGGCATTCAATGTACATTTAATGAGCCCGTCAAGACAAAAATGAATTCAAAGTTGACTTGTCAACAATTAATTATCATTTAATACAAACATTTGAATAATCCTGAAAAATGCTGGGAATGTAAATCTTTCAGAGGAAACCTAATTCATTAAAAGGCAAGAATCATTTATAAATGGCTTGTTCAGTTTGGACCATGAATCTGGACTTTACATGTAAAACTAATTTGATTGTTGCTCCAAGCAATTGACCAATTGGAAACTTGACATTGGTAAAGAAGTAAAAAAAACAATTTTCACTTGAATTTTGAATAAACCATTCAACTGGATTCTCATCAATGCTATGAGCTAATCGACTGAATTTAAATTTTTTGTTCTTGCAAAGTTCACTTTTAACCTTTTCCAATGTTTCAACAGATTTACCAGAAAGTGGTCCAACAATTGAACCTACGACAGCAACGATAGCAAATGTTGACTACATCAATGTTACCTGTAAAAGTGGTCCTTCCAAGCCAAAGGCTCGTCTCTCTTGGTACATCAATGAAGCTCTAGCACCTAAACAGTATGTTTATGATGAAGATTATCTGTACAGTTCTAAAGATACTTCGAATGGTTTGAAGTCTTCACAAGTGCGACTTTTGTTTCCCGTTTTTCAACATCACCCAAATGAAAACTATTATCGACTTCGATGTGAATCTCAATTTGTACAAAGTTTCTCTGAAATAGCTCAGATTTCAATTAAACCTCTAAACCAAAGGTCAAATGATAATTTTACTGCAGGTAAGTGAAGAGTAACTTTGTTTTTTTTTTGCACTCATTAATTAACAAACTGTTTCTAGTGGAAAGTGATTAAATTGAAAGTAAAATTAGAATCTAAAGTAATTTCAATTAGTGTTTGGTTATTCATTGAGTAAAATTGAAACAAGTAACAATTAGTAGTTTCACTTGAGTCAACATTGCTTTTATTGTGCTTTTTAATTGAGAAACACAAATCAATATTTAACCATTTCAGAATCAATAATGAACTTTGAAAATTACTTTGAGTGCAACTTGAAAGGAAACCTTTTCATTAGATTGAAACATCAAAATAATTTGACCAAATGTTACACAAATTGAATCTTTAATTATAAATGAGTAAAATTTGAAATCAATTCAACTGCCACAAGCAACTCGGTGAAAATAAGAAACAACTTTTTCCACTTTTCCATTTTCACCATCCAATGGACAAAATAGATCAGAGAAATCATGTTTTACCAAAAATCCAGAAAATCTCAATTCTAATTTGAAGTTGTTCTGGAAAAAAACTTTTGAATCTTTTTGATTTCTAATATTTTGTTTCGTTTTTAACTTTCAATTTTAAGACAATATGCAAAACGAGAGGAAAAGGTCGACTTTTTTCGTTTCTTTTTTTGCCTTTTTGGGTTTTCTCAAGTAAATTGTGTCTCATTGAACATGATATTCAATTACACTTGTACTTGTTGGTCAGTTGATGAGTTGTCAACATGCAAGATTGTTGATATTGGGTGTAACTCTTATCAACATGAACATGAAACTGGTGATAACAGATGAAATGAATTATTCCAATGTTGAGTGTTTCTTTTCCAGTCAAACGATTTTGATGTTTTCCCAAACGGCAAATGACACTCAATGCTATTGTTGCCCTTTTCTGTCTTTTATTCACATGAAATAACTGAACCTACCTAGTGTATGATAATTAATAATCTTGAGGCGGATTCCATGGTTTTTATTTCATGATTGATTCTGACAATCCCAGTTGTTCTTTTCTTTCATCTTTTCTCATCTTTTCCCTAATCATCATTTTTCATGTTTCCTTTTCGTAATTGTTTTCCTTTTTTTCTCTCTTTTTTTTTCTTCATCAGCTTTCATCATTGGAGCCATGCGTCCTTCATCAGGTCGAAACACTGAATCAATCAATTCGAATAACGATTCAGTGATTAGTAAAGAAGGAGATTTGAGGATTGACGGGTTAAAATCAACTTATCACTCTAAGGATCGAGTCAACTTGACCTGTCGAAGTGGCAAATCTCCAGTTCGCTCAACTCCAACTAAACTTACTTGGTTAATCAACAATGTTGAAGTGAGTTTCTTGGTTTGAACATGAAAATCTTTTCCGAATTTTTAAAGTAAATTTATTTTCTTCTCAGGCAAATCCAGAAATGGTTCAAACATATCCAGTCGATTCATTGGGAAATTCAGCATTGGGTTTATCCTTTAATTTGAATCAATCTTTTCTTAATAAATGGTCAGATGTCGATGATCCTAAACGGTCTAAGATTATCCTTAAATGTTATGCTCTTTATGAAGAGATTTTATTTCAATCGAGTAAAGAGCAGACGATTAGACGGATAACGAGAGAATCGAAGAGTGAATCTGCCGCTGTCAACACTGCCGATCAAGGTAAATTGCTGATCCAACTTTTTGAATTCGAATTTGAAACGAATTTAATAATTTTTCTTTCCTTTTCTTTCAGTTACAATGAATTCTGGTGCTGGCTCAAGGTTGCGCTTTGTTGATCAAATAATTATACTTTTAATCACAATTTTGGTCATTCTGTGACCAGAAAAGAAAACTGAATCGAGTCATTTAAAAAAGAAATGTAAATAGAGTAAATATATTTTTTGGTGATTCTTTAATCTGCTTGCGAATAAGGATTCAAATTGTGTACAAAACTCGTGAAACGAAATTAACTTGCGACTAATGATGCCAAAAGGCGATGACATTAATGAAACTCTGTTTGAATGAATGAAAAATTGTAAAATCAAAACTTTTATTTACTGCAAAAATAAACTTTTTTCTGGAAAAATCTTCAAATAGTCAAATTATTCATATATTGCTACAGTTAACAACTGAAATTGGGTTTCTGAGGTTATAAATAAAGTGGACATTCGGCTGCTGTATTGAGTTAGAACTCAATTCGGAAACAAATGACTTAAAATGAAAGTCAAAAACCGTTAAACTGAAGTTTCGAGACTAGCGTTGTTGGTGGTGACATCTAGTGTTATTTTTTCTTACTACATTTTGAAGCATGGTTTGTTTTAAATGAACCTATTAAAAAAGCTTCTGAAAATGTTCAGTTTATCATCTTTTTAAGTTTAATATTCAATTTTTTAGCAAGTAATTTGGCTAAAAGAATTATTGATTTTCGGCAAATATGATTGTCTGATCGTTTAAATTATTTGTTCATCTGTATTTGTTCATTTTAAACGCGCGTTTGTTTATTATTTTGTCAATTGTGCTAATCTGTAAACGGTGATTAGGAAACAAGCAAACCTGGAAAATTAACCAAGATTATAAATATCTTATTTAACCAGATTTTATTGTTTTCAATGTTAAAGGTTTTGAAACAATATTGGATATTATTTTATTGTTCAAATTATCTTTAATTGTGATCTTCATCTTTTGTATTAAATTGCTTGTTAAACACAAGCAATGTGACAAAATCAAGGCAACAACGACTAAGATGACAAGTCTCATCATGATAGAGATTATCATAATGAATTTCATGGAACATGTATTTCATCTTTTTCAGTTCCATTATTGGAAAATTGTTACCAATATTAGTTTTACTGATAATCTTATCACAATTGCTCAATATCACACTTCTACATCATCCTGAAAAACAGATGTGTCACGAAACAAGATGACAACTGATGACTGTGGTGGTTACTTAATAATATCAACTTTTCTCGCCTTTCCTTTCTAAATAAGAAAATTACACGACAAAGTGTTAATTATGACAGATTTGTGTCGGTATTCTTGATGAGTTTGATTTTATCATATGGCTTATTTTGGTTTTTGATTTAATCTGTAACAACAGGATACCAATTATGTTAATCTTCAAGCATCAATGATAAAGTCAATTCAAATGTTCTCGCAGATTGGATGAATTGAATCTCAGTGAGTTTCTGAACAAAATGAGGTTTTACTTTATTTTTATATTGAACGTTTTTTCAGTTTCAGGTTTCAAAATTTCGGGGAATTTGGACCCGGATCCAAATGATAAACTGAGCCAAGAGAATGGACTTGATTCAAAAGAAAGGGTAAGACTGACAATAACCAGATATCATTTTAATGCTCTTTATTCTTTAAATGCTTCTTTCAACAGATTGTGGAAAAATCGGATCAATTGGGCTCTTCTCAAATGAAAAAGTTGATTGGAGAAGAAGTTCCCAAGAAATGTGATTTTCCAACTAAATCAGGTTCAATTAAGATTCAAGATTTTCCCGAAAATTTCGATGTTCGTAATGTTTGGCCATCTTGTATATCAACTATCACTAAATCTGATAGATCAAGTCATCTCTCTGCTCTCTTAATCTCAGTGTTTCATATGTCTGATCTTATTTGCACTATCAATGGAGACAGAATTGATGGCCAGCTGACTTTTGACCAAATGACAAAGTCTATTGAAGATTTCAAGCAAAGCTCAGACATCACCAGTGGTTGTAGCGCTTACCAATTTTGGAGTGAAAATGGCATCTACAGCGTCGATTACCAAAAAACGGAAATCTGTTTACCCTTTTCGCCCCAATGTCAACCTTCCTTCATTACCAAGGATAAATATTTCAAAGTAAATGTTACAATTCCGTTGAATATACCAGACAAGATGAGAGACTTGATGTTCAATGGACCAGCAATTGTACTCATAGAAGTTTACAAAGATTTTCTAGAGTATAAATCAGGTAAGTTGAACAAGGTAACATTGAACAAATGGCAATCAAAAATATTAATTTTAGCGTTCTCATTTATTGAAGGAATTTATGAAAAACAATCCGACGAAAAATTAGGCGTTTATCCTTTCAAAATAATTGGTTGGGGAACTGAAGACTCTGTCGACTACTGGTTAGGAATGAATTCTTGGGGAATAAATTGGGGTGATAAAGGTTTGTGTTTCTTACTTATTTTCTTACTTTAAATGGCTTACCTTCAATGATTAACCGTCTATTGATACAAATTAGGTACCTTCAAAATCCGTCGATCCGAAGAAAATGGAATTCTGGGAAGTTGGCTTTCTGTTTCTCTCAATGAAAAACCAGTTGGCAATCATGAATTGAATAATGAACAAAGCTTCTTCCTTGCTCATAAAGAAGACGGCTCAAGATACGAAAATATCAACGGCTGTTTGGTTGTCAACTGACTTTAGTGACAAAATCTGTATAATGATTGTAACTCATGACAGTGGGATATGAAATAGGAAAATAATGTTCTTGTGGAACATAATTACAAAAAAGAATTCCTTTCTAATTACTGATGTGATTGAATATGATTTGATTTCTTAAATTCTAAAGACCTAATTATTGAGGTGTTCTCTTTTGCAGTGTCATGAGTTTGGTTTGAATTTACAGCACATGTTAGATTGCAAGGTCTTAGGATGGGTTAAGAAAAAGTGAAAAATGTATAGAATTCAGCATTTCTGTGTATTTATTTGAAGCCTTTTCAAACATATTTTATTATGACAATTGGAGATAAATTATTTGCAAATAAACGTTATCGTGATTGAAACATATGCTTATTTAGCATATCGGGAAAATGAACAAAATGTGAAACTTTTAGTTATTCAAATGAAGATTTGATAACATCAGAGAGCTATTTATAAAAGAATCAAATATGGGAAAATGATTAGTTTATATTGATTTGGGAAACAAACAAATTGAACAAAAAGTGAAAAATGAAAGTCTTTTTTGTTGCAGTGATTTTGGTTCACGCAGGTTATGCAGTCCATGCATTGATATCAGGTGATTTGGAGCCATTAACAGATGACATGATTAAGGCAATCAACGATTTAAACACAATTTGGAAGGTAATTATTTTAATCTTGACCTGGATAAATTGTGATTTTTTTCATTAGGCAGGTTCTAATTTCAAAGGACAAAATTTCAAGGAAATAAAGAATCTAATTGCCACTTCCAGTGAAAATTATGACAGCTTTAGAAAACAAATTTTTGATGAACTAAAATTTACTCAAAATTTTGATGCGCGAGAGAAATGGCCAAACTGTACTTCTATTGGTCGGATTTACGAGCAAGACTCATGTACACCATCCTGGATCTATGCTTCTGTTGGTCAAATCGCTGATCGAATCTGCATAAATACTGGAGCCAAAATCGATGTTGAAAAAACAGTTGAACAAATGATTAAATACTATGGCAATTGTGACTACAACAGTGCAGATTTTGTCAGAGCTTTCAAGTATTGGGTCAAGTATGGCGTTTTCACTGCCAAAACAAATGGATCTGAAAGTTGTAATAAAACACCATTTTCAACAAAATGTCTATTGAACTATGAGATTGAAAATTATTTCCAACTGAATCCTGTTGACCCAGCGTTATATGATGATAAGATGGCTGCTGTGTTAAATGGTCCCATAACTATACAGTTAGATGTTTACTCAGATTTCTTTAATTACAAATCAGGTAAGAACAAACTCATCAAAACTTGTTATCATTCAATTTGAATAAAATATTTGCAGGAATATATAAACGAACTTCGAAGAAAAAGATAGGAACTCATGTTGTCAAGATCATTGGTTGGGGAGTAGAAGATGATGTCAAATATTGGCTGGTTGCAAATTCATGGGGCGTACAATGGGGTGATAAAGGTATACATATTATAATCACTCCTTCCTAACTGAATAAGGGCGATTGATTCATTTCAACTGATACAAATTTTGAATTTAAATTTCAGGTTTCTTCAAGATCCGACGTAATGAAGGTGAATTTGCTAACAATACTCATTCGGTCGCGGTTTCAATATCAAGTGAGAAAATGCCAAGTTTATACAACCGAGATCAATTGTTTTACCTGGGAGCAGATTGATGGCAATCTCAAATGCAATATCACTGAAATCACATTCTAATTTATTCTTACATCCAACCAATAATAAATTAATTTCAATTTAAGTTAAATGTTTGTGTATTAAGTGTAATATCAGAGATATGTATTCACACAAGAAGAATCTGACAATACAGAACATATCAAAACTTGGCTAATGCTCCAATAACACATTTTTTCAAGCTTGGCAATTATTAATACATTGACGTGAATTGATGAATGAAATAATACTTTACCTAAATCTATTATTCACTAAAGATGTGAGATACTAAGATTTCAGTTTTAATTGGAAAAATAAAAGGTGAATCTTGCACATTACAGTGAACATGACAAATGCAAAGCGCTCATTCGGTAATTTCAAAATATCATAAGATTTGGGCTTGACTCGACGCAGAAAGAAATCAAAAATCAATTTAAATTTATATTTTAACACTATTATGGCACAATCCGTCATGAAGACGCTTTATTTTTCTTGTTCATTTTGAAATACTCTCTGCAAGTAGCAAATTATCAGGCCATGAGCTAGGTCGAGCGAAATGATGAATGTTATTCCTATTAATAATTGATATAACTCTGGGCGTTGCAAACCAAAAGCATTATCATGCTAGCATTTTCCATAATATACTGAAATATTAATAAATCAATGAAAATAAAAAAGTTTACTATTAGTGGATAGGAAAGACATGATTGAAATTAAGGTCATGAGACAATTTAGACTTCATTTTAAATGTTAGATTTAAATGAATAGTAAACTGTCGTTTGATATTAAATCACATCTGATTGATGTTTGTTTTGTTAGTAATTGATAAAAAAGCTTACAAAGACGAACAGATATCGATCGATTGTACAAAAATCACCAATCTTGGCTCCTGTGAATGGACCCATAATACGATTGAGAATCTCCATTGCCTGTGGAAATGGAGGCAAAATTAAATCAATATATTTCAATGTTTGATGAAAGCAAGAATCAATGACTGAAAATAACCTTGGAGTGAGTTCCAAAATCTACTTTTTCTTTGGTTAAAAGTCGGGTGTAAAGTTTATGGACAATTATAAGCTATAGAGGATTGACAATGAAAGCAATTGTATTAATAAAGTGTATTTGAGTAGATGAAACGAATGAATTTTGTGCAAAAATCATCAGTAACAATAAACAATTTGGATACCCTTCCATGTAAATTTCCGGCTGAGTAAGAAATCAAACCAATCGCAGAGAGAGTGAAAAAGCCGAGAAAAGAGAAAAAATTTTGATGTAATGTTGAACCAATGTGAAGGATGGGACCCAAAAAAATGAAAGTATCGGCGAGAAAAGAAACGGCAACAATCAAAAAGGCAAACAAGTAACGCAAATCTCGACTCATGACTTCTAATATGTTAAGTAAACCGATTGTTTCTATGTTTAGTTTACGAATTAATTGAGTTTCAATCGATTGCGGATTATAAATGTAACGTTCAAGAAGCTCGATTATCGATTCTATTTGAAAGATAAACAAAGGAACCAATACAGCAATATGAGCACCAATATCAAATGTACCACAGGCCACGTAAATAAAACAAAACGATTCACTCAACAGCCAGAAGATACTTGCAATAACAAACGTTAGGTTATCGAGACCAAAATTTGGGTTGACAAAATGAACAATGGCTATGAAGGCTGGAATGATATAAATGTTGAATTGAATTATTCGGTACCAATTGACTAGAATCAAATGGAAAGTCACTCGAAATTTTTTCCGCTGTTTTTCGGTTAATCCAAGTCTCTTGCAATCAAATCCATATTGTCTTATTTCTCGTAAATAAGTTAACAAAATTGAACTGCCGATGTCTTCAAGGTACAAAATATATTCTCTTAAAAGGGACAGAATGAAAACAAGAAAAGATATAATAAAAGTCATTGCTTGACCTCCTTGAATCTTGTAAAAAGGATTTGCAAGGTAAATTTGCAACTCGTCTGAAGTTTCCCAACATAAGATGAACAATCTGGTACATAGTATTATCTCTGATAGTCTGATTAAGTTGTTCATTAAATGATATCCAGATTGAACTATTTCTGGTTTATCTTGATCGTGTCCACGGCGAGTAATGTATAACCATAAGGCAATGTTTTCCAGATCCTGGAGACGATTTGCTGTCTCTGTATAATCATCGTCGTTTTCATCATCCAATAGGCCAAATAGTTTATTGATGAGCGATTTAACTTGGCTTGGGAAACGGCTGATGAAGTTGTTGATTGTATTCATGTTTGATTCAGTTATTACTTCTTTTCCTTTTTCCAGCTTCTTTGACATTCACTGTTTAGATAAAGAAGTGAGGTTTCATTATGAAATTATTCAATTGTTATAATCTATTTAAATTTCTTATTATTCTGTGTCATTTCAAATTGTCTATTATTAGTTACCCGATGATAATAGTCCTCGCAAAATCAATTTGATCAATTTTAAAATCTTGTTTCCTAATGAATTTTATCGATCGATAAATAGTTTTGAAATAACTAACAATTGTAAGATGAAATTGATAAGTTTTCACTTAAAGTTGTCATTGTTTCTTGAGGTTTGTTTTTCATTAAATTATTGATCAATGATCTCGATGATTTTTACCGTCTATTGTCACCATATATTATACATGAAGGGATTGGCTGGAAATATCTATAAGATGAAAAATTTATTAGTTATTAACATTCGTTATTAATAACATTGAAAACAATATTCAACACAGAAATCATTAAATATAATGGACTTGAAAGGCTTACTATGATTGAGAAAATTAACGTTTCCAAATGATTTTCCGAATGTGATTAACATGGGATGAACATGAAAATGATATGCGATTTAAACTCCATCGAAATTCATTTTTTGATTCAGGTTTTAGATAAATAAGATTATTTCAAGATTTAAGATCAGAGGAAAAATATTCAATGGTTAAATTTGATTAAAAGTAATGATTGGAATAAGCTCGTAACCATAGATTTACAAATTTATCAAATAATATATTTGATATCAAATTTTATTGACAAAATATGATTGTTGAAGGTTTTGAAAATGAGATACATCTGTGTACTCTATCATGTTTTGAGATAGTTAGAGTAGGTTTAAACAATTTAAGATTAATAAAAATGAAAATATTAATATAATAGTAATCAGAGTTGCATTAACAAAAGAGAATCAGACTTAAATTGATATTCAGTTATTGCCATTTTCGTTTTTGTTAACTAAACTCTGATTACTGCTGTATATAAAATAATGAAATTTTATAAGATATGGCAATTGGTCAACTTTGTACTTTAACAAAATGCAAAAAAAAATGCAAAATTCTTGAGATAGAGATTCAGCAGGTAATGTTAATTATAGGACTGTCTGGGAAATGTCTTGAAGCCGTTATACCAAATGAGGTACCCATAAATATAACTCTCAGTTTTGGATGATCTTGTATCATGCCACGGAGAACAGTCAGAAGAAACTCTTTGTTAGAATTGGGTTCGTGAAGTTCATCAATAATAATGTGAGATATACCACGTAATCCGTCTTCCATTTTTCTTAACAAAACTTCAATAGTACAAAATAAAATGGCACCAAATGGACGTGGAGTCATGCGCCTACGACCGATATTATAACCAACACTAGAATTTTCTTTAAAATGCTCACATCTTTCATATGCTATTCGCTCAGCAACAGTAATAGCATTTGTCATTCTGTGTTGAGTCATAATGATATTACACAGAGCTCCATTACCTTGTCCGATGAAGTCATCCAAAATGAATTGAGGAACTTGAGTGGTTTTACCACAAGCAATTGATCCACAGATAAAAACAACAGGATTGTTGCTTATTGCGCATAAAATTGCTGTGCGATAATTCCAGACTGGTAGAATAGATTGCTCGTAAGTTATTCCCAATTTCATCGGAGAGTTGAGAGCAGAATTACAGATACTCAATCCAATACTAATCTGCTGTAAACTCATTTTACAAAGTAAACCAGTGGTTTCGCGGCCTAACCAAGCGTCCCAAATTGGAGTAGGAGGACACCAGCCGATGTGTTTTTTACTTTCTATTTTTTCTTTATCAAATAATACACTTTGTGTACTTTGCCATTTAGGAGGTGGCAAGGTGACAACAGGTGCGTTCGCCACCTTATCCTTAGTAGATGGAGAGTAATTATCAATTTAAGCAGAAATTATAACAAAATTAGAAATTGATTGTTGAGAATATCATTTCAGCTTACCTTTGAAAGTTTATCTTTTATG
This sequence comes from Tetranychus truncatus, assembly GCA_028476895.1. Lineage (NCBI taxonomy): Eukaryota > Metazoa > Arthropoda > Arachnida > Trombidiformes > Tetranychidae > Tetranychus > Tetranychus truncatus. The sequence continues at coordinate 8,537,201 of CM052061.1, forward strand.
GTATAATTGCTCGGCTTAATCAGTCCATGATAATACAGTTTACTAATCAGTTGAAATGCACAATGTTTTGATGCCATTTTTTTACTCTGAGCAAATGCTTGGGCTCTTAATTCTTGGATGATAGGAAGAAGAATTTCATTTTGATTTCAGTGAACACAAATTCAACTGTAAATTAACTTACCATGCCCCAGCTGCTTAACAAAAAATGACAAAATGCAATACCATCCACTGAAACAAAAATGAAGCATTAATGTGATGTTATAGAATATCAGTTTTGCTTACTTTTTAGATTTCGTATTTGAATAGCTATAATTGAGTTTTATTCCGTTAGCTATAGCAAAATTACTAAGATCATGTTTGCAATTTTCCACCGTCCAGCTTTCTAAAACTTCCGAACTGTTATCCACTTCCATACTCTTTTTTCTTTTTTTAGCCAAATTCGATTCTTCCGGAAAACGGTCGAACCAGAACGTCTCATTTTCATTACAGTCAAGCGTGGGGTCTTGTAGTATTGAGAAATCGGGTGCCATACTTGTGTTAGTTGTCGATACAGGAGGCAAACTTATGTTATTTTTCGATATAACTGGCATATTTGTGTTATGTGTCTCTAAAGGTGGCATAGGGTCAAGTTGAATAACAGGTGGACCAGACGACAAAGTGGGTTGATCGATTAAGCCTTTATATCGCAAATGTGCAATAAAATCTCGAGCAGCAATGCTTTCTGCTTGATCTTTATTACTGGCTGTACCAATGCCAACGTAATCAAGAGTTTTAACTGTAATCTAGTAAAATATCAAAATTGGTAAATTAAATAGTCGAAGGTAATCAATGTGATTCATTCAAATTAAACATCAAAACTTACCCGACACATAAACCTTTTCTGATTCCCCATTTGATTGGTTGCATAAACAGCAGGAGGAAGGTTTGCCTTAGTAAGGCTCGATTTCAGCTCTTCCTTCTCATGACTAACCATGATTTGCTAGCAAAGGGAACATTAAATTTCAAATAAAAAAGAAAACCAGAGTAGATAATTAAATTTAAATAACAGCACTTAAAAATTAGTGAAGAAAAAAAAGTAATTTAAACTTGAATTCTAAAATTTTCAACTCTTTCTTAAACCCTTGCGTAACTAATAACAACGATATTTCCCATAGAGTTTAGTGCCATCTATGATCTTAATTTTGATCAAAGAGTAGAGGCTTCCCTTGCCCTTTGGATAAAACACTTGTTTGGTAAGTGAGAAAGCGACTCTTCGCTGTTTATTGGTCAACCTTTATTGGTTGTGCGGGGATAAAACTGATCTCATTTGTTGGATTAAAAAGTTTCTCTGATCGGAAGTCGTTACAAAAATTGAGGTCAAAGTTGAAAATTTCGTCTCTTTCTCAACAGTTCCAAATTTTTCCCCGTATCTTCGTACAAAAGACAGCTTACATGTAAAATAGAGGTTAGTGTCAAGTTAACGAAATCAGATTTCTATTTCAAGACGCCTTTGAGAGTAAACGTAAGTGCCAATGAGATCGAACTTTATTTTGTTCAGTTTTCTATTGCATGGTTTCTTTCTCATCTCTACAAGCTAAATATGCTCAAGATAGCAACACCTAAAAATTAGCTAAAGAATATCCCTTTTAACTTATCGCTGGCCACAACTAGCTACTGATGGTTGAGAATAATTTCATCTCACATTTTATTTTTTGTATCAACAAAGCTAAATGAAATAATTTATTCTCTCCAAACTGTAAATTAACCAGAAGAACTCGAGTCTCAAGTACGTTTACACTCTTTCGACTCAGAAAATAATCAATCCAAAACAAAAGATTTTAATGAGTAAATAAATCATAACGCCTCTTAAATACCACGATTAATGTTATTGTTGTTTGTGGAATAATCAGAGAGATAAAATGAAAGATTATACACTCAAGGTGACGGTTAGAAAAGAAGCTGAACAAAATAAATAAGTTTAGGTGATCAGAACTATTGACAAATTGTTTCTACTTACAATTTAATTTCACTGTAACATCTGCAACTCGAAGCTCAATTCTATGATTCGTTTAATACCAATCTTAATTTTAAGTCAATACTTTGACTTAATATTATCAGGTAAGTAATGAGCAACTTAAAACAAATTGTCACTCTTTTATAATCAAAAATAACATTTTACAGAATCTTTGAATGATATCAGTTTAAAGGTTGAAAGTGGATCTTGGATCATCAATTCATCTTTAACTGATTCTGTAAGCAGACGATTGAGTTTATTTCTTTGCGATTGTTTTCTGAATAAAATTATTTCTTTGACAGGAAACCAACAAAAAATACACCTTAAACGAAATTATCTATTCTGGTGAATACATCGAAGGTAAGATTTCGATTTCATCTGGTAAACTCAAATGGGATGTTATATACTCAACAACCAACCGAAACCAACGTCTTGTCATTCACGGTAAGGAGTTTTTTTCGCAGGAATTAAATGATTCAATTGACTATTCTTTGCGCTTCATTGTTAAATAGATAACCAATGTGATCTCTTTACTTACAACACGAAATGGGAGTCAAAGTTACCTGGGATAACGAATCCATTGTTAAATCACATTCTTCTGGTTGGTCCTTCAGTTACACATAGACTGGCTCAACTTTCATGGGTAAGTGGCCATAAGATACCATAAGCATGACCAAGCTTACATGAAATCACATCAAACCAATTACCATGTTCCCCAATCTCTGAATGCACAAATTTTCTTCATGTATAAGTACAATCATAATGTGCTCAAATTGTCGAAATTGTTGAAGCAACAGTATTATTTGGCTAAAGTTTTAAGGATGGACCTATTGATTCCTCAAAAATTTCTTTCGGGTTCATTCAAATGAAGCTCATTTCTACTAATTACAATTTAAGCAAATTTTAAGAGGTTAAATAATTAATATAAATGCTCATAAATCTCCAACTTTTGATCATTTTACTCATTCAGCAAGAAGAGCCTGACGCTGTTAAGAGAGGAGTAACAATGCAAAGTAAAAGCACTACGATTGGAGGAAGCCGTTTAAATATAACTAATTACTATATGAAAGGTGAGTTTCATTTCTTTTTATTTCTGGAAAAGCACGAGAAATTGACTCCGTTGCGATCGATTTTTACGCCTGATTTACAGAATTCATCGTAAAAAGTAATTATGTAAGGCAAGGTTTGTTTGATTGTACTTCTTAAACCCTTTTAAGGAAACGTTAATCAATGATATAAAGTATTGGCTTGGATTCAGAAAAACGCCTCATCGCATAACTTTGATATTATCTTGAATGATTTGTTGTGCTAACAAGTTGAGCTATTCATTAGACTTTGTTCCATCTGAAGATTATTGCTATTCAAAGTGAAACAACTTTTGAATTTATTAGATACAATACATGGAAAACTTATACAACAAACAATATAAATTTACTTGGCTAACTTTGTAATTGAGCTCAACTTGAAATCGAAAGTTGATTGAAACTCGTCTTTGTTTTTACCATTCAATCGCATAGCCAACTTTATTTAACAATTTATGGCAATTTTCATAATTAATGCCAATTTGAATTAATTTATTTATTATGAATGATGTGAATCTAATTTTATAATTATCTATCTGATTAATGTTATATGTTTAAAACATAATTTGGTTTTATCTTTCGTAGCTCAGTTAGAATCGCTCCAGGGTAATATTGAACCGAGAGTGACAATATTCACTGGCGTTGATCCGTCTGAACCTGACTATCAATCAACACTAACACTGGACACTTATATTCAAACGAAAAGTTCTGGTGCAAATTTACAAGGATTTGTTAAAGTAAATTGATTGTCAGATTACGTCAATTGAATAATCTATCAAACCGCTTTTGTTTTTGCTCCATCTTTCACAGCCAGAGCCTGGAATTGGATGTCCATTTTATCTTGCTCAAGCTACTAGTAAACCACAGCTATTTAGCCGATCATTTTCACGATTACATTACATTGTAGATACAACCGTGGAAAAATTCAAGTCAAAGTCGAAAAAGACGGTGAAAAGAGAAGAGGTTTGTACATTTCGACACTAGCAGAGCAAAACTCAAACTTCAATCTTCTTCCCTTTTTTAGGTTTATATTGACCAAATAACACAACAAATGAATATTTTAACCACGATCGGCGACAAGAAAACTGAAGAAATTTATGATTTCACTTTGGGGATCAAGTATATGGATCTATATTTAAATTCTTGTCCAATAAAGCAACTTGATTTGTCCATTCCTGGAATAATAGTTTACTCAGATCAGGGCAAAATGAATATCAATGCCCATCTTGGTTTCAATTTGAACTATAAATTTTCAGGAATTGTTCAAAATGTGAGTATTAGAGTATTGATTGTTTGCTTAATGCTTGTACTAATAAAATATGAACCACTTTCAGAGTCATTCATCTGGGAGAGACTCGTATGTCTGGGAAGCTGTTGAGTACAGCAAGACATTTGAAGGCCAAAAATGTGACAAACTTGTGACAACTCAATACCTACTGTTGACCGTAAGTAGAGTTACTCTTAGAGTTGAAGTGTAACACTAAATGACTAAATTCAATTTGCATTGATCAGAATGATGACAATCTTGGTGAACAATTTATGCTACACACAACAACAATCAATTGCTACACGAAAACAGGCGTAAGTTTAACAAGTATACATTTGACTTTGAAAATTTGATTTTAATATTTAATTTTATTCCCTAGAATAATTATATCAAAATCTTGGAAACAAGTCGAGTGTATCGTAAATTCGAGCCTTCAATTAAGAGTGAAGATTATGATTTAAAGTTCAATGTTGATAAGTGTTATCCATTCGAATCACAGCATCGAACTATTAAATTACATTTCATGTGTCAAGGTAAGTGTTTCTTTGTCCAGATTTGATTCTATTAATAACTCTTCTTATTGATGCCATTCAAGATGACTGTGACCATTTCAAATCGCAAATATATGAACATCGATATGCAATAAAATCAATGATAACCCGAACCGATCGAATATCATCTTCAAGAATATCTAATATTGAAGTTATTCCCGACTCAAATGGAGCGACTGCATACATAACGTTTCTCGAAGCTCCAGAAATCAAAGGTAACCAGATGTTATTATCGGATAAAAAACTAGATAATTATTTTCCATTTTTACATTAGATGCATTTCACTCCAACAGCAGAGATCTGAAGTCTGATAAACTAAGCACTGGATCGTCAGCATTTATAGCGGAACGTGACGAGGAATGTCTTGAGGTTGCTTCGAAATCAGCATCAAATTTCCAGTAGGTTCCACTTAAAATTTTCAGTTCAATAAGCAAGTTGTTCAATCAGATTCCTTTAAGCTTAGAAAGCTTTCCCGATCTTTTGATAATAAATATGTTTTAGGAAAACACATGATATGACTGAGAATTTGGTCTACACATCAAAGGAGTAGAAATTTTTGATAACTTGAATGCCACGAAGAATTGCTGTGAACCATTTCATTGGTGAACTTTTCTCTTTTAAACAGGACAGTTATATATTGTTATGAACGAAAACGTTGTTTCGCATTTAATGAGCAAAAAGACTTGACTGAAAAAAGAGATGGAGACTACTGCGATCTCTACCAAATTCCTTTGCGAAACTTACACCGCTTTAGTCAAGAATTGTCTCTTGATAAAATTGACTGGAGCATTGAATGGAAAAAATTGATTTACAGCTTAACCGACTCATCAAAGACAGCATTGTACTCATGCGATCTCATGGAGAATGTCGCAGCAAAGGCTGAGAGTCATTTTGATTCACATTACCTTGATGACGATCGCATAAGACTGATACCAAATGATGAAAATATAATCAAGATTGATGGAGTTAAAAATGTTGGCGAGTGTTTCCATACGTGTATGCAGACTGAGAAGTTTGACTGTAGATCAATATCCATATGTACTGGCGTTGATCAACCCGAATGTATCATATCGAATATATCGAGAAGGGCTTTAACAGATGATGATGTGATGACCAATTCGTCTTGTAAAGTGTTGTACAGAAACCCCATGCTTTATTATGTGAAGGTGGCGAATAGAAAGTACAAAAATCCAATAACAGTTTCCAGGTTGGGTTTTTATGCCGAAAATTGTGCCAATTTATGCCATGAAACGGACGATTGTTTATCATTCCAAGATTGCCATAGAGATTGTACTTTTGGTGGCTATTATACAGATTCTTCAACTGAATTCAGCCAAGATTGTAACATTTATATTCGTAAGTAAACATATATCCAAAACCCAATCTTAACTCAAGTGCATTAATTTAAATCCATTGTCTTTTCAGCCAAAGTCATTCACAAGTTTACTGATAATGGCAAAAGAATAGTCTCTGATGTTTTCCACACTGAACTTGGGTTAACTTTGGACCAATGTGCGGCTTTGTGCCATGATTGGGATAATGGAGATGAAGTCTGTCAATCTTTCAACTTTTGTCCATCAACTAAAACCACGAGTTCATGCGAGTTATCCAAGTATAAGAGCGAGGATTCATCGACAAAAACAATTGACTCTAAAATTTGTCACAACTATGGCTACCCTACGTTAAGCGTTGAAAAGAGTCAAAATTCAAAAGATGATCGCGATGAAGGTTTAAGCAGGAAAACTGTTATAAGTATAATCACCATATTTGTTGGCATTGGTTTCGCGGCTGGTTTTGTTTTACCTATTGTTGTTGCAAAGTTTAAATCGACCAATCAGTCTAGATTGAATGAACAATAAGAAATTATTATATTATTAAACAAATGAAAATCTGGAAATATTCACTTTTGGTATTATGATGAATAGTACGAATGTACTAAACACTGTTCATGAAAAATATAAATCTTTTAATGTCAAACTTTTCGACAATAAGTCAATAAAAAAAATAACTTGAGATCGTTTTTCCAAATTGCTTATCTAACGGTTCGACCGACAAATCAATGGGTTATTTCCAATCTTAAAATGCAGATTTTATCTGATTAATGAAATTCAAATATTCTTTCGGAATATTCAATCGACTGCATTCACAATAAATTCATTGCCATGTAAGAATTCATTCAACTAATAAAGGAAGTGGTTTACAACCTGGATTTCAGATACTCAGTCTGTTTAGCTGTGAAAATAATGCAGGGTATTGATGTGAGAATAGCTGGTTGAGCTGTTAACTTGAGCAGCTGTGGCAGGGAAAACAACAAATAGGAAGGAACACGTCAGCGTTGGTTTGATTAAGTAATTTATTTATATTTGATTTTCTTAATTTGTTGTTAGCTGCTATTAATATCAAAATGGTAAGTTGTATTGCTTAGGTTAGTGTACTACATGGACTGACATTTGTTTCTTTTATTTGTCTTTAAGCCTCTTAAATTGGATGTACGGAGAAAATTGCTGTCTCGTAGTGATCGAGTAAAATGTGTTGATTTGCACCCGGTAGAGCCGTGGATGCTCTCATCACTTTATAATGGTTTGGTTCATGTTTGGAATCATGAAAATCAGCAATTGGTCAAATCCTTTGAAGTTTGTGAGGTTCCTGTTCGGTGTGCAAAATTTGTTGCTCGTAAAAATTGGATTATCACAGGGTCAGATGATATGCAAATACGGGTATTCAATTATAACACTTTGGAGCGGATTCATCAGTTTGAAGCCCACTCTGACTATATTAGATGTATTGTAGTACATTCCACACAGCCTTATGTTTTTACCTCAAGTGATGACATGCTTATCAAACTTTGGAATTGGGACAAAAATTGGGCCTGCACTCAAGTTTACGAGGGACATACTCACTATGTCATGCAAATTGTCATAAACCCCAAAGATAACAATACGTTTGCTAGTGCTTCACTTGACAGGACAGTTAAAGTATGGCAGATGGGGTCAAACACTCCAAATTTCACTCTAGAGGGTCATGAGAAGGGAGTAAATTGTGTTGATTATTGTTATAGTGGAGATAAACCTTATCTAATATCTGGTGCAGATGATAGGTAAATAGTATTTATTATCTTAGTTTTAAACAAGACATTAATGGTTTTTTTCTTATTTCTTAGAACCGTCAAAATCTGGGATTACCAAACAAAAACATGTGTTCAAACATTGGAAGGGCATGCACAAAATGTGACTGCTGTTTGCTATCACCCAGAGCTACCTATCATCATGACTGGATCGGAGGATGGTACAGTTAGAGTTTGGCATTTGAATACTTATCGCCGTGAAAGCACCCTTAATTATGGTCTTGAACGGGTATGGACCATTTGCTGTTTAAAAGGATCTAACAGTGTTGCCATTGGTTTTGATGAGGGAAGTATTATAATTAAACTAGGAAGGGAGGAACCTGCTATGTCTATGGACAGTTCTGGTAAAATTGTATGGGCCAAACATTCAGAATTGCAGCAAGCTAATTTAAAAGCTCTTGTCGATCCGGAAGAATTGAAAGATGGCTATATTTTACCATTGAATGTTAAAGATATGGGGAGCTGTGAAATTTATCCACAAACCATTTCTCATAATTCAAACGGTCGCTTCGTAGTAGTTTGTGGTGACGGAGAATACATTATTTATACTGCCTTAACTTTACGAAACAAAAGTTTCGGTTCAGCTCAAGAATTTGTTTGGGCCCTAGACTCAAGTGAATATGCTGTCAGAGAAAACACAACTTCAGTCAAACTATTTAAAAATTTCAAAGAAAAAACGTCATTCAAACCAGAAGCAGGAGCAGATGGCATTTTCGGAGGATTTCTTCTAGGAGTTAAATCTGTCGCTGGACTCACTTTCCATGAATGGGACACGCTAGAGATTATTCGAAGAATTGAAATCCAACCTAAAAATGTTTATTGGTCGGACAATGGAGATTTAGTAGCTATCGCCACCGAAGATTCTTTCTATATCTTAAGATATCTTCCTGATAACGTTGCCAAAGCAAAAGAAAATCGAGATGAATTAATAACAGAAGATGGAATTATTGATGCATTCGAAGTAGTTACTGATGTCCAAGAGTCTGTCAAATCAGGTTTATGGGTTGGAGATTGTTTCATTTACACTAGCTCTGTCAATAGACTCAATTATTTTGTTGGTGGTCAAATAGTCACTATTGCACATTTAGATAGGTAAGACAGATTAATATTAAAATTTTCATTTCTCTTTTAGTTAATGAATCTAATTGAAATTACTTTCACTTTATTTCAGAACAATGTATCTTTTAGGGTACATGCCGAAGGAAAATCGTCTTTATCTTGGTGACAAAGAATTGAATGTTGTTTCATACTCTCTTCTTTTATCAGTTTTGGAATACCAAACAGCAGTAATGCGAAAAGATTTTACAGCCGCTGTGCAAATTTTACCATCTATTCCCAAAGAGCAGCGAACTCGAGTAGCCCATTTCCTAGAAAAACAAGGATTTTTGGTTCAGGCATTAGAAGTATCAACAGACCCTGACCATAAATTTGATTTAGCTCTTCAGTTAAAAGACACTGAAATTGCTCATAAATTAGCTGTTGAGGCTCAAAGCGAGCAAAAATGGAAACAATTAGCAGAACTTGCAATGTCCATATGTAAATTTGATCTGGCTCAAGAGTGTTTACACAATGCCAATGATTATCCTGGACTGATGTTGTTGGCCACTAGCTCAGGAAACTCGAGCATGGTCAATAAACTAGGAGAGAAAGCTAAAGCTTCAGGAATCTACAACGTTGCGTTCCTTTCTTATTTTATTTTGGGTGATAAAGAAAAAGCTTTGAATCTTTTAATCGACACTAACCGCCTTCCCGAGGCTGCATTCTTCGCACGGACCTACCTTCCATCTCATGTACCTAGAGTAGTTAAATTATGGAAAGAAAATGTAATATCGAAAAATGAAAAATTCGCTCAAGCCTTGGCTGATCCCACCGAATATGAAAACCTGTTTCCCAATTTCCAAGACACCTTGTTGGCTGAACAGTATTTAAATGAACAAAGTAAAGCAGGCCGACCAAAGGCAACAGATTATCCAACAATTCAAACTAATGAAGATCGAGACCCAATTGAAGAAACTCGAGAAGCACTAGAATCTGGATTATTCGTTAAGAAACCATTTGTATTCCATGAAACAAATCAAGACCAGCAATTAAAATCTGAAGAGGGAGAGAAAAAGGAAATAGGAGATTTTGATGATGATGAAGATGAAGAAGCCGTTTACACTCCACCTGAAGATTAATATCTCTTTAAATAAACCTTTTCAATTAATTAACATTTTTGTCAATACCTTATAATTTCAACCCATTTCTAAATTTGTTATCCATAAATATACCTGGAATAACACGTTATCACATGATACTTTTAAATCACTCTTTGTTATTTATTTCTGCAAGTTTTTTCAGGTTTATTCATTGATTACATTTTTGACCATTTTTTAAAGATTCTTATTTGGAGTCAACTAATTAACTAGCCCACTAGAATTAATTCGAGTTTAAGATTCTGCTTAAAAGCTGCCAATAACAATTCAAGCAATTAGTATAAGGTCCCTTGCAACGTAACTGTTTTGGCATCATTAAAGGTAAACACAACAGTTGTCACACTTTCATCTTGAGTTCCAGAGTAGGATTTATTATTTTAAATTATCATGGATACTTACATTAATTTAATAATGGACAAGCTTCCACCATACATTCGCGATGATAGATCAACATTAGTTGCTCTTGGAATCACTGTTTTCATCGCATTTCTCACACTAAGTAAGTATATTGAAACTGTTATGCACAATCAGCAACTACTTTTTACCGGGATAAGTTAATGAGCTGAATTTTCTTTTTTGCATCACCAGTTTTGCTAGGATTTCTTTCTAAATCTAGAAGAGGATCTCGAGTGCTTCTAATGGGTCTTTCAGACTCGGGAAAGACCGTGCTTTTCTCACAATTGGTGAGTGGCAAAACAGTTTCAACATTTACATCAATGAAACAAAATGAGTGCCATCTCAACTTGGAGAGAAGATCTGTTGTTGTGATTGATATTCCAGGTAAGCTTAGCTTGTCAAATTTTCAAGTTATACATTTTCAAATTATCCAATTACTTCTATTTTCATTTTAGGTTTTGAGAGACTTCGGGACAAATATTGGAATGATCTGAAAAAAGGTGTCCGTGCCATTGTTTTTGTCGTGGACTCTTACCAGGTAACTTCTAACATTAAAGATGTAGCAGATTACTTTTACACTATTTTAGCTGATAATCTGGTTAGCTCTCAAAAGATTCCTATTTTGGTAGCTTGTAATAAACAAGACAAACCAAAATCCAAATCAAGTAAAGTTATCCGTACTCTCATCGAAAAAGAGATCAACACTATCCGAGAAACTCGAATAGCTGCTCTTGAGTCTACAGATGGGGACAGTGAAAATACCCGAATCGTTGGTTCACTAGATAAAGAGTTCGCTTTCAACGATCTTAGAAATACTATCGATTTTGTCGATTGTGTTGCACTGGCCAAAGAAGAGTCACCATGTGAAATAGAAGAAATTGTTAATTGGTTGAATAAACTTTGATGTTTTTTGATGTAATTTGATGTGTTTATTGTGCATGAGCTTTTCAATGATTATGATTACACAAAATTTTGAATGAAGATGTTCGAATTCATAAAACCAAGCTATTAAAACTTGTTTTGTACATACATTATTTTATCAATTCAAATTGTAAGTTAACATGAATCATTATTATGACCGTCATCATAATTTAATTAAGATCACTGAGATTTATCTGAAATTTAATTCAATGGTCAGACAGAGTTTGATCAAGCTTCACTTTCTTCAGGAGCTGCAGTTGTTTCTAAATCAGGTTTTAATATTGGAACAATAAGATGTTCCTTAGACATAAGGTTGTATTTGGTTACAAATATGGTAAACCTTTTGCATAAATGACTGGCGTTTTCAAATTCATCAAATAAAGTACGGTGATGAAAATATGCATGGCCAAATATACGATATACCCGACGACACACAGATCCAAGTTTGCTAACTGATGATTCTTTCATCGTCACCCGTGATGGAAAGTATTTTGTATTGTTTAAAAGAGAAGAAGCTCCATCCAAAGTATGCCTCGTATAATCTACAGCTGGACATTCTTTTGGTGTCTTGTGTGCTGCACACAAGAATATCCATTGTTCCGTTGCGGTCATTTGTAAACACGTTTCAGGAAGACATTCTTTCTGTAATTTAACAGCTAATTTATTCAATTCCATGCAAAATTGGCGAAGATGCTCATATTTCCATGTGCCTTCATCCTGACCTTCTGGTGGATTCAATATTTCATCTATGTTGCTTGGATCACTCCTTATGGATTGTTGTATCAACTGTTGTACGGCTAATGTTGAGTCCATATCTTCAAAAGATTCATCAGGCCAATCGTTAAATTCTGAGCATTTAATTCCTTTAGAATTGCGACGAAGCACAATTGTTTTAGTGGGAACTGTCATTATCGCCAGTTTGACACTTGACAATGCAAACAAAGTATAGAAAAGGTTAGAATAGCACAAAGGTGTAAATAAGATTAACTCTTGTGCATCTAGCACTTGTAATTTAAGCTAAAATGAAAGGTGATTCGCATTCAGAATGCAATAAATAGCAGTAACAAAAATTGTTTTAATGAAAAGACTTATAAATTTGAAAGTAAAAAATAATAAGAAATAACAATGTAAATTGCTGTTGAAATAACCCGGCTTATTGATGTGAAAATAGCTGTCTGAGCTGATCAGCTTGAGCAGCTGTGGATAAGAAAACGACAACATTGGAACGCATGAGAATTGATTCGATCAAGTAATTTATTTCAAGTTTAAAATCATAAATTGTTGATAACTGCCATTAATATCGAAATGGTAAGTAGTTTAAAATGTCTCTGTTTCGAATCGATCATCTATTTCAACTGTTCCATAGCTGTCAAGCCTACTGTTCATCAATCTTTTTCTGTTTGAACTTTTTTCAATATTTCCAATGAATTTACTCTTATAAATACAATTTAATCTTTTGTAAATGTCTCATACATATAACTTAAGAAATTTAATTGATCTTTTATGTTTTATTTCAGCCTCCTAAACTAGATGCAAAGAGATTGCGGTTGGAACTGATGAGGTGTTTCACTGGAGATGGGAAAAAATCACCGTTACCCTTTATATGTGCCCTGTTAATTATCTTTGAGATTTTTCTTAACGTGTATATTGTTCAACGTATCAAATGTGCGTAGTTAATTCTATTATAAAATTATGCTGACTTAATGACATCTAATTACTTTCTTTTCAGATACAGAAATTGATTGGAGTACTTATATGCAACAGGTTAAATGTTTCCTAAATGGCGAACTCAATTACGCTAACATCTCTGGTGATACTGGTCCTATTGTTTATCCTGCAGGCCATTTGTATATTTATTCAATCCTCTATTTCTTAACAAACCAAGGAACATCAATTCGCCTTGGTCAATATTTTTTCGTTATTTTATACATATTTAATCTAGTAGCTGTTTTCAACATTTATAATCAAGTTCGAAAGGTAAAATGATTTGCTGTTTGTTTCACTCATCGCCAAATTGAAAGATGCTTTGATTGTTTCCAATATCTCAATTACACACCTTGTTGTTAATCAATTTCCGTACAAGCAATACTTAGAGAATTCATTTCAACTTGGCCATGAGAAGGCAAACAGTGGTGATGTCAATTTCAACTTCGTATCAAATTTATTTAATCAATATTACCAATCGTTTCCAGGTTCCTCCATATGTTTTGATGATGATGTCGTTTACTTCATACCGAATTCATTCAATATACTCTTTGCGACTTTTCAATGATCCAATCGCCATGTTTGCTCTCTATTGTTCTATCAATCTGATTTTATACCGTCACTGGAAATCAGCTGCTTTTTTATTCAGGTTCGTTAGATTTTCAAGTAAATTGTTTCACCCGTTCTTCAACTTAGAGCCCAATCAGTTTTTGATTGAAATGCTCTAAGTTTGCTCAAATTACTTTAGAGGCAAAACAATGGCTTTTTTTGCATTCAAATTAACTTGATCAGCAAACTAACATCACTTGAAAACATCAAATTTTCAAACCTTTAGCATAACATTTATCATTATAATTTAAACTACTTCTTATTAATCTGATCAAATTTCAAAATTCGAGACTAACGAATTCAGCCAATTAATCTTAACATTTTCAACTAAGCCTTAACACCTTATATAGGCTTTGAACTGTCACCATAAAATCAATGTTCAATTGAATGCACAATATTTATTGCGTTGAAGCATAAATGTCGAAATGATCTCATGATTCGCATTTTGGTAACCATTATAATCATCAAATATCACTTGAATCGCTATCCAAGCGAAAAATAATTCATTGATGATGATATATAGATAACAATTATTGATACTATATTATGTGAACTCCTCTCAAAAGGTAAAGATTGATTTTGTTACCAGAACAAAAAAGCAAAAAACTCGCAGTTTCTCTCATCTTTTTTTCCCTTCATAACTCAATCTAGTCAGTATTGAATAGCAATTTCCCCAACAGAATTGGATTATTTTTCATCTTTGCTTGTCAAATTTCTAGCTCATTGAAAATATCAAATAAATGCAAGTAAATTGAGCTTCTTAATTGTGTGATGCTACACGCTCTTTGTGAAACTGAAACAAGAAAAAGAAACAACCATTACTTGTAATCAAGTCGATCAAAAAGAGTAACCTTATAGTGATGACATTAAGTGGAACATCAGAAAGTATCAGTTACAATGGCAAGTACATTCAACAAGTAAAAAAGGACAAAAATAAAAAATTTATCCATCAACAGCTCTTATTGAGTTTCCTTATCCATTCAGTATGTCCAGCAAGTTTCTTTGATCGAGCTTTATCAAGAATTAATTTCCCAAATTAAGCATTATCCTTTTCATCATAATTCTATCGCCAAATGAAATACTTTTCTCATTAATTCACATGAAAACCCACGCAACTCTCATCAAGAACATTCTATGCCTTGATTCTCGTCTTATTACAATATAATGCAATCGTGGTTTTCATTCCTTCCTCTAGTTTCATCTTTTCTCTTATCGATTAACATTTTATTTTGTTCCCTTCAAACAACCCAATCACCAATAATTAGAACCAGTTAATTGTTCAACTAATTAACTAATCATTTATGGCCTTTCTTACCAAATACAGATGAGAAATGAAAACAAATTATGAAGTCTCAATTGACCTCAAATGATTTGCCTCGTGTTTACATGCAAATCCTACCAACATGTTGCCTTTCAACGTGAAAACCCATAGACTAAAACCCAAAACTGATTGTTACCATTAGATTGGTTAAAACAGTGAAAGTTAATTAAAAAAAACCAATCCAATCAATTAAACAATTAAAGTTGCTTAAGAAAAGATTTCCATTGTTTTTAAGGTTACATTTTAAATCTTGCAATTGTTTCATTATCCGTTAATTTTAACAACATTTTAATTCAAGCAAAGCAAACTAAACCCAAATAATCTTATTAGGTTTATAATAAGTTTATTAGTTAATCTGCTTTATACAACATTTTGATATTTTTCTAATCACATTTCTATCTGATTACATTCATCATCTTGTTCCATTCTCATCATATCCTTTTCCAATCTATTCAGTTTTTACCTTTTCCTGTTTGTCCTTTTATTTTCTCTCGCCTAAATTGCTGCAAACAATCTATTGTTATCGTTATTTCAAGGCGGAAGAAACAGAAAATGAAAACAATAACTAATAATAACTTAAATTAATGATTATTAGATTTACATTATGATCAACAATTACTTGCATCTTCCTTTTAACCTTAACCAGGTTACCTTCATTTTTGTGTTGCTAAATTAATGATTACATGTCAATATTTTTACACAAATTCAAGCTCTTGATTATCTTCAATTAAAACAATTGAACGTGAGATGAACACTTTGCAATTGTAAATATACTCAAAGTCTCGCTGAAATATTTACACTTTCCAGCACTTATAACTTTACAACCTTTTGAGCAAAAAATATCAAACCAACACCATTGTCCGATATGATGCAAATGAAGCAACGCTAGTTTAGATAACTGTCAAATTAAACTAAAATTTTGATGATAAAAGAGTTTCCATCATAGACATAACTCTTCATCTGCTGTAGATGATTCAAAAGATGGTAAAAAGAATGGTTCGCAAAATAAAAAACTAAACTTCCTTTCAGATTTGGTTTTAGGACATAAATTAGAGTTCATCTAATTAGAGTTGATCTTTTTGTTTTGCATTGACCGAAATCTTTGAAATTATCGTCGACATCGAAATTATTCATTTATTGCCACAACTTTAGGAGTAAATCCTTCAACAGTCATGAGAATATTGAAGAGACAAAATATGAATGAAGGTGAAAACTGAAATGTCTCATTGAATTGCTTTTTGCCGTGTTAACGTTCAATTGGTTTGAATCATAAAATGTAAAGCAACATTTAATTAAGCGAATCAAGTTTGTTTCAAATAATTTCAACTCCACTCCATTCATATTCAATACACTTGACACAAAATATTTAAAATTAAATTTTCCCCATCACTGTACTTGAAGTTTAACGAGGTTGTACTTAGAAAGGTATTTTGGACATCATCTTGAGTCCATTAAGCCTTGAACTGTTCCTAATTTATTTCAACTTGTAAATGTTAAAGTAAAGCCAATTTGATCCTCTTTGTTGATTAGTTTATATAAGGAAGAATCTAAATTATGCAAATGTTCCTACACAAATTGTTATCAAATAGACTGACCTTTGATTGGCTAATTGATGATTATTTAACCTTAATGATAATTAGTTTATAATTTAATTTCTGCCAAAAATTGTGTCAATTATGATTCCTTCCGTAACAAAATTAGATGTAGACAATGAGCTTATTTTCACTATTTTTATTTACTCATCAATCGATAGTTCATCTTTCATCTCGCAACAATTGAACTTCACTTTTCTCTTTTCATCTCTTAATCTCTTTACCTTACAATAAGCTTTTACCTTGAAAGGTAATCTCTTCTTTCCCTTTTATCGTCATCATCATCATCATCTTACCTCTTGATTTACTTTAAAATTAATTGAATCAAATTGACAAAAGCAAAGTGAACAAAAACAAACAAAAAACCATGAAAACAACAATAATGATTGTGTCAAGTCAAAAGCGAGTAAATCCTTCAAAGTATATTATCAACTTTTAAGCACAATTAATCTGGTCCAATTGAAAGTGTGAATCAGAATTGAAAGACATTTAACCAGATTCGAGTAACTAATAATGTCCAAAATCGTATTAAATAGCATCTTAATTATAACAACAAGAAAACCTTTCAACGAAAATCCTATTATTTCAATTCCTATCAACCTGTTTTCCAATATATAAAAAGCGATTGATTAAAAGGAAAAGCAAAATTCACCAATCAAACTCTCATTAAATGTTAATCATCAATCTCGAGTTGAGTAAAGTTTTTAATTATTTCACTTTGGAGCAACAAATTAACCAATTAACTTTCATGTTGACTGAAAAATTAATGTGAAAACAAAAATTTCCTCTTGAAATGAATAATCATAATTTTTGAATAACAATTAAATTTAAACCTCAATTACCGCACACTTGATTCACTATTTACCTTGTTAATGGAAATTGGTAAACTTTTGATTTTTTTTCCCTCGCCTTTCATCAATTAAAGATAATAAAAAGCCATCAACAAAATAGCCAAATACAATTAAATTTTGCAAACTTGAACTTAACAAAAATTAAACACTCAACAAATATTTAATTTAATTTCACCAAACTTTCCATTTCAACCTTTCCCATTCATCATAACTTTGATCAATTATTTTTATTCAACATTAAAAACTTTCTCAATAACAATGAGAAAACACTGAATACAAAATAAATAATCAATTTATCAATACATTCCTCATTTGATTACATAAACATTCATGTTTTTTTTATTGCTCTTCCTTCCAACAGCATTGCAGTCTCGATAAAAATGAATATACTTCTGTTTGCTCCTGGATTGCTGTTGATATTTCTTGAAGAAACTGGCCTTCGTAATACTATCAAGTACTTAATAATATGTGCCTTAACCCAGGTAAGTGTATTCATATTAAATTGATAATCTAAACATTTGCAATTATCTCGACAATTTTGTTTATTCATTTGTCACCTTTACTGTGAAAGGTTATGAAAACAATATTTATCATGACAACTAATTTGAAATTTTTCTTCTTCAAACTTGCTTTTCATTGATTTGTCAATGAAATTTTTCGACTATTAACTTATTAACCTAACTATTAACTGACTATTAGTTTTGACCTTTTCGTGAAGAAAAAAAAAACTGCTTCCGAAATCTATTCTCAATCCTACTCATCTGGCATCATGTACTTGAACTATACAACATTATTGATTTTCTTTGGAATCAAACTGAAAATGTAAATAAGGTATAAGTTGTTGAGCGGATGTAAACATTTCAGGTTAGCATTTTCATTTAAAAATTCATCTATTCTGCTTAGATTGACACTTGTTATCATGTTCATATTGATACTTTTGTTAACCTTGTCATTCTGTTTCTACTCTTTAGTTTCACAAATTTCAAGAAAGATTGATGAAGCTTGATATTTAGACTGTTTACTTGATCAAATATTTAATTTTTCATGTTTAAATTCAACATTTTATTCAACAAATTGCAACTCTGTCAGCATTTCCTGTTTTTTTTTTCCTCCCCTCATTTCATTTCATTTCTTCTTCTTCCTTCAAACTCTCCTATCTTCCCTTACCACAAGTATAGTTTCCACCATTCGTTTTACATTTATCATGATCAGCTCATGAGTTACAAGAATTTCACAAAATTTCATATTTTTTAATTTCTTCGCCTTGGCCACTTTCAACTCTTTCCATTCAATCATCATTATTTAACCATTATTTCACTCTTTTCCATCATTCTTATCATTTTTACCATGTAAAGTTATGAATAAAAATAAGGTTAAAGAACTTTGTTGGCAAATATTAATGTTGAACAACATTTCTGGCAACATTATTATCTTGCCAAGTATTGTTATTATAATATCAAATTGTATTTGATTATCAGTTTCCACTTTTTCCCCTTATCCAATAACCTGTATCATGATGATGGCCCATGACGTCTTTCATGAGAAACTGAACCATGAAAGTGAGAAAACAACTTTTACTGGTCAAAATTCAACCCTTAAAACTAAACATTTATCGAAGCAGAAGCTAACAAAAACATTATCTCGATCCATTTATTATGCATCAACATCTTTTTTTTTCTGGCAAAGTTGATATTTTTTCATTCGAGGAACCAAAAAAAGTTTAAGGATCAAAGAGCACTAAGAATTTTAAAACATCATATTTCACGTTATCTTATTTTTTTCACTATTCATCAAGTTATAATTCCCTTCCCTGTTAACACCTTTTATCACAATTTACTTTTATTCAGCCAATATAATCGAAATGAACTCTCATTGTAACTTGATTTTTTGCTCCTTTTTTTTTCAAAAGGTTAATGCTATTTGTTGAGAGTTAAAAACTCTCATTATGAGATTTATATTCAATTAGGACACTTTCATGACAATATTGAAATGCTTTGTAAGAAAACTGAATTATTTGTTCATTTTTAATGGAAATTTAAATTGATGGATCAACTTTAATAAAACTTGATTCTCTATTATTTTACCGAATCAGTGTCTTCACTTGATGAAATTTTTTTCCCCAGTTTTCATTTCCATTCTTGATCTTTTTTTTGTGCTAATATTTTTAGCTAAACTTGTGTAATAAATGAAATTGAAATTATCCTGAAACACGATATCTTGTTAGTTAATTGATTAGTTTTGTCAATTAATTGACTTTCCATTCCTAAATCATGTTGTTGTTTAGTCAAGAAAAATAATCTACTAAACCATTCATCAACCGGTAAAATGATTGTCATTGAGACCCATTATTCAATGGGTTCGATTCATGTACTTTCAAACTAAATTTCTCTTTTTTTCAGATTCTTTTAGGTTTACCTTTTCTCTTGACGCATCCAGTCAGTTACATCACTTCAGCTTTCAACTTTGGACGAGTTTTCCTTTACAAATGGACAGTTAATTGGCGACTAATTGATGAGAAATTGTTTCTCAATCGTCATTTCCATCTTTCACTTTTAACTTTACACATTTTCTTGTTGATCCTCTTCTTTGGTAAAAGGTTAGTCTCTATCTTACTCATGGAATCAAGTTTTCATCAAAATCAGTTGAAACTCGAAAAAAAACACGTTCTTAACCTAATTTAGTTAGGTAACATGTTACATCCCTTTCGAGCATGAAACTTGAACCAATCGTGACATTTTATCCTGAAGTTTACCACAAATTTCAGTTACGATGTTAGTGTTAATCTCTAGTTCTATTAACCTGATTTAGGGTTGAAACCAATTAAAACATTCTGATTGTCCCAATTACCTAACTCCCTGTAACTCATGATTACTACGTTTTATCACAATATTCAACTTTTGTTTCTTTTCCTTGCTTTCCATATCCTTAAGGTAGATTTCCTTTAAGCTATTCCAATCGCTCATTTTTTTTCGACTTTTTTTTCTTTCTTTTCTCGACTCTCAGTGAATTTAATGTTCAATATGAACTAATGAATTGTTGATAAGTTAGCGAAAAATAGTTGACATGAATCCCTGGGAGTTGAGAGGAAAGTGAATAAACTGAAAAATAAGAAAACATTGACACAATTCTAATGGCAATACTTATTTGATAATGGATTATCTCAACAGGTATTCGCGTCTTCTATCGTCACCCAGATTCTGGTCCAAAAACTCATTCAAGTCAATTATCAGTAAATCAAATCAGGAAAAATCATCTAATCAAAGTAATAAGTTGTTTGCTATTTATTCTGGTATTTTTGTTATTATTTTGTTTACTCTTTTCAACCAGGAATCCTGTTTACATTATTTGCAAGCAACCTAATTGGTATAACCGTTGCTCGATCGCTTCATTATCAGTTTTACGTCTGGTATTATCATTCACTGCCTTATTTGATCTGGTCAACCAACTGTTCAACAATTTCGAAGTAAGTTGCTTCTGTCAATCAAGAGTCCTTTTAATCACTGTTTAATCATGATTCATGAAACGATGATTCAGCACTTAACTTTTTGTATAAACATTACCCTGAGTATAACAGGCAAAATGGTTAATAACTTTTTCACTCCAATGATATTTTTTTTATTACATATTAATACATTCAATGCATGTATAATGTTCTGGTGCTTCAAGATGCGCTTCTTAAGAGCACTTTTGCTATTCACTGAGTACCTCTTAGAATATAGTTCATGGCCACTTCGAGCTTTTTTTCGTCCAGCTAATAGAGGAAAAGTTTAACGAATCACTAAAAGTTAATCAAACAAATTTAAATATTCATTAAAATTTGTCTCTTCAAATTTTGGTGCAACAAATTTTTCTTTCCCTCAATCGTCTCTGTTAACCAAAAGACGCTCTTATTGATCACTTATTTTATTTTTGCCTTTTCAAGTAAATTACATTTAAATGAAAGCGATTCATCGTTTGGATGGGGAAAAAAAATTGTTGCGAATTTTATGATTTGTTGAGAAAAATTTTTGAAAAATGTGTTCAATTGGAAGCGTCGCTTCGTTGGACTTTGAAACAGTATTGCACCCTATAGAGTCTTTGAAAGGCATGGATCTGTCATGATTGAAGTGGAAGAGTAAATCGAAACTTTGATTCAGATAAATTGAACAGAATGATGGCTCACATTTGTTTGCAATTTAAGGTTTAACTGTATCATTTATTTACCTGGGATTGATAGTTCTCTTTTTTTCATATGCTTTAGTTACAGGTTAACTTAATGAGTTTGATTTAGAATATATTAACTTCATTTTATTTCTCTTATTCGTTTACCTCCCACTGAATAAAAGTTGATTACTTAATTTTTACCACAGAAAACAAAACAGGCAATAAAAAAAGCTAATGAGAATGTAAATAGACTTAATTTCATTCGGTTATAAACAAAACAAATTGCATTCTAACTCTAAATAGATTGTTATTTGTGTGCTAAAATTCACATTCAAATTGATATCATAGTCTAATGTACTCCATGCCTTCACATGGTCTTTAATAATTTTATAAACGAGGCGAAATCAACTTGACTAATTATTGTTTTGTTGGACCCTGAAAGGATTAATTTTGCACCATAAAGAGTTACATCTATAGCAGATGGACAAATGTTCGTGCCGTAAACCAGCGTGCTTTTTACCATTTAACCTTTCGTTGTTTCGAGACACAAAAATAAATAGTCAAACTAAATATCTCATTTAGTATCTTATGCACATATTGAGATAAGTTAATCTATTCAATTTGATAGGAAAACCATCATTTCTGGATCGAGACTCAGGAACATGTTGATTACATTGAATAAAATGTAAACAATAACAGCTTTTCTCGGCTAGTTATTATCAAACATTTAGTTGACAATATCAAGTTACTTTTAAACAAAATGTTTGAAGCTCAATTTTACAAACCAAAAAGAGAGTCTAAATTGGTTAACCCAAAGTTGACCTCTCATGACATTTCCAAAGGTGTTTGCGTTTTTGCTGAAAATTTTGTTAGATTAACTTGAAAAAGCTGAGAATTAAATTAAAATTGAATTTATGACTTGCCGTGAGTTGAAAAGTATTCAAAGAGATTCGTCTTTTCGCTTAGTCGGCAAGGAAACAGATTTTGTTTTTATCCTTTTGATTGACAAAATATTGTTATTCAGATAATCAAATATTTCATCATTCCATGAATTGTTGATTAAAATTTTGCTCTTTTCCATTCTAATTCTCTATTATAGTGTTGTAATAGTTTTGCTAATTGTTCATTTTCTAATTACATTCTATTTCACCTTACAGGCTTTGCTTGATGGGAATAATTGAATTCTGCTGGAACATCTATCCATCAACAACATTCAGCAGTGGGCTTCTTCACTTGGCTCATGTTTCACTTCTCTCCGCCCTTTGTGTTTAGATTCATTTTCAAAAGTTGATTCAATTTGTGATACTCAACCGATTGGACACAATTAAGACAAGTGCGCATAAAGAGTTATCAAATAAAAGAGGCAAAATATATAAACACAACTGAGCATTCTTTTCATTATTATTATCATTTGAATGCAAAAATCCTTATTGATTCCCTGTTTCTGCGCACCTCTTGGGAGTTAAAAACTACAGTATATTATCATTTGTTTCACTTTCAGGTCGTTTCAAGAGTCGAGGCCATCTTTTTATCCCTTCTCATGATAAGTTTTCCTATCAAACTATTCATTTGTTTCCTAATTATTACCTTAAATTGATTGAAAATTTTCCCTCAAGATTTAGATCAGAGAAAGTGAGAGCAAGAAAAAGTCGAAAGTGACAAAAAAAAAACTCGGTTAAACTGGAAAAGTTGTATTAATTATTTACAGTGTTAATGCCAAAAAGTATCTCAACTCTGATCGTTTGAGTGTGTCTTTAACTCAAGCTCACTCATTCACACTGAGTTGTTTCAAGTTGAATAATAAACTCAATCAAATATATAAATAATAGCGTAAAGTCAATTTTTTTTCAGTGAGACAACTTTTTGTAGATCAGAGACTCGATTGGAGTTGTAATAAATATCAATTGAACACTAAAGCAAAAACCTTTTTACATATTTTAACTTCAACTTTTAATCAACTCTAAATAAGTGAACTTCAAGTTTCAACTTTACCCACATTCAACTATTCAAAGTGAATTTTATCCGTTTTGCAATTATGGGCTATAATTTGAAGAAAAGTTTAATCACACTTTCCCTGATCACATTGATTCTGTTAATCAATATTGTTTCCAGTCTTGCCGTGAATCGGGAAACAATTAAACGGAATACTGATGAACAAGATGATGAATGGATTGCTAAACAGGTAAATAACCAGAAACCCAATTTCCTTGAGAGAACCAGAAAATTTCCAACTTTTTATTTTCTCCTATTTTCTCTATTTATCAATCTTCTAATTCAATTTGAATTTTACATTTCTCTTTTTAACCCAATTTTTTCTTAACTTCAACAATCAACATTTAATCATTCAATTCCCTTGATTAATGGAATAATGAACCCTTTTTACCTTCGAAAGGGATTTGTTGCTATTAAATATTTATTCAATATCAATGGTGAAAGGTGAACATTCCCTTGACAATATTTTTACATTTCAATTACTCGATAAATATTATCATCAATTGAGATTAACTTTACAACAAATCAATCGGCTTAAGAATCGCTCGATGATAACATTTAAATTTAATGTCAACCCAATTTGCTCCAAATGTAGGAAAATATTGTTATGGCAATTGTTTCAGCAAAGGCGATGAACCTTTTGTTGACGTTGGATTTAACCATTCAATTTAATTACATTAGTTTAACCAAACAACATAATCAAATTGTTTGTCAATCTTTTTTTCCCCTTCTTCCAACATTTATTTTATTCAATTTTGTCACAATTTTAATTTTAATTTTAAACTAATTTGCTTTTTTCACTTTTTCCTTTTGTTTAAAATTAGAAACCAAATGTTGCTGATTTAGCGTTTAATTCTGATGCTGGTGATTATTTGGAAAAATTAGCGACATTATTTAGTCCTCGATATCGAAGTGGACGTTGGTCTGCATCATCATTGAACTCAGTGATTCCGGAAAAGAGGCAAATTCGTTATCATCAATGTTACTTCAATCCAATCTCTTGTTTTAGACGACGAAAGTGATTCTGTAAAGAAAATGTTTCTTCTTCTTCTTCTTCTTCTTTACTTTTTCCTTTTTGCGTCTCTTTTTTGAGTTTATTTTTACCGAAAAAACCAACAGATGAACAAATCAACAAATATCGATTTTGATTGTGATGGCAAACTTGAACCTGAAAGAACGTTGAAATTGAGGTAAAACCAAAAAATGAACTCTTGATGTAAAACAACAGTTATGTATGAAACGTTTTATGATTTTTTTGACTGGTGATCATGTTCATTAATAAATCATTTAAACAAACTAAATGAGAGAAAGATGATTAAAAGCATAATTGGGAATTTAAAGCAAATTGTAAACCAAATGGGAGACGCAGGGATCTGTGTATAATCCAGTGTATAATGTTTAGTGGGTTTGTGTGTGTTCAATTTTCCCATTAAATTGTGTGATTTTCAATTCTAATCTCATCTTTTTCCCCTTTAATTTTTCAATCATTGGCTTTCCTCTTTTCATCATTTATTATAATCTCATTGAAATCATTCATTCATTATCTGTTATACGTTAAATTAAACATTAAACGCCATTTTGATTTTCATATTTTACTAACAAAATTCATCTGGCAAGGTTTAAATCATTTGGCTACTTTTCCAGAATAATCAATTCATGACATTTTCAATTCAATTTGTAGCTTACATTTCTTAATTCAATTGATCAATTGCTTATTTATATTTTTATATCTAATGTCTTATGTATATATTTTTGAAGGATTACAATTTGGGTTTTGTGTGTGTGTGTGAGTCAGTGTGTATGTTTTTTCCTGCCTTTGTTCAATTAGATTTGGTTCTGAATTTCATTAGTTACTGTTGAATCAACGAATCAACTTGAACAGTTTAGCTTTTCTTGTTGATTTTATTACCCTTGTCTAACTAAATTACCTTAATCAGGTTGCTCTCAAAATGAAAAATAGATGTAAAAGCTGGATCCACTTTGGTTGGCTTTTCTTTCGCCTGTAACTCAGTGAACTCATTTTTAACTCTACAATCATATTAATTGATCAAACAACTCTCATAATCAAATTGTACTGATTAGTTAACTTTGTGGGTTTAACATGCAAAAACTGAACCCAGATTGCAACACCAATTCGAACTGAAATTATGACTTTATGAATTCACATCTAATTTTGGTTACTACAGTAGCAATGGTAAGTCAGTAAAGTAACCGGTAAATGGTAAAGACAATGTAGTTGGATTATGATAAAACAATGAAAACCGTTGGTTGTTAAGATATTTCCAATCAGGAGAATCAAAATTTATTGTAAGTAAATGGTGTGTACACTTTACTTTTCGTGTATAACACTGTATATAATCCTAATGAAATGAAAATGCAAGCAGGGATGAAAATAACAAGAGCATAAATTCGCATATTTATACTGATAAGTGTTTCTCCTGAGGTTGAAGAAATTGAGGTTACTTTGGGTGATGATCTTGGATCCGTAGAATTGTTTGGCACTTGGTTCGACCTATTATCAAATTTATCAGCTAAGAAAACAAAATCATAAATATTTGGCTGGTCAGTAAATAAGATACCAGAATTTTGCACATCCAGAAAATATTTTTCTTCGTCCTCTATACCAGGTTGACCAGAACGATTACCTTTGGTTAAAGTTATTTGCCGGAATGCGTAATGTTGTGTATCACTGGCATAAAATCGTATGTAGTTTTCACGTTTAATCATTTCAATTGTATAAAATTTTGCATCATTATACTTTTCACCAGCAAAACAATTGGTTATAATGAGATTACGTGATGACCCATCTGGACCAGAAAGACGTTCAATTTTACCATTTCCATAGAAAACGTAAATTTCATGAGACTCTTGATCAATAACGAAGGAATAAATTAATCCATCAGTTTGATTTGCACACATAAGTAGATTTTTCTCTTGCGATCTTGGTGATCCAGACCAGATACATTTATTTGACTCAATCCAGTATAACTTATCCAGCGTTTCATCGTAAAGCACTTTACCAATATCAACATTGTCAATTATAACATTCCTATTGATTTTAACAATTTTATCACCATTATTCGGCAATATATCACTTATGAGATCCTCTCTTTCTATTCTCTGTAAAGCGGGTAAGCTTGCAATCAATTCACCACGTTTTTCATCATAAATTAAACTTCTAATTTGAGATCCAATTTTACTATTTGAAGAATTACTCAATTGTCTGACATCACTAATTAAATTATTCGATGAGTTCAATCGACCACTCCATAATGATTGAGATTCAGAATCTCCCCATACCAGATTTATATCACCAGTTGATGGTTCAATAAAATAATCAATAGATGTAATCCATCCAAGATCATTTTGACTGCATGGTTTACCGTCGATACTCAATGGTACTTCCAATTTTTTTGACCTAGGAATTAAAGAACCATTTTGGGTACTTGAAAAAAATTTCAAAATCAAACACGGACCGGTTGAATAAATAACTATAAGATCATCTGAAAAGAAAATGAAAGAAAACACAAATCAGAACGATAAAGAATCAAAAGCGTAGTTATTATAATATAATCAGCATCAAGCCGGCTTATCAATCTCGGTGTGTTACCAGTTAGCTTGATTGATCTGACTTGAATACCAGGAAAGAAACACCTAATAAAATCTAAATTTTATACATACCTGATAATCTTTGATGACTACTGAATGGCAGGAAGGCAATAATCACAATTAACTGAGCGAATATAATTCCTTTTCTAAGACCGGAAAATCTTAGCGTGGACAATGTTGGGACCATGTTGGTGTGTTGAACAAAAGAAAAAAGCCAACCAGGATAGGTTACTTTTTGAAGACGCACAAGCTTATGATTAGTTTTAGTTTAAAGTTGCACTGTAGAGTTAAATATAAATATTAATTGCTAAGTAAATTAAATAACAATGAAATAATTAACAGAAAATAAAAATATTTGAAAACAAAAAATGTATTGAACGACAAAAAGGTTAACTGGTGGACGTGATTATTGGGAAAACCAAGATCAGAAGCACAGTAGAAAAGTCTGTTAGAAATTACATTCATTTTTTGTTGGTTAGTTATCTGATAATTAAACAGCTATAAAAAGCAATTAATTACTAAACTTATGATGTTATTGATGATGATTCTTCCCCTTAACATCATCCGTTCGTCTTAATTCCGAAATAATTACAAACATCATTTTTATCATCCGTAATGAATCCTATCCCTATAACCTTACTGAAGACTCCTTTAAACAAACTCTCAGCTGTGATCTCACCTTGTTTGACTTCTTGCTCTTCCCTCTCTTTTTGGTTCCCTTTTGCACACCTTCTTCTATCCTTGCTTTACTCTTCACTTTTCCTTATTATTGATGGTTAAACAATAGCTAAATTAAAATCATCATCAATTTAATCATCTACACCACCATCAACATCATCTTTATATCTAACTTATCATCCTAAATAGCTGGATGTTCATGTTTACAGTCACGTACGCATCTAATATATTCAATAATAATTGACCGCGTGTTATGACCTGGGAATAGTTGATTTGTTTGTTATTTTTTAATACTTTTCTTTATTGCTTCTGTTTATTAATGAGTCCATCATCAATGGCTTCATTCAGCTAATATTACCTTCAGATTCGATAATCAATGTTACATTTTGTTTTGTTGACACTTACAATGTAGTCTTTTCACTCTAATCTTTTGGTAAGTCTTCATATTTTATTGTCAGCTCATTCATTTATGAAATTCATATTTAATTCAAGGGTGTGTGTCTCAATCTGCTGTCAGAATAGGAATTCAGTCTTTTTTAATAAAGAATTTTTATTGAAGATTAAACCAATGGAAATTTCATCAGTGCAATGTTTGAATTGACACTTTGAATCTATTCATTTGTGCCAAGATTAAATAATGAATCTTCTAAAGTAATACTCCTTTTATTGCTCTAGATATTAATTGCTCTTTGAGATTGTGTGTAATTCAAAAATATCCTTTTGATATTTCGATGTTATTATAAATATTTACCATATGATTCATTTATTTCCAGATTCGAAAGCTTTCGTCATTGCGTTGCTTAAGGAAGAAGTTGGAGTATTTTCTTAATGGTTTAATGGCTTATAGACATACTGGAATCACTCAGGATATCCATATAATTATCTTATCAGTTAGTTTAATCGAACAGTCTAGTGATGCAAATTACATTATGCAATAAACAAATCGTACTGCACTTGAGATAGTACCCTAAAAGCTTACAGAGAAAAAACAACCTTTGCTGAATTTCAACAAAAGAGCTTAATTAAGAGGATCAAAGCTAGATTTATGTAAGTAAAGTATATTTCTTTGATAATTTAGTATGACACGATTCAATTACAATTTCATTTTAATATCAGTTAACTCTTTAATCATAATCATAATCATAATCTTCCACTTTTTAACCATAGATGACTCTCATCAACGGTTTTCAACTAGCAAGATTTGAGCGAGTCAAGTGTATTACAAAATATCTAACATTCATGAGTTATGCTAGAATTGGTGAAATTTTTTATACTAATTTAATACTTTTTTAATTACAGGTCTTTTGTGATGGCTAGGACAAGTAAACCGATTATAGCTCTTATGTGCGGGTCCTTCAATCCAGTAACAAGGATGCATTTGCAAATGTTGAAAATTTTCAAACAGTTTATGGTTGATAATCAAAAATTCAATGGAACGGTTGTCAGAGGAATAATATCACCAGTTAGTGATCTTTACCATGTCAAAAGAAAAAATTTGGTTCCATGTTTTCATAGGATTAAACTGATCAATCTTGCTTTGAATGAAGATGGTTTGAAGGAGTGGGTTGAATGCAATCCATGGGAATCTGAACAAAAAGAGTGGCAAACTACAATCAAGGTTCTCAACCATCATTCAAACAACATGAAAATTGCATTTGGCGAATCGACTCAATTATGGCTGGTTTGTGGGGCTGATTTGATCGAAAGTATGGCTATTCCTGGACTTTGGGCTGACAGCGATTTAGAAAATATTGCCACGAATTATAAACTTTTCATTATTCCTAGATCAGGGTCAAATGCAGATAAATTTGTATCATCTCATGCAATTTTATCTAGACATCTAAATAGCATTGTGATTGCTAACAATTGTTTACCAAATGATGACAGTTCTACAAAAGTCAGGTAAGATAATTTGCTTTCTTCTATTTATTTGAATTTGTTCTAAAAATATTCATTCGTTTATTTACAGAGCTGCAATTAAAGCAGGGAACTATCCTGTGGACCTTACATATGAAACTGTTCTTGATTATATCAAACACCATAATCTTTACAAAGAATAAAAAGTGATAAGTCATAATGACTCTCATAGTGTCATTTTTTTTTGTACCGGACCGGCTTTCTACCAGCCCTTGACTTTTATTAAAAGATAAGAAGAAGAGAAAGGAGAGAGAAAATATACAGTAAAGTTTTTCATTTGTGTCTTTGACTTCATCGAAGTTTGATTTTCACTGCGACTTTATGATCAAAGTATTGGTTACAACCTAATAACAGGCTAAGAAAAGCAAAAACTTCAATATCTCAGACCTCTATCTGTTTGGCTCAGACCAAAGCCAAAGAGAAAAGGTAAGTGTTTTTTTACGTTTATTTTTGAGATTTTGGTTTTGGTGACGAAAATGTTCCTTTGTTTCTGTATCTATTTCTCTATGTGATGTCCCATGGACATGTGGTCTAACAGGGAAAAGTTTTCATATTCAATTCCCATCCGGTTGCCTTCAAAGTCTTTATCAATCATTTTTCAATAACCAAAGGCTCAGCTTGTTTATGTGAATTAACATTATTTTTTATCATCTATTCCAGGTTGACCAGAACGATTACCTTTGGTTAAAGCTATTTGTCGGAATACTTGCTAAAGAAAAAATTAATCGATAAGTTTGATCTTGCTGAAGACTCCTTTAAACAAACTCTCAGCTGTGATCTCACCTTGTTTGACTTCTTGCTCTTCTCTCTCGTTTGGGTTCTCTTTTGCACACCTTCTTCTATCCTTGCTTTACTCTTCACTTTTCCTTATTATTGATGGTTAAACAATAGCTAAATTAAAATCATCATCAATTTAATCATCTACACCACCATCAACATCATCTTTATATCTAACTTATCATCCTAAATAGCTGGATGTTCATGTTTACAGTCACGTACGCATCTAATATATTCAATAATAATTGACCGCGTGTTATGACCTGGGAATAGTTGATTTGTTTGTTATTTTTTAATACTTTATTGCTTCTGTTTATTAATGAGTCCATCATCAATGGCTTCATTCAGCTAATATTACCTTCAGATTCGATAATCAATGTTAAATTTTGTTTTGTTGACACTTACAATGTAGTCTTTTCACTCTACTCTTTTGGTAAGTCTTGTCTTTTCTATATTTTATTGTTAACATATTTATTTTATGAATTTCCTATTAATTCAGAATTTTATCTCTCGATCTGCCAGTTAGCTCTAGAGTATACTCAACATGGCATTGAGCAAGCCTTCACCGGTTTTAATGGTAATTAGCTCTAAAAAAGATGAAGAATATATTGAATGGCTTGAAAATCAATGGTCTTTCCTGTTCCAAAAAATTATTGGAATGCAAAGATTGTTTCGCTATAGAAGACAACTGAATTTAATTGCGCCCTTATCATACTATATATTGACCACGTTAACAGGATTACAAACCTTAGGTGAAGAGTACACCTCTCTTGTTCAAATTGATGGCTCTAATAAAATTGGTTTTAAAATTCCTTCTAAATTACGTCGAACAATTATGGTTGGTGTTAATTGCATATATCCATTGATTACCAGTATAATCATTCCAAGATTGATGAGAAACTCTGAAGAATGGGAGAAAGATTCAGTTTTATTTGTTTTGGAAAAATTACAACACATCAATTTGATACTCTTTTATATTTTTGGAAGTTTTTACCATTTTTCCAAGAGAATCTCTAATGTTAAATACGCTACTTATACTAGACTAACAGATGATTATCGAAAGTTTTACCGCTTATTAGGATTGCTGTCTACTCTTGAATTTGGGTTGTCAATGCTGATCACTTACAGGATAAAAAAATATGAAAAGGAAAAAACTCAACAACAAAGTACTGAATCATCGGAAGTATCTGTTGCTGGTCCTAGATGCACACTTTGCTGGTCATCCAGAAAAGATACAACTTCTACACCTTGTGGTCATCTTTTTTGTTGGACTTGTATTTGTCAATGGATTTCTATTAAGAAATTCTGTCCTATTTGCCGTACTCAAATTGATGGTGGTCAAAAACTGATTTACATAAACAATTGATACTGTCATTAACCGTTTTTCGAGCTGTGTTACCGAGTAAATATTGTGAATAATTTATGTTTTGGGGTTTAAATAATCATCGAGCATTTAATTTATTTATTTTTGTGCCTTATTCGGTGATTAAACTGATTTTTTGGCTGTTGTTTAATGTTATAATAAAAATATTTTGGGCTTACTTTTTCAAAATAAATGTAATGTAATGTTTCAACTGAATTTCACTCAACTACTGTATTTTTATGGAGATGCCTTATCAGGAATAGTTTACATATAGATCTTAAATAACACCAATATTTACCACTTATACTCTCGAAATCAATGATGATGAGCTATACCTTATTCTCGCTAGATTTCATTTCTCTAGCTTAGTCCATTCCCGTGAAAAAGGCGATTGCCTTTCTTTTCCGAATAACTCGTATTTATCTTGCATTTGAAAGTTTGGCTTTAAATAAACAATAGGTTTAAAAGATTCATGGAAGATCATAGTGACCTCACTTTACGATGTTTAATTTTTACATAGATGAAAGCTATTTTGCAAGATTTTTACATAACAAAAAGGTTAGATGTCTGCTTTCAAATTTCAAACATTTTCGATAATAGTTAGACAAAATTATGACACTCAAATTATCCAAATTCAATCCAAGCTCTAATTTTCATGCCTTTTTTCAAATGTTCGTAAAGTAACTTTTCATCAAACATGAACTTCTATCAGTGTCTCGATTTTAGATTGGCATGGATACTTATGAGCGTTCAGTTTGATCTTGTCGAGTTGAATACAAGAGAGATTAAGAAAAATGTCAAAAAGTGTTGAAGCATCAATTTTTTAATAAATATTTTTTCACCACATGAAGCGTTGAAGCTCATTGCTGTTTGGCCATTTAAACGGCCTAAGAATAAACATGTACAATGTTAAAGAATTGATAAAAATATTGAAAGCAAGTTCCAGAGTTAACGACATGGATGAATTTGAGGCGATATTCAACCTCCAAATGACAAAAGCAGGCACAAAATACCGAAATTCCAAAAGCTCTTGCGGTATTGTTATTATGCAAATAGATAATATGAACAAACATTTCCAGATATTGTCCTTTCGATGAAGCAAACTAATGAAAGACAAGCTTGTTAAAAGGCACACAGGAATCAAAGAAAATCGTATGAAATACTTTTCACTACCAAGTATCCTTCTCCACAAATAAAAAGTGTAATGCCGGTTATCAGCTAGCAAATAGGAATGTGGCGAGTTTTGATATTTGATTATGAGAAATAACGCAATCGATATTATGATAACTGTTGTCGATTTTTGGTAGCAATATAGAATAAATCTGCGCAAATTATTGATGAGTAATATCCAAGGAGCGGCAAAAAGACAAGTAAAGAAGAGAAAATAAACAATTTGTGCCAAATGAAAAGTAGCCTGATGAGCACTTCTATCTCCAAGAACGATACCTGAGTAAGATACAAGAGATGAGAAGAAAATTTAAAATTAGAAAAATGAGCTTGATTGAGTTAGGATTAGTTATAATTGAAATACCTTGATTGTAGAACAAAAATAAACCGAATAGTAATCCAGTTATTAAATATCCACCTAGACTAAGGAGTATTTGAGGTATAGATGAAATTAAATTAGATAAAAGTCGCGAGCGTTTTTTGGATCTTTCAAGAGCTGATTGGAGAATCTGTGAAAATAAGCAAATGAAGCGAACATTATGTAAAAGTGACTTTAGAAGCGCAATAATGATTAAACCTTACTTTTAGAGAGGAATAGGAGGCAAAAAAGAAACACCAGACAATATTTGTTTGTCTGAAAAATAGAGAAACGAGCCCTAATAGTGACGCGGTCCAAGTTCGGTCACTTATGTGCATAAAATACATGGCAAGTATGAAGAAAAGGGAACCAGAGTCCGTATAAAATAGAAAATTAAAGAAAAATAAAGCTGGAGTTGTTGATAATGAAACAGCTGAAACTAAAGTTTTGATGCGACTCATTCGCTGTTGAAAAAATGACAGGAAATAGAAAAGGAATTGGCATTAGATAATGTCCAAAATGAAGAAAACACGGAATGTATTCATAAAGACCAAAACTTACAGCTGTATATTTGTTTTGTTTTGAGCTAATGAGATACATAAGTAAGACATTTCCAACAGCGAAAAGTAAATTTATGAAGCGAACCAAAGGAACTGGGCACTTGCGATTTGGATCTTCTTCGGCAAAGGCAATTAACTCCGATACAGGTTTGAATAGAACCCATGTTGTGAAATAAAGTCCAGGAGGAGTGGTTATTTTAGGATTCCACTGATAAGAAGACATGAAGTTAGATATTATATATATGCTATACATGAAGAATTTTGCTGTCGTTCGGAAGAAATAAAATAACTCACATATGTAAAATTATGAACACAATAAGAACGAACTTGTTGAATGTGAAATATTTCGTCCATATATGGCTCTTGGACTTCTTCGTTGACAAGCATGTAAATACTCAGCAAAGAGGTAAGATACGTGAATCCTATTATTGCAGCAATTTTATTAAACAGATGATCAGGCTGGAGTTGAGTAGCAGACCCATTTGTTTTGACTGTGTCCGAAAATTGAGACATTTTGAATAAATGTCACGTAGATTTCAGGTGAACCAAATGGCGAATGGAAAAATTCATTCAAAGTTGAGTCGTTAATGATGATGAAATCAGTATTAAAATATAATAAATTTGTGTTGAGGCTGTAATGAGAAAGTAAACAATTTAAACAGTTTTAAACAAAATAAATAAGTCAAAATGCCAAATGGCAAGCATAATTTCGCAAAGAAGTGAATCCGATTATTGAATACAATGGTAAACGTGTCAAAAGAAATTGTGTAAAATAGAAACCAGTTGAGAAGAGATGAAACAAAAGGTAAAAAGAGTGGTCAATTTGGAGAATGGACAGGTTCAAATTCACGCTAGCTGTCATCCAACGTCAGTTAATTAACCGAACTGACAATGGAGACAGTTTATAATTAAACAAGTTAAATAGCATACAAATATGGGAAGCACAGGAGTTTAGATAATAACATTAAATTATTCCAATGTTGACAAGTTTTTCAATGGGTTTCAATGAGAAAAGAGCGGTAACACAGTTTATAAAAAAACAATAATCTCCAATGAGTGGTCAATAATTTAAACTTACTTTATTAAATTGAGTAATCAAAAGTTGTTTCGACCATGACTCGATGATTTAATTAGATGATCGATAATTAATAATCAAATATTTGCTTGACTTTATTTTCATACTCTTAGACTGATGTTAAATCTTCTAGTGAGCTAAGGCGGTAAAATTGAAAAAAACAACTGATGGATATCATCAGGTTAACTCTGGTTTGTGTGGATTGATCCTATCTTTGTTATAAAGATCTTCACTGTGATAATTTTATATAAAATAATTGTTCTGTATATTATTCATTCAAGTTCATCTAATTATATTATTTAGAGTATATTCAACATTTAACATAGTCATCTGCTACGGTGCTGTTATTATGTGACTTAAGGTCTTAAACTTGCGATTTCACCTTAAATGCTTTAAAAATTCTCTTAAGTGTTGTGACTTTGATTCTCTATTTGAGTTCAGTATTTTCAATTAATTTTGTGTACACATCAGGTTCAGATTCAGCTCCAGTTTCTCTGTAATTTGGTAAGTTTTAGGTAAATTAACGATATTCTAGTGCTTTACTGTATTGATTTGTAACATGTTCTTTTCTGAATTGTTTCTACGTTCAC
Organism: Tetranychus truncatus; assembly: GCA_028476895.1. Classification (NCBI taxonomy): domain Eukaryota; kingdom Metazoa; phylum Arthropoda; class Arachnida; order Trombidiformes; family Tetranychidae; genus Tetranychus; species Tetranychus truncatus. The sequence goes on from CM052061.1 coordinate 8,573,036, forward strand.
TTTGTCTTGTTGATAGATTGCCATTTTCGGACTTAAAGTGGATTTATTGCAGACTTTGCTTGATTGCCAGCAAATATTTTGATTAAATTTGGAAATTGAATACTCAAATAAAATGGTTAATTTAAATTCAGATGGAAATACAAAAGCAGCTGAAAGAAAGCAAGCCATCAAGCAATTTTACTCAACTGTGCTATGTCAAGAGTTTTCTCATGATGGCCTTCACCTCATCTCATCATTGAAAAGTGGTAAATTAGTATTATTTGGAATTGGCCAGATATTTGATTCACATGCCAATCATACATCATCAAGTAAATCTGTTTATCAGCCCAAATTTTCATTTCAAGCCCATAAAGAGCCTATTTATGGTTTAACCAGATCTAAAACTCATGTCTTCACTGGCAGTAAAGGAGAAATTAAATGCTGGAAGTGGATTGATTTAATAAATCAGAACTCAACAGAGCCTCAATGGACAATTACTCTACAGCTAGGTGATTCAATATTAAGACCCGACATAAATGCCTTACTTCTGACTGGAACGGAAGGAGATGAAATGCTTTTAGCGGGCTGTGGAGATAACAAAATTCATGCCTTTGATATGGAATCGAATAGACCCAAACTTACGCTTCTTGGCCATACAGATTATATCAATTGTATAGCGTATTCTAAGGAGAACAATATCCTTTTTTCGGGAAGTGAAGATGGATCTGTAAGACTTTGGGATCTCAGAACTTGTAAAACTGTTAACATAATTGAACCCCATAAACATTGTGAATTAAATCGTCAATCTGGTAAATGGATTGGTAGTTTAGCTCTTGATAGCTCTTCTGGGTGGATGGTTTGTGGAGGAGGACCGCATCTTAGTAGCTGGCATCTACGATCGTTGTCTCGAGGAATCGTTTTTGAAAGCTCTGCCCCTGATGTAACATCACAAGTATCTCTCATCCATGATGATTTAGTTGTGTCTGGAGGAAGCTCACCTTTAGTAACATCATGGCACTTAAATGGTAAAATTTATTCGGAGATTCCTTGCGAGCCATTTCACATCTACAGCATTGCTATCCATGAGAAAAATAACGATTCAATCATGGCTATTGGTGGAGCGAGCTATAAGATTAATATTTGCAGTAATTTCAAGTACAATGATTTTCATTTGGAAGTTTCTTAGTTTTACAAGATTCTAACGTCGAAATCGCGTGTAAAGAAATCAATTTAATAAGAAACGCGAAAAGTCACAGCCGAAGTGGTGCCATCAATTCTCTATGCTTAACACTTCATGCCATCAATTTAATATTTTTTTTGAAATTTCATGTAAACCTACATCAGACAATAGTCATTTTGTGATTAAAATTTTTGCTTCGAACAATTTTTTTTAAAAAGGCAATTCTTTAGAACATGTCGGAAGAAAGGTTATATGAGCAACAGTTTTAATAAAAATCACTTTATTGAAGTAACTAAAATTTTGCATTTTAACTTAAAGACTAATTCAATTTTCGGAGTAAACAGTTCATTTTGAATAAATGTGACTTTATAATGCTCTTCTTTAACTTGAACAGAGAGAAGGAGAAGAAAACAAATTCCATTTTTAACATTGAAATAACCAATATCATTCACAAATTAGAGACTTGGACCAAGTTAATCATTATTATCGTGATGATTGCTTTGTATATAATGATTACTTGCTTTACAATTTATTCAAAAATCTATTTGACTGTTTGTTGAATTATGTGAATAAGCAAGTTTAAAAGGGATTGTCTTTTTTGAATAGAAAAATAGAGAAACCACAGTTGATTGCTTGATTATAAGTGAATGGATAAGGTTGATAAAGATGACAGCACAGATTGTAAGAGAGACGAAAAAACCTCCGAACTGTAGTTCCTTTCAAGTAGATAAATATACACACAATATGGATGAGTAGAAATACAGCGTATGTTCATTTGCGTTGCTTGTGTCCATAACAATTTTTACATTCATCATCGTCATCTTCCTCATCTGAGCTTTCACCAAATTCTTTCGGTTTATCCCAAATACAGCAGCATTTAGACGATTTTTTACCCAATAGTTCATTATCCACAGTCTCCGATCCCCATGTGACCTTTTTTCTTTTTTTAGGCTTAGCTAGTTTCAATTGAACCAACGGAGCTTGATCATCACCACCTTCTCGACTGGTACTTGGAGTCGGAGCTATTTCTTGAATTAAAGTGGAACTAGGTATTGAACTACTGACAACTGAGTCCATTGGAATTGTGAGTTAACAGCAAAAACTGAAAAACAGAGATAAAAGAAGACGAGTGATGTAAAAAAAATGAAAGACCAGGAAGGAAATGGCTTAAAATCTCACGCTTAATTAATTTGTTATTGAATTGGAAGAAAGTGAAGACGAAGAATAGAGAATGAAGAAAAGCAAAGGATAGATGAAAACATAACTATAAAAGAGTGATACTTACCAGGATAAGATTATTACCAGATTGGGGTCAATTAAAGAGAAATAGAAAGTAATAAAAGTGATTCGATAGAATAATAATCAAAGATGAATACAAAACAAGACGAAAGGTTGCCAATTAAAGCCAAAATTGGATAAAATAAAAACAATCAATACTCGCTGAAGTATTAATAAACAACAAGAATCAGATTTTGCAGTAACATGATCCAATAGATGTCACCATCGAAACCAGAAAAAAGCTGATAACAAAGACGTCATCTGTCAATATTTTAAGAAATCAATTGTAACTAAATGAGTAATCAAATTACGTACAAAATTTAAAAATGAACATTCATCAAAGTAAACAAATCCACAAAAACCAAAATAACCAGAATAATTGGCTTAATAACAACTCAGATAATTTAAATCAACAGTCCTAACAAGCACAAGATGGCGTTTATAGCATTAAAATCTAAAGTAGTGATTTTAATTGAAAAAGGTAATCAGAAAAACAATAAAAGCTGACCAACAGATTAATCTAAAAAATGAAAAAAAATAAAGAGTGATACGAACAATTAAAATATCTTCTGAACCTTTTAAATCAACTAACCCAACTTGATCTGAAGTCAGATGAACAGAAGAACTTTGTAGCGCCCTCTATCGGTCTATGGATAATTTCTACTCCCTGGAACTGTTATTTGAGACTAAAAATTGTTACAGTTAAGTTCAACTTTTATCTTCTCTTTGTTTATCTCTCTTTCTCCTTTTTCCTTCTTCATTTCTCACTTTTCCTCTTTCCACTTGTTCAGTTCCAAGTCAATCCCAACATTTAACCAAGTCAGTTTATGAATGTTACCCTTTTGAAAAGGATTGAAGCCTAAAGTGAAAAAGGAAACTCAAATAATCTTGTAAACCATTTCTACTCATCTTGTTACTATCAACATCAACATCAAAATCACAATCATCATCATCGCCATTATCGTAAACTTGCCTGTTATACAGTCAACTTTCCTTTACCTTTTACCATCATCCAAAAGTATCACATCAACATCATCATCATCATATTACATCGAGTGAATAATCATATAAAAAAGAGCCTTTCCTTTCAACTGAAAAACTTTGGATATTCAATGAGAGATAGATTATGACTGCTATTATGATTACCGACATTAACATGTTAGATTATTGTAAGAAAAAATTTTGCCTTTACTTTACAAGGTTTCACTGTCCAGAGTGAATCCATTCAACCAATTTAACAAATTTACACTCGCTAATCTCAGTTGAATGTGCAAACAAAAAGAGGACAAATAATAGCTTGTTTAAGGTCACTTCAAGTATATTAAACATTCAAATAAATAGCTGAGAGAAATGAATTGTTCAAATTCAAAATGACCAAACAAATCTTGATGTTAATCTTTCCATTTCAAATTATGATTACAATGATGATGATGTCGATGATGATCAGTAAATCCATTGTTACCTAGTCAACCATTTAATTTTGATTAAAGCTGAATTTTACTTTTGATTTGATGTTGAATTGATTGGAAAAAAAAGACTCGACCATTTTTCGTTTGCTGGTTAAAATTCACATTTATATTGTCCAGGGAATTGAAATTTTTTTACTTTTCCTTCAGTTTTACTCGATTCTCATCATTTCCATCCTTCATTCAATCTTGACCTCTTCTCCCTGATGCGGGTGAAAAGAGAAATTTGAAGTGAAATTTGTTATTCCAAATCTAAATTCAATTGGAAAAATTTCTTCTATTTTGGATTCGCCCATTTTTTAACTTCTTCAACTGATTGTGACTCTATCAAAACAGTCAACATTGGCATAATATGTTTAGTTGATGTGAAACACTGGAAACAAAGGGGCAAATCGGACCACTCCATTTAATGGCTCATCATCAAGGTGAATCCAAAGTGTGACCAGAAATTTGTGTTCATCTCCTTATCATTCTTGTTCAACCAGTGTCTGGATAAAAGTTTGAAGCTGTAACCGTAAATTGTGCCCGAAAATTGCCTCCTTAGCTGAATTTAAATTAAATTAATATTTGTTTTTTCATCAACCATTCTTTTGTTTTTATAATTTTATTGCCTTTTTGGTTAATTTGTAAATTATCAATGTCAACGCCATCTAGTTTTTAGGTTATTACCTTTTGTTAAATTAAAACAATTGAATCATTGGTCAATTTTGGATCATGTGATTATTTTTATTTTCAATTTTTGCATTTAACGATTTCTATTTTACATTTGGTTTCGTTTTTTTTAATTTTATTTATTTTCGGTTTATTTGCACCTCATTAACCAACCAAAATCAGCCTAAAGTTTGGTTTATGTTGATATTATGTTAATTTTATGCTGATTTAAGCCTGGTTCAAACTTGACTTAATCCTGGTTTAGTCTGGTGTTGGTTTAACTGTTATATGTTTCATATTCAAAGATGGTATCCTTAGTTAATCATTTAATCAAGCTGGATAGATTAACCCTTCACTGTTTCCATTGGATTTTAACCAACATGGTAATTCAAACTTGTGTTTTATTCCTTTTATTGTGCATTGTTACAACCAATGGGAATAACCATGATGGACCCTCGCCTTTTGACCATGAGACACTTTCACCTCGTTCAGTCAACACCAAATATGGTGCCTTAAGAGGTTTTGTGATCTACTTTAAAAATATTGATCGATCAGGTTTTCCTGGTTCACGACCATTCCCTTCCTCTTCCCCGTCCTCACCAGCAACAGGATCATCTTCCTCCTCTAATCTATCCTCGTCCTCACCAACAACTCCAACAACCTCTTCATCAACCTCCTCATCCTCTTCGTCCTACTCTTCAACCTCATCGACATTCACTTCGAGTAAATCAAATCTTGCCTCAATGACACCAGTTGAAGTGTTTCTCGGCGTTCCTTATGCAACTCCTCCAATAGGTTCACTACGATTTATGCCACCAGTAACACCAACTCATTGGCGAGGTGTTAAACTGTCTAATCGGTTAGGCCCGGTTTGCCCACAAAAATTACCCGACATTACGTTGAAACAATGCAAGTGTAATGATGGTGAAATTAAAGGTCATCGATCCAATGCTAATAATAGTAATAATGTAAATAGTAATAATAGCGGCCAATCATCAACAACATCATCATTTGATTTACCTGAAGGAAGATCTGCTCATTTGAAACGATTAATACCCTATCTACGTAAACAATCAGAAGATTGTTTATATCTCAATATTTTCGTACCTTTTGCTCAAAGTAAGTCAATCAATTCCATTGTTACCTATCCAATATTATCACAAGTTATTATGTGTTATCCAACTATTAACCAATCAAATACAATTAACATGTTGATCCATAAATAACAAGAGCTAAATAAAACTGGAAATAATTTTCACAACCAGAAAAACAAGCAAACCCAAAAAATCTAACCTTTTTAACCATCTTTCACACACTAACATTACTGGTTATTTACATTTACCCAATTGTCATTGATAGAGCTAATTATTGTTCAATTATTGTCCATTATCGTATTGGAAAGTAAATTGTTCAAACAAATTAACCATTAATTTGATAACAGATTCTCATTTTGATTGAAAAAGTTAATAATAACAATAATAAGCTGTCTGTAGCCTAAGGTTAGAACATCCATTTAACTGAATCTGTAAAAGAAGGCGAAAAAAGTTCAAGAATTTTGGCCGAAGAAAAAAAAGAAAAACATTTTCTTTTTCGCTTGCAAAAGGTTGAGTCGAGAAGAAATGAAGATGAAAATGTTTTCATGGCAACTTTTATCATGTTATAACACAATCAAATAAGGGAAACAATTTGGCAAAAGTCAAAGAAAATTTCATCCTCATCTTGAATAATCGGAAACAGGAAATAACCTTTCATTATTACAAGTTTTTTGCCATTTCGCTCCAGGCAAAACCCTCCATGAAACAGAAAAAAAAAATGTTGAAATTTGATAATGAAACGACAATTGGGAGAAAAGTAAAGAAATAATCTGATGAATGGAAACTTTACTCGTCTAATTAGCTGCATATTCATATGTTGCTACAGATTATTTGTTTCCTTAATTGTCCTTAATTAACGTTTATTTTCACACTTGATTGACATAAAGTTTAACCAACAAGCGTCATTGTTAATTTGTACATTCATTTTACTCAAATTACATGTTAATTTTTTTATTGACTTTTCTATTCTCTCGCCATTCTCAAATGTTTTCATCTTTCAGATGCAAATTCAAATGGCACAAACATTAATTAAAACTAATTACTAATGATGACTAAAACTGGCATGTAATTAAATTTAATCTTTCAGAGTAAATGATTGAACAGAAGAATAGAAAGTGTTAAATTTTGCTTTTTTTTTTAAAAAAAAGGTTTACCTTACATCTTCAGTAATAATGATACTTTCGTGACTGAAATAGATTAAAATTTCATATTTACCTTCATTTGATACTCAATTAAAGGTAATGATCATTTTGTTCACTCTATAATTAACGAATCAACTCTTCTCGTTTTTCAAATTATCTGTTTGATTAAATATTTTTGAGGTAAAAATGTGAATGGAAATTAGGTAAATATGGTTTAACGATCATTTCATGATTTTATTACAATTAAACTAATTGACTTTCTGATTATCTTAAATTTATTTTGCAGTTTCAAGATTCCAAGTCGAGTAATGATGCGAATAAAATGAGATTTATTTTTTGTCCAAAAATTTACAACTTTTTTCTTTCGCATCAATCTGCTTCTCAACAGTAATATTAACTGTTATCTTGAAGAGCGAGGATAAAGCCAATGAATGGAATGAAGAAGTTTAGGCAAAAAAGTCTCGAGAGATTCGGTTATTATGATAATTAAAGAAGCTCAAGTAGTTTCATGGTTCCTTTTACAATCCAATGTTGCTATTGAATTTCATATTGTTGAACCAAGTAATCCAAGCATTTGTTTTGAACGAACCAGGGAATGGCATTTGAATATGAAAAAGGATTCATTTATTGAGACAAAAATAGCTCTCTAAATAACGCAATTTTCAATCGATATTGGAAGCAATGGAAAAGTCAAATACATTGAAAAAATAAAGTTACAATGTTTTACAGCTTAAAACGCCATTTGGAGGGAATCCAAGAAACGTCCAACAAAGTCAAACCCATGTCTGTTGGGTTCCGCCAATATACTTGTTTGCTATCAATATTACCATCGTATTTAGTCTTAGGAAGAGTTTATCTCCTGATTTGGATTGAGCATTCAATCTGAATCTATTCGCGACTAAAGCCAGTAATCGATATTCCATTCACCAAGGTCTGTGGCCTAAAACCGTCTCTGGGAAAAGTGCTCTTGTCAGAGGAACTTGCAGATTTAGTTGAAATAACTGTGACTTTAGCCATTATGCAGCACCGCTCTGCACCTTTCAACGGGAAACCTTCACACTCTTCCCTTTGTACTTGCCATTATTCAAGGAGGATCAAGAAATCTACAAGTTGAATTGACAGAAAATATCATTGAAACACTTTTCAATCCGAAAATAGTGTTGCCTATTTTAAACGAAAAACCTTTCGAAGATGAAAGTGTAAAATTGAACTTGAACTTGTTTAGCTAACATGAAATTTATTAATCAAGTTTATCATTTGAACATTTTTGCCAGTTTTGTTAACATTCACAGCCTTTCAATAATTATTTTTATTCTGACATTTCCATCTGAGAATTTAATTTACCAAGTGAACAAATAATCTCATTTTTATGAGCAACTTACCCGTAATGAGCTATCAATATTAATTGTAGCTGCAGTTATAATTCCTATTCTGGTTTTGTCTTATACCTTGTCAATAATAGTTTACTGAACGTTTTTTTCATTATCTGCTTCATCTAATATCATTTAGGTTTGATTTAATTTACTTGTTTCTTTACCAACTTGAATCATTATTTCCCTTTATTTTCCATCACTTCACCATCTTCACCATTTTCATCATCTTTTACCTTTTCTCTTAACCCAAAACCCAAATAAAAACTGTCTTCTAATGGCGTGATTAGTTTCAATTAAAAGTTGATCATAAATAATTTAAATTTCCAGTTTGAGTATAAAAAGGATTCTCATTCCATTAATAGCATTATCTGTAACAAGAAAAAAAAAGGAAACACTTTTAAACCTTGTAACCTTTCAATTGAACAAAACTCTTCCAAAATGGCTTCTTATAGTGAAAACATTGATTACAATTAAACTTGTCCAGTTTGATCTTTCCCATTGTTTGTCCTTTCATTTATGGATCAAAGCCTGTCATTGAATGTGACACATTTCAACACTTTTTACATATTTATGCTTTTCCTTTGTAACTCAAGTTGACTGTTGAATTTGACGTTGATTATGATAATAAAGAGACGCAATTATTTGGAACAATTGATTGCTAGCAATCAATTGGAACTTGCAACTAGAATTATGAATATGTTGAAATAACTGATTATTGAACAATAACTGAACAAGGGTCAGACATTGAACCTTAAACTGTCTTTTCTCTTTCACCATGAAAAATAATCATGAAAATGATGAATGAATTTGGCAATAATTTCCAAATGTATTTACTGTTTCATGGTAATGATGACATTATCTGGTTAAAGACGGAAAAGGCGTTCAAGATTGTTCCAAGTGAAATGGTAAAAAAAAGGATTCTTCTTCTTCTTGTTTAACCAATGATTATGTGAATTATTGTCCTTGCCATTGATGGACAAGGCGAGGTTTTCAGTGATTTCTGGACTTTATTCCTTCTTCTATTGGCTGTTGATTGCGTGATAATTTGTTACCCACAATTGGACAGTAAAGAAAAATTGAGTGAATTAGTTATTGCAATGATTATTAGGATGATGAGGATGGGGATGATAATGAGAAGGAGTTAGTGAGTGAAACACGTAAATATAATAACATGATAAAGAATGGCAATTGAGAGAAGAAGAGAATGGAAAAGGAAATGAATCAAGACAAATGGTCAAGGGAGGGAAGAAGGGCAGTGAAATGAAGACAACGGAAATGGTCACAATAATGTATATTTATATCTATAGATATTGGAGACATTTAAACGTCAAGATTGGACAAAAAACAAAAGATGAAGTAATTATAATCAATGTAACTCTCCATTAGTTATTAGGTTGACCAAAACTGTTCTACGTGATTTTCACTTCAAATTATTTGCTCAACTGCTGCAATTGACTTTTCATTTCGTACAGTCAAACAGTTCATTAGATAAGACTCATTTGTTACATGGTAATCCTTTTTCCCTAGTCTTCTGGTTTGCAACAAAAAGACTCATTCAAAATTAGCCATTTTGTGCGCATTTTATTATGAAAAGTGAAACAAAAAATTCATCTCTTCAACTGAAATGTCAACGTAAATCAGCGTCAAACGAAAATTTTTTCCCCTAATAATTCGAAATCAAATCACTTTTTGCTGTCAGTATTGGACATTTCGAAAAACGGGTTTTCCATTTTTAATTCTATCTGGTTTGTCTGAAATTTGCTGAGAAACTTTGGTTAATCTCTTTAACTATTTAAATGGATGGCAAATGTCATATTTGCATCATTTTTCATCGATAGAAATTGTCTTAATTGGAGATTTTTCGGTCTCTTTATTAAATCCTTTGAGCAACAAATCAATCGATTCTCCAAAACTGGTCAACTTGTTCAATCGTATTCTCATTCTTGACATGTGGATCCGGATTTTTGAATAACACCAAGTTATTCTGTAAAATTCAAAAACAGATTAATCTTTTGAACCAAAAAACTTTTGGTTCGTCAATTTGAATTTGTTTATTTTTAGTTGATTATAAATTCTGGTCAAATGTTGTTGATTCAACTAACTAACCTTCTGGTTTAAAAAGAAATCAAAATAAAGGGAAGAAAATGTTTTCAAATTTTTCTGTCCAATTCTTTCCTTCTGTTGGCCACTTTTTTTTCAAATTTACTTTTCCCTTCTGTTGCAACGTCAAAATCAATCTTGTTTCTTCCTATTCAATATTATCCCACCTCATCATCATCATAATCATCTCTCTCTCATTCTTCCTTTACCTTATTCCTTGTCGAGTCTCAAAAAATCTTTACCGGAAATGTCCGAAATTGATGTAATGTCCTCCATGATTAATCGCACACTTACTTGAAATCTCTATCAATGGCATCTTAACAGAGTTTCTCCTTTTTCCCTTCAAACTTTTACTTTATCGCTTGATTAACTTATATCAAACTTGCTTTTCTCCCTCTTTCCTCATCAACTGCAATCTTTACATCCTCATCCTCATCTGATCCTTTTCATCAATCCAACAATTTCAACCTCTTTTGTTGCATCTTCATCGGACAATCATGAAACTAAATTTGCCTTCAATTGGCTTCACTCCATTCAATCTGATGAAGAATTTAAATTTTTCAATTTTTTGCCCATCAAAAGTTTTACTCGAAAATTCGCTGTTCATCAATAAATCAGTTTCGGACTTGAATCGATTACTTTCCAATCAATATATCGATCATCCAAATTGACATTATTATCCAAATTAATTGTCCCATTGAAGTGCATCACAATCAAAGTTAATTACAAAAGCTTAAATTCTGTTAATGCTCATCAGGAAATTCGTTTTTTTTTCTATTATTTCTATTCGTTATTTTGCCGGGGAAAACTTTTCCTTACAAATTCAATGTTCATTTGATGATCAATTTCAATGATTCCCAAACATGATGTTTACTCAACTCGATAAACCTGAATAAGAGAAGAAAAAAGCAAACTTTTAAAATGAAAAATATAATTTCGTTCAATTGCTTCTGGAGATTTTGCCATTATCAGTTTTGGTTAACCATTCAATTGAAAAGTATTACCTTTTTTTTCATTCAATTTCAAACCTTTTTACTTCATCTTGTAAAATAACATTAAAGATAATATTGTATTCAATTCATTTTTACCTCAAAATTGAGAAGCTTCCAGAATGGATGCAAAAATCACTTGAAAGGGTTAACAAGAAACTGATAATTTTTAATGGAAAAGAAAATGATTTTCTCGAAAATTGTTCAAAGTCTTTCAGTTTACTCGATGATTGACTTTTGACATTCTTGTGGGTTGAATGAGAGAAAGTGGAGAATATCGAAAATTTGTTTTTCCCCTTTTCTCTCTTCTCCATATTGAATATTCAAGTTGGTGAAGAATGAAAGTTTGAAGGAAAACAGAAATGAGACGAAATAAGTAGCAAATAATGATGCTGATGAGGATGAAGTCCTTTTCAAATGAGCCAAATACTTACTGGCAAGGATTGAAGATGAAAGTGAACGAAGAAAAGGAAAAGGTATAAAAGTTCTTTACGAATCATTTGTTTTGTAATGAGATTTGTAGGAAAACTGAAAGATGAAAGTAAACGGGAATAGTAACATGTGAAGAGATGACAAAGATGATGATGAGCAGGATGAGAAGAAGGTTGAGGATAAAGAAAATAGGAAAAGAATCTGAATTGACATGAATGGTTGTGCATAAGAAAAGAGCATCTTCATGAACAGTGATGAATATAAAGTTTGCATTTTTCTTCTTCTTCTGGGAATGATAATTTTACCTCCAAGTTGAGGTAATTATTTGAAGAAAAGGAATCAGTTTTGTTCCCTGATAAATTGTTTCTTCTTTTAGAAGTTTTTTTTCTTTCTTTTTTAAACTTTAATTAATAAATCGATATAAATGAGAAAATGAATCATCAACATTTGAAACAATGAATAATTTCGAAGCAACTCGAAAAATTTGATGCCATTTTTTTGCGATTTCAACTTGGGAAGAGAATTTGATGAAAATTTTTGCAGTTCGAGAAGCGAAATGTAAAATGCCATGATCAGGATTGATGATGTGAAAAGTTGAATCGTTTGGTGAGCAAACTTTTCGAGTTCATTTTTGTTCCATTATCATGGTTTGATGAATGAAACTAGAAAAAAGTTGCTTCAATTTTGTGACCAAAAACACTAAATTTCCAGATGAGAATGGATTGAATTTGATTGATTAAAAATCTGAAGATCAACACTTTTAGTCGACTATCAATTCTCATGTAAAAGAGTGTTTATTGAAACTGAAATTTGCTGCTGAGTAAAGTTGGGTTTTGACGGGCAAAGTTTTCTCTCTTATTCACTGAATCGTAATATCTTTATCAATGAAAACACAATCATGAGTGAAACTTCTCATGTACTTAGAACTGTCAGCAAGGATTTCAATGATCTTTTTCGTTCGTAAAATGCCTTTCAATCCAACACTGTTGTTGAAGGACTTGAGTTTTGTTGACTGAAATGTCGACTCGAAGATATCAAATGTTCCAAATCAGTTATAAGAGGCGAAAAGAATTTTCTTGCAATAGAACAAAATATCGAAATTTCATCAAGTCGACATTGACTGAAGCTGAAAAGTGCGATTTCTAAAGTTACCGAAAAATCGCAAAATGTTCTCCGAAATTCTTTTCGAATAAACAATAAAGTTTATTAATGCTTCATAATTCTTCCCATGAAAATGATTGGTTCCCTTTTTTGAATAAACCTTTCCAAAATTGTTGGAATAAAATTTGTGCGCAAAAAATTGAATAAAAAATGAAAGGCAGTTTAAAGAGTAAACTTGTTGGTAAACTTGCGATAATACATTTGGCTTGAAAATGAAAGTATTTGAGTTAACAGGATTTAAGTGAATGTTATAAGAGCGCAAAATTTTGCTTCAATTGAAAAATCTGAATAATCGGGATGAGAATTGGTTTAGAGAAAAAGAAGGAGAGAAAAAAAAAGTTGAGTTAAAATATGGAAATGAAATTACAATTGATGCAAATTTTTCCCTTTTCATCTCTTTACTGTTTGCATTACACTTTTCTTGGTAAACTTGTTTTTTCTTGGCTTCTTTCTCTCTGTTAGCGTTTCAAACAAAAGACAAAAAATGTATGAACTTGCAAGTTGAAAATTCATCCTTTTTTGTTTTCACGATAACATTCAATTTTACCCTCTTAATTCCCAATAATAAGATTATTCCGACTGTTCAGGAAAAACTTTCAATTTGCCTATTTCTTCACTTGAACGAATCAATTTTTTGCCAACATTTGTGTTATCCTTAAATGGATAAAAATAACTTTACCAAATTGCTGATAATTCAGTTAAATGGCTTGCTTTGGTTATTCATTTTCCCAACCAATTTGAGTTTTGATTTTTGTTCAACTTTTAGTTTCAATTTTTGCCAGTTTTTCCATGAAATTGTTCTACTTGGATTCTCTTCATTTTTCTCTGATAATCTGAGCCTTTTGTCCCACTTAATTGTATTCAACTGAAGACGTTGGTGAAGATCAATTGGGATGAGAAAGTTGAGAAAATTCATTGAATCATGATTTATGAAGCATGATGATCAGTGAGAATAAAATGTCTAACTTGGAAAAGGTTGTAATGAGAAAATGAATTTTTCGTTGGAACGTTGAAGGGTGCAATTTAAGAGTTACTCGACTTGAGGTTCAACATAACAAGTTAGGAAGAAACTCGCTGTTATCAAGGTTCTCCCTGTAGTTGTCTTTACCGTTTAAATGGTTGAATGTAAAAAAGCAACTTGAAACTAATAAAATGGAATCAAATCTTTTTTTCTTCTTATTCATCTTTTCATTTTTATGAGATGCGAAAAATGATTCCAATGTTGGTAGATGCCTTTGATTGTACTTTTTCCTCGAAAAAAAAAAGAGGAAAAATATTCTCTTAAGCTTCCATTTTCGCTTATTGAAGGTATATAATGACATATATCATGTTCTTGAGTCTCAATATTTCATCTTGATTCCCTTTTAAGAGTAACATAATATTTGAAAAAATACTGGATAAACTCAAGTTTCTGGTAAAGCAACTTTCCAAAACTTGGAGTTTTCGCAACCTTTCAGTTAGACTTCAACTTTATCCCAAGTTTTACTCGAAAAGCGCAAGTTGCTCATTAGAAAGTTCATTTAAAATAAGAATTTGCAAGTTTCTAAAATTGCCTTCATAGCCTCAGTAATTCAGAAAAATACAATTTTTTTTCTTCTTTTTCTCGACAACTTTGGAACTTTCAAGCAAAAAGAAAAATTTAATTTCGATAATCTGTCAACATGTTATTAGTAATTGAAATGTTGAAATTATTCAAAAGTCTTAGCATTTAAATTTTGAACGTTCTTTTAAAGAGTTGAACAAGAATTTTAAAGATCTTCAAATCTTCTTTTGAAATGTTCGTTTTTACTGACAAACAGAAAATCAACATTTTCGCTTGAAATTGAAATCTACATTTTGAGTGATTATGCGAAAATGAATTGGTGAATAGCATGAAATTTGATTTTCAGAGTACATTGAATTACTCGTTTTCCATTTCATGAACAATCTCAATGTTTCCAAATTTTCCGTCTTTACTTATTCTCATCAATTTCGCCTTCAAATGTAAGATTCAACTGGAATGCTGGAAAAGTTTTCATTTTGAATAATCTTCAAGCGTCAAAAGTTGCATTTTCACTTTGAAATTTTCTTCCCTTTCCTTTCAAGCTTTTACTCGATCCTCCATGTTGGTATAATTTTTTATTACCATTGAATGAAAGTTTCCATTTGATTTTTTTCCCTTCTTTTTAGCTTCGCCTTCACCTTATCAAAATGATGATGAAAAAAAAGTTGTTTATTTATCGTTTCTCATATTCTTGTTCAAGAAAATAAACATTTTTGCATTACTTCATATCAACATGAAAAGTGAAAGAGATAATATTTGCTCAACTTTCCCTTGGTTTATCAAAATTGGTAAACTTATTCACTCCCAGCCAAGCTCATCACTATTATTGATATTTTCAATTTTCTATTGTTTTCTTGATTTCCTTTCACTTTTTCCCTTCCCTTCGCCTCGAATCACGTTAATGTTGCAAATTATAAGTTGAATGACAAAAAGAAAGGAAAAAATAAATTCCCAGAATTTTGAATATCGATTGCATTTAGAATTTCAATCTGGATGAGAAAATTGGTAAACTGTGGAAAATTTCAATTAGAAAATTTCCTTTAAACATTCATGTTTTGAGACTAGAAAGTTCATTTGATTGGAAAGAAAATGAGAAATTTTTTTAGCTTTTCGTTCAATCCAATTACCAAAGTTGTTTAAATTGAGCAAAGTGAATAATAAATTGATGAGAAACGCTAATTTGCATTCATGATGATTCCAGTTTGAAGCGAAGTTTACCATTTAAAGGATATTTATAAAGTTATGCTTGAGGCCATCAGATTCAGAGTATCATGAAATTGAATGAATTTAATCATTTCAAGGGTAAACAATGAAACAAGACACAATTGTTTTCATGTTTTCCTTTCCTTCTTTTCTCTCACCGATAAACCTCTGAACATGAAACTCAGTGTACATTTCCTTTTCGTAATAATGAGGAAAGGATAAAGAAGAAAATAAGAAAATGGAAAAAAAGTTCTTGAAGAGAAAAGAAAAAAAAGTTGAAAAATTGGCTTTTGTTTACCAAAAGGACAATTGGACCTTTTTTTTATATATAAATGTCTCTGTTTGTCGTTATTTGTTGTTTTTCCCTTTTTTGCACAGTCAAGTTTTACGAGTGAAACTTTTGTTGATGAAATGAAAATGAAATAATAAGGAAAGGATGAAATTAATGTGAGTTGGTCAATTGAAAGGGAATGACAATGATTGAAGTGATGATGAACAAAGTAAACTACAAGTAGTTTAATAGTTGATGTGTTGCAGTAGCAATCAACTGATGACCATTACTAAATGGATTTGTAGTTTTTTTTGTTCTTTTCTTCTTCTCTTGTAGATTAATGAAATATTTTGCTGGACAGTTACAAATAACAAACAAGTTAGTTAATCTGTAGACAAAAACAAACAGCAAATAAACAAATATAAATCTAAACAATCAACATTTTTTTGTTGATGTTTCAAAGTTTCTTTTTCTTTGTCTGTTGTTGTTGTTGTTGTTTTTTTTTCATTGATAAATGAGGGAAAGACAATGGGAATGATGAGAGTTAGGGTGAGGATGAAGAGGAATTGAAGTAAACTATTGCCTTTGTATTGGGTACAAAAAGTGAACTCGATTGATGTATAATGGTAATAACAGAGTGAAAAAGTAAGCGAAAAAATGATTATGTTGATAACAATCATATTTTCAATTGTATCTTAATCATTAAGAAAATTGTGTCCACTTTTATTGATAAAGACAGTTTGATGTTAACATGATAACCCACTGTGATGACAATCAGACTTGTTCTTAATGGTTTATTTTGATATTTTCTTGACTTGAATCTCTATTTGCCATTATGATTATTGCCAGCATTGTTATATAATGTGAAGAGAGAGAGAGAGAGGAAAGTTAGGAGGGGAAAAAAACTTTGTAAATCTAAGCTTGATATAAGCTGGTTACAAGTCGTGATACTTGACATTGGGTTATTAGGGAAAAGATGGAAAATTGACTTTTTGTCACAAATCAAAATCATGAGACGAGTGACAGTCAATTGGGGACGACTAATGAACTGAGAAATTAGATATTAACACTTTTCGATGTTTAGGGATAGATTATTATTCCTGTGACGAGAGGAAGAACCAGAAAGCCTAGAATAGATGATGAGGTGGCCTTTAAGGTTCAGACGGATTGGACATTAATCTTTACCCTCAAATTGCAGGACTATCTTGAAAAAAAGTCAACCAATATCTCGTTCGAAAATATTCTCTCAAGTAAGAAACAGTCAAAGGGCAATAGTCGAATCTGCCCATGATCGCTAATTGATCGAACCATATATCAATCGAAAGCTTATGACGAGTTAAATATGTCTCTTTTACTAATTATTTAGTTTACAGGAGCTAATAATAACTGATAATAATTTCGCATGTGCACTTCCATTCTGTGATATTGATAAGTAGATGGCAAATCTAAAAGCGCACATTTGGAAAATTATTTTTGATTTTTTATGATAGTTTTCAGGGTGTTGAACAATATGTACTAGTTCTGACGCGACCTTTATAGGGTAAAAAGATACGCCACGGCTTTGAATATTCAGTTACTGTTGGTATTTCACTTAGAGAAATTTACTTGTCGTTTTCAATAGCTTTATTGCAAAAGGATGATTGTAAAGTGTTACACATCAGTTTTAAAGGTTACAAAAGGGGCATGGCTAGTTTATAAAAATCTTACTCAGTGAGGACTCAATTTGAGACCTCGAAGTCCCAATGTGAGATCTCGCAGGCTCAATGTGAGATCTCGGAGGTTCAATGTGAGATCTCAGAGTCTCAATCTGAGATCTCATTAGTCGACATAGCCTGAGGGCTCATTCTGAGATCCTACTTAAGGAGATTACTTATTAACCTTTAATGCTAATCTGAAGTGTGAGTGCATATTCTCAACACTCCCACTCACTCGCACTTCTGATGCCAATTGACTGTCGACATTTATTGAAAGCAGGAGACGCCAATCCTTTAGTGAGAAAATCTGCTCTTTGTTCATCGGTTGGTACATAATCTATTTCAATTATTCCTTCTTCTTTGGCATTCCTTACGAAGTGGAATTTAACATCTATATGTTTAGTGCGTCGATGATAAACTGGATTATCGGCCAACTTTATGGCTCCTTGGTTATCGCAATTAATCTTTACGGGTTCTCCTTTTGAGATCCCAAATTCCTCTAATATGCTTCTAGTCCAAATTACATCCTTTAGACATTCACTCATAGCTACATATTCAGCTTCTGTAGTGCTCTGCGCTACAATAGATTGTCCTCTCGATGCCCAAGAGATAGCTCCTCCATTAAGAATTAATACAAAACCAGATACGGATTTCCTTGTATTTACGTCAGAACCAAAATCTGAAGTTCTAAAGTTGCTTCAGAGGTGAGATCTCCATATGAGATCCCAAAATCAGAAGTACCTTTGAGATATCGAACAATTCTTTTGAGAGCTCGCCAATGTTCTTCAGTAAAGTTGTTACAGAATTTAGTACACTGATTAACGCTGTAAGCTATATCAGGTCTGGTTGTCACACTTAAAAACATTAGAGCTCCCACTAGTTCTTGGTATGGGATCGAGATCAAACTTTCTTCAGGGTTTTCTTGTGGTGCCGAAAGTTTGACGTTTGTATCAGACGGTGTCTTCACTGTTTTACAGTCTTCCATATTGAACTTTTTCAAAAGTCGTTTGATATAACCAGAAGAATTGATAAGGAGGCCACCTTCTTTGGTTTTTGATATCTCTATTCCAAGGAAAACTTCAGCATCACCAAACTTTATTTGGAAGTGGTCCGATAAATATGATAAAACTTGATTCTTAAGCGTCTCATCAGAACAGCATAGAAGACCGTCATCGACGTAGAGAGCCAGTAAGCAAACAGGTTGTCCTTTCTTAATGAAATAAACTCCGGGATCCATATTTGAGATCTCAAATCCAAATCTTTTCAAAAACGATGAAAATTTTGCGTTCCATTCACGCGGTGATTGTTTCAGCCCATAGAGACCTTTCTTGAGCTTGCAGACTTTTCCTTGTTCTTCGACATACCCTTCGGGTTGTTCCATAAAGATTTCTTCCTTTAGATCCCCATACAAAAATGCTGTCTTTACATCGAACTGGGATAGTTTCATATTCAAACGAGATGCAATAGCGATTACCAGTCGGATGGATTCGTATCTAGCAACGGGTGAAAAAGTCTCTTGGTAATCGATACCTGGTTTCTGTGAATACCCTTTAGCAACCAATCTTGCTTTGTATCTTTCAACATCACCATTGGGCTTCTGTTTGACTTTGAATATCCATCGACACTTGATTATGGACCGATTCTTTGGTTTCACCACGAGGTCCCAAACTGAGTTCTCTTTTAGAGATCTCATCTCCTCATCCATGGCTTGTTTCCAAACCTCACTGTCTTTGCTGGCTATTGCTTCATCAAAAGTATCGGGCTCTTTCATAATAACAGCACAAGTATTAGTCGGTTTTGAGCGTAGGTTGTAAGGTGATGTACAAACGGGTGCCTTTGTTTGTACACGTTTCTTCTTTGGTATACTTAATTCGATAGTTGGCTCTGTGGGATTTGGAATAGTCTCTGAGATCTCTTCATCTGAGATCTCAACATGAGACCTCGATGTCTCAATGTGAGATCTCGGAGTCTCAATCTGAGATCTCGGAGTCTCAATCTGAGATCTCAGAGTCTCAATCTGAGATCTAACAGGCTCAACATGGAATCGCACCATCTCATTTTCATCTCTTTTATCTTCTAAACTCGAGGCACTAATTTCATCAAAGCGAACGTCCCGTGAGATCTCAACCTTATTGGTATCTCCGAAATAAATTCTAAAGTTCTTGTCAGTGTCAGTGTAACCGACAAGGATACCAACTCGTGATTTTGGATCCCACTTTCGTCTTTGGACTTTGGGCACATGAACATAAGCTTTACATCCGAACGGGCGCATATGGTCAACTGAGGGGCAATAACCAAACCAGCTTTCGAAAGGTGTGATCTGAGATCTTGCTGTTGGAACGCGATTTAACACATACGACGCTGTGTTAACAGCTTCGGCCCAAAACTTCTTTGAGATCTCATTTGCATGTAGCATTGACCGTGCTAATTCAACCAAAGTTCTGTTTTCCCTTTCCACTGTTCCATTTTGTTCCGGAGTGTAAGGGGCAGACAATTCATGCTTCACTCCAAAATTTTTGAGTATCAGCTTAACCTTTTCGTTGACAAACTCGGTACCGTTATCAGACCGTAGAAACCTTGGGTAGTGACCAATTTCAGCCTTTATTTCTGCTAGCACATCCTCGATTACTTGTGAGATCTCACTTTTCGATTTTACTACACGGATTTTCCTAAAGGAAGATGCTTCATCTTTGAACACAACACAGAACCGGGCTCCCGATAGAGAAGGCTCCTCCATCGGACCCATTACATCGGTGTGAATACGAGCGCCAACTTCACTGTATTTGAAGTCACTAGAGTGGAATGGTTTTCTCGATTGTTTGCCAAACGAACATCCAGGACAGAAGAAATCCAAATCATCATCTTTGTTCTGAACCTTGATCATACCATTCTTGATCATCGTCTTGACTTTGTCCAAACCAATATGTCCTAATCTTTCGTGCCAAATTTTGAGTGGATTTGACTGTGACAGCGCACAATAACTTGAAGGTTGAGATCTCACGATTGAGAGCTCATAGACTTCCCCATTCAAGGTCTTGGTGCCATAAATTATTGGGATATCACTTTGAGATCTCACAGAAATTTCTTTACCAGAAGCTACAATTTTGAGTCCCTTGCTAGTTAGGACTCCCATTGACACAATGTGATCAACTGTTAGGTCAGGCACATGTTTGACAGACAAAAATTCATTTTTATGCCAAGATTTACCATCAAAGACTTCAACGTTGATATTGCCAGTACCAATCGCTTTCATCGTACCTCCATCTCCGAGGATGAACTCTTCTGGTGGATCCAACACTTTGTAGTTAGAAAACTCATTTCTATGTTTTCCCATATGACTGGAAGCTCCTGAGTCAAGTAACCAGACCGATTGGCTCCCAAACCGAGATCTCATCGTAAGACCATACTGATTAACTTTCGATTCATTCCCTTTACCAGCTTCCAGACAATCTCTTTTGAAATGACCACGTTTGTTGCACCGAAAGCAGCGATAAGTCTTTTTATTCCTGAACCCTTCTTTCCTTTTGTGCATTACCAATGCTTCGCCTTTTGTTATCTGGTGAGCTCCCAATTTGAGCTCTCGTTCCGCTACCAAGAGTTGTGATTGTAGATCATCCAGTTTAAATTCGATACCTCCAATAGCAGCTAACCTCCATGAAGTTCTGAAAGTGTCATACTCCTTTGGTAAATCGTTGATGATCTTAGCAATAACCGTTTCTGAACTTGGTTGATTTTGAAGATCCGTAAGTTGCTTGAGAATAATGTTTAACTCACTGAGATAGTTGCTCACATTCATATCATCCCGAAACTTCAATTCGTGAAAGGCTTGGTTGCACAAAAACTTATTTGTTGTGGTGGACTGTTCTCTGTACTTCAACAATGTGTCCCAGATTTCCTTTGAAGTTGAACATGAACGAATCAATGTATGATGCTCTTCATCAAGCGAAGTTGAAAGAACTCCTCTAGCTCTGGCATCTTTAACGCGCCATGCTTTAAGGGCGGCTGCATCTGCATTTCCAGGCTTAACTTCAATACCGGTAACAACATCAAGAAGATCCTTAGCTTCAAGTACGCTTAAGATGTCAAATTTCCAACGTTGAAAAGACTTCACTGTCAAAACAGGGACATGAAATTCCGACTTTTCCATCCTTGAAAACGAGACTTTACCGAACAGTAACACAAACAAATTTAGAAACTAGTTGAGTTTAACGCAGTTTTTAACACGAGCACGCTGGGCCCATAACCTGTTGGTATTTCACTTAGAGAAATTTACTTGTCGTTTTCAATAGCTTTATTGCAAAAGGATGATTGTAAAGTGTTACACATCAGTTTTAAAGGTTACAAAAGGGGCATGGCTAGTTTATAAAAATCTTACTCAGTGAGGACTCAATTTGAGACCTCGAAGTCCCAATGTGAGATCTCGCAGGCTCAATGTGAGATCTCGGAGGTTCAATGTGAGATCTCAGAGTCTCAATCTGAGATCTCATTAGTCGACATAGCCTGAGGGCTCATTCTGAGATCCTACTTAAGGAGATTACTTATTAACCTTTAATGCTAATCTGAAGTGTGAGTGCATATTCTCAACAGTTACATAGGATAAAACTTTTGCATTGCAATATTTCAAAAAGCCGCGGATTTAGAGCAACAGGCATATCATCATTGGAATCAGAATGAAAAGTTCTATTTGAAAAGTTAGGTCCGAGGTGACCTTCATGGGGTCCAAAGGGATTTGTTGAACAACTCTCCAGGGAATATGAATTTCGGCTAGATTTTTAGGGAGACATATTTAACTCGTCATAAGCTTTCGATTGATATATGGTTCGACCACTTCGGAATAAGGGCCGAAATCGCGCATTTTGGCTAGACTCCTTTTAAGATACAATGTTAATAGCCCAAGCGGCCTTTCGTGCATATTCTGACCAATGATCTTTTCTCTGCAAGTTTGAGCTAACGGTAAAAAGTCCCTTCAACAGAATTTTGAGGTTGAAGGTTAAACCAAAGTTATACAAGACTTAGCCGGCTATTTAAAGTCAATAGAAAAATGGTAAAATCCAGACTTTTCTATGTTACCGCCAGTCAATTTTCATTCTTTGTACAGAATAATTGAAACTTTGAGTTTACCAGAAAAACTGTTTTGTTTTCAATTTTCTAGGTTGAAAATATTGAAACGTGATCTCGCCTGATGAGTTCATGTACTCAGTGAGGAGAAAGGCATAAAAATGAGATTCAATTGTTTTTCCCATTCAACCGGTTATTGATGAAAAAAAAGTTAAAAATAACCAATCTTGACTTTTTCAAATTACTTTTTATTCGATCAAAACGCTCCCAAAATGTTAGAGCACACTAAATTGAATTGCATGATTATCCATTTTAAAATTTTAAAAAATTTCCTTAAGGAAAAAGGTTCAAATTCAAATGAAAACATGAGCATTTATCGATGGCAACTTTTATACCACAATTTTTGGTAACAACCAAACATCGATTAAGTGTTCATTTATCAAGCAAAAAACGAAGCAAAGTTTGATCAATATTTAGCTAAAAAAAAGGCGAAAAAGTATTTAACCAGAAAATGGGAAATCGAGTTTAAATAGACTTGTAAAATGTATTGAGAAATGTTTGGATGAAATGAAGAGTAAAACCACAACAACAGGTATTGAGTATCATGATGAGAAAAGGGATAACAAACTGAGTAGGTTGAAAAAGTAAAAGAAGAAACTAAATGTAATGATCTTTGATCAAGATGATCCATAATTGTTAGATGATGAAGATTTACGATTGATTGTGATAATCATTAGGATTGATTGAAAACAGTGTTACCAGGAAAATGTTTACTCATAGATCAGTAATAAAGATTAAGATGGATTCAAGGAGGAAAACATTGAAACTCTGTTTTGAGTAAAAAAAGAAAAAATAAGGTAAAGATGAGAATACATGGGAATAATAGGAAAAAGTGATAAAGAAGAGAATGATAATGATGATAAGGAGAGAAGAGAAAGAGTTGCAAAATTGATAAAAGATGGACAAGAAGGGAAAAGATGAGAAGCAAACTGATGGATGAACTTTTTTGTTGAAACATTTGGAGTTGAGTGAAAAAAGAAGAAGAAAAAGAGAAGAAAAATTAGAGGAAACTTGGAGTGATGTTAATGGTTGAAATGCGACGAAGCAAGATAATTTGACCTTATCGGAAGAAGAAGAGGAATACAGGATAAACATTTAATTCATCATTGATGATTCTCTTTGCATCTTCTTCAAACTTGATCTTTAGTTTTGGTGTTTAAGAGTGTTTAATTGAAAGTTGGATGGATAACCAAGTAATCAACCTTTTTCCTTCTTCTTCTCGCTAAATCTTTTGGATCACAAAAATCGGAAAACATTTTCAACCCAAAAGGCTGATTCATTTTGCATGTTAACTCTATTAACTCTGAATGGTCATTTACAACTTGCTTTGGATAGTTTTTAAATTAACCTTTTCCTCTTAACCAGAAAACATAATACTCAACTTTGTCTTCATCTATTATGCATTTCAAGTCTTACCTCAAGATTGCCATTACAGCAACAAAAGTACATTGAAACATGTTTAATGTTGGATCAAGATATTGGCTCACTTTTCATCTTGAAAGTCAAACACTCGTTGCTTGGGAAAGTTTTATGAGAGCAAGAGGAAACTGGAACTGATGAGATGACAATTGGGGCTCAGTCGAGTTGAACTGCATCAGTTATGTTCTGGTTAGATGTTCTGCATCGATTCGATTCATTTTCATTACTGAATTTGATTGAGATCGGCTCCTCTAAAATACAAGTATTTTTGTGCACTTGATTCTGTTAGAATTTTCATCTCGAAAATTGAAAACCTATCTCATTAGAAATCGGAAATCGAAGGTTGATTATCGCTGCTTCAGCTAAGGTTAGACTTAGTGAACTAAAAGAAGTTTATTTACAATTAACATTCCATTTGTATGTACAGTGTTGAAGGATTTAAGAGATTGCTATTGGACCTTTGGATGGTCACAAAACGCTTCGTTTCTTGTTCACTCTTAAGGATCAAATTAGGGTTACAGTGCAGAGATAGGCGTAGAAAGGTGAAAGTGTGCAAAATATGTAGAGTGACATTTCTTCAAACGGCTCAGACTTTGGTGCAACAGAAAAGATCAATTAATTATCAATCTTTTGATGGACAGTCTGTGCGATTATCTGGGTCGAAGTGTAAAATAGTTATTGGACAGTTCCTCATTCAGTTGTGTCAGTTTAATTTTACGAATCGGTCCATTTCTTGATGGATATTCATTTATTTTGGTTAATTTTCCATTTCGGGTCAATTGAGACTTGATCAGACAGGTTATCCAAGGTACATGGACATTCATAGCAAATCCAAACCAAAATCCAAAGATACTGCCAACTGAGACAATGCAGTCAATTAAATTAAATTTTGGTTTAGCAATCATATCAATATAAGGACGCTTGCTGATTGCCAAAATGATTGCTGTTAAAGGATGTTTACTTTTCACTGCGTCTGGTTGCCCGATATTGTAATGTCTTTCATAACAATCCGATCCCATAGTTTTCGCTTCACATTTTGCCACTATATCATTACTCAGCTTAGCAAACGTTTCATTTTCAAGCTTAAGCGATTGATCAAAGCCAACAAAAGGCCCATCAATATCAGCTCGATGCAAGCACTGGTAAAATGGCCTATGCAACAATTCTTGAGACAGTTTGTCCAGACATTTGTCTAGCTTTTCATATCGATTTTCGTATCCTTCGTTAGTGTAGTTTACGCAGCTCGAGTATGGTGTCGGTAGCAATGTAAGGGTAACGAGTTGAAACGAAGTTATATAAACGGCATTTCCATCGCGTAATGGTAGCCTAGTCCATTGAACTCTTCGATTATTCGGTGAAGAGTTCGGTTCGATGAGAGCAATTCGTATTGCTCGTTGTGTGATCGCAATTTTTTGAGCCAATACCAGCGCAAAAAAGTCTGCAACTCCGGGGTTTAAATCTTTAAGAACGAAGCTTCCAATGATTGGACCTTCAGTGGAACAAGCAATTACAATGTAAAAGAATGAAGATTGATAATACTCTTTGAATTGACAGCGATTCACGTAATTAGTATTGAATGATCCAGCCTTCATGGTCTCTACTGATCGCACGTAAATGGTTTTGATGAAGTCTTTAGGTTTATACAACAAACTGGTCGTCTCTTTGATGGTCAACTCCTTTTCAATCAACTGGCTTATACGCTTCGTCAAAGTCAAGTTTCTCAATGACATTTTCAGCTCTCGAGTAGTGTTGTATTTGAAAAATGCCAATGTTCCAACTGGAGGAAATCGCTGGAAAAACAGAGTATAGTTAATGAAACTCAAAACTTCAACTCGAATGACAATATCGGGTAATACCGTTTCATCCGGAATCTCGACGGTTGTAACTGTTGTAACTTCACGAGCAAAATAACGTGTGAAAATGTATTCTATTTGAATAAAACACCCAATCGAGCAAATAATTTGGACTAAAGTATAAATTGACAAAAATTTTTCAAACTTGGTTAATGGATTCATTTTACACATTCATTGAGAACTTGCTAGATCAATCTGGTTGCACTCACAATTTTCCAACATTTAATGAATATTAATCATTTTCTCCTCAACTTCTGATTTCATTGTTACTATGCAACTTTCGATTCTTTTGTTCATTTTTTGATTGATTAACTGAAAGAATGTTATGAAACATTTTGTTGAACTTTTTAAATTAGTTATCGATCGCTCATAAATACCATATTTCCAATCAAAGGTTTCACGTTTTTTATAAATTGATGATTTACCTTCAATCAACCAATCAGTTTGGCTGATGAAAACCAGCTATTTATCGACTCAAGTTAGCGTTCTGTCCGTCAGCAAAGTAAAAGATTTTCATTTTCTAACTCGTCAACTCGAACACTCGCAAAACGCATCTTTATTTTGCACAGGAATCAGCCTTTGAGAAGGTCGTAAAAATTATCTTCTGTTTTCAATATTGCCATCTTTCAGTTTTTCAATTAAACCTCAATTTTATCATTTCAATGGTAAAGCTTGCCAAAACTGGTCAGTTTAATTGATGTCACTTGAGGAAATTGTTTGGTTGTACTTTGGCCATTTCTCGGTCAAATATTAAATTAGTTTAAAAGAAAGTTTTCTTTTTCTCTGATTCTTCTTTTTCGCCTCCTTATGATCATTATCAACATTTTCCTCTGACTTTGAATGCCAAGCAAATCCCAGTACTTACTTTAACCTACCTCATTAGCATTGAGAAAAATATCAAGTGAGAAGATGAACAAATATTCAATTTGAAATGTTCATGTTTCCACATTCCCTCACTTTTCTCTCAACGATAAACCATGATAATTTGAATAATCAATTTAATGAGAAACTACCAAGAATTTTCTTTTCTCTCTTTAGTCGAAAAAAAGATGAAAAAAAAAATTTAAACTAAACTGGAACAACTTTCATTAAACTGATAACATTTTTACATTTTCATTTTCGTTCCATGACGATGATTATCTTTTAATTGTTGTACATTTCGTATTCTTTTTTCATGATAATCAACTTGTTCAACAAAATGTAATCTTGAACTTTAAAAAGAGAGAAATGAAGAAGAAGAAGAAGAAAACTCAAGAAAAATGTT
Organism: Tetranychus truncatus; assembly: GCA_028476895.1. Classification (NCBI taxonomy): domain Eukaryota; kingdom Metazoa; phylum Arthropoda; class Arachnida; order Trombidiformes; family Tetranychidae; genus Tetranychus; species Tetranychus truncatus. The sequence continues at coordinate 8,600,246 of CM052061.1, forward strand.
AAACAATACCAATTGAACAATTGTTATCAATATAAGAATGAAAAATATCGTTCATGTTGAACCATTAAATGAAAGCTGAGAACAATTGTCTTCATGATTTAGCCAATTTTCCTGATAAAATTCAGTCTTTCTCATCACCATCATGCTTCAAACTGTCCTTTATTATTTTTGTGATGAAAATTGTTTCTTTACTTTTTTTCTGCTTTCCTCTGTCCTCAGCTTTCCATACTAATACATGTACCATTCAAACATTATGTTTACCTTTTTTTTTGTTTTATATTTTACTCTTGTTCATCACTCCCAGTCTCCTTTATCCCGTCAACTGGTTTAATGTCTCCCATTTAATGCACCTTTCAACGATAAAAACAACAATCTGTAAACTTTAATAGATATATCACTATAGAAACTATTCAATGGAAGTAAAAATATTTGATATTAAATTATCAATTTGGAATTGACTTTTTTCCATTTCTCCTTTCTTTCAACCATTCTCATCGTTTTAACCTTTTATTGCATCAACAATAATGGTTCAAGTATTGGTAAGCTGAGAAGTGAGATTGAACTCATAGGTTTCAATTTCATCCGACTATTCATTAATGTTTGAAAAGGTTGAAAACGTTTAATTAATCAATATAAACTAATTTGATCTTTTTAATAATCTTTTACAGTTACATCAGTTGATACTCAGGCAATTTACGTAAATATTGTCAGATGTTCGGCTTCCCAAAAACAAAAAAGATTTTATCAATTGGGTAAAAAAGGCCGATCAAAATTGTTTAACGAATTTAATTGGAAATGCTATAACTCAAGCGGAATTGTTCACAGAGTGATCAGTAAAACTTGTTGACTTTGAAAACTGTGTAATGATCTCAGACTGACCTTTAAAGTGGTCAGGAGCGATTTAACAGAAAATGACCTTGTCCCTGAAACAGAAAATCAATCTTTTCCAATTCACTATATTCGATCACCAGACAAACATCATATTTGGTTTGGATTCACTTGCGTTCAACATCTCATGAAGATCTAGTTTCTGGCGATAAATCGGTGGCACAAATGCATCAGCACATCTTGATTGGAAATCTCGAAGCCAAGACTTTCAAAGTTTTTGCGATAGAAGGGATTAAAGGCAGAAAGAAAAAATGTTTCATTTGAAATGCAAAATAAAAGTTGATCTCGACTCTTGCCATATATTGATCCGTCGAGGTTAGTAGTAATTAGATTTGTCACGAGTTGATGTTGGAAAAAAAATCAAATAAGAAATCGGTCAATTCCAAGCTCTAGTTTTTTTCATACCCAGAGAGTGAAACTCCAATGTAGACTGAAAATGATCCAACTATTGGAGTGATAAACTGATGAGTCTGGAAAATGCAAGGTATTTAGATTGACGCTTAGAACTTGCTGAATCTTGATTCCATTGACATTTTCCAATAATATCTCATTGTCAATGTTGTGATAATAAATCAGACACAATTTCAGTCTTTTCAACCTGTCTGCTTCGATAATCGACAATATTTTTACAAAAGTCTAAGAGATGAACTAACCGACCTGAAAGATCGCCCTTGAATCTCTCGCCCTGCCTTGAATCCCTGTTTTCAATGAACTCCAATGCCTTTTCCTACTTCACTCAATTACATAATTTCGTAATATGATGTCCAGAGAAATTATCTAATATTAATATAACCTTCTTTCGCTGTCTCTTCAGAACATTGTCCCAGTTGATTAACCAATCTGTGAAAATTTCTTTTGTCAACCAAGCTTTCGAATTAGCATTGTATTCAATATCAACACTTAGCGGAGAAAACCCTCTCTTTTTGAAACATCTCGGTTTCTTTGATTTACCTATTACCATAGGCCGTAATTTGCGACCTGAAAAACTTACACCAAATAATAGACTCAATCTTACTTTACTAGTCTTAGCACCATGAGCTTTTTTTCCAGTCGGCAATAAAGTAGTGTTAGGTAGTTGATGAATGAAGAGACCAGTTTCATCAACATTGTATATATGATCGCTATCATAACCTTCACTAATTTTTTGCCACTCAATCATCCAATTTTGACACACTGATAAATCGACAGCGTTCTCTTCACCACAAATCCTTCTTCTCGAATAGCGACAATACCATCCGTTAGAAGCTGAAAAACCATTCGATTTACACAATTTCAGAGCCAATTTTTTCACCAATGTAGAGCTAATAGGAATGTTTAATTTGTTGAAATGGTTGATTTGGTTAATCAATTCTTTTTCCATATCAGCAAATGGACGATTGGATAATCTTTTTTTATTCAGGGAATTATCAACTTGATTTTTGATCCTTTCTTTGATAACGTCTTTCGATTTCCATAATTTATGCATTGCAGGTTGAGAAACACGATAAGAGCGGGCAAGTTCAGACTGCGATAAACCTTTTTCCAAATCACTTATAATCACTAACTTCTGAGAAAATGTCAATCTAACCATGTTGATCTTAGAAAACATACTAAAAACATTTCAATTCAACTATTCAAAGAAAATCAATCTGTTTTGTTACCTAGGTATTTAAACTCTTTAGGTCTAAACTCTTTAACTTCAAAGCGTCTCAAAATTATTTATAACTTAAGCGAGGCTATAACTTTAGTGAGGAAAGACTGTATTACATTTTTTCAAATTTTCTTCATCCAACTTTAACATCAAAAATGTGAAGAAAAAATGTTGTGCTAATAGACACATCTCTTTATAGATACCATCAGTGGAAATAGAAAATTTTTGTTATAAATTTTCTTCTTTTCTGGAAACCTGGAAAAATGAGCATTTTTAATTAATTAACCAACAGCTTTAAATGAGCCAACTAATATCGATTAAATTCAATATTTTTCACTGAACTCTTCATCCTGCTAATATCATTGTAGCCCTTTCCTCTTTCATACTTTTCTCTGTCATTTTAAAAACTAAACAATCATTCATTAAAAGTTGAAACAATACTTGAAGTGACCATTATGTGTTGTTGTTCCAGTAGGATTGTTATTGCAAGCCATCCCAGTGAATAAAACAGATAAACTTATGAAGATGTATAATGATGATAATATTAATGATAAATAATGGTAGAGTAAAAGTTGTATTAATAGTTTTGAAGAGACTTACAACAATAAGTTAACGATACTTGGATAATCAATTTTTTTTTACCTTTTCTCTTCCATTCTACTGCTTACTCTTTAATGGTCTTAACTGGACTCATTATCTAAATTCAATGAGGCCTAATGTTGACTGTGGGTTCAATAGTTTTGACTGACTGAATAGCCATGATATATTTACTCAGAATATTATCAACAGCAAAAGAGAATCAAAATAATAATCATAATTTCTGTAATGAGTAAAGGTTAAATGCAAAGAGAAACAAGTAAAAGTCGAGATTTCCTATTGACTCTCAATCTCCATCAGATTGTCTTTCAACCCTGTTATCTACAAAAATCGAACATTTTTGCTCTTCAATTATCTCAAGTAACCAAGGAAACTCTGCCAGTTTTCCCTCATGTTCAAGTTTCTTTCCTTTTTGTTGTTGCTTCTCTACTCGCCATTCCCAGTTTCCAGAATAAAAATGTATATTCATCTGTTTTCCGAATAATCATTGAATTCCAAGAGTGGAATATTTATCCATCTCAAACAGTTATCATGCAATTATTTGCTCAACATTTTGGAGCAAAGATTTTTACTTTGTTCTATTTGCTCAATCAACAATCATATTCAACAGTTCTCAACAATCTTTACACTCAACATGATTCTCATTATTATCCTGATAATTTGTTTAACCAGCACTTAACATTAGGAAGAAACGAGAGAAGTTCGTTTCAATATCAGAGGAAAAAAAACACACACACACACAATAAATGAACTTTTCCTTTTTTCTTCGAAAATCTATTCAATGAACCAGATTAACCTTGCAATGATATTTATAGCTTCAGTCTCTCAGAGCCTCAACTTGCTGAGGATTGAACAAATTTTTCAATTGCATGTAAAATGCGTTTCCATGATTTGTCTGTAAATTGTTTCTTTCCTATTCTTGCCTCAACTTGGAATGACTGATGAAAACGGAAGTGAAAAAAAAGGATTACCAATAACGTTTGCTTTATGCAAATCAAATTCAACTCTTCTTCAGCTTTGCCAAACTTTAAATTTCTTTAGCTTTTAAATTGTTTTCCAAGTAAACATCTTGCATTTGGAAGTAAAACTTAATCATTGATACTTCATCAAACCTTTACTCTCTTTACATGTGATAATATGAGATGTTTTCAACTGAAAAGGCGTCAAATAGTGAATAACTTTTCTCTTCGATTTTCTTTTTTTTTTCTCGTCTTTTCCCATTTCAAGTCAACTTCTTCTTCTGCTGATGCTTATTTTTGATTCATTTATTAGACTGACATTTCCAAGGAGAAGCAAGATAAAGTACATTGATGTTGATTTTTTTTTCTTCATCGAGAATAAACAGAAAAAGAGAGAAAAAAAAGAAGAAGCAAAAAAGCTGAACATTATCGATCTAAATCAATATCGATTCTTTATTCAAGTAAACATGGCTAACAAGTTTATTTATCTTAGTCACTATTTGAGTTTAACTGGAGACTTAAAATTTCAATATTGAATGGATTAAGTTTTATTAAATGTTGTTGCCAAAAGAACTTCATTTAATGAGATTTGCAAGTGCAATACAAGTTCATGGTGTTGATTGAAAATGTAAGAAGATAAAGCAAAATCAATGAAAATTCTCGTCGAGTTTGTTGGAAATTCAAAGTTTGATTAACGCCTTTTCGTTGGGAAAATCTTTGAATCAGTTTCGACTGATAGCGATTCCCATTTCAATATCAGTCGAACCTTTTCGTTGACCTTTTCACTGCAATATTTATTCTGTTGTTCTGACATTCATGGTGAAAGAGAGTGGACAATATTTAAATGCTTTCTTCTCTTCTCTGTGTAAACATTGTTACCTTTGACGCTTTGCGATTTCATTAAGGCCAGTCTCTGTTTCCACCTTTCCATTTAATGTAAATTAAATGGATTCGGAAGTGAAGTTTGATTAAAGACAATGGAAAGATTAGAAGGCAAACAGAGTTTTCACGCAATTATCATGACAGTTTTACCATTATTATTCTTGCTCAATGATACAATCATGTTGCATGAATTTGGTCACGAAAATTTTGGCCTCATTTAATAAAGCATCATCAATAATCATTAGCTTATCATAATGCTATGCAATTACAATTTTTGCTAATCATAATCTAATCAGAACAATAATGAAATTAATAGTTTCTCTGTTACACACATTTACCACTTTCTATCAAACGTAAGCATCACTCATCCATTTTAGTCATGCAAAGACAGTTGATTATTCGGTCAGATGTCTGAATCTCATGAAATATCCTTTCCGTTCTGGTTCAAGAGAAGCTTAAAACTCCATTCCTGATGATATCAATTTCTTGTTCTGGAAGGTTTTGAAACAAGTTCATTTCGTAGGGACAGCTACTTGCGCTTCCACTTTTATTAGCGATTCAGCGCCACAACAGCTAATGGTACTGGGATTGAAGAAAAATCTCGATTGAGTGATCATTTTCAGATTGGTTCATGTTGGTAACATGTTCATGAAGCATGCTTGCCAAAAGATATTTGTGCTCGAATATCGTTCTTTTGATCAATTGATTGCATGAAAAATTCATCTGGTCAACAGTGTAAGACTTTAACTTGTAGTAAAATGACATTGGATGGCCTTAAGCGTTTGAACTCATGGTTCTTCAATCTTCAAAAAGTTTGTCAGTTTTACCCGGAACTGACCATCTTAGTACTTTATCAAACTGGACCACTTAACATTCTAATCAATCATCAGTGGTCTGAAAAATTATTTTCTGCGACAACTTTGCATTTCTTCGGCGATTTTTAGCGCACTTCTAATTTATTGTTAGGAATTTTGTAATATAAGTTATCACTTTTTAATGTGAAAAAGCTATCTGCACGAAAAATGAAAATAATGATAATAAATAGACACGACAGAACTCTCACCAATCTGAGTTTGCATTCAAACGATATACATTTGTAATGCTTCTGGAATCTCTTATTTGCTAAACTCATTCTAATATTAAATTTCCCTAACGTCATTTTCATTCTGAGGCTCTTTGTGTAAAAGTACGAAATTAGGATCGTAATCAGAATAAGAAATGACACTATGGAGATTGCTTGCTTCGTTTCGACTAAAACATCAGTCGCATTTCCAATATTTTGTTAAGAGTTGGTTGAGCGTAGTACATTTTGATTGAACTTATTCAAGCTGAGATACAATCAAAATAAAGCGAGACTTTTTAAAATCCTTTTTGCTAATTTTTTTTCAACTTATTTTACTTTCATTCACCATTCCTAATTCAATTTGACTTTAATGTAAATCAAAGCGAAAATATTCGAGAATGATATTTCATGATGAGACATGGAGTTGAACAAAATTGAAAGTGTTTAATGGTGGATGATAAAGGCAAGTTAAAAGTTTAAATTTATTAGTTTTTCTGTGTTGAATAATACTATTAAAAGTGTTAATAGAATCTCGAGTTGTCAGAAGACAAAGTAAAATATAGCAATGAAGCAGAATCAAATTGCAACTTTACTTACAATTCAATGTTAACAAAGTTTCCATTCCCTGTGAGTTGAACAATATTTAGATTGGTTAATAGGAAAATGAATTATAATAGCGCATATTGTTGTTAAAAAGTATCACAGTTATTAGCTTGAAGGCTTAGTCAAGAGGAAAGTAGAGTTGAATGTTTTGTGTCTTCATATTGTGTGTTGTTTCTGAACATTGAAACTGAATCGAGACTCTAAATCGATTTATGTTTAGCTATTGAAATAGCTCGAGGAATCAATGGTGATGATGAGTGGAGGAAGAAGTGAGGAAAGAATTGGTTAAATGGTGAAAGAATAAAGAATAACTGTTGAAATGTACTCATGTAGAGTATTCCTGTATCACTTGAGAGGCAAAAAAATGAAACTGATGAGAAGAAAAGTAAATCTGTAAATAAGGAAAACGGTTTGATATCGATTCAATATCTTCACCAAAATTCTTATTCAATTTCTTTTAAAATTTGCATTCCCTGCAACATTTGAGGATAACATGAAGAAGAAAACTTGAAATTTCATTTTTTCAACCGAACTTGGAAAATAAATTGTTTTGAAATGAATTATTACTAAAATGGATTCACTCATTTGTCCACGTCAAATTCAATTCTCTGGTCAGTTATTTATCAATCAAAACCGAAAAGACAGATTAAAAGTAAATTCTTCAAAACTCGAGTTACTTGGTTCGTTAGCCATTAAAGCTTCTCTTTGGACAGATTCGAAATGAAAATTGTTAATTTTTATGTCGACTAATTTTCGCTTGTCAAAATGGAAAACGAAATTTCCCGTTAAATTTAGTTTCAATTGTTTTGAAATTCGTTTTACTCTTTTACGTCGATTTACATCGCCAATTTGATTCAACTTTTCATCATGTTTTCCTGATTCTGTCAATCTCAATTTCTTTATTCAAATGTTGAACTTTTCTTCCTTCTTCTGTGCCAATGGTGAACCCGATTTCTTCCCATGCGAATTGATATTAATATATAGCTGAAGATTGAAGCTGGCAAAGGAAAGATAAAATTGCAGACGAAATTCAAATCAAGTATTATCATTTTTTCCTTCTCCTTTTTACAAGCTTTTTATTTATTTATCATCTTGTTGATCTTTTTCTCTTCATTCTTCTTCATCTTCTCTTCACTCTTTTTTTAGATTTATATGTGTATATATTATAGACACACACACACACATTAAACACACTCAACATTTACTTGAACATTTTCTGTTCACTCGGCTGTTCACTAAACTTGAACAATGTACTTAAGCTGAGTGAGCTAATTTTCAGGCAAACTCGAGATAAATTGTCAATAACCTATTTAACTATTTGCTTGGATTTACAATTTTTGCTCGTCTTTTCATGAACATTATTTTGAGTTATCAGCTTTCATATTGTTGAACCGATTCCCTTCCCTTGCATTCCCAGTTAATTAAATGAACTAAACTTTTGTCCCTTTCTTTCGATCTAATTGTAAATTATAGTCTTTTTTGGTTCAAGGTGATTTAAAGAGTTCACATGTTTCATGGTTATGAGAAGTTTCCTTTTTCTTTTCTCCATTTGTTTTGCACTCATTTTCCCATTTGGGTTTAAGGCTTCATTACAAGGTTTGACTTGATGAGTTTGGTGAAAGTGAGGAGAAAAGCATTGATCTTGATTAATCGGTCGACTGATGTGCTTGTTTAGCAGATAAATTTTGTTGTCGTTAGTAAATTTTTACAAACTATGGTTATAATGATGACTGGTTTGGATGATGATCAAGATGGGTTATATAAAGTTTGCAAGTTTCATGTAAACAGAATTATGTTAATCATTGTTTGGTTGATGGAAAAAGATTAATCTTGGAGTATCGATGAAAGGACAATAATAAAGATTACTTGATTGCTTTGGGCTTTTGTTATGTAGATTAACTCTTTAGTTTTTCTTTCGTTCTCTTTCACTTGGTTAACTGTTGTACAAATACAGATGAATCCAATACTTGAACTTTGTTATCTTTGTCACAATAATCAACCAACTAAACTCTCAAATAGTAAGTTGATGCAAGTTTCCAGGAGTAAGCAATAAATAGTCGAGTGGTAAAACAGAGGAAAAGAAAAATGAACTCATGAAATGCTGAAATGCCCAAAAAACAACAATATTTGTAATGATAATGACAAGATGGAAGCAAGGAGTAAATATTGATGGATAAACCTTTAGTTATCCACACTCCACTTGACTATCAAGTATTGGTCGATTCAACCAAAACATTGCTTCTATTGCTGCCATGTATGCATGATTAGAAAGTAAAATTCGGATAGAACAACTATTCGGCCGAAGCCCGGAAAAACCATTGTCGCTGCGTCGATTTACGTAAAATTTAAAAATTTTATTACGATTTTATTACCGGTACTTTCTTTTGACGGAGATAAAGCCAGTTGGTGGACTTAGAACAAGTTACATTTTCTATAAAACTCAACAACTCATTTGATTCCGCTTTCATAACCAGTTGAATTAGTTTTGCTTTTCAAAATTAATCAGTTATGGCACTTGTAACGAAAAAAGATTTTCTTGTGACATGTTGAGCCGAACGCTCCTTTTATTTCATCCAATGCAGTAGCCTTTGTAGGTTGTGATCAGACATGACAGAAGGGTACGCTATGGAGTCCACTGATGCAGCAACTCATGTCTTGAATCACTGGCATCTTACAGGCTTACATTTAAATAGTTTGCCAGATGAACTCATCGCAACTATCACTGGCCCCAATTGCTTCCAATATGTGCGAAGGTACAACTAGTATGTTCCATGTATACCCAGTTTTATTTTACCTAACAACCGTCGAATTATCAAAGAATCGAATATTTACATTTGAATAGAATATGCACCAAAAAAGTTGAATTCCGTCAAGTTTTATCAATTTATTACTGAGTCTACTTTTTTACTGAGACGTTATCCTTTAAATCTAGAAAAGCAACAAATTGAATAAACGTTTACATCTGAAAATTTGTACAAAAAAAGTGTATAGACAAGATGAAGTAAAACAATTGTTGGTGGTTGAAACAAATAAAGTTACGGTCATGTGATTCAAAACTTACAACTATAATGAAACAAAACGATTCAAACTAAATAGATGGGCAAATCTGTGAGGGAAAAGTGAAAAAGAAAAATGAAAAAAGAGGAAAAAAATACAGAGTTTATTTTTTCTCATTTTGTTGAATGCTTGAAGCAACAAGTAGATAAAATATGAGAAACAAAAAGTAGGCGAACAAGAAGAGAAAATCAAAGAAAATCAATTGAAAGTAACTTACAGAACAAGAGCTTAAATAGTTCTGTAAAATATCCAATATTGTATCAAAAGGCAGCATCGCGATCAAGATAAAGAGTACAAGAGAGAAGGTTCAGAAAACGAAAAGAAAATATGAACATTTCATTCTATTTTCTCTACATTTTCTGAACCTTTCGAATTACCTTTGAATGATATAATTTGAGGAAATAATATAAACAAGAATAAATAAAGGAATGATGTTTATCCTTCATCCATTCCCTGTTCAATTTTCATTTGAGTTCATGTTGAATGAGAATTGAACTTTTGCCTGTTTTCCCTTCTGTTATTGTTTATCACACACACAGTTTGCTTCAGGGTCTAACCATGATATTGTTATTACGTTTAATGGTCATCATAATCTGTTAACCATGACCATGGAAGAACGCCCTGAAATGTCCAACTTTTGTTGAATTTATTCAATTTACTAACGATGTAATATCTTTTTCTGTTCGTTTAATTAGCCATTGATCATTGATTTTCGAGAAAATAATACAATAAAGATAATGGTGAGCATTTTCGGGAGAAAAGAGAAGAATTTGAAAGAAGAAGAAGAAAAAAAATGGAAAACAAAACTGACCCACAAGCAATAACATTGGCTCATCAAAAGTAGCCTTGGTCAATGTTCAATTTAAATTCGACTCACGTTTACAATTTTTGTTATATTATCAGAGTGTAAAAATTGATCAAACCCAAAATGGTTTAATGTAAGCAGACGAAGAGTCAAACTAGAGATGAAACTGGATGCGCTTTAATGGGAGGGAAAAGCGAATAAAAAGCAAAATATGATTAACAAGATTGAGTTTCCCTTACGAACTGGACTTGGATTCCCTTCTTTTTTTTTTGTTTCGAGTTTACCTTTTCTCTCTCCATTACATGATGATAATGAGTGTGACGATGAAAGATTGACATTGATCGTAAAACTGATAACAGTTGATGTCATCTGATAAGCTTTCGAGATAAAGTGTTACTGGGAGGGAAAAGTGAAAAACTGGGAGTGAATTTTTATAACACTTATTTTTTCACCTTTTCTCTCTTTTGTTGTGTTATTTAGTGAACTTTTTTTTCTCTCTCTTTCTCTCGCCTTTGCTCTCAATTTTATCCAAAATTAAACTTTTAATGCTTCTTTCAACAGCCAATTTCAACTAATTAAATTGCGTTAAACCAATAAGCCAGTGATTGGCATTGGTTTAACACACGTTTAATGATTATAATTGGAGTAAAACCCACAAAATGGCAAAAAAAGAGCGAAGTTGATTCACTTTGGTAAATCTGTTTTTATCCTTTTACTGTTCTTCCTTCATAATCATTATTGTTGCTGTTATCAGTTGAGTTCTGTTCATCATCATTATTGGTTATTATCATCGTGTTTGTTATTATCTCCATGATTTGGGTTTCATTGTTACCAACACTTATTAATCATCAGAAAAAGTTAATCAATCATGATTCAGGTTTACTTCTTTTCTTCTCTTCTCTTTGCAATGACAGTTGTTTGCGTTAATTTGGCCGATCAATTCTGATGGACGAATTTCAACTTTACCATTTGCTTGTTGCTCATGATAATTCAACATTTTTCATTTTCTATTCTTTTCCTTTCATTGCCAACAATTAACTAATGAATTTTTCAAGAGTTATTCAATAAACTCACTCAACTTTCGAAACATTAATCATTCCATCTTTTCCATCGTTTTTCAGTGAAGTGTTTAAAAAGGTTTTTCTGGCTAAAGGATTGACGGCAAAGAAACAAAATTTGAATTTGACTTGGAAAGAAAATTTTTCTTCTCTCATTGTTTCCTTTTCCCCATGTTTATGATTTATTATCGAAAAATTGCCCAGACAATGAATAAAACATTTTTTCCATTCTCTAACATTTTTCAATCAAAATCTGAATCAAAATTTGTGCAAAAAATTGAATTTAACTTTTCACTTTTCAATACAAAAGTGAAACCAATTTCTATTGCCTCTTTTGTCTGGTATCGATGAAGTTGAAGGAAAAATACTTCAACATTCTGAACATTTTGTAACTTCTTTACAAAATGAAAAAATGATTAATAATTTGTAATCACAAGATAGCAAACAAATGAATAGAACCATTTTCATCAGATAATTCAAGTCAGTTAATTGCACATCCATCAGAGTTACAATTGGTTCGCTCTTCACGAATTCTTACATTACCTCGGCAACTTCCGAAGAAGTCTTGAGCTCTCGATTTCAAACAAATTTCGAGCTTAGAAACGATTTTCTCAACTTAGAATTTTCTTCCAATTTTAGCATTTATTATCTAATTCAAGATTTTCTGCTAGCGAATACAAATTAATCTCTAGACTTTACTTTTGATCGACTTCGAATCGGCAATTATTGCGAATCTTTTTGCATCTTTCAAAACTTTACATCAATAAGAAAGGCTTGAACACAGAAATATAATTTCGAGGTTTCGATCGTCTTAAGACTTGTAGCTTAAAAGTCACTAAAAGTTACCGATCATGGATAAAACTGGCTGAAACTTTTTTTTTTGTAATTTTCGAGTATTCTCTTTTTTCGTGTTAAGAATTTTCACAAAGGTGAAACAGTTTGAATTAGATGGCAATGTTGCAATATTTTCACAATCATGAAGTTTTTCAACGTTTGCTTTGTTTAACCAATTTCTTAATAAACTCATTGTAATGATGATAATATCAAGTCAAGTGTCAACGATAATCAAGTTTAATGAGAAGTCAACACAAAAGCAGATAACCAAATTAGCCTGGAATAATATCCTGAAGGGTTATTCGTATTAGCACTCATGACTGATTATTTATTGTTATAATTTATCGTGTGATGAATACAAGAACACCAACAAGAACCTCTTGAAGAACATTTTTTTTTGCTCTTCTCTTCATCTGGCCTTCTTCTCAATCATTTGGTGGTAAACAAAGATTATTGAATAAAAGGATAGTAAATTGGTATTCCATGTTATACACTATTTTCATTCATTGCCAATTCTCATCAATTCATCAGCTGAACGTAAAGAAAGTGAGGTTAATGAGAGTTGCCCGGGTGAAGATGATTAAAAGAGAGTAAAAAGAAGAGAGACAAAAAGTCATCTTATTCTATTAACTGAATCAACATGAGCATATGGAACGAAACCAGAAAAGATCACTTTATTTGCTCAACAGATCGAAAGTTTGACTCAACCAATGAGAAACAATTTTAATTAGTTAACTGAATTAAATGCAGATTGAAAAGGGGAAAATGGAAATGTTCATTTTGGGTGAAAAAACAAATTCTAAACAAAAGTAAAAGGTTGTTGAGAGAGTCAGCGAAAAATGATCAAAATCGAGTGCAGTTGGCAAATAAAGAAAAGGCTAAAAGAATTGAATGATCAAATGAACATCGAATGTTAAAATTAGACAAGTTCAATGAATTACTAATGATAACTTTGCAACTTGAAATTGCATGGAAACGATAATTTTTCCATTTCTATTTGAATGTTCAATCGAATGGATAAACTGAAAAAAGGGATTCAATCGAGCTTGAAGTTCGTTTGAGGTAAACATTTGGGTCATTCTGGTCAATGCATGAAACATGAATCTATTTATTGGTTCATTTGTTCATTTACCATGAAATTTTTTCTCAATAAATGCATTTTTTTCTAAATTTTCGAGTTTGAGTTTAAATGTTGTAAAATTGAATGAAACAATTAAGTTTAAATTGTTAATGGTTGGCTTGAAATTAAACAACATTTTCTGTTGATAACATCTCAAGAGAAATCAAGAGTGGAAAAATGTAAATCAAAAGTAATCAGAAAAGTGAAATGTTGCAACGAACTTTAACTCAAGTCCAACTTTTCTAATGTTCATCTTTATTCAAAGTATTAACACGAAATCAGATTAAATCTGAATGTTTACAGGTCGAAACAGAATTAAAATGTTTCGAAATTTTTTTTTGCAAAGCGTCTGCATTAGAAGAGATTGGAGCATGTTGGTTGATAGGCAATGGATATTTTCATGATGAGAACATGAGAAGGTTGAAAGAATTGTTTCATTTCCATAACATTGATGATTCAAGAAGAATCATTGACTTTACTTTCCATAATTCATGTTGCAAGAGAAAAGAGATTCACGACCTTTTTAACACTATTGGTGGACCTGAAGAAAGTAATGATCATCAACTGGAATGGAATGAAAAATTATCAGGAAAAGAGCGAAAATATCTGTCTTTTCATGAATATGAATCAGATGATGAAAGGGAAATTAATGTGCAATAACTAGGTTCGTCAAGATAGAGACAAGAATAAATTGATGAAAAAATGAATAAAAGCTGAGCAAAAGGAAAACACTGAATATCGAATGTAAAAATTTTTCATTTTCTACTCTTGCAATGAAATTTCAGTAAAATTTGTGCCGCGATTTCTCAAAGAAATTTTTTCTTTTGAATTTTGTTTCACTTCATCTTTATCATCGGTATTAAGAAGTCGTGTTCAACAAATATTCCGCTGTTTCCAAACTCAAGTTTTATGTAAGAAAAATGATGCGAAAATTGTTTTTCATTATTCTTGATGTCAAATTCACGTGAACTTGTTATGTTCATCTTGAAGTTGAAACTCGCACTTCTTGAAAAGTTGAAGATTAAAGATATAAAATTCAAGTGAATGACCAATTTTAAAGGTTGTAAAAAAAGTTGAACCTTAATAATCGCTAAAGCTGTGTTAATGTGCAAGATTTACGAGGAAAAGATGAAACACAGATTTCCACAATGGACAGAGAATGTTCATTTCAAGTTTAATGGATCAAGGTTCAATTCAGCACATTAAGAGGCTGAAAGCTGTCAGTATTACCTGTCTTGTGAAACGCAACTGTTTGAAAAGAAAAAGAAAACAAATTAAAAATACAAATGACTAATCAACATTTGAATTTGGCAGAACGTAAATGTCCAACTTTGAAGATTGTTTCAAAGTCGACTCTAAATTGCGTCGAACTTGTGAGAGTAGAAAGCATGATAATGAGAAACGAAAAGAAGCATTGACTTGATTGACATTTGATTGGATTATTTGTGTTGGTTAAACCAGTAAATTGTAAAACAAAGTGAACCAACTGGAAGATGATTGATTCAAGTTTGGGTTGACTTTTGGAGGGGCAGGGAAAGGCTCTAAATAGATGGTGAAATGATGAAGACGATGGTGAAGATGATTAAAGGGAAAATGTTGACATGTTACAATTGTTGTGAGTTGCTTATTGCTATCAAGATGGTCGCAAAATTTGTTGCACAGAATTGATTGGATGAAACTGATGAGCTGAAAATTGAGTTAAATATTGAACATTGAACGGTAAAGAGTGAATGTCTTTCATTGAAATGTTTCTTGTTTGCTCTCTATTTTTGTTCATCAAAAAGTGATTCAACCAAATGTTGTTGCCCATTCCATTGCTTCTTGACTTTTCCCTTTAATCTTGTTTTTCCGATTAACATTTAAATTTGTTGACATGTCTCTTTACTCTCTCTCTCTCTCTCTCTCTCTTTTTACCTTGCACTTTCAACACTCGACATTTTTGCTCTACTTTTCTGTTGACATATACTTGACCTTGAGTGGTTCAAAATGTTATCCTTTTCATTTCAACCTCTTTACCATGATTGCGATGACAATGAGTAAAGAGAAGAAAAGATTAATTTGTTTGCTTTTAAATGTAACAATAATGTTGTATCAGCCTTAAATTGCATTTTAAATGTTTACAATCCAATAGTTTTATCATTCGCTATTCATGTCAAGAATGATTGGGTTACACAAAAGTTTTGAATAATAATGAAATGAACAAGAAAAAGGTTTACTTTTTATGTACATAATTCGTTTTGATGAGAAAATATAATTTTTCAAATGTTGCAAATTTTGTCATTTTTTCAGCGCTCCCAAACTTGTAATGTTTTGTTTGTCACATGAAACTCTTTTATTCATGTGATTGTTGAGAAAAGACTTTTCACATTTGATTTGCTTTCAGCTGATTTTCAGGTTAACACGATAAATCTTTAACCGAAATATTTATTTCTTTTTTGTGACCAGTTAAGTTAGGAAATAGTAAGCAATACATATTCATTGGTTATTGATGTGATTTAGGGAAAAATAATTTCATTTTTATGCAGAGCTTTACGCTCTGAACTTTCAATCGTAAAAACCGCAGACACGAGTCTTTCCACTCACTGCCCAACTCGCTAGAGTCCTACTGGATGAGGCAGAGGGCATCACCACGCGACTATTTAGATGTTCATAACGCATGTTGGTCAAAAGATAAGTGTTGTATTAATTAATTGGTTTCGAGTATAATTTGGTTATCTTCTCAATGGCAACAGCTATGGAATCTTACAAACACTAACCGGTCGGAAAAATTGTTTGCTCACAGTAGTATAAAAATGGCGTCTTTCAAGCCACTTTTTAATTTGTAAATGAAGGGACGGCGCGAGGGTTAGAAATCGATGATTTGAAGAAGGGAATCTATAGGGGCGAAACTTGGATAGTGATATGAAGGTGAAAAAAAGTCGGTGCGAAGGGGGAATCTTAATCTTAGCCACAGGAAAGAAAAAAACTAGATAATAAAAAGCTGATTCTTTCATTGAGAAAGTCATTTTTGTTGTATACCAGAGCAAGAGCTGTTTGTGAAGATAAAAAAGATAATGGTGAGCAAAAGAGTGATTGGAGTTATAATTTGTTTTTTGCTGATCATTATCATGGCATCGATTCTCAAGACAATCCATATAAAAAACATGCGGATGAATGATTTGAAACTGGCATGATGTAAAATATATCAATAAACTTTTAATTCAATGCAAGTAGTAATGTATAAATTGTTTACAATCAGTTGATAAATTGTAAGCGAACAATTCTCAATATGTTTGGTTAAAAAAATTCTTGAAACAAGTCTTCTTTGATAACCTCAACAACATCACTTTTGTGCTTCCATTTTTTTTCCAAAACTACTTTTATTCAATCAATTTTTCTTCATTGTCGCCAATACCTTTTTCTAAGTACCAATTACACCTTAATTACTCCATTAAATCTGATCAGACTTGACCCTGTTTGCAATATTTTGATGGGTTTTCCCCTTCGTGCAGCCCCTTTATTTACATATTAAAAAGTGGCTTGAAAGACGCCATTTTTATACTAACCTGTGCGGACATATTCTGGTACAAATTGTTAAAATTAAATTTCACGATTAAGCGATAGCAATTTTTATACATTTTCCACATCATACAAAAGCTTGAAAACAGTATTTTCTGTACAAGTTCTTTAATCCACCCTAAGAGGCAAGATTAACTTTTTATCCTACGTTATTCATAGCCTTCCAAAATTTGAACTTTAAACATATTTCCAAAGAGTTACTGGACTAGTTTGCTTGTATTAATTGATTGTGATGTGTTTTAAGTCCCAAAAATTACCAGCATATACGTTTGACTCCAGGTGATTACAAAATGTTTAAATAGAAAGAAGTTCATGGGCACAATAT
Organism: Tetranychus truncatus; assembly: GCA_028476895.1. NCBI lineage: Eukaryota > Metazoa > Arthropoda > Arachnida > Trombidiformes > Tetranychidae > Tetranychus > Tetranychus truncatus. The sequence continues at coordinate 8,617,625 of CM052061.1, forward strand.
GAATCACATAACTTTAAAACTAACGCATAGAAAAGTCCATTCAAAACTGGAGCATTTGAGAGGTTTAGAACGCAATCAATTAATGAGAAAATCTAATGAAAATTCCAAGTCTATTGAACATATAATTTCTGAGAAAAAAGATGAAGTGGCTTGTACCAAAATATGTCCGCACAGGCTACTGCTCACAGAAAATGACCTCCAAATGTCGATTAAAGGTCAAATAACGAAGTGACCTTGAATGACCTTGAGCATTGAAATGTTACCCAGTTTGCCTGTTGGAAGCTGAAAATTTACGGTTGACATTAGCTGTTGAAATAAGCTTCACAGCTGTTTCCAGTTTCCAGTAATTATCTGGCTAAACAACACATTTTTAGCCTAATTGCGCAATTTACCCTAGTAAATGTTTTCCTCATCAATTTTCCGAATTTTTCAGGACAGATTGAATTGATAATTGGATTGAAACTTGTCATTTCAACGAGATAATTATTTCAAACCAATCTAACCCTATCCAACCCATTTTGAGTAAAGTAAAGTAAAGTTTCCCCATTTCCCATGATATTGTACTTAATCTTGTACAATGAAAGTGCATTTAAAAAGGTACAATCCGAGGACAGTTGTTGGCAATTGAATTAATTTAATTTGAGTGACATTTAAAAATGAAGTTTTACTTCAACCTTTTTGGTGGGGAAAAACGGGAAAGAAGGAAAACAAAAATAGAAATAAAATTAGCTATTCAAATATAACCTGTCATATACTCGAGTAGCCACAATGTTGGTTCAAATTGTTACTCTTTTTTTTCCAATCATTTTTCTGTTCACTCTCGTAGCTCAAACCTTCCAATACATATTTAGAGCGTAAATTGGCATGTGTCAAAGGATGCCAAACCTCAAAAGATGTTAACGCAAAAAAAAACTTGACATCAAGTGAGATTGAAATGGAAGCAATGCGAGTTGAAATGACCAACTGAATGGCAACGACAAAAAGTATTTTTTAAATGAAAGAAAAGTCCAAGTATTTCTTAAAGACAAGTGTCAAAAGTAACAAGCCATTGAAATTGACCTTTTTTTGTTAAACTTTGTATTTTCAAATGAGACCAACAAGGGTTGAGGAAAACTTGTCAAATACAAAATACTTGGATAACCATTCAAGTTCAACCATTACATGAACAAAAAACTGTGTACATTAATAAAGAGCCATTTTCACTCCTATTTTACTCCTCATCTTCTGGTTATCATTTGTTCATCTTGATTTGATTTCATTTTTTTCTCTCACTTTTACTTTCTTCTTTATGTTCATTTTCCATGTTCCAGTAGTAGCATTGAATTATTTATAAGTTTTGCAGGCAAAATTTTGTGACAACTTTACAGCATCAAGTAAAAAAGAAGGCTAAATAGATGGAAAAAGAGAAAGAAGAAGAAAAAGAATTTTTTTTTCACAAATTCGTAGACGAACAGCATTAGCATCGTTGAAGGAAAGCAAATTTCCAACTATTTTTACAACTCGAACCTCCCAGTCGACCAACTCAATATATCATTCCTAATCATACTGGGTGACAAATAATATGTGACTTTTTTTAACTCATATTTTATTTTCGATTTTTTTGATCAATCTCAGCATACATACTATCAAATGATAGCTGAAAGTTTCTAGTTAAATATAAATACCCTCGAAGTGGTCACCTTTTGAGCAACTGCATGCTTCAAGGCGCCGAAGAAAACCTGTGTAGACACGATCAAGCATGTCATCCGTGATGTCCTTAACTTGATTATTTATAGCTTTTACCAGCTCAGCTTCACTTCCAGGGGCACTTTCATAGATTTTATCCTTTATAAATCCCCACAAAAAAAAATCGCACGGGTTTAAATCAGGGCTATACGGTGGCCATTCAATCCCGCCTCCAGCAAATTTATCGTACCCTAATCCGATTACCCGTTGACCAAATCTTTTTTTAAGGCATTCAAAAACATCTTTGATGCGATGAGGAGCAGCGCCGTCTTGCATAAACCAGCTGTCCTCCGGTATATGGTTCTTACTCATCCACGTGTAGAAACGCCGATTCAATATTTGAATGTAGAAAGCTGAATTAACATTCTCAGTGAAAGTAGTGATGTAAACCGCATGTCTCGTGATTGCTGCCCATGCAGTGACCCTCACAGGGTGTGCTTTTTTGCTTTGAACGTAATTAGGATTCTCCTTGGCCCAAAAACGCATATTTTGCTTATTGACATATCCGTCTAAATAAAAATGCGCCTCGTCCGAGAAAATAATTTTTTCATGGTCAATCGTCTTGTCCTCCAACTTAGCATAGATACTCGTGCAGAAATTTCACACGTCTAGCCATGTGCTGTTCGTTTAGAGCTTGGTGCACCGAAACCTTGTATGGATGGAACTTTAGAAAATGTTGTAGGATGATTCTAAGACTTTCTCTGTTAATTCCAAGCATTTGCCCTGCTCTCCTAATGGATTCTCTTGGATTTTCTTCATAAAACTGCTCAACTTTTTCAAGAGTTTCGGGAGTAGTAACACTGTAGTCTCTTCCAGGGTTCTCATGTCTGCGGTCATCCATCGAAGCAGTTTCTAAAAACTTATCAATCAAACTGAAAAAGATATAAAATTAATATTTAGACATGATTTTTGTTAGTTTGCACTAAAAAAATAGTACTGGAATAAATTTCACAAAATTAGTTTTTTGTCACATTTTTCATGAAACTATAACTTACCGCTCAAGAGTCCGATCCGAACAAGTGACATCTTCACCGAAAGTAGTCTTCAAGCGCCGTACAGCAGCAGCTTTAGATTTACCCAAAGTATAGTAAAATTCAATTAATTTAACTTTTTGTTCAATTGTAGCTTCAGACATTTTGTAAAAATTATCAACCGAAAACCAACGCGAAACACGGAAAAGGAAACTTCAATGACTTCCTAACTTGCCCATATGGTCAGCCGAACGGAAATAGAGGGCGCTCGGATTTTAACCATATGGTCAAAAACGACACATATTATTTGTCACCCAGTATCAGATTCGTCTTTTTATTCGACTGTTTCATTTTTCTCTTTCGATGGTTATCTGTTTATTATCTGGTTATTAACAGAGCATTTTCAAGTTTCTTCACCCTTCTCGGTGATTCCATGTTGAACTTTGGTTGATGTTTAGAAGCATTTTCTTGATGGACAAGACTCGTCTTGGTTAATGTGCAATGAACAGGTTTGCTCGATTATTTCCTGTTCCTTTTTGTATCCATTTAATGTTTGAAAGATTTAAACCTTCGAGTGAACTGAACAAGGTCAGCTTTGTGAACGATCAAGAGTCTGCATTTCGAGTGTGCAATTTAATCTCAATTAATTGCTGCTCATTTCGTTCGGGTGATTATAACGTGACAACTATAATCTGGTGAATCACTTTGGAATCTCCATGAATCAACCGAAATGTTGCATGTTTGAACAATTGACAAAATCAGATGTAATTAGATTATCATTAAGCCAACCGTCATTTAATGATCAGAGTTTATTGGAGTGTTTAAACGTTTAGTTGTTGATTAAACTTTAATCAGCAATTTTTTTCCTCCATCTTGAGATTATCTGGTTTCGCTTCATTTATATATTAACAAGTGAACCGAATTGTTATTCAATTGTCAAGCTTGGACTGAAGGCTGAAGGAGAAACGAAAAGACGCAAAAAAATGTCGGAAAAAAATTTTCCGATCATTCATTTAAACTTGGCCCATGAGAATGATGATAATGATAACAATCATTGTAATGATTATGATGAACAATGTGCAATTTGGTCAACATTTTGCTTTGTGCTCATCTCAACTTTCCTATTGATTAGTTTAATGATTAGTATTAAAGCGGCTCAAGAGGGTAAACATTCAATATTGTTTAATATTATCCATTAACTGTTATCGTTGGTTAATTTGTTGTATACAAAAAGCTGGAGAAGCACAATAATCCAATATAAATTGAGGAATAAGTTGATTAATGATGGAATAAGCATTAGATTTTCGTTCTTCTTTACAAGAACTTTTTTCTTGGCACTCTTTTAGCTTTTTGCCTGCAATTATCTTGTCACAATTTAATCAAGGGAAAAGCAATTCAGTGGAAACAACAATAATCAATTGTAATTATTTAAAAAGCAAGTCGGGCAAGCAGAAACAAAAGCTAACCACAACATGATGAAACAAGACTAGATTATTGTGACAAAACTAAACACTCTATAAAATGAAAACCAGTAGTCAAAGTTGACGAAAAATGACACGAATAGATGTAATCTTGAGCCTTTCATTAGATTTTCGTAAAATTTCACTCCAAAAGTTCAAGTAAATATCATGTCGACATGAGTCTTTCTATGAGCTTTGGTAAAAAGCCTCTGGTTAAAATTATTTCCAACTCATCATGTGAAGCCGAAACTCTTTCAATCAGATTATGCACTCGAACGAGCAAACTAACAATTGTTAATTTACCGATGATCGAAGGAAAGTTTTCAAGTCTCGAAGTCGTACAAGATCATTTGTTCATTTTACCTTTAAACGACTTCGCAAGTTCATGCCTGAGTTGCACACATCTTTAACACAATAAGTCTGTGCAAATCAGAACCTAACTAATTTCTGAATGAAAAATCTTCGTCGAAGTATAAATAGTTGCAGTCGAAAGATTGGTCTTGAAATTTTATCAGGTCTGATAACTTTGCTTTAGTCTGTTTTAGTTGCTGTTACGATTTCGCTCAACTTTTTCTGCCAATATTTAGTCGAATATTTGAATGCTGGAACATTGCAAATATGGAAAAATTTTGATTGAAAGCGATTTCGATTAAAATATTTTACGATTGCCTTTTGATGCCACTGTTGACCTGAATAGAGAAGAGGAAAAGATAATATTATGATAACATGCTTAGCAACCAATGGAATTAAAAGGAATCACATTTCTGGTTCGATAATAATTTAATTTTCGTCTCTTTTCCTCTTTCTTTTCTTATTCACTTTTTCACTATATTTTTGTATTGGCATGGAGAGATGAAAATTCAATGTTCCCTGAATTATAATGAAGAATGGATGGAAAAGAGTTTCAGGAAAAGATGAAAAAGAAAAGGCTTTTCCTTCTCTTCACTTAAAACCTGTAAATCAATCCCAAAGTTATCATGCTCTTCTCACCCTGATGCTTGATACAACAATTTTCAAGCTTATAAGACATTATGGTAATCATTATCATCAAAATATTCATATTTATCAGAGCTTTCACCATTGGAATGAAATTTTCTCTAAATGATGTTTAATTGTTGCTGTGGAAATGTTTACGTTTCAAGAGATATTCCCTTTCATTGCATGATTGATGACATTTTTATCATTTAATTTGATCGTTTGAGTTTTGGAGCAACAAAATTACTGTCAAAATTTGTCGCTTCTTATGATTAATTCATTCAAGTTCAATATGACATCAACTATAATTACTCATTTTCTGATTCACTTGGCTTTGGCCAATCAATCTGAATCTTCATTCTTTGAATAGTAACGATTTGAGCGATTAATTAACTTTTCAGGGTAAAAGAATTGCAATTTGCTACTTTTCTCCAATTCAGTTGACGACCATCAATTTGCGTCATAACTGGCTTTGAATCAGTATTCATGAGCATGATTAACTTTTCGTGTTATTTTGCACATTCAGATTTTACTCCTAATGAGCTTTCATGAGAAAAGAGGTAAAATGAAAATAACTTTACTTCGTTTTTTTTTCGCTTTCCATTTCCTTGGATGCAAATTGTTTAAACACTGGACTTTCATCGAGTTTCAGATGAAAATCAATATTCTTGGCCAACTGTCATTTACATCTAATTAAATTATCATTCATTGAATATAATTAACAAGACTCTTGAGAAATGAAAATCAGAAGGAAAAAGATGCTCATGGAAAGGAATTGAACCAGAAAAAAAGTTAACAGTTTTATTGGAATCTCAATGAACACTTCTTTATGAGCGCAGTAAACGAGGAAAAACTTAGTCATATAATTGAGTCATTTTTATTTCCAAAATAGCAACTCTAATCTTGGGACAAAAGAGTTTTATCAACAAAGAGGAGCAAATTATTCATTGGAAGTTTTCAAATTTTCAGATAATTTCTATAACATCAAGTTCGGACAAATTGAATTGTCGAAATACAGTTTTCATCATGTGCATCATCGAAATTTATTTGGAAAGAATTGACTTTTATAAACACCGAAAAAGAGCTTAATTCGAAGTTTTTTTCCTCCAATTTCTGAGTCTACTTTCGAACAATAAATTTTCGAAATTCCACTCGGATTTTCGTAATTTTTCAAGCACAACAACCTTCATAATCAATTCATCTATCCGAACTCAACTAAAATCGATTTATCGAAAGCAGAATATTGGTATTTCGATAAGTCGTCAAAATGTACTTTTCCTTTGCAAACCTTTCAAAATGAATTTTGTCTAAAAAATGAAAATTTCAATTGATTAAATTTTCTAACCTCATTGAATGAGTTGTCACATTTTTAGTATCACTGAACAATTTGATTCTGTTGCAGTGAAAATAATCGAATTTCTGGCTTTTCAAATGTTGGATTTATTACTTGCATTAACTTTGATTGAAATTGTTACCTGACTCTACAGAAATAGCTTTCTGTGGTTTTTCCCACAAAACAATTAATAGTAACTTGGAGTTGAAAATTGCTACTCCCAGCCTTGGAGTTCATCTTTGATGAAATATCATTCCAAGGGCAATTCGTATCATGAATATTGATGCCAGCAATGCTATTCCTATTCTTAGCATTTAGAATGAAACAATTTTCTAGAGTTTTTACCAAAAAAAAACAATTAATATATTAACATGTTGTTCACATACTCCAAGCATTTACTCGCCTTTCTTAGGCAATACCAACATATTAAGTCAATTACCATCAGCTATTATCATTATTAGACACGAAAAGTCAACAATCAGCTAACTTGTTCCTAATTATGTTTCCTCATCTGTTTCTTACTTCTAGCCCAAGCTTATATTTCACCCTAATTAGTGAACCTAATTGACTTGTAAAATGCTGAGGAAAACAAAGAAAAGTGCGAAAAGCAAATTCAATCCAAAAGTTGAACTTGAAAGTTGAACATTCAACTCGCGAAATGTGATTAACTTTTGCTTCATCAAAACTTCGCAACTTTCACTTGGAGTTTACATTATCGCTTTCATTTCCCTTTCACAAAAATTTTACAGAAACATTCACTTTAACCAAGTTTACATGAATAATTTGTAAACTGAAATATGTAAATAGATATCATTTGAATATGTTTGGCTCTTTATTGAAATTTTATTGGAATAACAGGAATGATTAAACTTTTCGTTAAATAGTTATTGTTTATTAGCTTCTTCAATGTAAATGTATTCAATATTTATCAAATTAACTCTTGAAAAGAAGAAGGGAAAAAAGGTTCAGATTCCATTACATTATAAATATAAATTAATTTCATTCCAATTCAATTAACATGAGCTTTTACGAGGTTTCCAAATTGAAAATTGTTATTGCAAAACAAACGTGAAACGAGAGATTCTTAGAGCTTTGCTTTTCAAAGTTTTCAAATTTTCTCATTTCCTTGGTTAAGCCATGTTTACCATTTGTGATGTCTTTCAATTTACTTTTGATGCTTAAATCTTGTTCAGATTATCAATGATTTTTTTATTCACTTTTCATTCCATCCTTCAACATTCAAGTTTCAAATTGAAATTTACATTTGATTGCCAAGTTTCCAAAAAAAAAGAAGGAAAATTTTCTGCAAAAAAAAACTTTTTCTTTTCCATTTTATCTAATTCCAATCATTTCATTCATCGCTTTCAAACTAACAGAGAAATTTTTGTAACATCTTTCGACATTTAATTACAATTTTTATTGAGCAAAATTTCTTTTTGCAACATTTTCTTTAATCGAACTTTCGAATCTGTGAAAAGAATCTTGATCAACCGATAAATCAATCAGAAGAAGTAACGATTCTATTCTTAATGAGCTTGGTCAACAGAATTTACCTTTTATGCTCTTTCGAGACTAATCAACTTCTCCAATTAGTCAATGAAGTTTTAGACAAGATTTGCAAGTTTCTCTATTCGTTTCATGGAAATGCTCATTTCTTGGTGCAAAACGCAAATTCGATGAATAAAGTTTTCTATTTGGAATCGAACCAATTTCGCCAACTAGACAACTTGGTGACCCTGAAAGTTGAACTTTTCATGTTCCATTGATAGAACGATATTGGAATGAAAATGAATACCAACATCAGCAAGATGATACATGATTATACAATGTTTTTTTTATCAGCTTTATGAGCCATTATTTAATAATAAACTTTTCATGAAGAGAAGGAAAAGGTTTAATCTTACACTTTGATGATTTCGTTAACTAATGATATTATTAATGATGATAATCAAAATAATATTAATATTAATTATATTGTGATGAGGTAAAGCGAATGGAGCGCAATGTTAAGGAAAAGGTTTTCCAGTTTAGTTGAAGGTCTAATAGAGTATTTAGGCGCAATTATCCAATCAAAATTTTTTACTCATTTCTTTGCCTTTCACCTTTTCTCTCGGAACAATATCTTGATTTAATTAAGGGTTACATGATTATCTTATAACAATGAATAAAAGGTAATATTGAAGTACCATTTCATTGAGTAATAATATTGAAGTAATAATAGAGGATTAAAGGAGAGGCAAGTTTGCAATCAATTAGATAATTGGATAAACTGTATTAATTAGCAGTTTAACCTTCTTTTTCGTTCTCAATCAAAAAATAATGATAATCTTGTCTGTTTGCCATTCTGTTCTGCAATTTACGATAATTAATGAAACTGAGTTTACGTTGCTTACTTTTACCTTTTCCAGTGTCAAACCAATTTCAACTTGTCCATGCAATTTCGTGATTGATTGAGTCAATTAGACAATTTAAATTTGCTCAGAGTTTCAGTTAAGTTAATTAACTTTTAATCGAAATTTATTTTCAATCAGGAAAGAAAATTTCTTCAGATGGAATTTTCAAATTTGCTAGAAATTATTCGCGCAAAATGCTTAGCATTCTGCGAAAATTTCACGCTCGCTAAAGAGTAACTTTGAAGGAAAAAATTTTCGAGTTTTCTTTCAACATCGAATCGAATTGCAAAAATTGAATAAATCTTAGTATTCAATCTTTACCGTTTCCAGTTTTTACCTTAAGAGGCTTTGCATTCACTGATGAGTTGTGATGGTCATTGAGGAATAACAAATTAAAGTGATTCTTGTGCACAAATATGTTAGCAAAGTCAAGGAGAAATATGAAGATTTGAGAAATTCTGGAAGGAAAATCACAAACATTTTTGCAACTTTCGACTCTTGGTCTTGAAGTGTATGCAAAATGTGTATCTCATGATTCATGATAGCATGCATTTCTTTGATATAATTATTCTTTGAAGGAAATCTGTTTTCTTGCCAAATGTTTGAATTTTTTGTGAATGAAAATGGCTTTGCATTAATTTGCTATTAATGTTCAATACAAATCGGACTGAATCACACTCCATTGGGCTCGATTCATTGAACAAAATTTCTGTCGATAATCGAGATTGAAATGTAATTGCAAATGGAATAGCAAAATGCACAATTGACACTTGACGATTGAATCTGTAGTTAGTATAAACGCAGGAACGGATAAACGTATGAACGCATAAATGGAAGTGCTTTTCTTTTGAGTTTGGTTTTGTGGTCATTTGGCGATTCCCATTTTCTCTCGTGTTCATCTTTTGATGAACCTTTTTGCTTTTCCCAATAAATTATCATTTCTCAATTCAACTGTCAATCTAAATGCAAATTGAATAAGTGTTGCGATGAAAATGGAAAGAGGAAAAAGTGAAATTCACATTGACACAAAAGAGTGTAAGAACAAAAGAAAGTGCAAGAATCAGGGTGATAAAGAGAAAGAAATACATGAATCAGGAATGAAGAAAAGAAGGAAAAAATTGTTGCAAGAGGGAAGAAAAAAGGCAGAACAAGAATACAATCGAAAGTAATCATTGCATCTTTCAACCCATCTCTTTATTCAGGGGAACAAGAAAAAAATGTTTCTATGGTTTTCCCTTTTCTCCTTATTTTCCATTCTCATCATTTTTTTGCATACTTTTTAACCTTACATGGAACAAGGTTGAATACAAATGATAACTGGTGATATAAATACAAATGACGTGTAAAGATGATGAAGTGATTCCTTCATGTTTCTCTCTGTTTCACTTTACTTTTCAAGTGAAACATTTCTTGTTTACCATCGAGATTGTGACCTTTCCCTTGGAACACATTTAAAGAAGACAAAACAAAGAACACTTTTTTTTCTTCACCCAAACATTCATACATAATACATTTTACGTATCCATTGACATCTATATTCATATTGGCTATAGAAGAATGTTAATCAAGGAAAGGAGAAAAAAGCGTTTAGAAATAAACAGAAAAAAAATTGGATGAAAAATTTGTTCCAAAATGAATTATGATAAATGTTGAATAAAGTTCATTTCAACAGTAAACCAGAAAATGTTTTACTCATGCTTTGCCAATGCATCAATTTAACTCTATTAACGTTAACAACAACTCTTCATTCTTGTTCTACTTCGAATCACATTATCGATCATAATTTAATCAATCAAACTTTGACTTTTCTTGCGCTTATTCAATGCTCGCAGAAGCAACAAAATTGGATTAAACTTTACATCGAAAAGTTGGCGTCGTTTTCAACTTATGATTCTTTATTATGCATAAAGTTGAAAATGAAAAGGTTAACCTTTCGACTGGGAATGGCTTGATCAAGATATTGTCTGCTTAACCCAGTTTGAGATTTCAATTTGAGAATTGATGAAAACTCTTTAATCATGAATTTTTGAAAAGGCACTTTTTGTTAAACATTTTACTCTCGTCAAAGTATCGTAAAATTTGTTGCCAGCAGAAGAAAAAGAGAGCAGAAAAAGTTGAAAAGGAATGAAAATTTGAAAATCAGTTGAGCCTGAAAAAGTCAAACCTGATTAGCATTATTTCAACACTCTTTTCCCATGAAACATTTCATGGTAATTGATAAATTTTGAAAGCAAAGAAAAGCAAACCCAGACTCATTAGCATTATCATCATTGATGCATATTTTGATTTTCAAATTTTCATTATCATATTATAAAATGGAAATTTACTTTTCAATAGACTTGAACAGGGAGTGAAAAGGGAATGATAATTGAATGATAAACTAATAACTTGGCTGACTTGAACATTCTCAGTCGGAGTAGAGACAAAGTTTTCTGTAAATGCAAGATTCCATCTTTAAATTTACTTGATTTAAGGAGCAACATCACAAAGAGGCAAAATTGTTGCCCTTGATTGTCCAATTAGTCAAAGTAGGTTAAATTTTAATGAAAATTGTTGTTGCAAGAGAAATGCCATTATCTGGATGTAAACAGTTTCCATTAAATTAAATGAATCAGGTTAATTATTGCTACCTAAATTGTCGTCTTGCCTGTTCATTATTATTTGGTTTGTTCAGAAAGTCTCTTGGGTTAATTTGATCAGGAAACATTAACTAGGAAATGAAAAGAAATTAAAGTGATCCAAGTAACTGACAATGGGAATGTTGAGGTAAATCTAAATGATGATTGATTCCAATTTCACTTTATTCTCACCTAATCAAGGTAATAACCAACCTTTAACATGCAAATACCATGAGATGAAGAAGAAGGTCAAAGGTGTCAGCAATGAATTTTCCAGTGAAAAAAGTCAGAGAATCAACAATTGCAGAGAAAACTTGAGTAAACGAAAATGAAGAAAACACTTTTAAGGGAAAACATTTTCGTTAAAGTTTATAATTAGTTCAACTTGGGATTATTCAAAACTCGAATCAATCAATTTACTTGACTTAATCATATTCAGTTCGAGTTTCAGTTTAGTCTGAGTTGCTTTTTTCGCTCCTTTTTTTGAATGGAAAAATTTCCAACTTTCAATAAACAAAAATTCGTTCAACCAGGGAATGAAATCTGTTACTTTATCACAATGAAAATGGCGAAATAATGTGATGAAAGTGATGTGAAAATGAACGGAAGAAACAAAAGGTGAACAAAAAATTGGAAAACTGTTATCATGAAAATCATCTTTTTGTCCTTGTAATGATTCAAATTCATTTTTCTAGTCTTTCTCTTCACTTTGTATTCATGGGTCGCTGGAGACTATTCAATGATAAACATGAAAAGGTAAGGAATAGGTTTAACCATAAAAGGCTTGAAGTTTTCAAATTTTCTTTTCTTTTTCCATTTTTTGAATTTTCGCCACTGATTTGAAAATAATATCAGCATCGCTTGAACCAAAGTAAAAACAAACAAACGCAAATACGCATTTATATCAGAATAGCCAATAACATTTGCTTCAATCTTGAAATGAATATTCAAATGGAATGGGAAAGTGAAAGAAAATCAATTTAAATTTGGAAAAGTGATGAAATGGACAATCATGATTTTGTAAGAAGATATTTTTTTCTTCATTCGATGGGAAAAGTAATGAAAAAGAAAATGAAAAGTTTCGATTTGTTCATTTTCAACTTTTTTATGGTTTCCATGAGAAATGCTTTTCTCTATCAAGTTTGGACCAATTTTGTGATTCCAGGCAAAAAAAAGAAGTAAAATTTTTCTCTGCATTTTGATTCCAATTTTCAATGACATTTTTCATCATTTTCCAACATTCTTGTTGACAGATGTAAGAGGCTGTAAACACGGGAAAATATTCATTGAATCATTGCATGAGAAAAGTTGAGAGAAAAAAATTGGAATCAACCTTTAATTTTGAATTCACCATTGGATGTTGATTGGAATAATTTGAAGCCGAATTAACCTGAATCAGTTTAAAGGTTATTCTGGAAACATCCTTATTTGAATAAGTTGCATTGAGTGTTCAGAGGGAAATGTTGAGCAAAAAGGAATGAGCTTACAATTCAATCAGAATGTTGATCTTTTTTTCTTAATGTTTATCTACTGCCTGACAAGCTTGCAATTGACGCAAAAAATGTTTGCTTCCTGAGGAAGAGTAAATTGAGGCAAGAAAAGAATGGACACAAAAAAGGTAAAAGAAAGTTGCTTGTCTTTTGCTGGTTCATTGAGTTTTCATTATCTTCTTCTGCCTTTTTTTTCGTTCTCTTGTAAAGCCTTTTGCAGGAGACTTAGAGGAATGATGATGATTCAACCATTGACCATTGGGATTGATTGAGACTGGACTGATGTAAAGGTAAACTGGTGAAAGTGTTTTTACCTGGTAAAGGTTTCTTTCTATGTTTTTGGCCTTTAATAAGGCTTACCGTTGGCTTTGCACTCTAAAGGTTAGTGTACAGCTTTGGGAATATATTTGCTGCTAGTTTGGACCAATTAAATGGTACGTTTACTCTGATCGAAAGGAAAAGAAAGGATGAGAAAAAAGATAAGATGGGATAAAATTAGAGTTCATGGGAAGCAAAGGAAAAGGAATGAGTTGAAGAATGAATGGGAAAAGGTTGAAATGAACAGGTAGTGAAGAGTACAAAAAAGCATATGAATGATGGAGTAAAATCACTGATTAACTTTATTTGTTAACATATTACTCTTTCACTTGGAATCCGCTTTTCACGCTCAATCCAAACACATTTCATTATTTTTCAGAAAATATTATCCAATAAAGCTTTTCTCTCGGCTATTTGAGGATAAAATTTTGCAAATTTAGAGAACTTCAATAATTCAAAAGTCGCACAGTTTTGCTACATCACTTTGACATTTTCCTTTTCTTAAAATCTCAATCTTTCTAAATCGATGTTCGCTAATTTTGGTAACTCACCAACTAGGAAAACTACAGATTCAACACTAGTACTTGAAACATTGATTTGTGATTGATTTTGGTTGACCATTTGAAGCTTTTTTAACCACTTCTCGTTTGTCGTTAGTCGCGTCTTTTTCCATGATTAGTTCTTCTGATTAGTTTTTTTCCAGCCAATATTTCGCGATTAGTGAATATTTAAAAGTCGAATCGATAGCTTTGCCTATTTTGCTAATACAAGTCAACGCAGTTCGAGTTTGAATCAAATTCGCTTGTTATACTGGTTCCACTGCAGACATGTAGAGTTTATTATCCAAGGTGCTCAATGGAGTTGAACCATTCCCTACTCAACATCTTGACTAGTTTGAGTTTTTTTTCCTGTTGAAATGAATTCGTCAAAATGATTTTTTTTGCTTCTAATGATGATGAAAGTGTAATGGTTGGAAAGGAAAAAAAGTGTATAAAATAAAACTTATGAAACTTGGCTAACAATGCTTGTTGCGATGAAAGAAGCGAGAAAATGATATGAAATGGACTTTCCAGGTTCATTTTGTTCACAAATTTTTTTACGATTAGCTGAATCAGTTATAGATTATTACAGCTTGTGATGCGTGAAAATGTTAGTACGCAGTTGATAAAAACATTTATATATAAATAATAATAATAATCACGAACTGTTTTTATAAATGGTAATAATAGCTTGAAAGGGAATGAGAAGAGAAAAGCGAAAAAATAGAGAAAAAGCCATCGTAAGCTCAACCATCAATTGGATTCACTTGAATGGTCAGTGAACAAAATGATGGAAAAAAAAATGGTTTATATTATTGGATGCAAGATGAATTTGGAGTTTGCTTTTTATTTGGATATCGAGAAATACATTGCAAGCTAATGATGAAAATGATGAGAAAACTATTGCTCGAGCAAATAGTTGATGTAAAATGAGAAGAATGAGAAAAAAAAGACAAAAGAAGCCGTTCAATTATGAAACCCTATCAATTTCACATTCATATTATTTTCACTCTTCCAGGAGCAGTTGCACTTGTAAGCATGGAAGTGAATCATTAGTAGGTTAACAATGTTCATCTTGAAACGAAAAGTGGAACAACATTTATTAAAAAGATTAAGTTTTTTTCCATAAATTTTCATTCCCTTCTTACGACACTATTCATCAGTCAATTTTCCATGGAAAACAAAAATGCCGAGTAAACATGCAAAAATTTCCGCAGCAAGTGAAATTGGAATAAATGATAACAAGAATGATTGGAGTGAAACATCCCAGAGGATATTATCTGTAAACTTGAAACTACTTTTTCATATTCTTTCCCTTCCAATGAAACAGTTTGTCTTTTCTGTCAAAATTGTATAATGCTTTGAGTAAACTGTTTTCCAACCTTATTCAATTTCAATAATTGATAATCAAAGCCATTTACATACCTATTACTTGAGCATTTCCTTTTTTTGCATTCTTTTCTCTTTCATGCAGATTCATATTGAATGGAAAAAAAAAGTTGAAAAGAAAATGAAACTTTTATCTCTCTTTCTTTCTTCCACATTAACATGATTTTAACAATAAATTTTCATCTCTCTCCATTCATTCACTTTTATTGAAACATTGAATAAAATTTAGAGCGTCATAAGACCAAGTAAAAAGGTATTAAAGGTAAAAACAAATTGAGTTGATAAACAATGGAAACAGGGAAGGATGGAGAAATGAAAAGCAACTGCGATAAAGGCAATGGTAATGGCGATATAAAGGGAGAAAAGGTTGAAATTGTTTTGCGTTTTTGTACCATTCAAGTGTTGAAACCAGAAAAGGTTAAAGCAGGTCGACAGGTTTACAAAGAATCAAGTCGAGTAAATTATTTTGATGGAAAGTACATTTTTTTTAATGACCCTATTATAAGATATATGGACCAATTTTACATTTTAATGTCGTCAAAAGCAAATGGTGAGAAACTATGTAAAGATTATCATCGAGCCTTACCTAGAAGTTGTCTGTTATTACATGAAAAGTTGTTTTAGTTTTACCGTTAAAGTTGAGATAATTTTCATCTCTTGTTGTTTCATGTTGTTTTTTGTTGCGCTCTTGTTATCATTATACTTTAATATGCTCTTTGCTCAATAACTAAATTGTTAATCCCAAATGAATCATTCTTATTACTTTTCATGTTATTCTTGGAGAAACTTGTGTTTCTTTTTTCCTTCTTCTTGGTGTTTCTTCATTTAAACTTGTTTTGCTTTTTTTTTGCCTTCAACTGCAACTTTGATGCTATTCAAGAACTTTTCATATTTGCTTCTCTTCATTATTGTGCTTTTAAATGATTATTACTTTTGTTGTGCATTTGTTTAACTTTTTTCTTGTTCAATGGCTTTTCATCATCAATTTCATGGTCATTATCATCATGTCTGGTTAGCATTGTTCAGACCATTTGTGGTGTAATGTACGTTAGAGGATTTATTAGCTTCTTCAGCTTGTGATCAACTTTGGAAAATATTTTATGCAAATCCTTTCAAGTATTTCCAGTGATAAATATCCAAGTTTTTGTTTTCTGTAGTGAGCTTATTGTCGCCAATCCATTGAACCTTTTTTGTCTCAGTTTTAGGCGAGTCTAGTGAATGGATCGCTTTTTGAGCAGATAATTGGTGAATCGAAAATTGAATTGAACAAATGTTGCAATCAATTTTTAAGGATAATCTTGAAGAAAATGAATAACCTTTAATGCAACCACAATATCCAACAGTTACAATGAAATACTCTTGTATTATCACTAGTCACCTACTGGGAATTGAGTTAGTTTATAACAAGTAGAAAGTAAAAGAAAAGGTGGAAGAAATGAGAGACAAGAATGGAAAAAGAAGAACTTTTTTCAACATTTAATTCAATGATTTGTGATTTTTTTGTCGAACAAGAAAAATCTTTCTGTCCTTTCAACTCTTAACCTTGAGTTTCTTCATTCCTCTAATCAATTGCTATTAGAAGCTTTTAGAGAAGTGAAAACTTTGATTGTTAGATGTTTCACCAAGTATCAGAATTATCACTACAAGTTGGATATCGTAAAAAGAAGAGACGAAAATTACAAAACTTAGATTCGGAAAACTACTCAACTGGCTGGGAACTTGGAAAATAATACTGATTTGGATAAGAAAAAGAAACTTTTTTCACGAAAAACAATTAGAAAACTGTTGGGTTTCTAAGAGTAGAGTTAATCATGCAGTTAATTAACAGGGCAATTTAATTAAAGTTGATGAATTTGCGCTTCAACCGTTGTAATGAGTCGTGTTAAGATGTGTAAAGAAGAAGAATGTTGAATGCTGGAAAAATGCTGGCAAACCCATGAAATGATTAAGAATAATTAAACATTTTCTTTGTTCATTAATTCAATTGATATTTCAACTTTTAACTTGCAACACTTTTGGTTGCAAGTAAAAGCAAAAGGTTTTCACTTGAAACAAGACTGTTGGCCAAGTCAAATGGATGAAATGAAAATGTCAATTTTGTAGGATCGCTTTCAATCACATTTGCATTATTACCTTGTAACAAGGTTTTTCATTTCAATTCGTTGTTGCTCTTTAAATTATACCGTCAACATGAAAGGCTGACTGATCATTCAACTATAATGTTTAAAGAGATTTGACTTTCTTTTCATCATCATGTTGATGAAAAAACAACAGAGAAAAGAAAAGCTCTTCATTTTGGCTCATTTTTCTTTCACTTGCACCTTTCATGAGGTGAGCATAAAATGCTGAAACGTATTTCGATTTTCTTCTTCTTCTTCTGCTTGTATTTTGCACATCAAAGTTCAGGCATCCGTAACACATCAGAACAAGAAAAAAGAGTTGAGATGATGATAAGTAGAATGCAAGAGTAAAGGTTAAAGAAGATGAGAAATTGAGAATTACTCGACTTTTTTTCACTTTCACCTTTTCATTCAATTTTCTTATAAACTTCGAACAACCTTTTTGTGTGTTTCTTCCTTTGAACTCAAAGTTATATTGCAATTGAAATGCACTTGAACAGAGGCACAGCTTTAGAGCTGAAAGCTAATTCTGTGTCTGCTTGGGTGAACAATAAATCCAAGAAAAAGGCATAAAAAGATCAAATACGAAACTGAAAAGTACAATTTAAACTGCAAAATTAGTTGCTCTAATTTGTCAACAGTGAAAAGAGTTAGACTTTCGATTTTTCTTCATCCGTAAATTGTGATTAAATTTACTGTTAACTATTGTAATTGCTCGGCAAATGGAAGAGAAAGATTCCACTTTTTGGAAATTCCATTTTCTAACATTTAGCACATTTTTCGCCAAGGTAAAGGTCGATAGACTTTTGTCTTTAAATGTTGACTTTCTTGTGAATGATGGATGAAAGATGAAACCTTAAAAGGAAGGGAATATCGAGCAATTGCGAAAACTTTATATTGACTGAATAAATTGCTATCCATGTCAAGGTTAATGAATTTTTGATGTTTTCTGATTGAAATTTTGCTTCGAACCTAATGGTTACTTGAAGCATTTCATGCTGAGAACTTTTTTTACCTTTTTCATTGAGAAAAGTTTTCTTCTTTATCATTGACTTTATACATTGAAATGAGTGCCAATTTTTCTTGCTTCCCTTTTCTTCGCTCTCTGACTTACAACCAATTTCGAGCTTAATAGATTCTTAACTTTGTTTCCTTATTCTCACTCTTTTGGAACGGCATTTAACTGAATTAAGTGAATAAAGAAATAGGATCAAGAATGAAATAAAATGCGAGATCAGAAAAGCTTGATATCAACACATCAGAATCATCAATCATAGTTGAATAAAGTGTTGAAAAAAAAAGAACGGATAACTTTGTAAAAATGAAACTGCAATTGAAAGCAGAAGCTTTTTTCATCATCATTACCATCATCATCGTTATACTTTCTATTATCATCTTTGTACTTGTAAAAGCCTGCAAGTGCAAAGAAAAATAAAAAATGCACACACAGGGAGGTAAAAATTATCCCTCCCAAGAATCGAGAAATGTATTATTAGTATTAATGTTATTACAATAAATGAAGAGGGAAAAGATGAAAGGATTGGATGAGGGAAAAGGCAGACTAATTCACTCTTTCACTTCACTTGATTGATGGCTTAATTAGCTTTTTATAGATGACTTGTGAATTGGTCCAATTGTAGGCAAATTTCGTTCCGTCATTTTTGCTTCTTTCCTGAACAGTTTCATTCTTGCTGATTGACTCAGCGGTTCATCCGATTCGATGTAACAACGATTGGAAACGAGTTGACACCAGACTTTTGCAATTCATAAGTGAAGATGCAAATTAGAATTAAATTGGTAATCGAAAGGCAAACAAAGGTTTTGCAAGATTTCAACGAAATTTAGCTTTTATAACCGAATGACGATTTTGAGGACACTTTTCGTTGGGTTAAGTTCAATCAATTCAACGATAATTGGTTTAGCTTGGCAATTGGTTTTATTCAATCACAATGAATCGACAAAACATCAAGTAACATTTGGGTTGCAAATTTTTGCACTTTGTGATAATTCAAAATGCTCATTCAATTTTTTTTAAAACTCTTTGTATTTCCATTGAATTTGTTCTTTCCTTGTGGTTAAACAAATTGACAATGAAGAGGATTGCTATTGATTCCCTCATGGAATTGAGTTGATCATCATCAAGTGTTAATATTAGTCAGAAATGATGAATAATTTGGTAAACAAAATGCTTGTGGGAGCATAAAATTTTCATCTTTTCTCTTTTTCGCCATCTTTTTGCATCGAAATAGCAACCATTTTATGTTATATTTTGCTTATGGGAAAGGCTGGGGAAGCAGTATCGATAAAATGGGTCAAATCTGCTATTTGATTCTGCTACCAATGGTTCAACGAATAGTATTTTTCGTCCTAATCTTATACCATTGGTCATCTTGCAACTAGCATCATGATTTGAATCGATAAATAACCAAATGAATCTCATCATTATTACGCTTCACCAGCCATTGAATTGACGGCTTGTTAGCCAAGTTGAACAATATTTTAAATTATTCCGTTGCGATTCCATCTTTCTCATTCGATATTCATCAAATGTATTCATCATTACATAGTAAATCAACAGCAAATTTGAAACTGAATCTTCAATTGAAGTGTTCGAAAGAAAAAGTTGGAAAAGTCATTCATTTTAGCGAATCGACAAATGAAACGAGAAATTCGAAATTTCTTTCTCCTTTTGATTAACACATAATTTTCAAAAGTGATGTTCAAGTTCATTCATCAAAAGCGCTAAATTGCTTTTAGACTTTTAATTCAATTTAATTTCCATAAATGTTATTAATCAACTTCAAACTTTTGTTTAACCAGTAATTGTAAAGTTTGAGACTTTCTTTGGTCAGTTTAGATGGAAAATTTACTTTTACCTTTGCCTTGCAGTCCAATTGGAGTAGATAAATGAGTTCACTCTGAATGCTTCTCACGGTTCATTTTTTGTGGTTCCTCTAAAAGAGATGCCAAAAATTCGAAATTAAGTTGCAATTGAAACATGAAAAATTATCTTCAACCAGCAACTGAAAAGAAAAGTTCGCAAACTTTGCCAAAGATCGAGCTTTTTACCAATAAAGTTTGAACAAGAATGCAACTCGACTGAGTTCAATGAATATAAATCAGATGAGAATGCAAAATGAATGTGAAAATGTAGTGAAGATAATGATGAAGAAGAAAGGTTTTCACCAGAAAACGAAGTAATGAACCTTAAACTGTTACCTTGAGCAATCGAATTTTCTCTGTGCGCAAAAAAAAACTTCACAAAAAAGTTCATTATTTGTTAACAAAATAAATTTTTTGCAACATTTTCTTTCGAATGTAGAATTTTTTTTCTATTTTTATCGCTTCTTACCTGAACCTTTTTACTCGTTTTTTTTTAAAACGCTTTTGTGGTTTCCAATCATGGTTAATGTTTTGATGTTTTCATCTTGGTAAACATGTTGAAAAAGCTTTCAAAGTTTCCTTGTTATTCAACATTGAAACTTTTGAAAAGGCTAAATTGAAATGAAGAAACATTAAAGTAAACGAAGTGAATTACAATTTTCAACGAGAAACTCGAGTTTCTCACTTTACGCGATCATTTTTTGTCTTTATTTAGACATTTTTCTCATGTAATTGTTCAACTCAAAAGTTAAATCATCTTGAAACGATAATGATGGTAGAATGTATTTATTACAAGAAAAAAGACTGAATAAAGATTCGTCATGTTGAACAATAATCATTAAGGTCCATTAACATTGACAGGTGAAGTTATTATTATTCCATTATTGCTGCTATTATCTCCAGATTGGAACAAAAGAACTGCGATCTTCGAGAAAAGTTTACAACTCAATTGAATCAATTCAGATACGCATTCGAAATAGAAAATTCGGAAAAGAAAAAATTGCAAATTCTAAAGTTCTAATAAAGCGAATAGTGTTTTAAGAAGCTGTAAAAACTATGAATTTCTTCGATCTTTTCTCATCAAAACCATTTCGAAATTTGTGCGCGATTCGATGAGATTTTGTTTAATTTGTATCAAATGTGAATTCGGAAACTTTAATTTTGACCTTTTGTTTGCAAATTTGAACAGAAAATTCAATGGAATGAAACTTTGATATTTGCAATTTTCAGAATATTCTTTTGTTGGTTTTTCGCTTTCTTCTGTTTCCATTGATCAATGAATTTTTCTCTGCCCTTTTAGTTCAATGGTTACCTTTTCACTTGAAACTTGTCAAATACTTGCTTTTAAAGTTTATAAAGAAAAATTTGCATAAAAAGATTTGCATTTTCATCCATTAATGTATTCAAAGGTTGACGTAATGTTTACGGTTTGGAATGATTTTTTAGTTGAAAATCATGATTGAGTAGATGAATGCTCATAAAAGTCACTTTTATTGGTTTTATTTGAGTTGATTAAGCTTGAAAAGGGAATAAGAAAGAAGAATAAATTTTCTCTTTTCACATCCATTACTTGATGAACGAAAAACCAGAAAATGTTACAATATTTTTTGTCTATTAAACATTTGGTTCGTTACCTGAAAATGTTGAACAAGAAGCAAGATTGAAACTGTTAACACAGGACAACACTTGTTTAAGCATTTCTCTCCCTCCAAGTTTTACTCATAAAATTTTCCTTCACAAAGTAGTCAAAGTATAAAGACTTTTCTGAAACCACAAAAAAATCAAATTCTCTAACAACGAAATTTAAAAGCTTTCGAAGCAAAAAGGAGGTAAAATTTTCTCGTCCATGTCTAGCTTCTCGTATTAATACATAATATTAGTCGTTGTTCAATGCACAATAAATCAACTTTCATCAGTCGAAGAGCTTGAGAATTGGAACTGTCATGATTCGCCATGATTCCATTTGCCCTGTACTCTGTCTGATTGGATACATTCCATTCATCTTCTATTTAATCTAGCCTCTGATCTGCCATATTGCATGATGGGTTAATGACCTGCATCCAATTTCACATTGAGACGTATTTCCTTTCAATGTTTGTCCAATCGACTAACAAAAGATCTTCATTACATGAAATAAAACGTCAATCTCAATATCAATTTAAATGGCTTTAATTAACATCAAAAATTTTCCGGTTCCATATCGATTCGCGATTGTTGACATTTTAAACGATTCAATCTCAACATTCATCTTTGATTAACCACCTTTGATTGAGTTAATAGTGCAGGTCAAAAATGCATTATTATCACCATTAATATTGTACATTGTTGCCAATCTCAAGAGTCGAAAGTCACATTATTCATTTCATTTACTTCAATAGATGTTATGGTTAACATTAACATTCAACCTTTTTTTTTGTCTCTTTCCTTTCTTTACAATTCGATAGACATTTTTTTTCCTTTCGTCTGTATTCATGTTTATTATGGAAATGAGTTTGATGGTTCCATTGAAAAAAGTAACATTTTCCCTGCAATTCTTCAACAGGCAAATATTCCATGATTTTCCCTTCTTCTCAACAAATGAAAAGTATTTTATTTCGAGTGCCGTTTGCAAACCTTTTTCAGCTCATTCTAATCATCATTAACTTTTAGCAAAAGAATTTGATGAAGAGAAGAGAAAAGAGGAATTTTCATGATTATTATTCAATTATTAGTGTTTCATGTTGATATTCAATTGATTTTGATAATGATGTTTACTAAGCTCAAGGGAATGATTCATTAAAAGAATGATAATTTTTGATTCAGTTTCAGTTGCTGAACAACTGGAAAGAATTGCACTTTTCTGTTTCTCTTGAAATTCCTTTTCATTAATCAATTCAATAACCATCATCATTATTCTCATTGAAATTTATATTTGTTCACAGTTGAATTTTGAGCTTCAATTTTTTCTTCTTCTTCTTTCAACGAATTACCGACGAATGAAAAAAGAGTTGAACTTTCCTTGTTTTTCCCTGTTTCGAGCATTTAAGATGCAAATCTGTTTAATTCCCAATTCAATTATTTGAAATAATTCAAAGTGAACTTTCATTTTGATGATTCCTTTTTGCACTTTCAGTTGCAGGTTTACATCATTAGCATCATTAAACCAATGAATGTTTACAAAAGAGTTTAATTCTCAGCCTTTACATGATTCATAATAATATGTTTTCATTAGTTCTGTTTGCTCATTATACTGAAGGAAAAAGCCAAACATTTGAAAAGTGCAAAAATGCAAAATTATTTTCAAATTGCAAGTTTATTCCAGTTGCCTGTGTGTTCGCCTCATGAAATTTGATTCAACACTCATGATATTATTTAATCAATTTGTTTCCCATTTTTTTCTAATTTTTGTTCTTTCCTTTTTCACTCCATGAAATGAAATTTATTTTTTTTTCTATCAACTTTTAGTTTCTTATTTATTTTACGTAACATTTCAAATGGAAATTTTTTCAGACTATTCTGATTGTATTGAAACTTGTAACTTGACCTTTTTATAATACAATCAAGATGATAACTTGCCAGCCTCAATTATTATTGACATTTGCTTTATTTCATTACTCTTATTGTATCAACTGAGTCAATAATTAAATTTGAAGCAAAGTTTCAAGATCGACTGTTACTTGATTATCTTTAAAAGAGTAGCTCTATTGTCCTGCAAACTAGGTTATGGATTGATTTGTGACACTCATGGTGACAATAGAAAAGTTTACAATTTTTGTTTGAGTAAACTTAATCTGTAAAGGAACATTTCGTTAAAAAAGTTTCTGGCGCATTTCAGGAGCTTTCACATTCCGAAACAGTAAAAAGAAAAGTAACTTTTTTCATTCACCGTACTTTGAGGGTTGAACAAGTTTATTTGATGCTGCAAGGTCTATTGATCAGCATCAAAATGACTACACTAGTTGGGTCAGTTACTCGTAAATGGTTCTTCAAGAGGTTTTATCATTTGTTCATTAAATTTTTGATCCAAATTTCGTAAGAAAATATTCTACTTTTTAGATTTAGAATTTAATTCGTAATTTGGATATTTTTCTCAAAATTTACATGCGATTCTATCACCTCGAGCATTTATATTTTACTCTAAATTGTGTTTTAAACTGTCCTCAACCCGATTCAATTTAATGTTGTTAAGTTGATTTTTAAGCCTATCGGTAAAAATATTTGATAATCCAATGATCAAAGTTGATTTGATTCTCATAAATGTTTCCCTGGATTCAACTATTGAGTTTACCTCTAAACTTTTTCTAAAAGCTCATTGTGCATTATTGGATTATTCACAAGAAATTGGTGATTTTAAGTAAAATCATTTTTACGACAAAAAAAAACAACTTTCGATTTGGGATTACTAAAGCTGCTTTTATGATTGAGAAACGGCTAATGTAATATTATGCAGCACTTGCTTTTCCCTATCAACTGCCATCTATTGAGAAATGAAAAGATGCATTTTAAATCAATTTTTTGAACTTTATCTTTAATCTTTACATTTATCTTAAACTTGTTTAATATCGCGAGTAACGTGATTTTCCTGAACATTCCAGATGTAATATGGGCAAATGGTTAACAGTTGGGTTTACATAATGATTGATGAATGACTTTCAAGTGACTTTATATTTAAAGTGAAACCTTTTTCTTCCCTTCAACTCTAGACGGACCATCCAATGTTAATTCAAAATTGCCTGTACTTGTTTTCATTCATGGTGAATCCTATGACTGGGGAACAGGGAATCTTTATGATGGTTCAATTCTTTCAAGTTTTGGTAATGTTATTGTTGTCACACTTAATTATCGTCTTGGAGTATTCGGTAAGTGTTCACAATAAATGTGCATGAAAAGGGGGGGGGAAATGTTACAAAACAATTTGTGTTGCTCCATGAAAAGGAGAAAAGAAGGTGAAAATATTAAGAAAGAAATTCTTTTCTCTCCTCATGATTTACAGGGTTTCTCCCAGCCATTCAAGATGGAACCATTCGAGGTAATTATGGTTTAATGGACCAAGTTGCTGCCTTACACTGGATACAAGAAAATATCAATGAATTTGGTGGTAATCCATCCAATATAACGATCATGGGTCATGGCCATGGAGCTGCTTGTGTCAACCTCTTAATGATCTCACCCATGGCCACTGACCTCTTTAATCGAGTTATACTAATGAGTGGTTCCGCTCTGGCTCCATGGGCCATTGCCACCGATTCCGACATTTACTCGCGCCATTTGGCCAAACTGTTGAACTGTCCCAATCATGATAACCTAATCATGGTCAACTGTTTGCGAAGTAAAACTGCCGAGGAAATACTTCGGGTTGACCTCAAGGTTCCTCAACATTTATCCGCATTCGGGCCAATTGTCGATGGAATCGTAGTAATGTCTCATCCCAAAGAGTTGGCCTCTAAATCGTACGATTATTCATCTTCTTCCTCATCAGCCTTTTCACATTTTTACTCGCCAATGTTTCCAAGTTCATCTCTTCCCTATTCACTTCCATTATCATCTTCAGCCAGTTCATCGTCTGCGCCTACTTCATCTTCAAATGGATTTTCATTCGATCAAGGGTTCAATTCACCTTCAACAACATATGATTTACTTTTTGGTATAACTCGAGTTGAATCGCCTTACCTGTTTACCGCCCATGAAGAGCGACACGGAATCGACATGAAAAGAAGAGATCGAATTTTGAGAACTTTGGTTCGCAATTTGTTCGACTTTCACCAGCAAGTGAGTATCGAAGAAGCAGAAAAATTTTCTTTCTATCATCAATATTCTTGCATTCCAGTTGCAGGTTGAGTTAACAATCAAAGCACTCAGAACACTATTGAACATGATTGACGTAAAAGTGTAAACTTTAACTTTGAATCAACTTTGGATTGTTTGCAAGTCAAAATTTACTTTTATTGTATCTTCGTTATTCCGATGATTTATAAGCAAAGGAAAAGTTTACATTGACTTGATAACAACTTCCTGAAAGTTGAATAGTGTTCAACCTGAGTAAAGAAAGCAGAATATGATGAAGAGAGAAAAAAGTACAATGTTATCAATTCCATCTTATTGAACATTTTCATTGACAATATCTTTCTTCTTTCATCCGTTTTCCTTCCAATCAATCCTTCAAACCTTTTCCAACTTTCATCAACCTTTCCTTGTGTCACTTACCTTTTACCTTTTTTTTATGTGCCTTTACATGGTAACATATTCAATTTTCTGGTCTAATTTTTGCTCATCAATCTTATTTCAACATGAACACCAAAACATATACTATCGATGAAATGTATCACGCACAATACGAACAACAAAAATAACAAAAAAAAAGGTTATTCTATTGACATTGATCAACGAATATACAGACTGGAGTCGTCCTGTTGAACATCCAATCAATCTTTTTGATTCCCTGGTTGACATATTGGGTGATGCTCTTGTGGTATCACCATTGATACAAACTGGTGATACCAATGCTCGACTAACAATGTCAACCTATTCTCCTTCCCAAGTAGCTTCTTCAAGACGACATCATCATCCAGCCAACTCAATGGGTTCCTCACGTTCACCAACTCCAGGCTCTTCACCATCACCTTCTTCACAACCATCATCTGCTGCTCAACCTTCAACCGTCAACTTATCTGGCTCCACTGGTACAGCCAAAGATCGACCAGATCACCGCACTTTTGGATCTCGAACTTTTTTCTACCTCTTTTCCCATCAAAGTGAAAACTCTGGATTCTCACCTCGCCTTGGCTGTCAACATGGTGAAGAGTTGTCTTACATTTTCGGAGCTCCATTGGCCAACACTTTACTCGATAATCCACTGGGCATTTTTCACACCAACTACACTCGTCAAGAAGCGACTCTAGCAGAAGCCGTCATGACTTATTGGACCAACTTTGTCAAGTTTGGGTAAAAAGAGTTTCTCTAAAACTTACTTTTCCAAAATGGAATAAAATGAAATTTCATTTTTTTTTTTACTTTTCTCCAAGTGATCCAAACATTTGGCCCAACGAACTCGACTCACATGGCGATCGTACAAAGGGTCGATTTGAAAATGTGTTTTGGCCTCAATACGATACAATCACGAGAAAATATCTATTGATTGGTAAGTTGTTTGTGAAAAATGAAATGTTCAACTTTGCTCTTTTCAAGTCATCATTTAATGCTCTCGATTAGCATAATCATGATGATGGCCTACGATTATTCCTTGTTTTACCCTGCAAATCATAACTGGGATTAAATGCTTTTCGTCCAGTGATTTATTGAAGCAAAGTGCCATCTATCTTATTAATAGTCTAACCTTCATTTGCTATTCATTTTTCATTCCAATATTAAACATTCATTGATCCATAAAAGTTGGGGTTAATTCAGTTATCGCATGATAACATTGAACAGTCCAAGTTTAACTGAAAGAGCAAAACAGAATAATCTTTAGATTATTAACAGCTATAAGCATAATATGCAAATCAATAATCAATAAGTGTTGAAACATTTGGAAATTGTTGAACAATTATTTTTAAATTTTTCTATCAATCATAATCTTGAATAAAGGCAAAGGATTTATTAATCATTTTCTGAGCAATTATTTTATAAGTTTGCTCTTTGTTTTTCAGCTTTTTTTTGTTTCTGTTTAACCAATTAACTTTTGCTCCTTTCAATGGACATTTTCAAAGGATTTGCAATGATGCTTCAAAATTGATTCATTGAATAACTCTTTTCAGCTTAATTTTCATCTCTCTTTTATCCTTGGTATTAGTGTAATAATGAGTCTATTAAGGGTCAACTTTGCTTTCAAAGTTGTTATTAATTGGCTCAACAATTATAAATGACCTTAATCTTTTAAGGATAAATCAAGTTGATTCTATTAATTTAGTTTGTCTCCTTCTGTGATGTTAAGCTGTGTTGATAATACGCATTATGATACATTTAAGTGTTTATTAAAGTATCATCTTAATCACTAGATAACAGACTAACTCGATAACTGGACAAGGATTATACACTATTTCAAGGTTAAACAAGGCTTTGATGACAATATTTTATCCACCAAACTGTTTTCAATTTTAGAAATGATAAAAAAATTGATTTTTCTTGCATCGAAATTTCATCAGTTAATTCTTGACGATCAAATTCTGTCTCTGAGAAGCCAACTGATTCGAAGAGAACAGTTCAATTACTGTTTTTCATTAGAAATCTGTCGAGAGAAACATTAAATTTACACTTGATTCTGAATTTTTTTCATGACTCGCTTGCCAATATTTATCGAATTTTCAACTCACAAAATAAAGTTTTCTAGTTACTCATATTGAGACTTTACCATCATGAAACTGAAATCATTATTTGGGTAAAATCCTCAGCGATCTGTAGCTAATGGTTCTTCAGTTCAATATGAGTTGCCTAGAATGTTTAATTCATTAGATATTGAAATAAAATTAAAGTAAATCTGACTGATAATTCCATGTCCATTCCAACTGGGAAGATTCCAGATTAAAGAAAAAATTTCAATCTCAGTTTTGACTATAAAGTTTGATTATCAATCAATTTCAAGTAAAATATAGAGATTACTTTCTCGAAAAAAATCTCAACAAATGTGATTGCAAAGTTGCGATTTCAGTTCATAATGTCAATGATGAGTTTATTGTTGCATTTTGATTACATTTCTAAATATAAAAAGTAAAACTACATTTATAAAACTAATCAAAGTCGATTATTCTAAAGCTTGTTATCAAGTCTTCAACTGCAATTTAATTTCATTAACCCATTTCAACATTAATCTCAGTGTGCTGTCTATTAAATTGTCTTTTCCCTCTCATCTCCTGCCGATAAATTGTCTTACATAAGAATGAAAATTTTCCACTTTGAGCCATTTCGCTAGTTAAATCTGGGAACATGCACTTTACCATTCAATTTTGTTGAAACTTTCCTTTTTCCTTGCAACAAAATTACAATGTTTAACACAATATTTTGACAACATTAAACAAGTTGAATTATGTCGAGTGAACAGAAAAGTGAAAAGACTGACCAGTGGAAAAGGGAAAAATTAACCAAGAATCTGGTGAATTAAATTAATCTTAATCCTGTAAAGTCTCTACTTTTAAACAAAAGTTAAACTTTGAACTTGCAACATGCGTGCCACTGAAACACTAATGTACTAATGTTGAAACCTCATGTACTAAACAAGATTAAAGGTGAACCTCTTTCAATGCTTTCCTTTTCCATACTCAGAGTCATTTTTATCTCTCGGGTTCAACTTTTGGCTGAAACCATTTATTTCCTTTACCATCTGATGATCATTATTTTCGTCCAAACCTTAAACTGTGTTAGCCAAAACAAAAAAGTTTGAAAACTGTGAACCAAGGAAGGAAAAGGTCAAAAGAAAATGTTGAAAGATGAAATTTAAAGATGAAAAAAATGCTCTTGAGAGGCAAAAATTATCATCATTACGGTTGCTAGTCAATTGATGTTGTATTAACTAAATTAGAGTTTAGATGAAGAAAAACAATTGATGATAATGTTTCATCTATGGCAATGTAAACCTTTGATAAACTGATGAACCTTTTGCCAAAGGAAAAGACGAAGAGACAGAGTTTGCTAACAAAGCAAGTCAGCATATAAAGAGTGATAATTTGATCGTGAAACTCATTTGAACACAAAACAGCAACAATATTGTCATGATGATCATCGTTACCAGCAACAGCAATATTAAAAGCAACAGCAAAACTGTAATGTTGAACCTTGCTTTTTTTACAATCAATAACTCAACTGTAATCAATAGGCAGTTATAACTTGTAACAGTAAATTTAATAACAGTTGAACAAGAGTTATCACAAGAGCAATTTCACTCCCAGCCTGGGAGTATAAAAATATAATATACATTGTAAATGTTCAACATTTTATCTTCAAGTGATTAATTTTATCAATTTTACTTCTTTTCTTCAATTCTTTTTTCCCTGTTAATCTGTTATCAAAACCAATCAACACTTCTTAAGTGGTAAACTTTTTTTTTCTCATTTCAGAAACTCTTTTTTTCTCTCTCTCTCTCTTTAATCGCTTGAAACAATTTTCAATAAATTTTTACAAATAATTTTCCTGTTTCCTCTTTAATCAGCATTTCAAGTTGCGCTCAACGGTTCACTTTAATTTCACCATTTTCTTCATTTCAACGTTTTCTCTAGACATTCTCTTGCCTTTTGATTGCTGACTGTTTTGCATCTTGAGACTTAATATGTTTTACAGGATAATGATGAGGATGTTGCTCATTTAATGTAAACTCCGGGAAGACAATTATTTCATGTTAGAAAGAAAAGCGAAGTAAAGTCTTTTTTTATTCCTTTTTTTTCTTCGTCTTCACCCGCTGTGATTAAGGTTTACGCTCTTTATTCTCATCATCAATCATTATTTTTTTTTCATCATCGCTGATATTACATTTGTTTAAAAGTCTATTTTTTGGCTGTTTGACGAGAAGTACACAAGAATAGATAAGAAGATAAAAAATTTAAATGTGGTTTAATCGTCTTTTGGTAAACTGTCAACTTATGAATATCTAAATGATCAACTTGCACTGCTTAACGCTGTAATGTAATAAAGTTTTTCATTGTTTCCCAGAAAATGAGCAAAAGTTGTGTTCGTTTCTGGAAAATGATGAATTGCTTGTCGATGAGAAGTCAATTTTTCTATTCAATTATCGCACGAATTCATCAGCGAGCAAAAAAAAAGTTATTCTCTATTTACATCATGCAATTGAATTAATCATTTCATGCCTAAAAATGGATACTCGATAAAAGACTCAATTAAACTCTTAAAGATGTTAATGAATCACTCATTGACCGACTATCGACTTGGGAATTGTACTTATGAGCAAAGCTTTAGTTAACTGTTGAAAATTTGATTCCAAATTCATTTCGTTAGAAACTTGATTTTCTAAAAAAATTTTCTCTTTTCTTAATCAGGAATGAAGCCCAAAGTTCGTGATCATTACCACAGCCATAGACTTTCATATTGGCTTCATCTTGTTCCTCGACTTCAGGAAACTTCATTCAACGAAGAACCCATTTACTATTACAAGCATCATTTGCTTCCCGACCATGAAAGTCCCGATTCTTATGACGGAATTGTCCGTCAAATATCTTCACGATTCCATCCAGCATCACCTTCATCGTCCTCGTCAAATGCAAGTGAAGTGAATCAGGCGAGTTTAAATTTGACTGGTGGCGATTGGAAATTTTTATCTTCCAACAAACTAAATGATTCGGTGAAAGGGAATCTCGATTCATTGAGCAAAACTTCAAATGGCAACTTTGATGAAACAACTGAAGGTAAAATTTCACCTTCGCCTTCATCTTCACCATCACTATCAAGCATCTCCAATAAAACCCAGGCAACTCCGATAATCATGGAACAGAATAATTATTCAACAGCATTGAGTGTAACCATAGCCATTGGTTGTTCCCTGTTAATATTGAATATGCTTATATTTGCTGGTGTCTATTATCAGCTTGACAAGGCAAAATCAAATCGATCCAAATCATCATGTTCCCATTTAGATTCAAGCAATGATAATATTACTTGCAATTCAGCTAATAATAGTAATTCTGGTCACCAACAACATCATCATCATCTTCACCATTCGCATCCCATCTCAAGTTCAACCAATTCAACATCACTCACCAATGTTAATAATAGTAATAATAATAATTCAACTCTTGTAGATGCAAGTGTAAATGGACAGCAACATCATCCACTTCTTCATCACCATCACCATCATCACTCTGATTACCATAATAAATTTGAAGAGGTGAGTCTTTTTTTTCCTCTTTTCTCTGCTTTTCGCCAAATTCAGTCTTGTAAAATGTCGCCCAGTTGAAGTGAACAGTCGAATTACCATATTTGTTAATAAAATGCTATTCAATATTCAACTCTTTTTTTCTTCATCAAATATCCATTATAAGTGTGATAAAGGTTGTTGACCAAAGGAAATGAAAGTCACTTGTTAACTGTAATATTCAAATGATAATGTTATTATATTAATAATATCATTTACGATCGATACAAGCAGTGAAGATATTCATTTAGGATGAGGTCAATGTTGCCAATCGATAGTGGAAATAATGAAAGTAAAAAGTTGAATATTAATGATTGAATAATTTCAACTTCTCTAATTATTCCAATTTTCTCTACACAATTTAATCATGAATAGTTTTCCTGATTGTCTTTGAAAGCTTTTGTTGGTGACAAGGTCAATTGTTGATCATTTTATCATTCAATTTTCGCATTTCAATGTTTACTCAGATTTCACTCAAATCTCCATCATTGGACCATTTAGAGTAACCACTCTGAGCATTTTCGAATCAAATTTTCCATGCAATATTGATATTGAAATGAAAAATGAAGAAGAAATGTTTAACAGAAATTTCGTGTTCATATCTGATCGACTAGATATGAATACAGGCGATGCGAAGAAAGACTTGATTGTTTCTTGTCAATTGGACATTTTGTCATTTAACCAAAAATGAAAGTTCAAATGTCGAAACCATTTTTATTGCGACAAAAAGTTATCACCAATGGAAAGATTGACCATTTCAAAGCTCACTCAGCAAGTTCGTCAAGCTTTTTTAACTAGACTATTGAGAATATTGTCCACCATTTTCCTGTTCCCTGTTATCTTTTCGAGTTTCCATCATTTTCTAACCTGCAGCCATTTAATATCACTATTATTAACATTATCACAATGGTTTTTATTAAGGGCGACATGATGAAAGTGGTTCAATAGCTTGAAGCAATAAAACTAACTGACCATTTGAGACGAAAAATGATGCAAAAATTTAAATTTAAAGTGTTCAAACAAGCTCATAGTTTTGTAGGTCAACAAAAAATTTGTGTTTTCATTGAGAATCGATTGACAAATGATATGCTAAATGATATGTAATATGAAATGAAACGTAATTCAACGAAAAGAAGAAGAAGAAGGTTGGGAGTGAAAGTGTATCCATGGAAGGGAAGATGAAGAGAAGGATGAAGATAAGCTGTCAAAAGCAGGAGCATCAGATTCTGGGTTTTGTGTGAGTTGCAGGATAAATGTACAATTTGGACACACTCAACTTGTACAGTTAACAGTAAGTTCATTAGGTTGGTTAAAAAAGATGAGCGTTTTGTGACTGGAAGCAGAGTGAATGGGTAAAACTCCATGGTGATGCTGGTGGAAGAGAAGAGAATCAAGATTTACTAACGAAGAGTAAGTGTCCTATTATAGCTAAAGACAGGTCATTCCAAATGAATAGCTGTTAATAACTGTCATCAGGAGAAGCTTATTTACTTTCCTCTTCCATCCAGAGTTGAATAAAGACGAATGATGATGAAAATGAGTGAGACCATCTTTAACAAGACTAACCTTTCTTTTCACTAAACAACATTACTCTTCAGGATTTTTGTCTTCATTTAACTGAATCTTGTGATTCTCTAAATCTCTCTCATTCTGCGTTATAATAATATCTACAATATCTAAATGTAGACCCAAAATACCACGATAAAAACAGACTTTTCTTTCTTTTCCTTTTCCTTTTCTTCTTCTTTTTCTTCTTCTTTTCTCATCATCATCATCCTTTCATCATCTTATCTTGTATCTAATAAGATAAAAAGCATTCCATGAAAATCAATTTCAAGTAAAGAATCAGAAGCATTTTCCTCAACCGAATAAAATTGAGTTAAAGTCTCTTTTTTTCCCACTCGCCGTCCTTTCTATTACTAAATATTTTGCCTCAACTTTTCAAAGCTTTACACTTTTTTTTTATATTGTTGCTTGTTTAAATAGGTGATTCCTATTATCGATTTCATCCGTTACTTACTCTTGTTGATTGATCTTTTTTCATCTTCATCTTTATCTTCATCTTTGCTCTTAAAGATCTGCCAAAGAGAAATGTGAATAAAGAAGATTCCAATGTCAATTCAGATAAAATAAATGGCAAACACTTTTTCTTCTTCTTTGCTTTTCTCAAACTTTTTTAATACTCTTTACCATCTTCATCTTCAATACAATGTTGAATTTTGGTTTAAACTTTTACTCTTTACTTTCGTTCAACTTATTGGTATTCACATTTTGTTGAAGTAATGGCAACAATTTAAGAGTAAAAACTGTTCCCTTCAACACTATTCATTCCATCTTCTCAGCTATTCGATTCGTCAAATGTTCAACTAGATTTTAATTCAAAACTCGATTATGTTCAACTTAATTGAGCTGGAAATTTCATGTTTTGTGGTGAGAAGAGCGACAACTTTTGCGACTCGAATGGTTAACCAATATTCCGATAAACAAATTGATTGACTAATAAATGTTTTTTTCCTCTCTTCACAGGGTTTAACCAAAGACGAAACACCTTTATTAACCAATCGAAGTTCCTATATTATTCAAGATTGCGGTGAAAGTAAGCCTGATGATGAACTTGACCTTACTCGGTCAACGGGCAACACTGATCTTGGTATGGCTTTGGATGAAGAAAAGTATCTTCAGCAAGAGCAACTGCAACAAGATCGAACCTATCAAACTCATTACTTAACCAATGTAAACCTAAACGATTCAATAACTGATTTAAATAGACTTAAAAGTGACTGTGCCAAAGTTTTGATAACAAATTATGCTCCAAGAGACTCGACAACTTCAAATGCAAGCACAATCAGTGGCAGTGGGGGCAACACTTTACGTCGAAGTCCTAAATCAGTGTTGAAAAAGAGTTCGATGGAAGAACCGGTAATGAGTGTCTTTCACTACAGTCCAAGTCACCATCATTCAGGTTGCCCATCATCCACATGCTGCACCTCCGAGTGTACAATATCAACAACCGTACCAACCAATCCATCCATCCAAGCCTCTTCCATACCTGGTTATGTGACCCTGGGTCGTCAAGGAGCTCATCATACTTACCACTCACAGCATCCCAGTATTGTTTATAACCATCGAGCCTTAACTCAATCTGAACTAATGAACAAAGGATCAAATTTAATGGGTCGTTGTGAAGAAGAGACTACAGCATGATTCAGTGGGAATCTCAATGTTGAAAGTTGATTTTTTGAGTTTACCATTTCCCTTCTTTCCCCTATTCATGATTCATTTTTTAGACACTTGAAGCTCTTGTTTTATCCTTTTGTAATATAACCAATTATAAACATTTTTGTTAACATTTCAAAGAAAATTATTGAAATAAACAATTTTTTCATCGACACGTTTCACTGTTTGTCTCAATCAATCAGGCGTTTATCGCTAAGGTTAGATATTCATTATCAATACATCAACAATACTTCGATCAAAATTGATCAAACTTCATAATCTAATTGATTAATTGATATTGTTATTTGAATATTTATTGTCAACATTTGTATGCTAAATGGCAATATTTTCACATCAATTCAAGTTTATCCTTGAAAGACTGGTTTAAAGCAAAACTCTTGAGAATCTAAAATCATTATCCAATCGAGGTAAACATTTCGGTGGACCGATAATTTCATTTGTAATTTTTGTTGATTTATTCTGTTCATTTCTGTTGTTGTTAGCAAAAAAGTCAAGTAAATTGAATAAAAAGAGGTTGAAAGTTCTATTCAAAATTTCGACATTGGAATGAAGACTGAAACTTCTTTTCAAATAAAATGGAAACTCTTAAAGTGTAAACTTGCGTTTACGTTTGGCCTTTCAAAAAGTGAACATTCAGTTGAAAAAATTTCCGATCTGATTGGTAAAATACATTCACTTACATTATTAACTCTAGTATTGAGAAAAGGATACCACCAGAATGAGAACCCATGGAATGAAAAGGAAACCTCTAGTTTCAAGAAGCGAAATGACTTCTTTCGATTGTGCCTTTTGATCCTGATGTTGCGCTGGATTGTTTTCATATTTACCGAGGAACCCTCAAACAGTAGCTTGATTTTGGGAAATGCATTCTATTCGTCAACAAAAAGTCGAACTTTGAACTTGCTCGAATTGATATATTTTTCCATGCTCGTCATAGCTCGAGAATACATTTTGTATTGCGAATCGAAAGGACGTCTCAGTTTTCTGTTGGACATGAGGACGCTCAACACTAGTTTAAATTGTTATGCTTTGAAAATGTCTCCAGTCCAATTTGACCTTTTTGTGCGTCGAGTTCAATTCACGCTATTCAACTGGTCAAACCTTTTTTATCCCTTTTCTTTTATCCTTGTTCTGGGTCTGGCAATTGTAAGACTTATGAATGTTCAAGTTTACTTCAACTTGATTTACCTAGTTTCAAGTGTTATCTGGTTTGTACCAGAAACGGCAACTGTTTTGTGTCTCGTTTGGGGTTTGGCAGCCATCGGCACATATTCATTCATATTGTCATACTTTTACTTGGCCTGGATTCAATCACAATTGGATAGACTCCGCATATTACACCGGAGTATTCAATCGACCGAAATGAACTATCTCTTGAAATCGGTCAATTTTGATTTGCAAAAGGTTTTCCTTCACTTTGATCGAATGGCTAATGATTTGAATTATTTAATCGGTTATGCTGTCTTTGCTATCTCATTTATGATGGTCATTGCAATTTCATTTTCAAATTTTCTTAAACTGCATTCTCCTTTGCTCGCTAATGTTATATTAATAGCAACCTTTTTGGGTGTAGTTTGTATGACAGCTATTTTACATTCAAGCACACAGATTTACACTAAAGTAAGTTTTCCGCAAAATGTGATTCTTTTTTTAATTGTTTTCTTGCTTTTCTCAGTCTAACCAAATTTGTGGTTATTACTCTTCTTTCGTGGCTCGACAATATGGCTTGCAAATTCATAATGGGTTGAAGGTATTGAACTTGTGTCAAATCTTATAAATTGTTGAGAAACATTCTTGTTCATCTAAACATTTTTAACTTTCAGATTTTACACATTCTGGAGAAATGTTCATACAATGGAATAAGAATTGGTGATTTAACTTTACTTACAAGTACATTTCTTTGCTACGTATGTAGTTACCCATAATTGATATCGACTACTTGATCGAAGCTTTCAATTGTTAGAATGAAAAATCTAATTTAGATGTATTTCCATTTCTTTACAGTTTATTCTTGAAAATATTTCCGCAATAATGCTAATAACTGTTAATATCCGCTCATTTGAATCTTGAAATTCGATCTAATGGACAGGATAACACTGGAGATCGGATTTTTGCACAAATTTTCATCAGTCTCGCGAGCACATTGATGAAAATGAACTCACAAATTCTCGTAGAAAAGCATACAATTTTTGCTCTATGCATTTCTTTTCCTTATTTGTAATCTTTTCAATGGAACTATCTACTTTTCATTTTCAGTAATTTGTTCAAAATTTTGCCAATAAAGATGTTAACAGAGGTATGGTGAGATTGCACAAAAGTACTGGTGAAGTTGGACTGATTACCGGTTGATTGTTTAATGAAACGAACAGCTAGGTTTACTTCACACTGGCTCTCAGGAGAAAAAACGTTTGAATAAGAAAACACTGCAAACTCATTGCTCAGACAAACCTATGAAAGATAACCCAACAGTACTTTTTGTTCGTAAATATGACTTAATGCGAAATGTTAACCCACTGGTCGTTAGTTAGTTTATAGTTTTGGTTATTGAGTCACTTCGTTATTTGACCTTCAACTGAGCGTGCATTTTCTGAGAATCACAACTTTTCCTGATCAACTAGTGTTTTTTAAATGTTCATAACTATCACCATTGGAAAGATAACTGAATTATTCTCAAAACTGATTGATTAACTTAACAGTTTGGAAACATTCACGTTCTTTGCACAGCATTCGCCATTGTAAGCTTTACCTACCCTCTTATCCACCTTACCTCTTTTCACTTAAGAAAGCTTAAAAGATTTATGAGGAGAACTATGAAGTCAAATTAGAGGGATTCCGTGAAGTTTTTGAATAAAACTAGCTAGATCGGGCTCTAGCTTGCTTGGAGGGAGCATCGCTCAATTTTTATTTTATTTGAATTATCTGGCGATATAATAGCTTTTCTTTATGATATCCTTCACATTTTTTCAATGACTTGAGAACCATTGGATAACTAAACCAATGTCTCTTCGATATGAAAATGCTGAGGGAAGCGTGAAATGGGCAGACTAATTATCGTTCGAAAATGAAAGCTTCTTTCTCCCAGTACCATAAGCCTTGCACCTAAGAACCTAAGGGATGAGCAAAAATGCGAGAAACGTTAGCAGCTCAAGTTGGCTTAGCATTCATTTTAACTTTGATTGTCATGGATCCGAGTAATATTGCTAGAGGAACTATATAGATTGCTAGCAAATTTGTGTTCAATAAAGGATGGATTGTTCGATGTCATCAACTCGCCATTGATTTCAACTGTAGAACGCAAAATGATGGAAGACTGCTTTGAGGAATTACGACGATAATGTGTGGTATTTGAGACAGATACATACATACAAGCATACATCTAGCCTGATAATGCAGTTAAAACAGACGTCGAAAACTTACCTGCTTTTTCTGCAAAATTATATCATAAGTCTTGTTTCAGTCAGGTTTAAAACAAAAGTTTCAATGAAGCCATCTTAGAAAACCAATTTTGCCCAAGTGCGACAACAAAATCAACTTTGGATAACGAGTTATATTACGAGCAAATATTTCAGAATTCGATAATGTGTCTTGATGCAAAACAACGTCGATCGACAAATATATATTTTTACATCGATACGAGTTTATTTTTGCATGATAATAGTTTGTAGTAAAACTCTAGAGAATCTTAAATTCATTATCCAATTTAGGTAAACTCTTTGGTGGCCCGATAAATCTATTGACAAATTTTGTTGACTCATGTTTGTTGGGGCTTATTTTGTTCAAAGAAAGTCAATTGAATTGCATTAAGACAAGTTAAAAGTTATTAAATATTCATAAGATAGCCGACATTGGAATGAAGACTGAAACTTCTTTTCAAATAAAATGGAAACTCTTAAAGTGTAAACTTGCGTTTACGTTTGGCCTTTCAAAAAGTGAACATTCAGTTGAAAAAATTTCCGATCTGATTGGTAAAATACATTCACTTACATTATTAACTCTAGTATTGAGAAAAGGATACCATCAGAATGAGAACCCATGGAATGAAAAGGAAACCTTTAATTTCAAGAAGAGAAACAATTTATTTCGATTGTGCCTTTTGATAATCACTTTGCGCTTCATTATTCTCACACATATTGAGGAACCATCAAACATGAGCATTATTCTTGGAAATGCATTCTATTCGTCAACAAAAAGTCTAACTTTGAACGCGCTCGAATGCACATATATTTCCATGCTTGCCTTAGTTCGAGAGTATATTTTATACCTCGAATCAAAGGGTGGCTTCAGTCTATTATCTGACATGAAGATTTTGCACACTAGTTTAAACTGTTATGCTTTGCAAATGTCTCCAGCTCAATTCGATATCTTTATAAGTCATGTTCAGTTAAACTTATTCAATTGGTCGAACCTTTTTTATCCGTTTTCTTGTTTCCTTGTTTTTGGTCTCGCAGTTGTAAGACTTTTTAACGTTCAACTTTACTCCAACCACATTTATGCAGTTGCAAGTGCTGCTTGGTTTGTCCCTGAAACGGCAATTGCTTTGATGCTTTCTTGGGGCTGTGGAGCCATCGCTACCTATTCATTCACTTACTCATACATATACTTGGCCAGGCTTCAATCGCAATTAGATAGACTTTCCATGTCATATCGAAGCATTCAATCAACCGAAATGAATTACATATTGAAATCGGTCAATTTTGATTTGCAAAAAGTTTTCCTTCACTTTGATCGAATGGCTAATGATTTGAATTATTTAATCGGTTATGCTGTTCTTACCATCTCATTCCTGATGGTTACTGCAGTTGTGTTTTCAAATTTCCTCAAATTACATTCTCCTTTGCTTGCTAATTTAATATTAATTGCTACCTTTGTAGGTGTCATTTCTATAACAGTTATTCTACATTCAAGCGCTCAGATTTACACTAAAGTAAGTATTCCACAAAATGTGATTCTCTTTTGACTATTTTCTTATTTTTCGCAGTTTAACCGAATTTGTGGTTATTACTCTTCCTTCATGGCTCGACATTCTGATGTTCAAATCCATAATGGTTTGAAGGTGAAATGTTTGAAGCAAATCTTGAGAAACATTTTTTGTTCATCTGAACATTTTTAACTTTCAGATTTTACACATTCTGGAGAAATGTTCATACAATGGTGTCAAGATTGGTGATTTAACTTTACTCACGAGTACATTTCTTTGCTATGTAAGTAGTGATTAAAATTGGAAAAATTTGATTGATAGAATCAACGATCTAACGTATTTCCATTTCTTTACAGTTTATACTTGAAAATATTTCTGCAATAATGCTTCTAATTGTTAATGTTCGTTCATTAGAATATTGAAATTTTAGATGGAAAGCCAAAGAAAAAGGCCTTTCAGTGGTTGGTCAAAAATTCTGTTTCCTTCGATTTTGTAGATTCTTCAAAAGTTAATCACAAATTACTTGGATTAATGGAGCTACACGCTCTAGCACGGGAAAAAGTTGTAATGAAAAACATTTTTTTTTTCTTCTTTTCTATTAATAGCTTTTTGTGCTCATTTCCCATCGTATCCTCATTTTTAAACGACCTCAAAATTAACTGCATCTTCGTTTTTAAACTGTATAATTATACTCATTACTACTCTTCACTCTGCTGTTGATTTTTTGCTGGTACTATTTAGATCTTGGCTGTTCGACTTTACTATTTCCAGCCTTTACCGTTGAACTTACTTCGAGAATCTATTCAACATTTCTGCCGATTGATACCGTTTTCCAACATTTTCAAGGAAAATCGTTTAAATCAACAATTTTTTAATCGACAGATTTCATTGTTTGCTTTGAGGCAATATTCATTATTTATAAGTCATAAAACAGAATCAATATTATTCAATGTTCATATCGATATATTGACTTTAACAAATTTAACAAATATTTGATCAAATTGAATGCAAAATCTTTAATTGTTTTACTCTTACTACTTTAATAGTTACATCTGTAAT
The DNA here is from genome assembly GCA_028476895.1 of Tetranychus truncatus. Classification (NCBI taxonomy): domain Eukaryota; kingdom Metazoa; phylum Arthropoda; class Arachnida; order Trombidiformes; family Tetranychidae; genus Tetranychus; species Tetranychus truncatus. Next base: position 8,658,883 of record CM052061.1, read on the forward strand.
TCATTTTATAAAAGTAATATTTGCATATCGATTCAAGCTTATTTTTTTCCACAAAGGTTCAAAAGAGAAACTAAAAGGGAAGGTTAAAAATTCATTATCTGATTGAGCCGTACTTCTGACTTTTTGTGAATGCATTCTGTTGGCTTATTCTGTTCATCAACAAAAATATCTAAACATTGAATCGTATTGAAACTAGATTTTAAACTTGACATTTTGCTTTAAACCATCAACGTTAAAATGACGACTCAAAGTACCTTTGAAATAAAATGGAAACTTATGAAGTCTAAGCTCGTGAATGTATTTGGACTTTCAAATGATGTAAGCTCTGATAAAATTTGCTATCTGATTGGGAAAATCAATTCCCTTACATTAATAACTCTAATATTGAGAAAAGGATATCAACAGGATGGAACAACTCAGAGTATTTACTTCAACCGGCTCAATGTTTTCTTTCGATTGTGCACTTTCATCTCGATTATTCGCTTTGCTGTTCTCATAGTTACTGACCAATCTTCAAACATAAGCATAATCCTTGGAAATCCATTCTACGGGTCACCTGAAAATGCAACATTTTGCTTGCTTCAGTTCTTATATTTTTTAGTGCTTATGGTAGCTCGAGAGTACGTTCTGTATCTTGAATCAAAAGGGCGTTTCGTTATTCTATTGGAAATAAAGTTAATGCACTCGAATTTCAACTGTGAAGCCTTGAAAATATCTGCAGTTCAGTTTGATCTTTTTAAGCGTCGAATTCAATTTGCTCTAATCAATTTCGCAAACCTTATTTATCCAATTACTTGCCTCGTTGTTACGGGTTTGTCAGTAATAAGGCTATTAAATGTTCATGTTTACTCGAACTACATTTACCTAATTTCGAGTGCTATCTGGTTGATCCTAGAAATTGCCACTGTTTTGTTTCTCTCTTATGGTTGTGGAGCTGTAGCTGCCTATGCAGTCATTTTGCCGTACTTGTATCTGGCTCGACTTCAATCTCAACTGGATAGACTCGAAATGTCTTATGAAAGTGTTCAACCAGCAGAAATAAATTGCCTCTTGAAATCGGCCAATTTCAATTTGCAACAAATTTTCATTCATTTCAATCGGTTGACTGAAGATTTCAGATATTTGATTGGTTATGGTCTCGTTGGTATGTCCTTCTTGATGGTCACTGCGATTTCAGCTGCGAGTTTTCTCAAGATACATGCCAATCTGCTCGCTAATGTTTTACTTATAGCCACGTTTTTTGGTGTAATCTGTATAACAGCTATCCTTCATGCAAGCGCCATGGTTTACACTAAAGTAAGTCTCTGACAAAATGAGATTCATTTTCACCTCTTTCCCTCCAATTTCAGTTTAACCAAATTTGTGGCCATTACTCTTCCTTTATGGTCCGACATTCTGGTGTTCAAATACACAATGGACTTAAGGTGAGACCTAAGTATCGGTTTCAATGTACAACTAACAAATTTAAAAATAAAAAGGCTACTGATTGGGAAAATTGCTCGACCTAAAAAAGTGTTTACTTGCAATTGTTTTCTTCCTTCCTTAACTTTCAGATTTTACACATTCTGGAGAAATGTTCATACAATGGATTCAAGATTGGTGATTTAACTCTACTTACGAGTACATTTCTTTGCTATGTAAGTAGTCAGACAGTATTGATATATTAACAACTCAATCGAAGTATCTGATTGTTAGGATCAACGATCTAATTTGGATGTTTTTTCATTTTTCTCAGTATATTCTTGAAAATATTTCGGCAATAATGCTACTGATTGTAAATGTGCGCTCATTCAGATCTTGAATTTTACCAAACGGAACGAACGATGGAAATCATGATTTGATCAAATTTAAATTTATTTAAGACTCAAGGTTTCGAGTATTTTGGTTTTTAAGTATCAATGAACATCAAAGGCTGCTTTGTACAGAGACAGGAATGGTTTGGTTTTGAAATGCTTTGGATTCAATTTATTATTGATAGATATTATAGATTGTAAATTTTTAAATTTTTCAACAATAATTAACCTTAAAATACAATTTACATTAAATAACTAATTTAAAAAAATTAATTTGCTTTGTGATTTTAACAAAAAATTTTGGTTATCGTATAAATTTGGAGCAAACAGAAAATGATTGGACAACTAAATGATTGCACTTTTTGATTTGGGATGTTGACGGAATCAGACTTTCGATAGCTCCTTTGACTTTAGACTAGATCCAGACAATAGCAAATTTTGGTTTAGATATTTCTTTTCGTATTATTCATTCGTACTAAGATTCAATGAAACAAAAGGTTCATTGATTCGTTGAATGATTGAGTGTTTCAAATGACTATTCAAGATTGATTTTTTGGATTTAAATTAACTAAAGTTTTGTTCTCATTTCGACTCAGGAGACGTTCACTATTGCTTTAAAAATTGATAATGATGGGTAGGTAAGTAGAGAGATTGGTAGGAACAGAAAATTATGTGTAACTCTTTATCGACATTAGACCATTAACTGATTGGGGTGTGCGTAAATGCTTATGGTGGGAAATACTATCTTCAGGTGAACTATAAACAACCGTTTTTTGTGAAGGTGAACAAAAATCACATAACTTCTTAAAGACAAATAGGATCATCAATGGGATTGGAGTCATGATGGAAGCTGCAACTGGCAAAAGAGTGGCTAAATCACTTTCTGGTGGTTGCAAAGCTAGACGGATGAGCATAATTGATATTCCTGTATTTTGAATACCGGTTTCAATTGCAATGGCTATCTGATCTGCCCTTTCAAAGCTAAATGCAATCGAAAACAAAAGCCCAATTAAGAAACCGAGCCACACATTCAGACCAGCTGATATTAACATTTTCCACGTTAACAATTTCACCATTGACCAATAAACGTAAGTACTAAAGACAACGATAAATATAATCATCACAGTTGATACAGGAGCCAAGATGCGTTTACAGACCTGTTGGGAAAAAGCAAATTTTCATTAATTGACAAAATAATTTATGGGATAAAAGTTAATGGACCAATTTTAAGCAAATTGAAATTCAGACTAAGAAACAATTTGTGTGAAAATACAAGTTTAAATCTATTCTTGCAGTTTCCTGTATAGTTTATGGAAAATTGGTTGATTGGAAATTTTTTCCGCTCATCAATCAAACAGGATAAAGCTTTGAAAACAGTTTTCCTGAATGAATGGAATAAATCAACAAAATTTACAGCTAAAACTTTAAACAGACGAATGCCGGTTGTGTATCGAATCAAATTTGTATATTGAATTTGTGATGGACGATAATGAAATAAAATTGGTTAAGAGTTTAATTTGAGACTTACTCTGGACACTTTGGGCAGATATTTTTGGAAAAGTAGACCAATTCCTAAGAAGAAGGCCATTGCCAATAATGATTCGAAAATACGAATATATGGGACAGTGAAAGTACTTGGACCTTGAATGCGAGCACCTAATGTGAATAGCCATAAAGGAATCATAACTGAAACAAAAAACAGGAAAAATTAAAAACCATGCCAAGCAAATTCATCAAAAACGAAGCTTTCGTTAAGCTGCAGATTCGATGCTTACATAAGGCGCAAAAGGTGCTAATGAAAGTCATGGTTAAACTGAGATTGAGATTGCCACCAAGTAAAAGAGTCCACATGTTGGATGCATTTCCTCCTGGCGAACATCCGAAAGCAAATAAGCCAAACCAATAGTAATACGCATCGCCATTCAATAGAAAATACCCGACACAATATGATGTCTGAAAAAATTTGTTTATAACAGTAATTAAAAAGAATGATTGAAGGGCAAAGATAAGTGAGAGACTTCAAGCTTACCAAAGGCATAACAACATATTGTGATATCAGTCCAATCAAAGGAGCAATTGGTTTTTTAAGTACACTTTTGATAACAATCAAATCTATAGCACATCCCATGTTGATGAAATTTAGTAAAACCAACGAGACCACTGAAAGGGTAAATATCTTTTCCAAGCGACTATGTTTAAGTGAAACCAAAATGGTTAATCGATTGGTACTTTTTTCACCCTCTTTATGTCCATTGCCAGCAATTAGCAAGTCTGCAGATGCAAGTAACACATCTTCTTTAAAAGCGCACGGAGGATTATCACGTAGCGCGCTTGACTGTCCATTGATGTGGTGAGTTTCGTTTGGGTTAACATATTCTAAAAATAGATTAGTGTGACCTAATAGTTTACCCATAATGTCAACAGAACCAGAAAAATTGAACATTCCATTTTTATCTGGATGAAGAAAAGCTTTATCTAGTCGCAACAATTTAGAATTACCATCTCCTCCGATATCAGCAACACGAGGTGATGAAATTTTTAATTGATAATAAAGATTTCCATCGGCAATGGTTTGATGAATCTTGTCTGTAAGAGTAAAGTTGATGATAGTCGATTCACCTTCTTTGATTCTCACTTCATCTTGGCCATAATCAACTTTTAGAGATGATACAAGTTCAACTAATAAACAAAATATCCATATTTCACAGCAAATTAGATTTAACAACTGCATTTAGACTTTCTATTGAGTTAATAAAAATGAGGAAAAAAAACCTGACACAATTTTGTAACATAACACTAACAGATTCATTGACGCTAGTGACACCGTCACCTTACTCTCGGTTAAACTTACAAACTTGCTTCATTCAGCACTAGATGTAGACAGGTTTGTAGGTAAATCAAGTGTATCATAAAGTAGCGACATCTGTAGTAACCAAAAAGAAAATATATTCAATTCTTTAACGGTTTATTCATGCTTTTAATCAGTTTCAGTTTCCATTCAATTACTTAATTCTTGAACTAATTTCAATGACTTTCTGGCTTTCAATATTTTGCAATCAACATTGGAAAAAGAGCAGAAAAATCAATGTTTCTTTTGTTTTATCCTGAGCCTACCGAATATTATGGTGAATGTTTTTCATAAAAATCTCATTTTTCTGGATTGCTTGACCAATGATCAAAGGTATTTCAATATTGACTAATCAATAATATTATTTACAGACTTCTCCTCGTTCAATGTGAGTATCGTTTACTTATTTGTTTCTGCTAATTCAATATCTTTCAGAAATTCAGACAAATTGTTCATGGATTGTGATAACTTTGATATAATCTCTTTAATATTTATCCCATTCATTATCAATATTACAAGGTGTTGCGCTATTTACAACATAATAAATAGATTAGACAATTAGATGTCCAATTAAACAGATGACCCATCGGTAAAGTTTTCCAGGCAATGAATAATCTCATCGTTTTCTTCGTCCAGTGATACATTTAGGTTAAGCTGCTCTTGAGATTTGTCCGCTTCGTCTGAATCACCTTCATGGCTGTACCAAACACTGTAACTCAAGTAAACAAAGATTCCTGAAAGAAACGAAAGAAAAGGTTAATTTAATCGATAAGCAAATGGTCCATATTAACGATGCTTTGTTCCAGATTAAATATGCTTTACACCTTCAATTGGTCAACAATGTGAAACAAAAATCAAAGTCAACTGGTTTACCATGATAATAAACACAGTCAAACCCATAGAAGCAAGTTGAACAGCTATAAATGGATATTGGAAAGAATCGAAAACTTGCTCGAAATCATTTCCATTGATATTCAGCCAACAATACAAGAGAGTTTCAACTCATGCAATATAATCATTATACTCATCACATAATGATAATGGTAATAGTATCGTGATAAAATGTTATTAACCATTAACCAATATTGGGCCCACAATCGATAAACCAATTATTATGCCAACATTTATGTAGATTAATTTTGCATCATGAAAAGGTTAACATGAGAGTAAAGTGAAAACCTTTTCAATTTATTTTCTACACCAATTAGAGAATCTGAAAAATTTAAAAGTTTCATCAAAAGCAAGTGTCATGCAATCATTCATTAAACTCGAGTGATTCTGCAAAGATTTAAATAGCTTTCAAATGGCGTATCAATGAACCTTTTTGTCAATAAGACAGCATTACTAAAAGTCTTATCGTGAATTGAAAACTGACTAAAATTTCAAGACGAATGTTGAAATTTCAAAGAAAATTTTTCAAGAAAAATCTTGCTGCATCGCATTGAAAAAAAAAATGTTTCAGGCAACATTGAAAGGTTGATTCCCAATCTTCAATTTACAATACTGTTCACATGAGAAGCTCAATAATTCTAGATTTAACTGAGACTTTATTTTCAATGAATTTATTAATTACTATTATTATTTATTACAATCTTTCAACAAGTCAAGACAACACTTACACTTCCAGGAAACAACATCGAAATGACTGGCAAAGGCTCAGTAATAGACTGACTTCAACTTACTTTTTGTATAAGATCAAAAGGCTTTCAGGTTTTGAAATATGCAAAGATATATTAATAATTTGCTAAAAAGTGAGTTCACTATTGATGGTGTTTAATGGAAATAATCATTTCGATGGAAACAATTTCTCAATCAAAGTTGAAGACAAACCTGGATGAAGTTGCAATGTTGAAAAGTAATCGATGTGATGAATGAATAATGTAAAAGGTACGAATTTGAATGGTCAGTTGAAAAGTCAAAAATGAAGATGAAAAAATTTCTCTCAAGTTTAACATAAATAATGATTATTTTGCGTGTCAACATTAGTTTTATGGTGAAATGATAACTCTAGACAAGTTTCTTTGATCGATTGTTTCAAATAATATCTGAAAAGCATCAATTTGGATCATCATGAAAACGAAGAAAAAGAAAAAAAAAGTGAAATGATAATTTACGAAATGAAATCTGAAGAAAAGGTCGACACATTATCATTATCATGGCCATGAGAAACCTTTCATTGACTCATCAGTGATTCTTCTGTGATCAGAATAAGAATGAAATTTTTTGTGAAATTCATTTTAAATCAGGAATCGTAAGGAAAAAACGCATAAAAAACTCCTTTTCCACCAAAAACATTGCCGCAATAGAAAATTGAGAAAAAAAGTTTTAAAATATTCTTTTCGAAAAACTTTTAATTCATTCCACTGAAATCGATAAAATTGATTATCGACAATTCTGTTCTCTTTACCATTAAATAGCAATAATGATCACCTTTACGAGTTAATCAAAAGTCGCTCGTTTCATCCATTGAAGACTCGCTTGAGATTTTACTCTTAGACTTGATTCAATAATTTATTCAATAACAAACTCTGATAATGATAACTCCCAATGGAATCATTGGTTTATCATGAATAAAATAGTTTTTTGTTTGCAATTTCAACTTCTTTTCCCAGAATAACATTTCCTTTGAAACGTTTAATTGCATTATTCCAATGTTGATCGATTATTAAATTTGCATTTTTCAAGTTTTCTCATTGAGAATGATTGAAAATATGTTTTCCTTTTCATGAAAATATTTCACTTTCCAGACAATTTCCAATGTTTTGCCTTTAGGATGTTGAGCTGTTTAGTAATTGAATTTTTTCTCTCAGATGATAAAATTGTTATTCATGGAACAATTGAAATGAAATCACAGTCCAACTCGAATTAAATTGTGTAGTGAATATGATTAGTTGGTAAAACAAAAACACTGACTAAATGAAGTTTTATTCAAGTCACGGTTAGAAGAATAAGAATGTTTCAAACAAACAGAAGAAAAGGTTGAAAAATTTTCAATTTTTTGCAATTTTTCAAAACTCGAAAGACTTTACAAAGTTTTCTGCTCATTCAAATGCATTGATGATCATTTTATTGGTCGACTTTGAATTTGGATCGGAAACGCTTTAAAGGTTAACTTTCATTTGCAATTTTTTATTGCAATCCAATTCAATTTAATGATGATTTTAATGACTTTAATGTGTCAATAAAGTACTTCGAATGTTGTCCTTTCAGGTTTGCTAAATGGTCGTTTATTGATACTAAACAGTCAAAGATGAAACCCTTAAATCTACTCTTATTTTCCAATCCAATATTTGAGTGAAATTCAATGTTTACTGGGATTAAATCAATATTAATTAAAGTTGCTGTTATATTGAAATGCTGCCCGTCATCATGGTTGATCATCATCTGTGCTTGGGTCAACATTGACACTGGTAAACATTGGTCAAGATGATGGAAGAGATGAACAAGATTAGTCTTTTTTTTCTCTCCTAATCATCATGACGATGATAGTTAAGTCTTTTTCCTGTAAACATTTCTTTTCCATCAGAAAATAAAAAGATGAAGGAAACTTGAGCTTATTCTTTTCCTTTTCCCTGAATCTCTTTTTTTTTACAATCGATTGGAAATGAAATTCACTTCACTTTCAACTGTTCACACCTTGTCTAACCATAAGCCAACATTAATATCATTAATACATTAGCAGGTTGATTAGCATGGTTTAATGGCGTTCAATGAAACAAAGTTCAATGTTTAATGGAAAAAAACTTTCGAGTTGAACTTTGAAAGAATTGAACAAATAACAAATGTTGTGAACTTGAAACGCTTTTTTCTTCTGTTAATGATTTTTTTTTCGCTCTCCTTTACTTTCTTCTTACGATTGGTGAAAAACCTTTTTTGTTGTTAAACAAGTAGAAACATCAATAAAGAGAAAAGAAAAATTCCTTTCGAGTTTGCCTTCTCTTTAATAACTTTTCAAATGTGTTGATAAACTTAATTGTTTCACTAGTCAATGCTGCTTTGGTTTGATATCTTTTACGACGAGAAAAAGGTTGACTCGAAAAAAATCAGTTTTACTTTAAAATACCTTTTGATCAACTGTAACAGCTCGTTTGACAAGCTACAACTTTTACTTATTGGTTTGAAATGAGCTGAAACTCGGAAAATTTCATGTTTTTTTTCTCGCTTCTTTTAATCACCATTTCTGATTCTTGCACATGTTGGACAAACAGTGAACGAATGACAAAATGTAATACAATTGATTTAATGTATTACATCAACGATTTAATTTCGAAGTTTCAAGAGAGAAAAGGTTGAATTTCCATTAAAATTGACGCTAAGTAAATCGAATAGTTGAACCCATCATAAGATGAAACATCTGGAGCAAATGATAAAAATGTGGAATGTAGTTTCAATGAAAGTTAAGAATGTTATTTAGAAGGTTATTTAAGAAAAATTTCAAATCTTTCGAAGATTGTCCAAGTCAGATAAGATTCACTCAAGATGCATTTAGAAAGCTCTGGGCTCCATTCATCGAACCGGGCAAAGAGTTTGCAACCATTAGATTTAACACTAGAAATCGCAATAACCGGTGGAGAAGTAGTTGCTGTACTAAACTAATGTAGTAAAATCATAGGTGCTCTTTCTTAGTCTTAAGTTACTTGTACAACTTGTACAGTCACTTGATGGCTGTTTGGATTCAATGCGGACACTTCAGCGAATCTCAAGTCACTTGGACTGCCTTGTTCGATGGTTAATTGATTTAACTTCGATTTTTTCTCTCTCTCTCTTTCTTAGTCCTTAACCTCAAAATCAATACTAGACTAAACCCACTTTCAACACCATCACTCATTATGACGAAAATAAAATTAAACTGGAGATTCGTCCTTTAAAAAATTGATCTTGGGCTGATTTTTGGCGATCAGATGATAAATCCTCAGTTTCATCAAATGATGACTCGAACTCTCTCTTTCCGCTTTTTCGTTTTTTTCGAAAAGGTTTCGAATAGGTGCTTTTCTGTAAAAAGCCAAAGAGAGAGTTCGGGGAGTGACAGTAAAGGAGAATAGCCAAAATGGTCGATTTGCGGCCCTTATTCCGAAGTGGTCGAACCATGTATCGCTTGAAAGCTCATGATGAGTAAAGTATGCTTTCTAAATATCAAGTCAAAATTCATATTCCCTGGGGAATTATTCAGCATGTCTATTAAAGGACCCCATGGAGACCACATCGTAACTAATTTTCCAGATAGAACTTTTCATAATAATTGTATGCAAGTTGCCTTAAACTTTGCCGATTTTTGAGATATTCCAATTTGAAAGTTTTATCCAAAGGGAATGAATAGGCGAAGCCATGGAGTTTCTTTTTTACCTCATGAAGACCAAGTAAAGTGTCTCTAATTAAGAAGGGGGTAACTCGAAGCTGTATTTTATGCATGCATTGTCCGGCGAATAGTACAAATGTATTTCGAGTTACTACCATTATGAAAGACAGAAAAACATTTTTCTCTTCTCTTGACATCCTCTTCACACACTCTTATTCCATCTCGCATCCAACAATTCAACATCTTTTTCAGCTACAAATGGCTGGTATTGCCGATTCATTAAGCATCATGATTACACTCGAAAGAAGATTTGTGGTGTTGAAAACTCAGTCAACTTGGAACTTTGTGATGAATGGAGAAAAAAATCAGTGCAACTATCAGTTGATATAAGTCTGATGACATTTATAATCTAGATGAGACTAGTCTTTTCATCTATCAGATGCCAAACACAACATTATCTCAAAGTGGTGAAAAAGCTCATAGAGGGAAGACGAGTAAGGTGCGATTGAGTCTACTTTTTGAAACGAGTTTATCTGGTAAAAAGCTAAAACCATTAATTATTGGAAAATCAAAAAAACCTAGATGTTTTAAGGCTGCCAGTTTCGATCCTCGAAGTGTAAATGTGGATTACATTTCTAATAAAAATTCGGGGTTAACCCGAGATATATTTACAGAATGGCTAACTAATTGGGATAAAATTTTAAAGAGGCAAAAGAGATTTTTTGTTTAAATGAGCTTTTTAACTACAAATTTCGGCTCTGCTCGAGCTCTCTTGTTCGGGCTTCAGCCCATCGAGTGTACCTTCGAAGGAATTCCTCTTGAGGAATTCCAAAATAGGTCTCACATTTAATATCGATGTATCGCAAAAATGAATCAACATTATGACGATCTTCAATCAGTTCATTCTTTTGAGCCTCCAAAATGGATATTTCGGCCTGATTGTTTGCTATATCTGCATTGAGTCTACCAATCCTATCTTGGCTTGATTTTAGAATTTCTGATAATTCTTCAATCTCAACAACCAAATCGTCTATTTCTTTTTTAGCTGCTTTATATTTTTCTTTTTGTATCTCGTATTTTTCTTTATACATTTTGCCAATATCGACTTTTTCTTTTGCGGTGTTGACAGTTCGTTGGATCCATGATGGAACCTCAATATTTTTTGATTGGATGAATGATGAGATTCGATCTAATGCGGCTCTAATGTTCAACTTCCACTTAAATACCCATTTGAACAGTCCTGCGAATAAATTGCGCAAGAGCGTCATCTATCTGCGATGATTCCTCGGCACCAGTTATGATTATTGAACCAGTTGAGTAATAGATCAAAGTTAAACCGTCAAGTTTAATGTAAACAGCTGGATAAATTTCAGGCTCATAAGTTGTATCCTCGTATGAGTTTATTAGTTCACGGACATTAAATGTATAGGGCAAAAAGCGTGAGCAGTTATGTTAACAACTTTGACAAAGATAACATTGTTATCTGGATAAATTTCTTGTAATGTTGCGCCTGCTTTAGTTACATCTTTAAATCCAGTAGCTATGACTTTGCCGGATGAGAAAACTAGGAAAACACCATTTTTACGAATTACTTGTGCGTTAAATTTCTTTTTACGTTCAGAATTATCGATTTCTAATTTTATTGTTCCGTTTATTTTCCATAGACTTACAATATTAGCAACTGAAAAACTAAGCGAGTTTGATGACATGTTCACTTGTAGGTTGATAAAAAGTACGAATTAATAGAACGATAATAATGATTAGGATCATTACGATCCCAATTATATTCTTATATGTGAGAGCATTCATATTTACCTATACTATTTTATATTTGATGGTCTTATATAGTTTTGAATAGTCTGTCCCAGACCCGGACAAAAGGGCATGACCGTATTGAAAAAAGCTCATTTAAACAAAATAAGCCAATAAAAAGCTTATTTTTTCATTTAAAAATTGTTTTTAATTTATTTGTCCCAGACCCGGCAAGATGGTGTCCCAGACCCGGACTTTACTATACTACTTACTAACACTGCAGTCTCAAGCGATCATCAGACCTAGTTGTATTTATTACTTAGCAATATTGTTTTGTGATCAATGATTTTTGATCGGGGCTCTACAACTTCCTCTCGTGGTCAAGTCTCATTCCTGAAAAATCAACTTCAGTTTTTCACCTTCACCTTCAGAGTTTCATCTTCGTTTTGAGAATTTGATTCATCCTTGTTGTTTCCCTAGAAATATTCATAATTTTCTAAATCAGTAGCGTATCGGTTATCGTGTGCATAGCAAAGCGAGAAATTGGATTTCCAAAGTATCTGAAATATCTTCTCTTCACTTTGCCGGGCCACGATAACCAACCCAGAGGGCATTCAGTTGAATGGCTAAGAAGAAATGTTATTTAAAGGGTGTTAAGGTTTATTTCTGACAAAATTATCTGACGATAAAGATGAATCGGTCAATTGTACTGGCTCTTGTATTTTGATCAACCTTTTCTTTTGTGATTTCATCTTTATCTTTAAATATATTTGTCAGAAATGAACCTTAACACCCTTTAATATAACATGAGTGTAACTAATAAACTGTTTTAATAAAAATTTAATTATAGACCAAAAAGTTTTCCAACCAACTGCATTTCCAATTAGGAACGTGAGTTTCAAAATGAATTTTGAATAATGTAAACCAATGAATTACCTATGAGTGACCAGATTAAGAATGCAATCCAAGAAGAACTCGGAAGACAAATTATCAAATGAATATCCATCCAAATGGCACATATTGGTAATAAAGGTACACAGGGAATGCTGTTTCGTGAGGTTGACCGGTGTTTGGGTTGACGAACAATGAGAATTACCAGGATTACAATTAGAGTAAATAATCCGCTAACAATTAATTCGATCCACCAATCAGCTCCATCGGGTAAATATTTAGTTATGTGAACGGTTAAAGTTCCCATCAATAACATTAATCCCATGGTTAACGATAAAAGAACTGGAAAAGACAAAGAATGCAAATTAGAATCAATTCTCAGAAACAAATTGAAACCTTTTTCCCTTTCATTATTCTCCATATTATATGGCACAAAAGAAGTAAATATAAATCATTGTTCATGACTAAAAAGGGAAAAACGATTAAAAGAACAATTTCATCTCTTTAATTGTCAATTTACCCAATTAACAAACAAATTTCATCAAAAAATTCATCAAATTCATGGCATATTCCACGCTTGATAGAAAAGTCTTTCAAGTTTAACATCTCCAAAGTCAACTTGATAATAATGTAAATGTTTAGCAACAATGGATATTATCGTTTCGTTTGTGAATAAAATTACTTCCGTAATGCAATAACTTTAACAATGTTGACCATCATCTGTCCATTATGGTCAATTACATCGCTCTTTATTGAAGTTTAAGAGGAACCAGGAAAGTGTCATTGCAATAATCATTTGTTGGAAAAGCGATTATCATTGTTACACATTTCTCGGCTTTTAATGCAAATGACTAGCCAAGCAAATTGATTGCATTTTGTATCGCATTATGAAAAATAACTTCATCTGACCATTTCCATTGCGAGTTGGAAAAAGAAGTAAAAAGTTGAGACATTTTTTTTTCGAGGAAAAAACATCAAAATGAAAAAGATGCTCAAGGTGATTATAATGGGTATAAGATGAAAATTGAGAAACATTTTTTTTTCGAGTTTTCCATAAAAGAACTTTTCAATCTTTTTTTCTTTTCCAATTTTGTAAAATTTTCTTTTTTCAAGTTCATTGGTGAGAAATGCATTTTACATGCTTTTCTTGCTTCTCTTCAAAAAGATAATGTTGCATATTGAAACAAGCTGTGAAAGAGTTAAACTGAATCTCGAATAATCATGTTTACCTTCAAGGTGAAATGAAAAGTGTTCAATTGATTCCATTTTTCGTTTTTCGAGTTTTCTTCAAGTTTGATCTTCAATTTTTAATGAATTTTTTTCTTTGCCGTTGGTTTGTTTATCGACGAAGTTTTCATCCCAAAATTTCTTTTTCTCTCGACTCTTCAGTGCTGTGATTTTTAATGCAAGTCAATGCAATTGTTTGAAGCTGGTCTTGTCAAGGTTTCCTTGTTTCTCACCTTCTTTGTCCTGAAAACTCAATCAATTTTCATTGAGTCTGTCGATTGATTTTTTTTTTACATTTTGAACTTGTCCAAAGGTCATGTTTTATTCAGATCAGAATCACACTTAAATTGTGTTTACAGGTTTCTCGGTGTTATTGTTATTTGTGAGATTTTCTTCTTTGACTTGAACTTGTTCAACAAAAGGAGATAATTAAATCTACTGATTGACTAATGAGTTATAATTAATAGATTGTGAGCAGAATGGATGTGATTAGAAAGAAGACAGAAAATCAGAGTTTCAACTTGTTAGCCTTTTGTTGGTCAATGCTTTCTTCTTGACCTTTCGATGTGTTTGTGAATTATGCTCTTGTTGTCCACCCATAACATGTGACCATGAGGATGGAGAAACATGTCAAATGATGACAATACAAATTAACTGTTAACACTTTTCCAAAAGTCGAGAGTAAACAAGAGTTTAACCAGGACAAACAATTCCAGTTTTTTCTTGTCTTCTGTATCAATTCATTTGTAGCAACTGTGAGTTTAATAAAATTGTATCATCAGTGAAGCTTAACATCAACTTCTAGTTGATAGGAATGGTTTACATTAAACTATAAGCTTTTAAACCGCAGCAACTTTGATGAATACCTTTTGCCAATTGAGTGATATTCAGCCAAGGCAATTGATTCTCTGAAGATTTGCACCGGTTCATGTGATTAAAAGGTATTGAGATGAAACAGCAAACCTTTATGGTAACCAAAAGAGCAACAATGAATTGTACTTATCAACTCAACCCAAGGGAAGTAAAACAAATGTGCATTCCTTGTAAATAATAGACTCAGAATAGTTGTTTGGTCTTTCACCGAATTATCATAGAATTACATTCACAATCATATTCAAGTCAAGGTGAAACATCAACTAAACCTCAGTCGAGAGGTCCAATTGACTTGAAAAACATGAGAATTTTCAATGACATTCATCTTTATGTTTGCAAGCAAAAGATGATTTAAGAATTTTTTATTCCAACCTTTGACTTTTCGCGAAATTTTAATTTCTTTTGATTTAACTTTTTCTTCCTGACATGGAAAAATCTCATTTTGAGAAAATTCTGTTTTCTCCAATTTTTTCATTTATGAGTGCAAAGTCAATGCATTTTCAAATGTTTAAATGAATCTGTTTTGTTGTTGATGTACTCTGAATGTTTTGCTTGCACAAAATCAATGATTTCTAAATGCTGCAGCAAACTCATGATTGTTTATCTTTTGATTGTCACCAGAAAAAGAAAACAAAAGATAAGCTTAATGAAACTAATCATGAAATCAATTAATTGGTAAACCTCTTCTTTTTGTAACCTTCAGTTTCTGTACTTCATTATGGCAACAAAAAGCTTACCATTGTTTTATCCTTCAGGGAATGAAAATGATAATACCTTTTCTGTCAATAAGGGTAATGATAATCAACGGTCAAAATATTTAAACGCATTTCAATTTTCAAATAACATCGATTCAAAAATTTTATCAATAGAAAGGGCCTGAAAATGGACAAAACGATAAGCAACGAGAATAAAATATTTATCATAACCACTCGGTAAAAATTCCAAGTCAAAACTCGACAGATAGAGATGAAAGTCTCGCAAATTCCCATGATAATAATTGAATTCATGAGAGGAATTAATGATGAAAATGGCGTAAATTCTGCAACATTTAGTTTAACCTTTGAGAGTTGAATATTCATCGACATTTGTATTTGCCCAAATCAAAGTCGCGATTGGAATTTCGTCAACTCGAAGAATTGGATCAAATTTATTTTCATTGTAATGAAACCATTCAAGTTAACTTTTGTTTAATAACCATTTCAATGCAACTCTAAGGTTTCAGTGTTTTAAGCTTGATCTCTGACAATGACGCAAAAGTATTTAATAAAAGTAAAATACAGAAAGTGGTTTCACATTGGAACTTGTCTCGCCTTTGCCTCAAGTTCATTTCAACAATTTACTTTTAACAGAAACTTTTGGACGTTAAATTGGTTCGAAAAAGTAATTAACTCGTTATTTCGACTTTTGATTGATGGAAAACATTTGAATGATCAGATCGTTTGGTTGCTTTTTTTGTCAACTTTGAATATCATTGAATATAATCTAAGAAAATTGAATGTCAAATGGTTCAATGATTACTGAGATATCGCTTGTTTTTTCATTATTATTCAAATGCCTGTTATGAGTTGTCATGCTTTCCCATTGAATAATGGTTACTCAGTTTTGAATCTTTGGTTGAGCACAAAAATTGCAACACTGTTTGCCAATTCATATTTTAAGGAAATTCATTGATGAATAAATTAATTTGACAAGTTTCATTTTTCATGAGACAAGATTCGAGAAAACGGAGCAAAGACGAGATTAACTCATTAATTTGCTGGTTACCTTTGAAGCCTCAGCCAAGATTCCAATGCGAAATTCAACTCTTGAGACAGAATGAGAAGCGATGAAATTCGTAAACAAATTCTTCTGCTTCTTTTTGTTCATTCTTTATATTTTGATATTTTAACGAAATTTAAATTCTCAATTTCATGGCGAAAGGTGACTTTGGTTGATTGAAACTTGACACAATGAAACTAAACATGCATGAGTTTGATGTAACAAAAGAGGAATGAGAATTGAATCTCGAAAAATATAAAAACATGTGTTCTAATTATGCAAATCCCTGTTGATTAGATTCACCGAGAATGAAAACATTAACCTTCTCTACTCAATCTTTGCAATTAACTTTGAAGCAAAGTGGAAATTTGATGAAAGAATACAAAAAATTCGGCAAGCAAAAGAAAAGGATAAACAAAGTGATGAAAAATATCAACTTTAGCTTTCGAGTTCTTAACGTTTCTCTTTATTTGCAAATTGCATGCTAAATTATTCAAAGAACTGCTTTTTTCTAAAAAGGTCAAGATCGACTCATACCATCTTGACTTTGTTCAAGCAAACGAAACATTTTTTTTCGTTCAAACAAAAAAAATTGAAATAACTTTATTCAGATAAAGGTTTCTCATTTTTTACTAGATGTTCCAGTTTCATTGAGCACTATTATGAGGCTTATTAATTCAATTTTCAAACATTGAACAAATCCCGAGAGGCATGGACAAATTGATGCATTGAACAAGCCAAAGATCAGCCAAAAGCTCTGCAGAAGACACTCGGCTACTCAGACTCTATCCTCTTGGTTCTGTAAAAAATGTTCCAAAGATTAAGCTAATTCTCATCATCATTAACTTCACTTGATCACTCGAAGGCAAAGCTTACTAACCGTCTGTAAAGACTTTTTAATTAGCTCACCAGGCTATTGTGATTGTAACGAAAAATAAGCCGTCTTTTTATAATTTGACAATCTCTAGAATCGAATCGAACAAATAAAACCAAAAACCATTGAAAAACTCGTTTCGACTTTTCTTTAAGATTCATTTCAAATCATTAACACAGTTCTAATTAACAAAAACACCTTTGACTTGAAAACCATTCAGTTTTGACTGGATGACGAGCCGATACTAAAAATGCAAGTAGTTTCCGCTATCAAGTTTATCCAACACTAACCATTTGTAATTTTAGTTTAGTAATGAGTTTTAAAATGAATCTCTATAACTTTTGCAATCACAAAACATGAAATGGAAATTAAAATTGATCAGCTCAACATGTCAAGTTGAATCAAATCTAAGCTACTAATGAAACTTGAAATGGATCCAAGTAAGGAAACTTTAAGGTAAAAATGTGATTCTCTTGCAATTAAATTGCATTTGACACATTAATATCTTGCAATATTCACTTTTGCAAGGAATCACGAAAAAGGTTGAAAATGTTGAGCCACATAAGCAAATAAATACACACGTCTGTTTAATCTGCATAAAGTTTTCTTTCCTTCGGCAGAGCTTTTTTATTCTCTTCATCTTTTACTTTCCATTTCCACCCACTTCAATTGAAATTGAGACAGAAACAGGAATGAATTAAAGTCACAATTTGGTCTCAACATATTGTCAAATTGTCAACCAAGTGAAATGCAATAATTGAAAAGACAGGCTAAGAAGGAGTGAAATGAGGAAAACTTTATACCTTATAATATCGCATTAAATGCACATAATAATCTCAAGTAGAGCTTGAAGAGGCAGCAAAAATCTCGGTTAATTCAGTCTTATTATCATTTCCAGTGTTTACGTTTAATCTTGTTGAACGGAATCGGACAATTGACGAATTAAATATTAATTTATCGAGAAATGGCTGTTCATCATTGGAAACTCGGTTCAACTCGATCTTCATGGAATCGAGAAGAAAAAATGATTTTCTCGATAAAAACATTTTTGCTTCTTCTTCAATTTATTATTTCATTGAATAACAATTCTTGAATCAATAAATGGTAAACCTTTTGGGAATGTTAAAGCAAAGAAAAAGGTTGAAGATGATTAATCCGAGAAAATGATTTCAGGATAATGACTGAAACATTCAATTAGCTAATGGAATAAGCAAGAGAATAAAAAAGTGAACCGAAAAAAAAGAGTTTCAATAAAAGAACAAAATTTTTTCCTTTTTTACACGAAAAAAAAGTTGATTAATTATTGCATGATAATTTCATTTCCAAAGGAAACATTGAATTAAAGTCCATTTAAAGAGCATTTCTGTTGCAAAACTCAGCAAGAACTTTCAACTCAAAGTAAACTTTTCAATCAATGATGAAGTTTCTTCAGTTAATTAAAATGTAAATTAACCAGTCAAACAAACTGACCCATGAAAGAGTAAAACGAAGGAAGAGAAAAAGGAAAATGTTGAACATTTCAACTGTCGAATGTAAACATTTAGAAAAGATTTTAAGGAAAATTTTCCAAGCCAAAGTTGCAACGGAAAAGTTCATTGATTCAAGTAGAAAAGAGAAGTGAGTGAAAAACTCATGAACAAATAAACATAAATGTAAAATTCGTTTAAAGTTGAATTCCATGTTCAGGTTTTACTTCATGTCAGAATTGTTTCTTTCACCATTTGGAACCACAAAAAGAAAGCCAAACATTTCAATTCATGTTCAACACGAAATCTTTACTCGACTTATCAATAATAATAATGATGATAAAACATGAGCGTTTAATGTTTGAAACAATTGAAAGGAAAAAAAAACTCTTTTCTTTTCAAACAATCATTCTTTTGTTTTCCCTTTTACCTTTGCACTTTCGCCTGATCAACATTGTTGCACCACTTTTACCTTTCAAATTGTTCATGTTTCACTTGGAACACTTTGATTAACATGTTAATCATTAACAATGGCGAGTCTAAATTGACATTGTTCAAGTTTCCCTTTTTTAGCAACTTTCATATTATTGACTTTCCATGAAGCATTCTTTTCATTCCTTCGTTCAAGAGGATGTTATTATCATTTCTCAATCAACGTAAATATCCTTTTTCCCTGTTTTTCATCAGCTTTATTCAGCGAGATATTTTGTCCTCAATCCATCAAAATGATAGCAAAGGAAAGTCAAAGTTTATCACAAACTCGAGTGGAAGTCATAAAATTCTTGAAAGTATATTCATCTAATTATATTCTTGCAATTTTCACCAAAAAATCGAA
The DNA here is from genome assembly GCA_028476895.1 of Tetranychus truncatus. Lineage (NCBI taxonomy): Eukaryota > Metazoa > Arthropoda > Arachnida > Trombidiformes > Tetranychidae > Tetranychus > Tetranychus truncatus. Next base: position 8,678,496 of record CM052061.1, read on the forward strand.
AAACTTTTTCCAACTCTTCTCTTGAACAGTAAATTGAAAGGCAATGGATCTTCTTTGCTTTTGGATTAGACGTAAAATTTCATTTTCAACTTATTCTTTGAAATGTTTTAACATTTCATGTTTCAGTGAATTTTGCTTTTCCTTTGATTGATTTACATTTTAAATGGAAGAAAAATGTTTCCCAGTTTTGGTTCACAATTGCGTTCCATTCAGCTTTTGATGATCATTTTTAGTCGCAAAATTTAAATGCAATTACAGGGAATATCAATAATGAGAAATAATTTGAATATTGTTACACTTTTGGATGGATATAAATTGGTGTAAATGTTTGATTTATTAAAAGTTTGGTAAAGCGTTGGATTCAGTGAAAAGGGAATCTTTTCAAGTGTAAATTGGTAAATGATTGGGAGAATCATTTAGTCTATTTGAGAAAAGTAAAAATCAATGTTTAATCAATGGAATGAACAATTCTGAATAAATAAGCATAATGAGGGTAAATGCAAAATTGCGGTATTCCATGAGTGGAAGAGCACATGGAGCCAGGAAGAAGGGAAGCCAAAATGGAAGCATTTCGTTAAAGTAAAAGTAGTAATTGAAATGTTTAATGGTAATAATATCGTAAAGAGAAAAGGTAAAAGTGTAAAGAGTTGAGTTAATGTCTTTTCAAATGGTAAATTGATTTGCTTTTTATTGGTACAATTCAATTGGGTTGTTGGATTAATTATCATCATTATATTGGATAAAAGAGTGAAAAGGAATGGCTCTTATTTCATTTGCAATCATAATATTCATGGATCATTAAGTTGGAAATCAAAGTGAGAAAACTAATTGATTTCGGTGAAACATCATATATCCAAATAGTCATTAGCAATCCACAGTGAACAGTTGAAATTTACTTCAAGAGTTGACCAAGTTATACAAGTTTCAACTTCAATTTATACAGATTAGTCTGAGATCAGTTATGCATTTGTAAACATGTTATATGATCCATTACTGGAAGCACTTTAGTCGCAAGGGTTACAAGCGAATCGAGTAGAGTCAATGAAAAATCTCTTATAGTTTGATCTTGGCAAGTGATTTGAATCGAATTCGCAGCATTCGGATAAAAGTCATAGATGCGATGATGGATGACTTATTGAGTCAGCGATGCTTCGTGCAGCATGACTTGAAAATGTTATGTGCATACTCAACTTCAAGAGTCACAGTCAGAGCACGAGGCAACTCAACTTGATGTAACCTAGTGATTGACTTTGTGGGTCACTCAGACAGTAGTTTCTTAAGGTCTAGTTGTGACTCGAAACGTTTCACTATTCAGCTAAAAATCTCACTCTAATCTTACTCTTTACAGTCAAGAGGCTAACTTGGAGTGACTGTCAACTTCAAGTGTCTCGCTATAAAGAGATGAGAATCCACAGTCACACAGACTTTTGGTGTGGATTGAAGAAAAGCAATTAGGTTGAGATTTGGGTAAATATTATTGTTTGGCATTTGAAATGGTGAGGATCTTTCGATGGAATCAACGCTAAATATGATATTGAGAAAAACCAGGTTATTCCAAATAATTTGACTGTAATAACTTGCGATATAATCATAACATGATTAATAGTGGATCTATTTATGAAGATGATAATCACAGGCAAATTAATGAGGTAACAAAAAGTTTGCGAAAATGCATAACAAAGAGTTAACCTTTTCTGCTCTTGCAATATAATCATTATTAAATGATTTGATGGCGATGAAAAATAGTGATGACAAAAAGCGCTCAATGGAAAGAAAAAAGAAGGAAAAAAAATCGTAATAAAGATTCTCATTATTTGCTCCATTTTCAGGTTAAATGAATTGAAATAATACTGACCAGATTATAATTGTTATTTGTCATCATTTTCATCATTCCCAGAGATTAAACATTTCTTATTATCTTTTTTGTCTCTTGCATCTCATGAGAGCTTTTTCTTCTTCTGTACTTTTGCATCTCATGAAAAATAATCTCTTGTTCAGGGAAAACCAAGAATATTGTTGCAAAGCACAGAATAGGCTAATGATAATGAAGATAAACAAGAGAAGAGCGAGAGAAAAAAAAATTCTTATAACGATAATGATTTTTCAGTAATAACTTGAAACATAATTTCCGTTCAAATGAATTGTTTAGCTTTTTTTTACTTTTCTCGGTTTTCACTGTTGGTTTGGTTTCCTCAATTCCCATAGGAAACTTAACCTGATGGTTTGAGGAAGTCAACTCATTTATGTTGAAATTAATGTTTTCTCAGCTTTCCTTGTTTCACCTTTCAGGGTATCAAAGTTGAGGTGTAAAATGGTTGCTAAAACACAGGAATCATCATCATTACCTTCAATGAACTTTTTTTTTACACTCAAACTGTTTGCCAAATGACAACAATTTCAACTTTTTGACAACATTAATGGTGATACAATCGAAGCCATTTAAGATGCAACTTTGGTAAACGTTTAAAAATGTTCACTTCTTTTAGATCATTGATCGACTTAAGTGTCAAAGTTGAAGTCTGTCATTATCATGTTAACAGAATTTTTCACCCTTTTCATTCCATTCTGGCCGATAGGTTCTTGTTTCACCATGCATTATTAATGAATGTACAAAATGTGAGTATCAAATTATTCAGAAGTAAAAAAAATAAGAAAATGTGTAAACCAGAATAATCAGTGATCAGATAACCGGGTAATTGGTTTAACAATGTTTTTTACTTTTTTTTTGTTCTTTGTATTACATCGAGTTTTTTTCTAGCATTTTTTTTTCTGCTCATCTGTAAATGGAATCTTCAGTTTGGGTGAAAATGTAGCCGAAAATTGAAGCCTAATGATGATTGTATAAACAAGATGATATTCACAATAACTTGAGATGAATATAGTAATAATAATAAATAATAATGGATGAAAGAAAAGTAATGTTGATTGAATCAAGAAAAATGGCGAAATAAACAAGGAAATAAGAGTTGTTCAGGGAATGATGAGATTCACTCCCAGCGAGTCAAGTTACCTTTTTTTTGATAATCAGTGGAATAAGAGATGAGAATTGATTCAAGTTTAAGCAATTGACTGGATAAAAGAGTGATGAAGATGGAGAAGAGATGAAGAGAGGAAAGATTGTCAAGATTTGTTGAAAGATTCCTGGGATTGTTACTCTTGGTTGGACACCCAACAAGTTGAAAAGTGAAACAAGAAAGTTAATATAAACTTTTTGTTTGGATTCCGATGAAAGACACTTGAAGAGCTAATAAATGAAGGGAAATGCTAACAGGCAAAGAGCATGATAGGGTTTCATCTGTTTAATGTCAAAAGAAGATGAAGAAGAGGCAGAGGCAGAGGAATATAAAAGGTGACGAACAAGGAGAAATGAAAGAAATTCTTGAGGCTAACAGTGTTATCAATTAAAAGTAAGAATGTAATGTTCAACATTCAATGTATTCAATAAGAAGGAAAAAATAAGGTTGAGATAAAGTTCATCAACATTTACTCTGTAAATGAACATTTCATGATTTAGATGAACAATTTTTTCCATTACTTATAGAAAGAAAATTATTGCGTTTTTGTGCCTCTTGACTGGGAGTGTAAAAGTGTGATAAAAAAAAAGACTAAGAGACAAATAACGAATTTACTTTATCTCTAATAAACTTTTCCTTCCCAATCAAAAGTATCTATTGATAATAATGTTACTCTTGATGATTGGTAAATTGATGGAATGGTTACCCTGGAATAGAATTTCCAATTTCGATTCTCTCAATTTTTCCTTGGTGAGACAAGTGTTGCTATGCAAGAGATGCAAGGCTTGAACTTTCGAAATGAACATTAATCTGTTATTGCTTGATATTTAATCTGGTTGGCGAATGTCGAGATTGAAATTTTTTTAATATTCTCTCTGTTACTCTTTGACGACCAAAGACTAATCCAATTGCCTTGGTATGACAAATCATCCAGTTGGATAAACAATAGACTGACAACGAAGATTAACTGAACAAAATTGTTTAAAATGTTTGACTTTTCAGCATATCAAGAAAAGAGATTAACTCAACATGAGGGAAACAAAAGGCTTCATTGAACCAGCATAATACTTGAATATTTCAAGGTTGATGAATAGCTTAACCGAGTTCATGATTTTCTGACATCCATTAATTATACATGTAAAAGAAAAGGCCGAGAGAAAGGCGAGTGGAAAAAAAGTGTATTTTTCATTCTTTCTTCATTCTATTAATTATTTTACCTTCATTAATCAAAAGATTATTAAGTGAAAATGTAAATAATAATAATTCTTCAACAGGGAATGATAATGGACTGGGAGTTTAATAACGTTTCATGAAATTTTGTGTTTAAATTTTTCTTCATTTCATTCCTTTTCCTTTTGTTTGTCTGGATAAAATTGAAAGGGTAAATAGTTTGACTGATCATAATTTGATGAACTGCAAACTGTTTCCCAGGATTGAAACCAAATGGCAAAATAATGAGATTATCAAATGATTGTAAACAATTTGCTAATTTAAATCGTAAATTGAATCAAGTTTGAATGCAGAAAGAAATGAAGAAAAAAAGTTTATTTTGTGTCTAAAAGTCAACAAAAACTGGTAAAGTAATGCGAATTGAATGGAAAGTATAAAAACTGAATAAATATGAACAAAAAGAAGGAACAGAAAGTGCATCTTTTCCTTTCCTGTGTCTTGTGCATGTTACTTTTCTTTTGGGTTGTTTGTTGATTTTGATTGTTGTTATTGTTGTTGCTTTTTTCGTTTCTTACCTCATGCTCTTCTTACCTGGTTAAGGGATGGAAAACAAACTTGGAATAAGATGATTTTCTTGTTAGTTTAGTTCGCTTTTTTCTTCCTCTTCTTCTTGTCATTCCTTTTATCCTCTTTCTTCTATCTCTACCTTTTGCATGGTAAAAAGTTGCACAAAATAAGAATCTCAAGAATTTCGTTCGCTATTATATAATACATGGAAATTGTAAAGATATTTTGGTTTTCAAATAAAAGAATCTCCAAAGAGAATTGGAAAAGTAGGTTAAAAAAAGGGAAGAGAAACAAAAATAATTGAACAAAGTTTCAACTGAATCTTGAATCGCAACCAAATATTAATATATTGTTAATATTATTACCATTTTATCAAAGACTTTGTTGGTTGCGAAAAGAATCAGAAAAAAAGTCTATGAAATGATGGCACTTCTTTCAATATCGAGAAACTTGTAAGTATCAGATTTTGGACTATTGTTTGAATTGTTATTTTGATTATCTTTATGGCCTTTTCTCGTTTCAATTTTTTCATTTCGGTTTAGCTCGAAAAGTACACAAAAACGGAATCTAAGTGTTTACTTGATTGACTTGGTAGTTTAAGTTTTAAACAAAACATTGGTTTACTTGCTCTTCCTAGCCATATTATCAAGTGATAAACCCAGAAGATCGAGTCAACTGCACAAACTGTTAGGTCTCACTGAGAGTCTTATCGGGTCAGCTACGTTCAATGAGCATCCAATGTTAATGGAGCCACTGCACTGTTGCTGCACTTTTGAGGTTATTTGCTTCTTTACTAGCACCAATGGTCACTTTCAATCATAATTTTACATTCCCTGTCTGGTTGATATTATGTTATGCATTAGAGAACCATTTGATAACAGTGCAAGGAGTGTTTGTTGTGTTGAGCTTGATTATTCGTTTCCATGGTAACCAATTGATGTTATCACGAAATGTTATTCTTTGACTTGATATTTTTATAAATGAATTGAAAAGAGAAGGTAGAATATCTCATGATGATTACTTTGATGAAAAGAAATGGTTGAAATCAGGTTAATCTTGATTGACTGATGATGAATAATGTTGCGATGCTGCAAGTTTCATTAATCAGTAATAAAATCATCATAATCATCATTTTCAATAACAAGACGAATGGAAGAAGGATGAAAAAAAGTATCATTAAATGTAAAAAAAAGTAAAACTCAATAGAATAAAAAATGTGATAAAATTTTCCCAAGTCAAGGTTATTCATCTCGTTATAAGCATACAAGCTGGGAGTGAAAAATAATAAAGTGTATTAAAGTTGGGAAATGAGCAAAATTTTTGCCAAATCAGTTGCACATTTCATCCTTTAACAGGTTCATCTTCAAACGAAACACCAATTGATGATTAATACTTGAAACTTTGACAAAACTATTGCATGTTACTGGGAGTGAAAAATGTGAAGTCAATAAAATACTTGAGCACCCTTCGAGTTGTTGTCTGTTAAAGGGCAACAATGGTAAAGGCAAAGCCAATAAATTGTCAGTTTAATGTTTCATTAGGCCACAAACAAGACATGAACATAATTACACAAATGTAATAACATTCACTCCCATGAAACTCTCATTAATTATCTTTGGTTAAATTATGAAGTAAAAAGAGAAGGGAAGAAAATTCCAGGCAAAATGTGATATTCAATCATTATTTTGTTGCCATCTTCATGGAATCCCATTTTTCAACTTCACCTTATTAACCGACTGGGAGTGAGTTTCCATAGTTACACAGCATTTCAATTTCATTTCATTTCAAAACATTTTCAACCTTTTCCATTTTCAAAGCAACTGTGCCAACTATTTCGGCAAAAATTACTCTCGACTTTCATATCAATAAATGTCACTTTTTTTATGCTAATTCAATCGTAATAACTTTATTTACCTTTTCACATCTTAATGCTCAGATAATCATGTTTGTTTTGTCTCATCAAGGTGAAAACAAAAAAAAAAGGTAATTCAATAAAAATAAATGGCCATTCATCAATAGTAAATGGTAAAGACTATGCAAATGAAATTGCTTCAGGTAAGAAGATTATAATGACTGGGAAGGAAAAGAAACTAAACTTTTTTGTTCCGCTTTTCGCTTTCATTACTTTTTTTTCCTTCGTACTTTCACTCATTTTTCCTCCTCAAATGTGAACAATTTTATCTCGTTATTTATTTCCAATAGTCGAGGTAAGGTGAAAATAAAAAAAGAAAAGTTCGAGTAATGAAAAGGGCCAAAGGGAAGTTTACTGAGCAACAGAAAATAAGTCGACGAAAATTGTGATGGAAAATGCATTTACTTCTCGGGTAGAACAGCATCAGGATAAAGATGATAATAAAAGGTGATTTGCGGTATAAAACATGATGTTGATCAACATGCATTAAGAATTGTTGATAACAGAAAAGAAGAAAAAATGTTTCAAGAAATTTTCCTTTTCAATGTTTCAACCTTACAAAGGTAATCTCTTTTTGCTCTGTCCCTTGTTACTCATTTTTAATGCACATATTTTGTGTTGTAACACAAAATCAACTTTAACCACAACAAGCTTTAGAACAACAATTTTCATTTTCTTTACAAAAGAAAACTGATTTTCTATGAAATTCAAAGTTTTCTTGAAACAAGAAAATGTTTCGAAATTTGCTGCAATCAAGTTCAATAGACTTTCCATTCCCACCTGATACAAAGAAAAGTTGATGGAAGCGAAATGATTGGCAAGGAAAAATGTTTCTCGTGGATTTGCAAGTTATCATAACAATTATACCATAATCAGCTTTTTTACTCATTCCGTGAACTTCCTTTGTCAATCTTATTCCAGATGATGTTCCAGTTTTGCCTTTCCTCTATTTTCATATCAATTTACTAGCGAAGCAACTTTTTTGTTATTTATTTAGTTTCTTTTCTTTGCCGTTTTTGCTCTTTTTTGTTAATAACTTTTTCCTATTTTCCTTTATTAATCAAAATATATCATATCTCTTGTGAGATTATTATGTAGCTTTGGCCATTGTTTGTAAAGCATTGTTTCCCTTCAGGCAAGAAACAACCCAATATACAATACATCATCATCAAAACGGAATCAACATTTCATTCTTTACCTTTTTATCCTTTACTCTGTCGCATTTCCTAGTTGAACATTTTCTCTTCTTACATGGTAAAAATGGAAATCAAGAAATCAGCACATTTACATCAGTATCAGCAATCGCCATGAATTGCGACTTTTCCTATTTTCTCAAGTTCCAAGCCTATCTTGATCTATCTAGTCTGTCTAGCTTGCAAGAAGTTCATCTTGAGATTGGCAAGTTCATCAGAACTGATTTTCTGTTAATGATAAGTATCCATCAATTAACCACTTGAGTGGAAAAGTTTTTAATCGGAAAAGTCAATCTTCAAGTTGTTCGACATTGCGAAAATAGACTCAAAGATAAGTTGAAAAACTTTTTATCGATCATTTCTGAATCACCTTGAAAAATGAATGAATTTTCTATTTGGTTTCCATGGAACAATTTTTGATATTGTAAAATGAACCAATCAATAAATGCCTTCTAATCGTGAATTTACTCCCTTTCATGGTTAATAGGAAAACGTTCCGGTCTGGGAGTGATGCTTTAGACAATAAATATCAGTGAAAAGTTTCATGGAATGATGGTGATAAATGGTTCTAAATTAAATAGAACATTTTTGGCTTGGAAAGGGGGAAATATCGTGATCGACTTTTGCTTCATGTAAACTCGGCTGGAATCATATCAACTATCAATGTCAATTTAATTTCTTCCATTGAAGTAACAAGTGAAAATGAAATAATAATAATCTATGAAAGGAAAGAAGAAAAAGGTCAAATTTTTTCTCTTTTTCCTGGTTCGTTACTTTCAACATCATTTTCATCTTACGATCAAAACGTGAGACTTTATTAAGATAATGTGATTTTCAGTGCAAGAATGATGAACGGATCATGATGATAATGATGGAAATGGTAAAGAAAAATGTTCTCAGTTTCCTTCAAACTTGAATTCATTCACACAATCGACTTACCTTTACTGAGAAATCTGAATTTTCTCTCCAAGTTTTTCAGACTCTTTCCAACTTTTAACTTTTAGTTTGCATTCTTAGTGTTTGAGTTTGAAAATGAGAAAAGAATATTTTCTTTCATATTTACTATGGAATGATATGAAAATTGAGAAAAATGAGCAACACTGGAAATGCAAAAAATGGAATTAAACTTTTTTTCTCTGTTGAGTTTGAAAGGAAAAGTATTTTTGTTCTTTATTTTCATGGTTCAATGTTGACTCATGATGGAATGGAAAATAATTGAGCATTCCTTTAGAGTTATTTTTGAATGTTACAAGAATGACTTTATGCTGAAAACGAATGCAATGCAGGTAGGAAAATATTCATGGACAGAATAACACTTTTTCCCTTCAACTTTTCCATTCCATCTCATTGGATTGTAACTTACGATCTTTTTATTTCACTAAAAAAACAAGAAAAATCTTTCTTTTTATTGTTGAAAGTGAAACCTTCAACAGTTATTATTACAATATTTATATATTTTATTGAGTCTTAAATATGAAAATTGAAGCAGAACATAAAAGGAAATGAAAAGGATGAAACTGAAAACAATCTGATTTACCTTTGAGAATCAATAAAAAAGCAATTTATAAACCATTAAATTGATCGCTGAGAGATGAACCAATTCCTGTTCTTACAGTGAACATGGACAAAGATCAACTAAACAAACTTGCAATTCAAACTTTGCTCATTAATCAAAATTGTCGCTAATTTACTCAAACAATCCAAAAAGTTCCGTCAATCCTTTCGAGTTGAGCATATTTTTCCGCCAGTCGAATATTCGCCTTCAGTTTGCAGAATAAAATCAGAAATGATATAAATTCTGTGCTCAAATTGAAACTTGAGTAAATTGGCAATGAATTTTTAATTCATTTCGTTGCTCTGTTTGCCATTAAATTGGCAAGCAACGCTGACGATGGAATTGCAACTTGTTCTAATCAATCCAGTTCCACCAAATAAGGTAAAAGTTTCTTGAGGTCAGAATAAAAGTAGCCGAAAGAAATGGTTAAAATGTTCATCAAATTGCTCATCATTAATGTTAATCATGACTTGTGTTGAGCAATGAAGCGGCAAAATTCTGTGATGACCCAAAAAATACATTAATAAGGTGAATATAATTCATGTCTGGGTTAAGTTGGAAGTTGGCAAAAAAGGGAAAAAAAAGTTTAGTTACCGATCATTTACCCTGAAACTCACATATTGATGCATTTTTCACCTTCTTTATCATTTTCATTCCATGATATATTTAGAGGAGAAGAAGAAGGCAAAAAGAAAGCTGAAGCTCAATCCAAGCAAAACGCGAAAAGTAAAAATAAAAATGAAAATTATTAACCTGCAAAGGAAAACAAGAAAGCAGCATATAAATCCTTAAATCATAGTCTCTCTTTCAAATGTTTATTTTCCTTTCTCCTGTTTACTCCACCATTTCAACCAGGTTGGAGTAAGAATATTGGAAGAGAAAAAAATTGAGTCCAAAAAAAATGATTGAATTGAAAATTGCAACTCATTCTTGAAAAGCGAATAGAAAAAGAGAAAAAGTGTTTATTCTATTCTCCATTCAATATTCACCCATTTCTTGCCTGTTAAGGTCACTTTCAACCATTATCATGTCATCATGAAACTGGAAAATTTTGATTGAAAAGATTGGATAAATTATCAAATTCTCATGTAATAACAATGAAGACATTTCAATATATTGACAGTTGCAATGAATGTTCAATGACAATAATGATCATACATCATGAGCATTGAACAATAATTTGAAATTGAGTCAAAAAAGATAAATAAAGTTGAGTTAATGTTTTTTTGTTTTCCAAAAAAAAGGTAAATCGAAGGAAAAAAAGATGCAATAAATTGCAAGTTTGCAAGAGGAACAAGGAAAATGATTTCCATCGACAGATAAATTATAGTTGAATAATCATCTATCAAAGTTGTTGCCAGTTTTGAGTTGTTGGTCATCTTGTTAGTCTTGATGTTTCCAGTTGCTTCACCAGACGCTCGAGATACATTTTTGTATTACCTTTAACGTTATAAACATTTATATCTATAGATGGGAACAACATGAACAATAATAGTCACATAAATGGATCAACTTTTTTTCTTCTTCTTAGTTATTACAAGAACATTAACATCATCATCATCAATTTCAAGGTTCCAGGTTTGGTAAGGAAAAGATTGAAACTAAATGCGAAGTGAAAGTTCATTTTTCATTCCTTAACTCACTCGATTCACCTTCTTTTTTTTTGCTTCGTCTTACATCATTTCTCCACCTTCGAGCTATTTAAACCGATTTAAGGTTAGAAGAAGAAGAATGGGGAAAGGAAAAGTTTGAAACAATGAATTTCGATTTGGAGAGAGTTTTTTCGACGTTCTATTTGTTCGTCCACGGGTTCATCGTTGAGTTGGCTTTCGATTCTTGACTGATAGTAATTAAATTTTCTTTCATTTGGAAAGAGAAATTTTTCTTCTAATGGTTCTAACAAGAACACTTTCAAAGGTTGCAGCCAGCATTCAGCTATTTAAAGAATTTGGAAATTTAATCTGATTCGAAATTTTTGAGAAAATCACATTTTCGAAAGTCGATGGCAAGATTTTGTCGACAATTGAATTTTCTTAACAATACTGATGAACTTGAGAAGCTCTATGCTAACCAAATTGACCAGAATAACTGTATTACTTTATGAGAACTTTCAAGATTTGATTGAAACTTGATCAAGCAAACAAGCTGAAATTCAAGTTCGAATTTAGAAAGTTTTCGAAGTTCATTGTTCATTCTTGAAAGCAGTCATTGGAAGCAAATTCAATTAGAGCTCAACCCGTTTAATGATATAAACTAATTTCTTTTCAAGTCGAACATTTGCTCAAAGATGAACTAAAGAATTTCTCAAATTCTGTCTTTACAGCGTAAAGTTCCTCGAATCAACTAACTGTCGAAATGTGTGTTTCACTATCAAAGGCTGTGAATTTTCGTCTCAAAGAATGGAAATGAAGAAACCTGAGAATCTGATTTTGCGTTTATGAATGTTGAAACATAAATCATTTGAAAGTTTCAATTGAATTTTTTCTTTTCGAAGACATTTTTATTGAACAAATTTTTCTCTTTTACAATGAAATTGAACATTTACGGAAAGCAACAACAGTTGGCCTCATGTCTCATATCATGAGATTTACCATGCATACTTGATTATGGAGTAAACTTGTAGAGAGAAATGAGAGAAAACATTTTCCCTCATTATTCAGTTGAAATTAAATTATCCAATATTTTGTTGTTTCTGTCAAACTAAATGAAGTAATATTAAAGTAAATGATGATGAATTGTAACCAAATATTCAATGGTCATTTTGAGTTTACACATCATGAGAGTTGAACGTGAAAAGCCAACAAAAATGAAGAGAAAAAAAAATTGCAGAATTTGTTTCAGAATAAATTCTTTTTCGTATTCAAATAATGATGCGAATAATGATATGAAGGAAAAGAATGAAAATCGTTTGGTTCATCTCAATATTGGCCGGAAACACTTAGATGAATACATATATTGTTAGCCTTTTTTTGAATGCTCAAGTTATTAGTCGATGAATGTGAATGTTGGAATAATAATTGAACAACTTGAAGGGGAAAATATGATAATCTGAATGAAAGAATAAGAATGAGAATTTCTTATTCATTTCGCCATATTCTTGGCATTATTAGTGTAAAGGTAAAAAAGGGAAAGAAAAGAGAAAAGAAGTAAATTCTCAGCAAATGTATTCAACAATATTGTGTAATAATCAGTGATAAAAGGTAATAATAATGATGATAATGCTAGAATGAAATAATCATGTTTATAAACAATATTTCAGAGAAACTCAATTCATCTTGAGAAACGAAAAAAAAAACTTTTGGAAATGAAAATTTTCTTTCCTTAGTTACCTTTATTAACATTATTACAGTCATTATCATTTCTCTTTTTATTGTTTCTTTTGTTTAACACTTTTAATGGCTTTATTGGTACCAAATAGTTTCACCTAAACTGGCTCATCATTAAATTACGTTACAACTTGAAACTTAATGAATTTGTTAGTAGACAAAATTTCATCTATGGTTACATTCAATATTAAAAAGTTGTAAAGCTGATGCATTAGAGCAAAATGTTTTCACAAATTCCTTGTGAATAATCAACTTGAAAAGAATGTAGAAAAGCTGAAAAATTTGCTCAACTTTTCTAAAATGTTTGAATAACAATATCAAGAATATTTCGTTTTTATCTCTTGGATTTTATGCTGTGAAAGTTCTGATAACTCGTCATTCAATTGACCATTTGATGAAAAACCCTTAAGAGGAATAGAAATGCAACTCGATTTGGATTTGCCTGAAGAAAAATGTCCATACTTTTAATCATAGCTTTGAGTTGAAAAATTTAATCCAAGGTATGGAAGAATACTCATGAGAATTTTGATTCTGAATCAAGAGAAAATTTACATCTCTAAATGCAGCGCAATTTAAAACTCACATGGAGTGGTTTATGTACTGGGCTTTTTTATTTACACACTTGTGGCCAAATGAACGATTGATATTACAGACTTTAAATTAGAACCGTGAGCCTCCGCAGATTGGAGAGCCATAAGTTAAAATGCCCTTTGATCAAACTGAGTTGAAAATATTAGGTAGTTCAGTAAAGCGCGCTTCAAACCAAGAAAAGTTCATGTTAGAAGAATTTTATCGAAAGTAATCTCCAGAAGCGGCAATAAACTATTTCCAACGAGCTGGTAATGGAAAAATCCCTCGGAAAACCAAGCTGGGGGCTTATCATTGAAAAAGTCCTCAACAGCGATCTTGAGTGGTCCTATTGAGTCATTGACTCAACAGAGGGTTTCTTCTTGCTTTCACTGGTCTTCTTTTTTGAACCATTAGAGCAACTTCCCTTAATGTTCACGATGAACATCTCCATTCAATGTTTCGCCGGGTTTGATCCAAAAAATCTTAATAATACCTCTGCAGCCACAGTAAACCTTTCTTTCCCGCATTTCTGGACTGACTCTGAGTAGCTCTGAAGGATGCTTAACCCACGTTTTTCCCTCCAAAGTAGTTTAAGGGTCACAGAGAGAAACCCATGTTTCATTCGTGGTGAAAAGGCACTTCTTCAAAAGGCACTTAAGTTTTTTATTGAAAGTAGACAAAGCTGGTTCATACAAGTCTACTCTCTGTGCTTTACGAGCATCATTCAAAGATGTGGAGCTTTTGTTGGAGCCAATTTTCTGAAGCTTGGAGCTTTCGTTAGAGACAATATCTTGCATAATCCCATTCAAAACCTTGAACATTGTAGATAATGCCTTTGTGGTCAATTTCAGATCATCTCCTAAGGCCGCTTTCACTTTTGGCACCAGAGAGGAATAAGTGATTTGAAGTTAAGCTCCCGTCGAGTCCATCTTCCAGGCCAACGCGTCCACATTTGGCATTATGATATCAAGCGCCTAATGAACGAAAGGTTAGGAGCTTGATCACCGGACGTCCGACCCAGATCGGTCTGGCTTTCTGAAATCCTCGATAGTCTTTCAAATATAAGTTGATAACTACGCATCTAAATCCAATAGTTGACATTTTGTTTGAAAACGAATTTAAAATACTCAAAAAGCGTACAAGCAGCAATTATGATTATTGGTCAATTATTTGGGGTGAAAAAGTTCGGAAATTTCATTTTAATAGAATGAACAAAAAAGAACTTATCTAGATCGACCGATCTTAATTGTAATTCTCCAATTGACAGAAGCTAATGGTTCGAATCTGCATTCTAAAACTTGAATAGTTCGTGAAATACGCTGGTAAACAAGCGCACAGGATGAAAAACGCACCCAGAATACTTTTCGCGCATATTCTTTCTTTATTTCACGTGTAATCAACTTATGAACCAAATAAAAAAGCTGTTTTCTCAGAAAACGACCTTCAAATGTCAATCATAGGTCTTCAACGGTCAATAACGTAAATCACAGTACCTCAGTTCACATGCTATAGTTGCGAAATTCGCGGAAAGTTGTGTTCTAAAACTGAGATCTGTAATGAAAACTATTCGTGAGTAATGATTGCAAACACTCAAACAGAATAAAAACTAGCAAGAAAATAAGGTAGAAATACGAGTAAAAGGAACGAAGCTAATTTTATCGAAGTAAAAGCAAAATTTTCAATCAAAAATTGCATTTAATTTCCTAACGCTGTTTTTATGCACTAAGAGGAGAAGATCGTATTTCAATGAATATAATGTTGATAATGCAATTTAGAGTTTAATTGTTATTGTTTTGTTTAATAACATTCCTTTTTATCTCATTTCTTTTGCAACGTTTAATGAGTTAATTGAAACAACAAAAGTAACTTGGATTGTTTTTGTTGAAGCAGTTATCATTCATTATCATTTTAGTTGTTCACTTTATGGGTAAATCAATAAAAGCCAATTCAAGGCAGAAGCTAATTAATTTGTATAATCATAATGATAATCAACGAAAGAGTCCCTCTTGATGTGTCATTTAAATCCTCTGTTTAATTCAGTGGTTTTCATCAGAATGTAACTAATACCTTTAGAGAGATAAGAATGGGTTAATTTATTTTCTCATTTGCATCTCTTCTTTTTAACTCCCTGTAAAAGTAGGATCAGTTGAAAAGGGTTGACAGAATTGAACTTGCCAGTGAAGAAAGGTGCATCTCAATGAATAGGCGTTTTCAGTTGAAGACAATGTTTTTAATCATGTTGAACAAGAAGGCTCAAACAAGTTGATGTAAACTTGATCAACTGACTCATCAACATCATTATCAACGTGAAACATTAAGAGCTACCATTATCTTGACTGGGAGGGAATTTCTTGCCTCCTTCTTATTCCAATGTGAATGTGATGGATAATAATGAATTTCATTAGCAATCCTTTCAAATAATGTTTCTCAAGTTAATCAACTGATTGCTGTTATGCGATACTTTCCTGTTGGAAGCTTTTTTCAACTCTTTTCTTTCCAATAAATTTTTTAATCAACAAAAGCTGTAACTTGTGTCTACTTGTTGTTGCCCTGGTTTGAGCACTATCAGCATAAGAAAAGAAGAAGATGACAAAAAAGTGAACGAACAAGTTACCTTTGCTGTGTGACACTTTTGCTAATTAGTTTACTAAGCTGTACAAGAATGGTGATGAAAAGTTAATAATGGAAAATAATGATAAGCAAAAAAAGTGAAAAAAGGTATTTTACAAGTCGAATCTGACATGGAATGAACAAGATTGAAAGGGTTGAAGGATGTTGAGAAGAAACAATTATATAACAAATGGAAAAACATTTGCATAACAGTTGAATGGAATCTAATTACGTCACTTGAAGCAATTAAATTTGTTCATTATTGATTCATCGTCAATTGATTGGGTCAATGGAGACATTGATGAGTGAAATGAATAATGACTTGGATCTCTCAATTTTTCAATTTGAATAATCAAGTTTACTGATTTGATCGATCAAGTTTGGTATTGAACTTGCTATCGAAGGTAATAAACTTGCATTTTCGCGGAAAAATTCAAGTTTTGAAAGAATTGGAATTTCGTTCAATTTACTTTTTTTTCACTGAGAAAACTCTTCTTATGATTTCAAATTGAAATGCTAACAGTCAATGTAAATCAACTCTTATTGTTGGATTATTGGTGCAGATCAAGTGATGATAATAGGTCAGAAAGCATTCCCCTTGATGCTTGGTTTCTTCGGGTAAAGTTGTCTTTTATTGTTGGTAAAAGTAATCTCATGATGAAAATGCTGTTATTTGTTGAACTATAATTACTTATGATCATTAACAGAATCTTGTTTGAACATCCTTTTCTTGATTTACCTTTACTGTTATCCTAACTGATGTTTAAACACACAACAAACATATTACATTGAAAATGTAATAATGGCACTGATGCCAAAAGAGAAAAAAGTGAAGGTAAAAAACACTTGAAACTAATCTTAGCAAACTATTAATAGCTAATCAATCAGATCAAGTTTACCATCGAGATGAAAAAAAGTAGCGAAAAAAGGAAAGTGTGGGAGAAGAAAAATGGACAAATCATCTTCTATTGATTTGGTAATTGCAACTTTTTTTTTCGTTCATCTGCTGTTCATCTCATTTTTTGTGGTTTTTCATTTCCAACTCTTTTCCACTTGTTACCTCATTCATCTTTACTTTCCTTGTCCATCAACAGAAACATGACAGAGATGAAGAAAGCAAAAAGTGTTAATGATTAATCGGTTGCTCAGGTTGAATATTTTTCTTGGAAAGACAATCAACCTTTGCAGAATCATAAAGGTTCGAGCAAAAAATAAAGGTTAATCGTTGTGACATTATAATGGACATTTTATGGTTATCATTGAGTTAACCAACAACTTGACAGGTTATTTTCCAAGCTGATGATTGACAAAAAGTGAGGGTCAAGAATATTCTTTTTTATCGAATTTAGGAATGGAATTTACTTTATTGAGTTTGGTATTTTAATGGGAAACATTTTGTCTTCTTTGAAAATGGTTAAAACAAACAATTTTCAGAAAAAAAAGTTCGAATCAAAAGCTAAAAAGTTGACCAAACAACTAAATCAGTTGGAATTTAGAACAAAAAATATTTCTAAATGTGAGGGATACTTCTAGTTTCTTTCCCTTTTGTTGTGTCTTACGCAAACCCTTCTTTGCTCTTCCCTTCACATTACAATCAGTAATGTCCATTTCCTTTTCCTTCTTTGTTTACTTGTATATATATATATATATTTTTCATACATTAAAACTAACTAACGCAGTTGATTAACTATACCAACCGAGTCTCCACGTCTCTCATGGTAGCAGAGCGTGGTTGTTCTTGTCTATTGTGCTCTTACATAGTTTAAGTTAACCTTTTCATTTTTGTAAATTTGAGATACTTCTCATCATGTCCCATCCAAATTCATTAATACATTTCGAGAAATTAAGTGACTCTAATTACGAGACATGGGAAGTCGAAATGAGAAGTATCCTCGTTCGATCTGACTTATGGTCAGTAGTTAAAAGTGAGAAGGTGGCCGATGACAAGACATGGGAGCGTAACAACGAGAAGGCTCTAGCTGAAATAACCTTGGGTCTGAAAGCAGTTAACTATAGGTATATCAAAGGATGTTCAACTGCTAAGGAAGCTTGGGGCAAATTGGAAACGGCTTTCAAGAAAAAGGGAACTTCCCAGCTGATCCTTATCTTTAAGCAACTTGTTACTCTCCAGCTTCAACCGAATCAACCTATGAGTGAATATCTGGCTAAGTTCTTCTCCTATTCAGATCAATTAAGTGAACTTGGGATGGAATTGAGTGATCAACAGTTAGCGGTCATCCTGTTAGTGGGTTTGGGCCCTGATTACGACATGTTGGTTGTTGCCCTGACTAGCCAAGAAAAACTACCAGAAGTATCCACCATTAAAACAAAGCTGTTAGAGGAAGAGCAGCGAAGAAAGTGTTCAGACAATGGTGATGGTAATGGGCAAACTGCTTTTTCAATCGACACTAACAAGAAAGATTTTTCAAAGAGGAAGAAATATAAGAGGAGGATTCGTTGTCATAAGTGCAGAAGGTTTGGACACTATGCTAACGAGTGTAAGACACAGGAGATGAACAAAGATACTTCTCAAACTTGCCTCAGTATCAAGCCTCGAGTCATCAACAGAAACACTTGGATACTTGACAGTGGTGCTACTGTTCATGTTTGCTGTGAGAAAGGATACTTCTCAAATCTGAGAGAGATTAAAAATCAAACTCTCAGCGTTGCTGATGGATATTCCGTTGAGGTGCAAGGAATAGGTGATATTGAGCTGAAAATTGGGAAACATTTAATAAAGTTAATAGATGTATCTTATGCTCCAGATATCGATAGCAATTATCTATCAGTGTCCTCAACTACCTCTAAAGGTTGTAAGGTGCATTTTCAAAGTAAACTTGCCCAGATAAGCAACCAGAAGAACCAAGTTATTATGAACTTCAACAAATGTGGCAAACTATACACAAGAAGTATACCTATTATGCAGAAGTTATCCAACATTAAGGATACTTCTCATCTGTTGTTACTACATAGAAGGTTTGGTCATCTTAACTTCGATACGATCAAAGGGATGATGGAATCTGGTTGTGTTAAAGGGCTCAAGGAAACAAAAGCTAATCTCAATCAATGTGAATGCTGTTTAAAATGCAAAATCACAAGGTTACCATTTAGTCGTTCAACTTCAAAGACGAAGAGTATCCTTGAGTTGGTACACTCAGATCTTTGTGGTCCTATGAGAGTTCCCTCAATCGGTGGCGCTAGATACTTCCTGACTTTTATCGATGATTATTCCAGAATGATTAAGGTTTATTTCTTGAGATCGAAAACAGAAGTACCTGGATATTTCAAGAAGTATCATAAAAGCATGGAAAGGGAAACTGGCCTCAAGTTGAAGTGCTTAAGAAGTGACAATGGTAAAGAGTACATTAATCAAGAGTTACTGGATTATTTAGAAGATAACGGGATAAGTCACCAGTTATCAGTACCTTACACTCCTCAACAAAACGGGGTGGCTGAACGAGCAAACAGGACTCTCGAAGAGATGGCGAGATCAATGTTGTCAGATTCAGGACTTGATATTAAATTCTGGGCTGAAGCAGTTAATACTAGCGCTTATATTAGAAACCGTTCAGCATCAAAGTCAATTGACAACAGAACCCCTTATGAATTTTTCCATGGTAAAAGACCAGAAGTATCTCACTTTCGTGTCTTTGGTTGCAATGTCATCAAATTGCGAAAGAAACCTGGGTTAGACAAATTCGCAGAAAAAGGGGAGAAGATGATTATGGTTGGATATTGTGATGAATCAAAGGCATATAGACTGTTCAACCCTTCAACTAATATGGTTGAAAAGAGCCGGGATGTTAGGTTTCTTGAACATGTTATGCCATTTAAAGATGTAGATTATAATTTAGGAAGTATCTTTCCAATACTACCTTCCTTTTCAAATCATGAAACAAATCCAGAAACAGTCGAACAACCCATAGAACTTGATGATCAAATACCAGAGTCGGTAACTGAAGAAGAAGAGGTGAATTTAGAGTCATCAAGGGAAGTATCAATTACTCAACCAGTTAACCAAGGATCAACAACTAAAAGAAAGTATAATAAGCGACCTTTGCCACCTCCAAGAGAACAGATTCCTAGACTTGCCAAAGATACTTCTCGCTTGGGGATACTTAATTCATGCTCGTCAAAGAAACCGTTTGATGCAATCATCATCCCAACAACTTACACTGAAGCAATGAATAGTGAATATGCAGCCGATTGGAAGGCTGCGATGGATTCGGAGATGGAATCTTTATCTAAAAATCAGACTTGGAATTTAGTTGAGTTACCTCAGAATCGCAAACCAGTATCATGTCGTTGGGTATTTACTGTAAAATATAATAGTGATGGAACTATTAACAAATTTAAAGCTCGATTGGTTGCTCGAGGTTTTAGTCAGAAATATGGAGTTGACTATAACGAAACGTTTGCCCCAGTTGTTAATGCATCGACGTTAAGACTAGTTTTTGCTATTTGTGCAGAGAAAGGCTATCATCTGCATCAAATGGACGTATCCACTGCATATCTTAATGGCGATTTAGATGAAGAAATATATATGGAACAACCAGAGGGATACTTCCAGGATGGATCGAAAGTTTGTAAACTGAATCGTTCTCTTTATGGGTTAAAGCAAAGTGGAAGACAATGGTACAAGACATTCAAAGAAGCCATGATTGAAATGGGATTTGATGCAATGAAAACTGATCAATGCGTTTTCATAAATCACGGAGATAATACTACATGCATCATTACGGTCTATGTCGATGATTTACTAATAGCATGCAATGATAAGAAGTATCTCATAGAGGTCAAGCAGCAGATCACTAAATATTTTGATGTTGTGGATAAAGGTGAAGCTAGAAACCTACTAGGACTTGAGATTGATCAGAAGTATCCTGGTGTAATTTCAGTTTCTCAAACAAAGGCAATCAAAAAGATACTCGACTCACATGGAATGAGCGATTGCAAAGTTGTGTCTACGCCTTTAATTCAGAATATTAAATTCCTTGATACGAAGAATGAGCCTGTTGATGCAATGACTTATCGTAGTTTAATCGGTTCTCTTCAACATATATCTGTATTCACCCGACCTGATATTACATACTCAGTCAACTTGCTAGCTCAATTTAACCAAGATCCACAGCAAGAGCACCTTATCGCAGCAAAGAGGATACTTCGCTATTTAAAAGGAACAATTAATAAAAGGTTAACATACAAAAGGAATAACAAAGCCTTAGCTTGTTATGTCGATGCAGATTGGGCAGGTGATCAAAGAGATAGAAAGAGTATCTCAGGATATCTGCATGTACTAGCGGGTGCAGCTATCTCATGGAGATCAACTAAGCAAACTGTAATTGCGCAAAGTTCGGCTGAAGCTGAATATGTGGCCATCGCATCTGGAACTAATGAGACAATAGGCTTGGTCAATTTGATGAATGAAATGCAACTAAATGAATATATTCAACTACCAATTCAAATTTATAACGATAACACTAGTGCTATCAAATTATCTGAAAACCCGATAAGCAACGGAAGAACGAAGCACATAGATATCAAATTCCATGTAATTAGAGATAGGGTTGAACAAGGGTTGATTGTGATTGATCATGTCAACACTGAAAACATGCCAGCGGACATTTTAACTAAGAGCCTCGGTAGCAATAAACACCGGAAGTTCGCTAGCATGATTGGACTTACAGATTGAGAGGTGGTGTGAGGGATACTTCTAGTTTCTTTCCCTTTTGTTGTGTCTTACGCAAACCCTTCTTTGCTCTTCCCTTCACATTACAATCAGTAATGTCCATTTCCTTTTCCTTCTTTGTTTACTTGTATATATATATATATATTTTCATACATTAAAACTAACTAACGCAGTTGATTAACTATACCAACCGAGTCTCCACGTCTCTCACTAAAAAATCAGAGTCGAATAATCTTTTAGATCGTTCAAAAAAGCAGACCAAAAGATGGAAGTTCGGCCCAATTCGATGGCCAAAATTATCTAAAACTTCAGTTGTGATGACATGACTTTTCGAAACCTCACTGCCAGTTACCTACTCCATGAACACACAGTCTCCTAGTAGCCTTTATTTTCATTTTTCAGTATTTCACATCATGTGAATTCGTTGCAACTGAAAATTTTAAAATAGGAAAAAACTCAAATCTTTTAGAGCTTTTGTAGTCTTTACATTATCCTGCATGATTCGAATGTCATATCTTCATTCGCAGTAGTATGTAAAAGTCCTACTCTGGGACAGCTTTTTTGTGCTGAAGATGTCCGACTCTGGGACAAGAGCAAACGCTATAAAGACAGTGAAAAAAGTCTTAACTACATAGCTTTTGTGACCAAATGACGCAATCTTTGATATGATAACTTTCTCAACTCTTGGGCATGCTTTTGCACCAATTGACGAAATCACTTTTTTCACACTTCTCAAGTAGTCTTGGCCGCCTCTGGGACAACATTTGACTATATAAGATGCTTTTAATTTGTGACAACTCTCATTCAAAAATGAATGCCTTAACATATAAGAACATGGTTGTGATCTTAATGATCTTAGTTATTATTGTCTCACTAATTCGTACATAACAAGTGAACATGTTATCAAAATCGCTTAATTTCACAATTGATAATAATATAAGTCTATGGAAAATAGACAGGACAATACAGTTAGAGATTGACAACTCTAAACGAAAAAAATCAACGCTCAAGGGATACGGAAGAATGGAATTTTCTTAGTTTTTGTTTCGGTGAAATTTGTTGCTGCAGGATTCAAAGATGTGACTAAAGCTATTGCTACTTTACAAGAACTTTATCCAGATAATAATGTTATTTTCAACAAAGTGGTCAATATAATAGCACATAGCTTTGTGCCATATCCATTCAATATTCGTGAACTCATTAATTCTTACGAAGATACATCTTATGAACCTGAGATTTATCCTGCAGTCTACATCAGACTGAATGGATTAATTTTAATCTATTATTCGACTGGATCAATTATCATAACAGGTGCTCAAGAGCTATCAAAAATAAATGATGCAGTTGCGCAGTTTATTAGAAGGACTGTGATTAAAGATCGAAGAGCTCCAAGAAGCTATTATTGAGGAGCAAACAACAAATCAACAACTAAATGACTATGTCGATTATCTTGTCACTAGACTAGAGAAATTTGTTGGCTTCTCGATGGAACAGTTCCAAGAACGTTACCTTGTTTGGGCTGAGGCAGGGAAACGAGAAATTGATGAAAGGAACAATCAAAGAAATGTTTAATTGATTTTTTAGCATAAAATTTTTTCATCTTGATATCCATTGAATTTGTTTTGAAAAATACACTTTTTCATTTAAATTCATTAAAACAAAACGCGTTCAAATCGCCTCCTTAGCTTGTCACAGAGTCGGACATCTTCCGCAAAAAAAGCTGTCCTAGAGTAGGACTTTTACATACTACTAATCCCTTATTGGAATTGATCAAAATCATGGTATCGTGCAATTAAAAAAATAGTTTGAAAAAATCCATTTCTACGCGAATTTCGTCTTCCTTCGACATTTCGATTTTACTTAACAGAAAAGTTGCCTCAATTATTTGAAACTTTAAGCAACATCTATTTCCAACATTGAACACAATTTTCATTATAAGATCAATTATTTACAGAGAACACGATTGAATGTGTTGCCATAATTAGGATCATTTATTATTTACCATTCAATTTATGGGAATTAAAAACGTTTGTCATTTTCTTATTTTCTTCCATGTTACCTGTGAATGGTTCTTTCAGTTTCAACATTTATATTTCAATATAAATTGATAAATGTTGGAAATTTTGTACGCGAAATTGAAATGAAAATATTCCTTTACATTGTAGTTTCTCATGAGGAAAACAACTCTTCAGGCAATGAATGTTACAACATCTTGCATGCATCGTTATTAACCAGTATTTATAGCATCAGTTTCATCTGAAAATGAAATGTTTCTTGAAAAGTTAATGTTGTTTTAATGATGATACAACCTCAAGGGTGTTGATATTGCACGTTTGCTTATCAAGAAGCATTTAATCGTGTCAATGTTAATTGTCTCGAAAAGCCTTAAGCAACTATTTTTATGAATTTTTCCTTTTCTAATTGATCTTAATGATGTGCACTTTATTACATGTAAAGACGATTTCAACAGAAAACTAGAAAACACAAAATTCAAATTTCGAACCATAATTAGTTTCGAGTTAATCAGATTTCTGTTTGTTTTGGTTAATTTTGAAAATTGAATTGATTTGAAATTTGAAAGTTTGTCTTGAAATTGATTCAGAAATGATTCACCTAAAGACGAAAGAAGAAACAAAAAGTTGAAATTTAAATGTAATCACTTGGGTTGATCAGTTTCCATTATTATTTTGTAAATGTGGGAATCAATTGAAGAGGTTAAATTACGGTGAAACAAAATAATGTAGAGTTATCAGTTGAATGAATCAAATTGATATTACAATTGAAAGTGGATTCAATTTGAAACTTTAATCTAAAATTGACTCATCATTTGAATAAAACTTGGATTCATTCATCAACTTCATTTACTTTAAAGGTGTATCAAACTTTGTAATGAGATTGAATTCATTTTGAAACAAGCAGAATGAAAATTATGTTGAATCTAGCAAAATGAGGAGAAATTTTATTCTTTTTCTCATTTTTTATTTTTCCCTCAATCATGATAATCAAAAGTTTCAATCGAACTCGCTCATATTCTTATTTCCCATGTAATCCAAGTGTTTCATTTCTTTTTGCTGAACAGCTTAATTTACAATAAAATGTTTTCCTCATCATTATTTCACTCAACTTTATCTGATTCTAAATTGAAATTTATTCTCTGTTCAACATTTTTCTTTCAATCTTTATTATCCTCTTTACCATTCATCTCAATAATAAATGTATACTCATTACAATAAATGTTAATCATCTGATACACTGTAAAGATATTGGATTAAAACTGATCACATTTCATCAATTGCAATATCATGCAATAAAAAATGCAACTTTACCTTTTCTTTCAACAACGTTTCTCGCACAAAAGTTATTTCAATTGTTTTCGTTTTGCAAAATTGTTATAAGGCGAAGTCAAACGATAACTCACTATTAATTGTATTTCAAATTGAATTTCGACCTTTTTTGAAATGTGAAATTTATTAGCTGATTCTTTGCAGAATATCTCGTCTAATGGCTGGGGAAAAGGTGAGTTGTGATATTGTGAGAAACAATGCGGAGTGGCGAGTTGTGTGAAAATTTTCAGGAATATTTTTTTCTTTCATTTTGTGCCTTAGGTTGTAAAACGAAAAGGAATGAAAATTGAAGAAACTTATTCTTTTATTTCGCTTTTTAAAAACTCGAATCAAGTCAAATAACAAACTCGAGGATCAGGAATAAAATATTGACTGAGTCATGATAGTTCTTTAGTGTTGAACATTAACATATTCATAAGCACTCAGAATTGCCTTGAAAGTGAATCTACGTTAGATTCTTACTTTCCAATTGTAAACTTCAAATTTGTTGGATCAACATTATAAATATGTCATTTTCTGCATAAAAATTCATTTTATTCCTGCTCAAACTGACATGAAGCTTACTTAATCAACCCAATCACTTTTATACCCAATAGCATTTATCAAATTATTGCCAAAAATAATATTGATTCAGATTATAATCAACCTTGTCAAACTAAATTTGTATCAACTTGTCTGCTCGGTCTTTGGATTGCAACAATTATCAGTTCATTGTGATATGAAAAGAGGCCCAAGTTGCTCACTATTTTAGTGTAAACCGAAGAGTTGGCTAGGTGAGCCTTGAGTTCTTGACCAGCCTCTCGAGGTTGATTTTTCTGTGCAGAGCTATTTAGCCTCATTCACTTCACTTCATATTCAATATTACAAGAACCAAACAAGGTTTCACAAGGAACAGTTTCAAGGTCATTTAAGGTCATTTGTTTATTTGACCTTCAATCGACTTCTGAAGGTCATTTTCGAATCGCTCAAATTTTTCCCTTCGAAGTATGTTCGGTATAAAAAATAGCATCCTTCTCTGAGAAGCCACAAAAGATATAAAATCGAGACTCTGGGGTAAAAATGCTTCGAGAACGATATCTTCATATTGATTGCTTTACATACTTTGCCAAGATAGACTTTGCCGAAATATCAGCAAGTTAACATGTTTGGTTCTTGAGGTATTGAATATGAAGTGAAGTAAATGAGGCTGAATAGACCTGTATAAAGAAAGTCTTACTTTCTCATTCTGTAATGAGTAGAATTCAAAAGTTGATTTTACTTCATGAGTTCTACCATGATTGAAAGCCCCATGTTTATTTGAAACTATAAATTCCATATTCTATTTTCTTACTTTTGGGTAAAAAACTTTACAAAAAGCAAAAATTGCCTCAAAAATTTGTTCGAGAGCAATAAATGGCGATCGTGATTTTAAAGGTGTGAATGAGTATTTTGTCACTTTTATCATGGAGTATTCACGCTGCAAGGATGACTTGGAGGTGACAACGTTTCAAAGTATTATAATGCACATAATTAATGTAAACATTCATATTTCAATGCCAATGAACATCAAATGAGATGAAATTTTGCTTAAGGAAAGCTTAGATAATGCAAATGCTATCTTAAACTAAGGGAATGATTGAAAATGAGTAGATCAAAGTTGACACTAAATTGGGTTACCTCTTTTTATGCAACGAGATAAAAGAAGAAAGTTTGAATTTTGAGATTCAGTCTGAATAAATGAATCAAATGATGAATCATATTGAAACGAGGTAACCAAATTTTGTCAAGGACTGCTGCATAATAAAGAACTGGAATTTGAATAAGTTTCATTTCGATTGGAACAAAGTTGAATAGCTGATCGACCAAGGTAAACAATGAGAGTAACAAAATGAATAAACTAAAAGTGCAGTTAAAAATATTATTTACTCTCTGGTAATAATATTAATATGAAAATAATGGTCTATTACTGATGAATGTTAACCAAATAAATAATGTAGATAATATGTTGACTGAACTGGAAAATGCACACAGTGCCATTTGTTTAGCTGAAATTTACTAACTATTATGTTAAATGAGGAAAGAAAAAGTTTTCAAACGAAATGAAAAAAAAATCTTACTTTTCTCACTTTCATTTCAGGGCAAAATATTTCAATTGAAAGGGAATATTTCCTTTTCTTTCTTTCTTTGATATTAACATTTCGATGAAATTTGCATGACACTTGCATTTCATTAAAAGTGCATTGAATGTTGAAGCAGCGAACAGACGAAAATCGAAATATCTCGAAATTGTTGCAATCATCGAAAGTAATTAGCATTCATTCAGTTGATTGTGATGTAAATTGATTGCATACCTTGAAGTACGGTTGGGTTTTCGGTTCGACACTGGTTCAACTGGAAACTTTGATTTCACTGTCAGCTTAAACTTGTTTACTTAGTAACTCTAACCTCAACTATTAATAAATCTTTCAAACTCAGTCTCTGAAAGTTGATCTGAAAATGAAATCCAATCTGAACTATTAGAAACAATTCAACTACAGCGGTTTCTGAATTAAATTAATGATAAACTCACTTAAGTTGAGTTTTGAATTTTAACTATGCTTTTTTGACTAAACTCTTTCAAATCAATCATTCAAACTGTTTCGAGATGGTGGCCTAAAATGGTTGATAGAGAGTACATACACTAATCATGTTTATCAAGCTAATGAAATGAAATTTGAAAGTGTCATTGAGTTCGTTTATGGATACGAACAAAATATATTGCATGAAGAAAATCAGTCAAATAGTGACAAAATAAAGAATTTAAATGAACATTTTCAGCTAATCAATGGGATTCCGAGAAGAAAACAATGTTATCTTGTTGCTTTATTTATGTGCTTTGATGTCGTTGGAATTTTAAAATTCGCCAGTTTCTTTTCAACATTCCAACTTTAAATTTATCTGAAATGCTGAGACTCAAAATCAAACCAATGAACCTTTAAATCTGTCAGCTTGTTTCAATGTCAAAGTTGATTGAATGACAAAGACTCATGTTAATGCTATTCAAATTATTGACTGGCACAAAAGTGCTTGTCAATCAACAATTTTGTATTCGATTGAACTTTATTTACATTTGTGAAGAGTTGAAATAAATCCCAGGTTCGATGGAAGATTCAATCAACATTGGGGATGCAAATCAACATGACTGTTCCATGATACTTGATTGGTACTTTTCAACTTTTATACAATTCAATTGTCTGTGTATTTGACTGTCTCAATAGTCAGTAACTTTGTTGCTTTGTAGACGCAGTAACCTTGAAATATTCAAAGACATCAATTTCAATGATTTAACCAAGCGAACAGAGTCACTCTTTAAGAATCACTCCGTCCACTTGCAAATTCATTTTGTAAAGACACTAATATCGACTATTCAATAATTTAGATTCGAGAAATTTTCATCTAAACTCTGAACCAACACATCCTTGTAACCTTGTGATAACACATCATAAGACTGGTGAAAATGAATAGCCATTTACCTTCATCAATGAAGCATGAAAGTAAACCTATTTAAATGTAATCACTCGTTTAAGAATTTTGAATCATCTTAATCACAATCACCGGGGTTTGACCCTAATTTAACTCATATACTAGAGAAGCACAAATCAGATGTTTTCATTCGACATTTTACCGTTAACTGTGGAGTGATCTGACCATTTTGATCATTAAATATGATCAATAATTGTTTATTAGTCATGTCCTGATTACTTGAAAAAACAATAATTAAGATCATATTATTAATTGTTGCATTTTAATTGCATTTTGAAAATAGATCCAAATGGTGTCAAAACTTATTTGGTTACCTAATAATTGAAAACGGATTAATTTAGAGTCCTCTTGTCGGCTCTTGGAGCATTTACTGGGAAACTTCGGAAACGCTTTTTAACTCTTTCAATGCATATTCTGCAAAGGTTAAATCTTTTCTGTCCATTAGCCCGAGCTTTTCTTTGAGTGCTCGGTTTTCCCCGAAAAGTTTCTCTTTTTCTTTAGCTGCTTTGTTTAATGACCTATCTAACTCTTTTAATTCTTTTAACCTTTTTCCCCTCCCAATGGCCATTATCTTCTATACCATTTTTAACATATGGTAGAACATTGGTCATCACGATCTTAAACTTTTCTTTAGTTTGATTATCAAATGATTGTTAATGCTCCATAATATTTAGCATGTCTTTCACTTGACCTACAAGTGGCCCAGATTTTACCATTCGTAAGTAGAAAGTACGTAAAAAAGAACAATAATGATTATTAAGACATTTTCTGAGAGTAAAAAATTTTTCAGATCGGTTAATGTTTGTCACAATCGATTCAGTGGACGGTACGGAAAAACCTATCTTCTTTGGTAAGCATGAGTTATAAAATGGCCCAGTATTTATGCAGCGAATTTCATGATAAGTTAAAATTTTCTAATGGACATTGTTTTCTGATAAAGAAACTACGATTGTAACTTTCAAATGCATTCTAAATGTCAAAGGTGTTCTTTTCACAAAGTAACATCAGATGATCTTGAAAATTTGAACCATGCAAGTTTTACCCTTAAACATCCCACATTGGTTCAAATCCCTTCGATATTCAGTCTGCGTGACGTACGAAGAATTCATGAGTTTGCAAAACGGCTAAGTTGAGTTGAAATTGGATTAGTATCATTATCTTTTAATCTCATGTTCAAAGTTGATAATAAAGTTTTCGATTATGAACAAAAAATGTCAATAAATTTCAAGTAAAATGTTCATGTTCAACTTTAAAAAACATCTCATGAGGCTGAACATTGGCAACACTGATTGTCATTTATATTGAACAAAAAATTGTTTTGTTTTCATTCCCTTCACCTTCAACCATTTCATTTTTTTCCCTTTTGTTTATCTCCTTTGAATATTTATATGCAACCAAAATATCTTTTCTTCACCATCAATAATCGATTCAACCTTATTACCTGATGTTGGTAAAAGTTTTTCTACCCATTTCTCTCCTTCTCTCCCTCGATCTTCATTTCATTCATTTTTTTCTCGCATTCATTTTCCCCATTCCTGACTTTTACGTCTGCCCTCAATCTGAATCATTACAGAAAACTTTTATTCATTGTCCAAAGAAAATGGGAAAAAGAGGAAAAAAAACTATTCTTTCTGTGTGTCATTTGTAAATTGAGGTTATTATACAGAACAAAATGAGCACAACTATTATCATTTCCATCCAGATGGAATATTATTCAATGTTTCAGGATAATTCTGTGCAGTTTAATAGCTCTTGAAACTCACAGAGACCAAAACTTGATCATTATAATGAGAGTGAATCAAATAAATGACCAGTAATGAGTTGAACCAGCAAAGAGAGGAAGAGGAAAAATTGAAAACAAATTAACAAGAAACGAGTTTTCCATTCAATACTGAGCTCAACCATTTCAAGTCAAATTTAAAATCAAATGTTATTGTTTGAAGGTAAAAATATTGAACCTTTTTTATTGGTTACCAAATGTTGAGAAAAAAAAATCAACTTTGATATTAATCAAAGGAAATCTCATATTGAATCGGTGAAAATGTAACAAATAATGTTTAAGGATAAAAAGTAACATCATTCAATTGCCATTGTTTCAATTTTACTTAAACCCTGTCACTGTATAATTAACCTGTCAACCAGTTTTTTATGTCAATCTCTTTACTCTTTCAAGTTTAAAGAGTTTCACTTTTACCTGTTATTTGTTACCTTTTTTTCACTTTTTTATCATTCCAACCTGTCAACTAACACCTTTTATTATAAAATAGTTGATATCATTGAACTTCACTTTTTTATTCACTTTCTTTCTTGCACATTCAAACAGTTGCACTTTACTTTGGCCAACATTTTCATTCCTTTTTCTTGGACATTTCAAAGTTTTTGCTGTCAAAATGATCAGTTTCAACTATTCAAATAACCGGTAAGAAGCAAAAGTTGATCAGAGTTTTCATTTTAAAAATGGTTTCAACTTGGCTGGGAATCTTTGAAAGAAAACATTTTTTCCTTTTTTTTTCTTATTTTACTCTGCTTTTCTCATTGAGTTGATGAATGATAATGATTTGGTTAAATCGCTTCATTCATCTTCATGATTTGTATCTCGTAAGATGAAGGTAACGTTGAAATTTAAATGTTGACTGTAACGATGAGAAGAGAAAGTAAAATCTTTTGTCAGTGTAAGGAAAAAAGAAGAAGGAAAAAAGAGGAAAAAAAAATCAAACAAAATTGAGTGCTAAGTGGTTATGTATTTTTGGTAATAGTCAATTGAAAAGTGAAGAAGGGTGCAAGTGATTTAATATCTTAAGAAGCTTAAGAGAGGAGGAATGATGATAAGAAAGAGAGTGAAGATGATGATATTGTTGAAACAAAAATGGAAAACAAGGCCAAAAGAAACAATGTTAAGGTAGATTCGAAGCTGAGATCAGCAAGAAAAAAGGTCAAAGAAGAAGCAAAAAAATGGTTTAAATGAATCTTTCAGATAATAGGTTTTCTAGTCTTTTTTTTTCATCATAATAGCTTTTCTCAGTTCTTTTGCTTTTCTTCACCAAACAATTTCAATTCGTTTATCATTATCAAGATCTGTGTCAAATCGTTGTTCCATTTTTATTCAACTTTCTTCAAGTTTATCACTTGAAACTGGTATTGTAGTCAATGAGTTTTATCTACACCTTTTTTCGGTGTAACCAAGTTGAAAACTTTCGCATTCCTTTGCATTTACCTTTGCAATTAACTTGGATTGCCGTCAATTGATTAATCTGACTTTTGAATGGCAAATCATTTGGAATCTTTTTCTTGTGTCGTGCTTTTTCATTGGCGATAGATAAATGTCAGTGAACATCAATTGCTAATGATGATGGACGTTAAACAATGTTGACAGGGAATGACACTTAATTCAATATCAATCATCAATGTTGCTCCGATTATTTTTTTTACTACTTTTTCTGGTTCCAATTCAAATGCATTATTGATTAGTGGTGGAATATTTTTAGAAGCTAATGATTATCAAAGTTAATGGGTCAATAGTACAATATGGAGAGAGAAAGAGAGTCGACTGTTTTTTTTCTTGAATTTCATTTCTACTTACGGGAAACTTTAGTTGAACTTTTCTCGGTTGGTAACTTGTCCAGACTGTCACTGTAAACGTCAAGTTGTAGGCCTGACTCTAGCTTGGGTATGGAGCTGATGAACTTGGAGTTGTGCAAAAAGTCGACCGTCATTGGTTTGGGTTTATCCATGGTTCCATACATGTTGGCTCCTTTGATGAATGTCCGGTTTGGCTTGAGACAAGGTCGACCCATGCACAGTTTACACTTATTTGTATCACAATTAAAAGTGCGTTGAGTCAGTAAACAATCACTGAATGAATGAGGTAACAAACAATTTGAGTTTGTAAATGATCCTTGAAGGGCTTTTAATCCAAGAGGTTTAACGTTCCGTGTCACTGTTGGTGGTGAATAGTTATTGTTGACGAATGAATCGAAAGCTTCGAAATTGGTTGATGGTGTTAGAGGTGGTTGAGCTGGTGTGCAAATGTAGTTTTCAGGTTGAGATTGGTGCGCTTTTAAACAAACTTGACATGTCAATTCTGGTTGATATGATGCTGGTGAGGTCAACTCTGGAGTTGATTGGGATATTGAATCGTAGCTTGAATCACTTTGAACAAGTTCACTTGCTTCAATGGGAAGTTGGTCAGGTAGTCCATAGCGGAGGGATAATATTGCTATCGAGACAAACATGTATGATAAA
Organism: Tetranychus truncatus; assembly: GCA_028476895.1. Taxonomy (NCBI): domain Eukaryota; kingdom Metazoa; phylum Arthropoda; class Arachnida; order Trombidiformes; family Tetranychidae; genus Tetranychus; species Tetranychus truncatus. Next base: position 8,711,189 of record CM052061.1, read on the forward strand.
AGGGAACCAAATCCAAGCCACAAAAATAATGTTGAACTTTGAACCATTAAGGCAACAGAGGATGATAAAAGAAGGGCGCAAATGGTGGCAATGCTTGTTGTTCCCTTGTTTGAATTGTATTTGGACAGTGAACTTGGTAAAAGGCCGTCAGAGGACAATGTAAATAAAAGTCGACTGAGACCCAAAAGGGTGGCAATTATTGATGCACAAAGGCCACTTGTTGCACCCAGAATGACGAGATATTTCATTGCATCATAGCCACGTAAAGTGAATGTCTAATAAAAGGTAAAAGTGAAATGAAACATGAGATCAGTAAATGTAGATAAAGAAATGGTTTTCACTCCCAGCCAATTGAGAGCAATAAAACTTTTCATTCATCTGAACATTCCAAGCATGAGAAAAGACACGGTACAAAAGTAAATGATAAATGCTTCACAAAAGATAATATTTCAGAGGTTTATCATTTGGTCGATCAGAAATCGATCTAGCAAACAATGATCTTGGAGGTTGAATGAACCTGAAAATTTACATAACTCGATCTTTTAGATCTTCACACCTTTAACTCCCTCTGAATGATCAAGTTTAAACATCTTTCCAACACAATTCGACCGTTAGCTTCCCAGTTGGCATTGATTGTCCAGTCCAAAGTGCTCACTTAATCATTCGATCAGTGCCGATGAGTTGATGTGCCAACGTGCCATCGTGCTGATGTGCCGTCTCCTCATTTCTCATTTCTTGTTCAATAATAATATAACAGTTAATCTAAAGCTCGATTGATTGCGGTCAATTATTTTGTCAGATTATTAGACTCTTGCTTGGATGAATTTCAATCAAACTTAAAACAACATTTTCACCCATTTTTTTCCTTCTTACGATTATCTATTATTTCTTTTTCACCTCTTCATCATCTTATGTTGAAACTCATCATTTCTCATTCTCTTCATTCCCATCTTTCATTTACCAAAAGAATTTCAACTGAAAACCATTGGACCAATCATTTGGATTATTTCATCTCTTTTTTTTTTACCTCTCTTTTCATCACCGAAATACACATTTCTAGAAAAGTAAAAAAAAATCTCCACTAAGAATTATGAGGATAAAAATGATAAGTGAAAAAAAAATCTGTTCATGCTTAACCTAAAATCTTGCGATACTTTTGTTGCCAGTTTACAACTGAAAAAGACGATCATCATCTTCATATTGAACGAGAAAATAAACCAACTCTAATCCATTTCGATTCATTTATTCAGCTCTTCTTTCCTTTTCATGAGAAATTATTTTCTTCTTTCATTATGTTTCGCTTATTGATGTTGACTTTTCATTTTCATGTGTCTTCATCCTTTTCATGGAAACACACACACACACAAAAAATAGCAAAAAAAACGATCGACATTGAATTATATTAGTGAATGGAAAAGGGCAACAATTAAGAGGGGAAAATTATTCTTCTTGTAATTGATGCAATTCAATGTTGAATTGCTTTTGATTGGACGAACATTGAAGTGCCGAGTAACATGGGAAAAAAAAGAGTTTTGATGTTAATTAAAACGAAATCCAAGGTAAAGCTTAATCTGATTGAACAAAAAGATCATTTTATAAGTAAAGATCGAAGGAAGGAAAAGGTGAAAAAATGTTTGAAAACATAATCCATGTGAATATGTAACAACTAACCAATAAGGTCTAACTTTGTTTGCTTGTTTGCTTTTCCGATAAAATATTGATGCTATTCTGATTGATCAAATTAACCTGAACACAATTTTCTGCTCTTATAACGATTCCGATTACATGTTTATCATGATGGAATGCATTATTTATCGTTGTTGTTGTTTCCAGTGTTTTATTGATTTTATACCAAATTCAACTTACTTGGATGATTGGTGCATTATCGTCCATCAATGAGTACGGAATGAGCAAAGTAATTGCAACTGAAGATGAAAAACAAGCAACTAATCCCAAAAGGAAAGCTAAACTTATACCAACAGGCACAATGCGAATACGATGTTGAGTTTCACCTGCAATGGAACTGATGACATCATATCCATGGAATGCAAAGAAGCATAATGAGGCAGCCGAAAATATCTGAGGCAAGAGAAGAAAGTAAAGAAAAGTTTAACATGAGATCAACATTGAAATGGACAATTAAGAAAAGGTTCAATGGAAAGGTTTGAAAACGGATTAAACTCGAAACTATTCAATGGTTAAGAGAATGGAAAATCTGATAATATTGTTAGGAATTTTGCTGGCATGGGAAAGGCTGAATAAGGTTAAAAATAAAACTTGGAATCGAAGTCAAGAGTTTATCATTTGGTAGATCAAACTGGCTTTATTCAATCGAATCAAATTTTGTCTCTTTTTTCGTTGAATGAGAATCAAGTTCATCATTGAGAAAACTCAGAAATATCAGAAAAATTTCTCGAACTTCAATCCAGAGATGAACTTCTAAAGAGAGTATTTTTTGTCGCCTTTTCTGCATTCGCCAGAGCTTGTTTTGCACTCGAATAGAACATTAATTTTCGTGATTGATGTTTGATTTGAGTTTTTAAACTTCGAGAGTTTCTTCGTAAACTTTTGATTCTAAACTTTTCTCAGCTTAAAGAGTTTATCGAATCAACAAGTGATTTCGTTTGATGTGAAAACATTGGACAATTGGAAGGGTTCGATTAGCAAACTATTCTCACCCCATTGACTCCATTTGGAAAGAATCCTGGTCCAGCTGTCCAGTTTTCTGGATCCATATCAGATAAGGCAACCATGACGATACCAGCGATGACCAATGAACAGATGAATACAGCGATGTTGTTTATCAAACATGATAGCTGTTGAATTGAGATTGAAAATGCATTTGAGCAATTTGTTTTGCATCATTAAACAGTTTGAAATTTGTCTAAATTATTTTGAAATGTTCAATTTGAGGGAAAATTTGGTTGGAAATTTTTCAATTTTTGAACAACATTCAATCTTGTTAATGCTCTTGTTTCATTATATTGATACTATTTGCTACTTTTCATCAATTAGATTGTTTAGTGTTAATGTTTCAACATTTTTCAACTCAATTTGATAACAAATTTATGAATAACATTTAAATAAATTATTTTCTGTGCAATGCGAATGTTTATATTTTTTTTTTATATCAATAATTTATTCTAAACAGTCAATGAAAATTTTATGAAACTAAAAGCTTCCATTGAATGTTGAGATTCATCGTTAAATTATTAAAATTAATGCTATTAGTAACAGATTGGAAGAGCTGAGAATTGGAAAACCAAAAAGGATTTAAAATCATTGTTAATCAGTTTCTTTCAACTGCAATCGACTTTTCTTGCTTTTCAAATTTTTTCATTCATTTGTTCAAGAAACATACAAAAACTAAGTATAATAGTTGAATTATTTTCTGTATGGTCTTGAAGTTGATCAGAAACTCAAACTGTTTCAATGATTAGAATAAATGAAAATAGAAATTAACCTTTAAATCTAATGAAAGTAAGGCTCCAATCGAGACAATTATTAATGCGGAAAGCAAGTCAAGGTAATGATCCTCAAAACCGGGTATAAATTGAAGAGATTGAGTTTGAATATGAAAAAGGTTGACCAATGAACCATTAGTGACATTGTCCAAGTAGGAGGTTAACGATTTAGCAGCCAATGAGCTTGCAATTACATATTCAAATATCATTGACCAGGCAACGAGAAATGCCCAAATCTCACCAAGAGTAGCATAAAGGTAAACATAGCTTGGACCACCTTCAGGGAAACGACTTGAAAGCTCTGAATAGCAAAGACCTGGAAACATGGAAATGAAAGAGAGGCAAAAAATGAAAGAATGGAGAGAGAAGGAGAGAAAAAAAATTTCCAATAAAGAAGAGAAAAGCCAGGAAAATGAACAGATTCAGCAAAGGTAATGTAAATAGTAAGGAAAGTAAGGAAGGGAAAACAAAAGAATCGATATTATTCTGCAAAATATAAGTTTGAATAAAGTAAATGATTAGTAGTAAAGTTACCTCCAAGACATGAAGCAACTGCTGCTATCAAAAAGCTGAGAACCACTGAAGGTCCAGTTTCATGTTTGGCAGCATGAGCTAGCAAGGTGAAGATGCCGGTTCCTATTGTTGTTGATAATCCTGGAGAAGAAAACATTTTAACAAAACATTAAAAATGTCACTTTTCTTGTTTCTCTTCATCTTTTCAATTTCATTTTTTAGTTTTTTTTTTGTCATTCGATCATTTCTTTTTATTATTGTTTGATGATTGAATTGAGTGGAAAATTTGAGTCCATTTCTTACCTAAACATGTTATGTCAATGATGAATAAACTTCGAGTCATTCGTGCATCGGTTCCTTCCTGGAAAGCGATTTTACGCCGACCAAAGACTTTGAAAACTCCGATCAAAGAGTCACTCATTGATGCGCCTTTTTGGTTTTCAATTAAATTGGGAAAATTATTTTTCTAATTTTTAATCTTCAATTGTAACAATTAGATTCACTTTCATCTTTTATAGTTTTGGTAGTCAAATTGCACAGGTTAATCCAATTCTTGGGTTACATTTATCATTTCATTGAGCAACTGTTTGAGTTTAGTTTAAAAGCAACTTTACAACAGTTTTTGCAACATTTTTTCCTCTTTTCATGTTGAGGTGAGTTTGAACTGAGATTTTAGTTTAACTTTTAACTTTTAGGTTCAAGTTGACAAATTTAATGATTATGATGATGATATGTTTGATTGGGTTATGAAAGTATAACTTGATTTGAAAGGAAATTTACTTCATTCTGTTTCGATTCAACTGAACTCTGAAATTATTTTTGCTCTCTTGGCTTTTTTCATGCAAATACGCATGAAACATGATTCGACTCACAACTTATTGGATTGATTTACCATAACTTACAATTGTTAGTCACATTTTCACCTTATTTGTATCGTTTTCAAGGGTCGTCCGAATTGCTTTATTGTTTCGGGAAATTAGTGACTACAATAAACAGAGCGAAAGTGTTTTGTTTTATGGTTTTAGCGATCGCTTTTCTTGTTTGACTTTTCTCAATGTCTTTAAGGTCATAGAGATCAATTTAAAAGTGGAAAAATTGAATTTAATTTGAGAAACAAAAATTAGCGAAATTGGTTTAATGTTAATTGTATCATTGAAATTAATTGCGATTGAATTGATTCACTCACAATTACAGCATTTTATTTCTGTGTCTACATCTGGTGTTCAAGGATTCAGGTATTTACAGCTGTTTTTTACTCGTTTTTTTTGATCAATTTGTTTATTATTTTTGTTATATTAATCTAGTCGATGGTTTGAACTATGAGTTTATTGCAACCAGTTTGTGGTAAAATATGGAGAGGAATCCATACAACAGTTTCTTTGTTTGCTGAGCCGATGAAGAAAAAGCGTCGAATCGATCCTATTCTGTTAAAGTTGAGGAATGAAAGGAAAGCCAAACGGTTGGAGAAGAACATATTAAAGATGGAAAAGGCTCCGAAACAAATGAAACCTATTGTTGAACTTTCCTTACCGCCTCATGTTCAAAAGGAAATGGATATTCGAGTTCGTAAAAATGTTGATCCTCAAGCTGAAGCCAATTTTCGTAAAATCCTGGCTGTCTGGCAATTGTATTGTTGTTATCAAAGTAAATCGGAATATAAATGTATGAGAGCAGTTATGGCTTCTCAGGAAAAGGCATTGAATCATCTTAAGAAGGTATCACCCAGTTTATGGACTCAAGCTATTGCATTTGACGAAAAACTAATTCCTTACAATGGAACTGACCATCGGATTAAATCGTCTCCACCTAATCCTAATTACACACCGCCTGATGGGCATGTTAAAGAAACGACTAAAGAATGGAAACTGTAATCGTGCTAGTATTTCTTAATAACTTTATGTAAACATTTAGTGAATTATAAATTAAAATTTAAATTGATATCGAAATTTTTATCCTCAAATTTTTTAAGCTTAACATTCACTCGAACTCGAACTTTCATGCAAATAATAATCGAAATGCTCGATTAATCGATGTTAAAGTATTCGAGTAACATATGTTAGTGAGAGATCTTTTAACATCGATTTCTCTGAATTAATAAACAATTTAAACCCAAATTGTTTTGTTATTAATTATTGATAACTATTTCTTTTATTTCAATTATTTACTTGTTTATTTTTATTGATTAGATTGTTGTTTAGTTTTCAATGTTTACCGATTTGTTCAAGTGAATGGAAAGTAACATGCAAATTGATGGGTTCTACTATGATCCCATTAAAAAGCGTCACTTTCGAATCTTAAACAACAATAAATTTCATCCGCTTATCAACACCCAAGTCAAATCCGAAGTTAAACCATCTGGTCCAATGAAAAATTTTTGCAGTGAACTTTCACGTCTTCATATTAATCGTAGCAGTTTCAATGTTCAAGAATGCCTATTATCTGCTCGGTTTGCTCAGATGGAGTGCACCAAAATTAATACACTGGAAGTAAATGATTTTAGAGGAAACCCGATGAAAAATATAAACTGTGATTATCTTATTGGTGAACCAGAAAATGATTCCCTTTATGGAGTATGGAGCTCGTCAGAAGGAACTGGGTCAATTATACAGCGACTTAAAGTATCTAATAATTCAGAAAGATCGGACCGACATTTTGACTGGCGAAGTCGGTCAATGATTAACTCATTCCCGAGCGGAAGCAAAGTTGAAGATTTGTGTATGGTTCAAATAACGGGGTCGCCTTGTTCAGCTGTGATGTGCTTAACTAACCATTGTAAAAAAGATTTGACCACTTACTCTTCTCTAGGAATATATTATCTCAGCAACGATTCTCAAATTGAGAATCACTTACAGACCGAAGATTGTAGTCTAAATTATGAATTTTGGGAGCCTGCATACAGTTGCTGTCCTCATACCTTGCAAACATTAGCTATTGGTGGCAATAAGCACATCCGTCTATTCACTCCTTTGTATATCAATACCAATCGTACAAGCAATGATCACACTCTGTTAGAATTGAAAGGCAAAGCAACTTCATTAAAATTTTCTCAGGATGGTAAAAGACTTTATGCAGGAACAAATAATGGATATCTTGTTTCATTTGATGTTACCAACAAAAAACGTATTGAAACATGTAATCTCAAAACAAAAACTATCGCTTATTTGCATCCTCTCAAAAACGGCAATCAATTGATTGTTTCCTGTCATGATAGCAAACTATTACTCATGGATAATAGAAATTCGAGGTCACCTATAATTACGTATTCTGATCATGTTAATGATTGCAAAAAGATTCCAGTTAGTGTCGATGAATCAGTGGATGTTGTCTGTTCTTCTGGACAAGATTACAAAATTCGACTTTGGTCTCTTAAGTCTGGTAAATTATTACACGAAATACCACCTCCAGAAAATCAGTTCAGTAATCCAATGGTTGATGATCCTACAATGCTGTATTCTTGGTATTCACAATCTTGGAAAAGTCTCAAAGGCGAACCTCGTCCAATGATTTTCACTTGTATGAAAGATAAAATAAGCATCTACCGTCATAAAGATGATAGTTAAAGATCGGCCTAAAACAATGGAAATGGAAAATTTACTGTGTACTTTAAAAGAAATTAATGCTGTACAACATTTGCGACTCAGGACGGTTTAAAAAAGTAAACTTGTAGTTCACAAAACAGATGAATAAACAATTCCTTTTGGTTAACATTTTTACAGCAGCTTTCCTATGCTGATGTACTTCCACCTTTTATGCTAAATTTCATTAACTTCTCATTTCTTCGATTCGCAAGATGAGCTTCAATTATTGTTCCAAACTGGTGTCTGTCTAATAACTCATAAGCTGTACCAAGAGTAAATGAGACAAGTCTGTGATAACATTCATCACCAAAACAGAATAAATCGATTCCTAGTTCGAGGGCCATACCGAAATCACATTCATCATTAGCTAAATTTGTCAAGTTGACAATTTCTCGCAATGATTCGTACGCTTTACTTCTTTGACGGTCTTCTTCTGGCATATCAGCTATCTTTTTCAACAATTTCTTTAAATTCTCTATGAAAAAAATAAATAAAATATAAAAGAATTAGATAAGATTATACATTTTCAAGTAATATTACGCGGAAAATTCAATGTATGAATCATGCTTACGCTCATTTTCAGGCAACGGTCGATAGCCAACATCATTCTCGAAAGGAACGACGATCCCAGCTCCATGGAAAGTCTTTGCAACAACTTTCTTTTTTCGATCTTTCATGTTATTATTTACTAACGGTATGTCATTTTTCTCAGCATACGCTTTTATTTTCAGGCTTAGTTTCTCTGCATTGGCCTTTTTATCATCTTTCTCTGACGATCTCCTTCTTTTCAGATCTTCACTGAATGAAGCGAAAATATTTAAAATTAATTTAATCTTTGGGATGAAATAGAATAAATAGCTTACCAGAAAGCCAGGAGACCAGAAAAGATATTATCGCCTAACGGATTGATCATACATGATTTGTCAGGATCATTTGAAACAACCATCGAAGGCATTTCTGAAGGGGAGTCCCTAGAATATTAGATTAAAGATGTTAGAGCCCGAAAATAGCAAATAAAATATCAGCAGACTACCTGAAATACCCAATATGAAAGTTTGATTTCGTATCACGAAGAACTGTTTGGAATTCGGGAACATCATAGAAGAAGCGGTAATAACAGAGTATTGAAGCTGGATCTGCTGAGTCAAGTACTTCATCTTTCAATTTACCATCAATAACATCAAAAGGTCCAACCAATAGCAAATCAAGCGTATGTAATGCAGCTAAATTAAAAAGGAATAGCATTAAATGGAAACGCAAAACAACGGATGAATTTTACCTTTCGGATTAAGTGGATTTAAAGATGAACAAAACGACCAAAATTTGAAGAAATCGTCAGGCATTTTAACAAGAAAATATTTTTCCATCTTTTCATTCAGTTGATTAGTATCAACTGTTTTAGGTTTTTTAGCAAACATTTTCAAATCAAAATTAAACTGCTAACAGGTACGGAATAAAAAGCAAAAGTCAATAAGAATGAAAATCACCTTAATATTGAGTCAGAGTCTTATTATTAAACAAGGCGCCAATATTAACCCTTATGAAATACTACTTTGGCGGTTAAATCAAAGATTATTATGCATTTGAATTGTTAATCCAAGCGCAATTTATTTTACTTTAATCATATTGACAAATTGTTAGATCAGGGTTCGAAAGAAATTTTCATATTTCAAATTTAATGCATAAAAATGTTCAAAAAGCAACCCATTTAGCAAAAAAAATTATATTTTGATCTATTAGATTTTGATCAACTTTGCCCTTTCAATTTGAATTATTCGTATTCGAGAACTGCAAGTGTTTATGGAATCCAATCCTTACGATGTCCCGAATTTCAATTAATCTAAATATTTTTAAACAATCCATACTTAGTCCCGTGAAGATAATTTCAATAATTGGGTGTTTTGAGATGTCAATCCGAAACAAGCATGCAAAATAACCGACGCAAAAGATTCACATACGCAATTTAGTATTTTCAATCAAAAGTCAAATCTTATGTTGAATAAATAATTAGTTTAATCATTTATTGGTGTATATATATATTGATTAAATTTTCATACAGTTAACAGCGACTTACATCAATATAACATAACCCTTTTGGGGCCCTTTTTACATCCCAAACTGGGATCTAATTTCGAATCAGATTTTAGATCAATTTGATCAATCATTAAAAACATAAATTGATTTCTCTTCGTAAATTAATCACCTAAACAACCTAAACTCAATCTGTGATCAGCCAAGATTTGTGAAGAAATTTTGAAAATCACAAAATAAAATTCCCTGTCATTGATTGAAATAAGCCTAATTTTACTATCATGAATATCGCTCCCTCCGGGCTTTTCTTTTCTCTGGTGTTTCCATCATAGCACTAAGTAAAGCCCCAATAACAATAGGAGCTGAAGACCCAACTCTGTATCTTTGCAGCCAAGCACTGTTCACTATCTCAGGTGTCTTCCTCCATCTGTAGATGCCATTGGCCACAACTGCTAAGCCAACGATGACACCTAAGCATTACCAGGAAAGCAAATAAAGAAAATTAGGATTTTCAGTTAGATAAATGAAGATCATTTAAAAGATGTAATGTGACTTACCAACACCGATCAGAGGATACTCTGCGGCCTTTTCAAAGGTTGACCTTCTCGTCCTACTTCCTTTAACCACTTCACTGGCTGGACTTAATAAAGTAGACTCCATGATTATAATTTAATTCGAGAAGGATATTGAATAAGAAAATATTAAGTAAAGATCAATCGAAAGAGATAGCGATAAATGTCAAAATTTTGGGTTTAATTGCGTCATTCAGCAAGAACTATTTGTACAAATATCGATTTAAGATCCAGTCTTTACGGATGATATCAAGAAAAATCTGCTTGAAAAGCTCCACCTATTGACGATAAACTAATTAATAGTAAGGAGTTCAAATTTGTCCCTCTAGATAGCATAGCTGTTTATAGTCATATTTTGTTACATGCTTTTGGCGTTTTGGTATTTTGGCATTTAATTTTGTCTAAATAAATTTAAATTTTAATCACATCCAATTTGCTTCTTTATCTGCAATTGTAATTTGTTATTGGCACTTGTCAATCTATAAAGGTATGTTTCAAGCTTCTAAGTTTCTTTAGTTCTTTTAATAACATTGCTTTTGTTATCTTTCTAGACTTTATCTGTTCATAATGTTTCCATCAAGGAGAGGAGGAAAATTAGCTGCTTTTTTGAATCTCTTCAGATTCTCTTTCCAATATGGGTTCATTCCGATGGTTCTTTATTTGGGATTCCTAAAAGGGACTGACGAAGGCATGCCACCCTTATCATTTGCTTCGCTATTCATTGGATAAGTGGTTATTTTATTCTATTGGTGCCATAATGTTTATAGTACATCTCGATTATCTGTACCCAGTGAATTAATGACTATTAAAAATGGTCTTGATTGCATTTTCTCACCTGCTTATAGTTTGTTCACTCATACACCTGCCTATTCATGACATAAGTTTCATCTACAGATATCAATCCTCCTAGATCCTCCTCTGAAAAAACATACTGTATTATTAGGTGAAAGTGATAAACAGTTAATCCTTTGCGTGCCGGTTCAATCATTTTGATATATGCTCAATTTGCCTCACTTCTTTTATCCAGCTGAACTAAAGCTATCTACATCTTGATTTCCATCATATTATTTGATTCTATTTTGTCTTTTATTATCGTTATCTTCCATCACACAGATATTCAATGATTTAAGGTTCATCACTGTCTATTCATATTATACACTCTGTTGATTATTAGTTGACAACTTAATCCACCATCAATTTTTAGCTCAACACAATATCATATTTAACTGTTTAACAATATCATTATCATTATTAAGAAATGTATGATTTAAAGCATCACAAATTGTTGATGTTTTGTGCATCATTTAACATTATACTTTGCTTTACTATGCGTTATTTTGCTATACATTTACATTTTGTTTCCTTCAAGTTTAGTTATTAGACCTCTAACAGTGTAGACTGGATGTGCAGTTATTTTATTAGTTAAACAATGTCAACTTATCCTTTATTATGAGTTTCATATTAATAACTGCGCCAAAACTTCATTAAATTTAATAGTTAAAAAGCTAGATATCAAAGACAAAAAGGAAATTTTTGATTTTCAAACTATTTTCGATGAATGATTTAATTAACATGCGAGTTACAGCAAATATTTTTAAGAAAGCTCCAAATTCATGCTAAATGCTGTTTTACTCGATTCATAGTCAACTCATATCTTTTCGAGAAAATTGATGAAATGGTTTATGAGGTTAATTTAATTGTTGATCTTTTCAATTATTTGAATTTCATTCTTTTTGTTGACACAATGATATGATCAAGTGAAACCATTGAGACCAACAAGTTTCCATTATTCACTTCACTGAGCTTTACATTTCAACCATAACTATCACAACTATACAGACATTTTCATTCAATAATATAAAATATCATCACAGTCTCTAGATAATACCTATAAATCTCTTTCGCTCTCTTCTTCTTCTTCTTTCGCATCATCTTCATTCTCACCCTTCACCATCATCACCATCATCACCAACAACAATAACAATAGCGTCAATGATAAGTATAAATGTATAACAAAACGAGACTCTTTTTTAACCATGTTGGTTAGGACATTATGATGATCCTCATTTGGGTCCAATTTATCAAAAACACATTTCAAGAGAGTTGGCGACATGTCAACACTAATCTATAATGTCGATTAAGTTGTTGACTTTGTTTACTGTTCAATTGTTTGAGCTCTTCATCAATGAATATTTTAATTCAAGTGTAAAATCTTTTTAATTGAAAAGTCACAACAATCAAAGAGACAGTCGCGTGTCAATTTACAGTTAAATACACTCTTGGGAGGCTGGAAATGGCTTTATGGTGGGAAATTGTATTATCAACATTGTTAATCATGTTTTACGGTTAACTGATCGTTTATTGATGATGTTTTTTTTATATTTAACCATTTTTTGGCTGAAAAAAGTCTTCAATGATCAACATGATGGTAATTTTTCGCGACCGATTTTATTTTGCAGAGAGTTGAGAGTACAATTATAATCATCAAGTTTTGATTTTATTCTCACCAGGTTTAACGGATAAATTACAAGTTGATACAGTAATTTTAATTACTGGTTTATTGATGAGTTTGAGTGTAAATACAATAGATAATAACTACAAATGAATAAAAGATGATTACTAGACTAATTACATAAAGACACTAATTGAGATACAAACAATCAAATGAAGCTCAACACTGTTGAATTATGGTTATTCAAAGACTTTTCACAATCAAGACTTGTTTTTTCAAGTTGAATCAGCTATTTTTGTATTACTATAGCTATTCAATTTAAATACAGGGTTTTAATCAAGTCTCTAATGATATTGAAAGTTATTTACCTGAGACAGATTAGATGAAGTAAAATAATGACTGTTCAACAGTCAAACAAACCAAGTCAATCTATTGATCATAATATTAACAATACTGCAAGTTTCCGTGATTTTTAAAACGGATGAATATTAGTTGATAATCAAATTATGTCCAGCTGATGATATTTGTGGAATTGTTTCAAACTGATTTTGTTGACTATTGAAAACAATGGGTGAGTTGATAAACATTGATGTGATTGTTGGATTATTGGCTGAAAAAAATCGATTCCGACTAAGATAATCATTCCAAATGTTACTTTTACTCAAATCAGGTCCTAGGAATGTCGATTCCGCAATTTGATTTGTATTACAATAATCAATTTCTTCAACATCAGGATCGTCAGATCGAAGAATATCTTCAATATTATAAGAAGTATATTTTCGTCGCTTTTTTGGTACAGTTACATTGCAATTTCCTAGTTCACATGTTGCTTGATTGAGTAACTTTCGATTCATTCCAAATCTTGCTTCTTCTTCTCTATCAATCTTTTGATAATCTATTGATTGCTGTTGAGTCTCGGATGAAATGGTATTGCTAATAATCCTAGATGTTGATATGTTTGCAGTTAATGATGAAGTTGGTCCCGTCACTGTCCCATTAGGATCGAGTTTGCTTGAAGCTGGTAATTTCCAATTAAATGTACTTGATGAAAGTGATGATGTTGATGAAGATGATGATTGTGGTGATGTAGAGCTTGAGGAAGACATTAAGGTTTTAAGTCCATTGGTACTTTCATGATTAGAGTATAATACAACCTCTCGACTCTCTGTTCCTGTTCTTAATATACGATTTATCGAGGATATAGATGGAACACTAAGATTAATATCCGATCCTTGATTAAATCTATTATCATTTGATCTTGATTGTAATATCTCTCGACGAAGTAAATCCCTGATTTCCCAAGCAAACAAAGCTGGATTCTCTTGCTTCAGTTTCAATATCTTTTTAACAATGTGTGGTGTAGTAACATGCTTAGGCTTAGACCCGCCGATGGAACCTATTTTTCACAATAAAACATACAAAATGAATAGGTTACCTTTGATATCTATCTTCAAACTGTTCAAGGTATAATCAAACCTGGTTTAATTGATCCAGTTTCATAGAATCGAGTTAATATTTTAGATACACATCCATGCGAAACCAAAAGCTGTCTGGAAATATCACAAGGCCTTACACCCATTAAAGCAAGCTCAATAATCCGTTGTCGCACATGTAAGGGTAAAGGACGTCCATTCACAAACAATCCACCAAGTTGATTGATTCCAGCTTGTCCTGCAATTAATTAAAATGTAGATAATCAATTAAACAATAAACCATTTACCATTTTAAAAATAAAACTGACAAAATTTATCCACTTGTAAATTGTGGTTAAACAATAAAGCGTAACTCATTGTTTCAATATCCCTCTATTGTCCAACTGATTGAAAAGTAAACCAATAAGGCGCAATTTTCAATAAAGCCAACCCAACCGTTAAATGTCACCACATTAATACAGCATTTATTAATTTTTCCTATCAAATTATGAATCAAAGCCTTCAAGTTCGCAGTAAACTTTATTTAATAACTGTTTGTACAATAAACAAAATGAATTTTCTCTGTCAATGAACCTCAACTGAAGCACAAGAAAACAAAATGATAACCAAAAAGCGCAATCAATTGAATGGACTATGTTTAATGTAAAATATTGTTTAGCCAATAAAGCAAATAGAATGTCATATTTTCGTAAAAAAAATGATCGAGTATAAAATAATTAAATTTTGACGCAAAGATTAACAAATCAGCAGCTCGGATTAACAGGTAAACTCTGAGATGAAAAAAAAATGCCAGAAAAAAGCGATTCAGTGAAGATGAACATCTATGTTGGTGCATTTATTATGATAAAATGAAGTTAACTCAATTGAATTGTATAGGTTATCATGAAAAGTCACTCCCAGTAAACCTCCAACTGAACCTATAAGATTCAGTATTGAATGTAAACTAAATTACAACACAAAATTCGACCAAAAATCACCAACAGAAAATTGAAGAAATTTAATTGAAATTCCCAATATAAGTTGAAATAAATTTTACAAATTATTCAAGTTGTCTTCATTTTTATACTAATGGCAAATTTACAGACAGAATTTAAATAAACAGTTAAACAGAATCAAGCTTTAATCAAAATTTAAATTCGAGTTTGGCTAATTGTTCAATTAAGGTAATCAATGGTTTACTTACCAGTGTGAGGCATATTAGTTGATTGTATAGTTGCTTGAAATCCAGTTGCACAGTAAAAGTGAAAAGATGAAAATGTTTAAATGTAAAGTTGAAACTGTTACAGCAAAAGGTTTAGGTCAAGTGTAAAGGTTAAAGATGAGTTGAAAGTGATCCGGAAAATATTACCTATACGGTTGAGACCATAGGAAGTGATGAAGGAAGATGAAGATTGAAGATGATGGCGAGGATAAAGCATAAAGCGAATCCAAGGCGCATCCAATAAGCACATGCATGTAGCGCATCTGCCTCACTTTAACATCAATTGACTTTATTGACTTTACTCTTTAGCGCATCATCATCACCACTCATCTTCATCATTATCATAACCATTCTAATTCCTCAGTTAATCTTGATCCGTAAAGGTGGTCTTCAATGGTCATCAATATTACCCTGACCATTGAAAAGGCAATTTTAACTTTTGTCAAACCTTTAAACCAGAGTTTCACAAATCCTTTCCTTTTGTTGGTGTTTATTGTAATAACATTAGAAATACATTTAAACGTTTAACTGTTAATTTACTTGAATCACGCAAACTGAATATCGCTTGGTAAAGGTCAGATTAAAGGATTGACTGTTGAGTGTGAAAAACAGTTTACCTTTGCATGTAAACTTTAATGGATATAAAATTGTTTCAACACTTTTCCTCTCTGTCAAGTTGAGTGTAAAAACTTAATCAAAAATGATTTTTGATCACATTTTGTCACCTGCTCATGATTAGTTAATTCATTCACCTGCCTGCTTCATCTACAGATATCAATCCCTTTTCAACATATTGTTGCATGATTAGTTGAAAGTGATTAACTGTTAATCCTTTGCGTGTCCATACACTTTCAATGGATGATGTTTAATGAACGTTCAATTTACTTGATTCCAATCAACATTATTTCCAATATTTATCCATTTCTCTTTATTCAATGATTTAAGGTTCATCACTGTCTATTCATATTATACACTCTGTTGGTTATTAGCTGACAACTTAATTCACCATTCATTTCTAGTTCAATACAATATCATTATTAAGAAATGTATGATTTAAAGCATCACAAATTGTTGATGTTATTTGCCTCATTTAACATTATACTTTCTTATTTACATCTTTCTGGTGCATTTATTTTATTTTTTGTTTCACTTATTAATATGAGTTCAATGAAAATGAATCTTTGCTTTACTCAAATGAATTAAATATTTTAAAATGAAATGTTTCAAAGTGAAAGTAAAATTACTTCAAATTAGCTGCAAATTGAAAAGTAGATTTAATTGTTGATCTTTTCAATTATTTGAATTTCATTCTTTTTGTTGACACAATGATATGATCAAGTGAAACCATTGAGACCAACAAGTTTCCATTATTCACTTCACTGAGCTTTACATTTCAACCATAACTATCACAACTATACAGACATTTTCATTCAATAATATAAAATATCATCACAGTCTCTAGATAATACCTATAAATCTCTTTCGCTCTCTTCTTCTTCTTCTTTCGCATCATCTTCATTCTCACCCTTCACCATCATCACCATCATCACCAACAACAATAACAATAGCGTCAATGATAAGTATAAATGTATAACAAAACGAGACTCTTTTTTAACCATGTTGGTTAGGACATTATGATGATCCTCATTTGGGTCCAATTTATCAAAAACACATTTCAAGAGAGTTGTCGACATGTCAATCACATAATGTCTTGGTCTACTCTGTTCAGGCCATGAGACATAAATTGCTCAAACTTACTCGTCGGAATAAATTATCGCACTGAATATCCCAACCTGAATGTCTTATGAGATTTATATTAGAAATTGTTTGACAAACTTGAGTAAATAAATCAATCAGTTAGTTTAGTCAGTTCAGTCTTAAATCATGTGTCCAGAATCAATATTCACCAATAAATAGAAATATACATTTTACATTTGAAATGGTCAATTTTTATTACTACATTTTTATGACACTGTGAGATTGACTCTTAACAACTGACGGAAATCTACTCGCTAATCCGAGAAATCAAATGCCCAAATGCGCCAAACAAAGATGAGTGCCAAAGCAAAATTTGTTAGTAAGAAAATTCAATTCAAATCATACCTGGCTTGCACTCAAAACAGTTAACTTGTAACATGCATTCACCCTCTTCTCAGCTGGGCAAATTTTCACTTGTGGTAATCCTAAAGCATTGATAAAGTTTGGGTTTGACCGATTGTCAAGTCATTATTTCCTAAGTAATCTTGGAAGAGAGAAGAGTTTAAGCGTGATGTCCGATTGCCCAAATTATACTTATAAGAACATTAGAATAACATTTAGGAAATCTTTAGACTGAAAGCCAATTCAATGGCGACTTCTGGTTGTTTATTTTCAGTAGCAATTAACGATCTAAATGATACAATTGATACAAGATATACTTTAGCATTAGATCCGAAAATTAAGTTCTTTGTTTAGATTGTGCTTCAAACTGTTGAAATGATTCATTATAATTGCATGATTTTTGTAAGATTTTAAAGAATAAAATGACACTTTAATCAATTTCCAACGATCTTCCATGATCTTTCACTATTCATAAGCAATTCAATTATTAAAGACACAAATACTGTGAAATTAAACATGAAGCAAATTCAAGAAGTCATTAAAATCTAATAATTAGACACTTATAACTGCATTGCTTTTCAGCAATTGTAACCAAAAACACACAACAGTCACTTTTATGCAAAAATTGAAACAAATACTGAAACAAATGGACGAAAATGGGTCAAAATCAAGTTCTTTCGAATTGAAACTCTATTGTGCTGTAAGAGCATGAAAAACTGAGTCTTCTTGTGTGATTTAAAGGTTTCAATGATGATCAGTTCTCGAGAAAATCGAGTTCGAAGTTAAAACTTTCAAAGCTTTTTGTACAATTATGGAAGCAAATTTTTACATGAAACTCGGTTCACTAATGTAACTTTTAATGATCGACAAGAAAATGTACTTATTTTGAGAAAAAGAATTTTCTCTTTTCTGCAAAATTGTTTAGTTCGATTTGGCCTTAAACCCATCGTTTAGCCACACTGTATAAGTTAGTGAGCTGAAACTTGATATTTATCCATAAAAAATGTTGGCTCAAGTCATGAACTAGTTACCTTTTTCAATAAACCAGTGGTTCTCTTAATCTTGGCCATTGACGCGAAAATTTTGAGTCTCTATATTTCGGAAATGGTATCATTTGCAATCACCATTCTCTCACCAAACATTAGATTTCACTATGGACTATAATATATTGAGATATGAAATAATTGAAGATCCTACAAAAAAAGTTATAGTTTCTTATTGTTTATGTTATGTCTAAGTAAAATGATTATGTGTTGAAAGCATCTTCATCTTTGGATGAATTAGCACAGATTTTATTCGGTATTAAGTCATATAATCCTGTAGTGCACAATGAAATCTAATGTTTAGTCAAAGAATGATGTTTGCAGATGATACCATATCCGAAATATTGGTGCTCGAAATTTTCAGGTCGATAGGAAAAATCAAGAGAACTATTAGCTAATTAAAAAAAGTATCTAATTCATGGTGTGAGCCAATGAATTTTATGGAGAAATCATAAGTTTCAGCACGCTATCTCTTACGATAATAGAAAACGATCGGTTTAAGTCAAAATCGAACTAATCTATTTTATTTTGAACAGGAAATGTCATTTCTAAAAATAAGGCCATTTTCTGGTTTACCATCAAAAGATTAATCAGAAAAATAAGTTACGTGCAAAAATCTGCTTTGATAGTTGAACAAAAGGCGAACGAAGTTTCGAATTCGACTTTGATTTGCCGAAAAATGCTCAACAAATGAATTATATAATAGTACCAATGAACTCTGTTTTTATGTCCCTACGAATTCCGATGTGTCTCAACCCTTAACTCAAATGTTTGAGCATTTGGCAGCCTTCTTTACATTACATTTAGAAGTTTAACCAGAAAATTGGTTTATTTACCAAGAAATGGGTTAATATGTGTTTAGTTTGTTAAATAAGTTGTTCCTCGCACATTAACAGGCTAAATATGATGATTCGAATGGAAGGATAGAAAATTTTTAGCTTGAATCGAATAAGCAATTAGACGAGGACTAAATTGGGGAAAGAATCATGACCGTAGGTGACGCCATTCTCGGAATATCGAGGTTCAAATTCTTGCTGTCAAAGGCCAAAATCAAGAGAACCACTGATTTATTGAAAAAGGTAACTAGTTCATGACTTGAGCCATCAATTTTATGGATAAATAACAAGTTTCAGCTCACTAACTCATACAGTGTGGCTAAACGATCGGTTTAAGGCCAAATCGAACTAGACTATTTTGCAGAAAAGAGAAAAAATTTTTTCTCAAAATAAGTACATTTTCTTGTCGATCATTAAAAGTTACATTAGTGAACCGAGTTTCATGTAAAAATTTGCTTCTATAATTGTACAAAAGGCTTTGAAAGTTTTAACTTCGAACTCGATTTTCTCTAGAACTGATCATCATTGAAACCTTTAAATCTCACAAGAAGACTCAGTTTTTCATACTCTTACAGCAGAATAGAATTTCAATTCGTAAGAACTTGATTTTGACCCATTTTCGTCCATTTGTTTCAGTATTTGTTTCAATTTTTGCATAAAAGTGACTGTTGTGTGTTTTTGGTTACAATTGCTGAAAAGCAATGCAGTTATAAGTGTCTAATTATTAGATTTTAATGACTTCTTGAATTTGCTTCATGTTTAATTTCACAGTATTTGTGTCTTTAATAATTGAATTGCTTATGAATAGTGAAAGATCATGGAAGATCGTTGGAAATTGATTAAAGTGTCATTTTATTCTTTAAAATCTTACAAAAATCATGCAATTATAATGAATCATTTCAACAGTTTGAAGCACAATCTAAACAAAGAACTTAATTTTCGGATCTAATGCTAAAGTATATCTTGTATCAATTGTATCATTTAGATCGTTAATTGCTAATGAAAATAAACAATCTGATAAACTGATCATCATTGAAACCTTTAAATCACACAATAAGACTCAGTTTTTCATGCTCTTACAGCAGAATAGAGTTTCAATTCGAAAGAACTTGATTTTGACCTATTTTCGTCCATTTGTTTCAGTATTTGTTTCATTTTGTGCACAAAAGTGACAATTGAGTGAATTTTTGTCTTTTTAGCAACAAACCTTTTCAGTTTTATCATTAAAGCAGTAAATTGGAGCTCATATATCATTGACAATTAGTGAAAGTTGATCAACTCACAGCTAACAATTTTATAAGATTCTTGTTACATTTGTCATCATAATAAATGTACAATAAAATGATCAATAGTGTTGAAAATCAATCGTAATGATATCGAGTTCTTGTTTTAAGATGATCAAAGTGGAAGACATATTATTAAATCATTGTGCACTAAATCTTAATGTAACCGTTATTGTTAAACTATTCATTATATATTGATGTTTATTTGAAAAGATTGCTATTTTTATGCTGAAAGTCAACCATTGCAAAAGGTTTGGAGTTTTTATGCTAAAAGAGTTACGATGCAGCAACATAATGGGATATTTCATCATGTGTTAGACAAAATGGTTCAAAAGCATGATTTGCTCAGTTATCCAATAATTCACAAGTAAGTAAAGATTTTCTCACTATCACTTTGAATCATTTTAAATAATCGTATCATGTTAATAAATTTATATCATATATCATCGTCTTCGCAGGTTTTACAATCATCGATGGTTTAAATGTGGATTCAGAAGGTTTAGTTTTATTTAGATTGTAAATGTGTTTGTCTCACTACCAACAATTGAAATTTTAGTTATAATTGACAAAGGATTCGACTGTCAATTCAAAATTTCTATTTCTGACTCAACATGCTTTGAAGTTACTTTTTAGTCTGATTATTCCTCTGTAACTATCTTTAAACAACGAAATGGCTAAATTAAAGTCCCATTTGCTGTTTGGATATCTCGTCCCGGTGTCTAAAAAGCTGCTTTCTAATAGAGTTACTCGTGAATTTTTAGCTGAAATGACAGGAACTTTTATTTTAGTGGTAAGTTGATTTGTTTTGTTAATATTTTAATCATTTACTGTTGGAACTAATTGACTGTTGAAAATTGCAGATTAGTGGATTATCAGCCCATGTTGTGTATAAAGCGAGGAAACAAGAGATGGATACTTTCGCGGCTGCCTTTTGTTTTGGTGTCGGTGCACTTATTGCTATATCTGCAACCCTTGATGTCTCAGGTAAAGTGTCTTTTATTCAATTAAGTTGACCATTAATAATCGCTGATTGGTATTGGTTGAACAACTTTGTTTCATCAGGCGCTCACTTGAATCCCGCTGTATCAACAGCAATGGCCTCAATTGGACGACTATCATGGGGCAGGGTTCCTCATTATATGGCGGCTCAATATATTGGAGCATTTCTCTCTGCGTTTGTGACGTGGTTGATAAATCGAGACGCTATTCTTAGTTTTGATCCTGATTATACTGAGCATGGTTCAGCAGTTTATGTCACTTTTCCCGGTGAGGGAGTTGGACTTTTCTCTGCCTTCCTTGACCAAGTAAGTCTAAAATTAATTACAAATAATCAATCGAACTAAATTGTCATATTATTCGCGTTTTTAATTGTGTCAAAACTCTACCCTTAAATCTACCATTACTCTGTACATCAATTATTTTCGGCTGTTTATTTTGTTAGGATAATGAACAACAATCAACATTCATTTGTTTTTAAAAATTTTATTAATAAGAATCAATAAGAATAATGTTTAAGTCTCATTTTTAGTGTATCAACCATTTTAAATTTACATAGAGATAATTTTCATCTTTTTGATTGATCTCATGATCATATTTCATTCTCCAGATCAATAATATAGATTGAAAGTAATTTTCGACTGATTTCTGGTGTCTTCTAATTGTTTTATCCTCTCTTTTCGTCCTTTAGATCCTATCAACTGGAATTCTTAGCTTTGCAATCCTCGCAGCCGATGGACCTAAATTACCCAGATCTGTTCACCCAATTTATTTTACTCTAGTTATTACTGGAATTGTTATTTCTTTCAATTATAATGCCGGAGCTATACTTAATCCTGCTCGTGATCTTGGTCCGAGATTGTTTACTTGGATATTTGGTTATGGCTCTGGTGTCTTCATGTAAGCTTTATTATTAACCATTCTGTGCGAAATTTTTTGTATCCATTAATTTGATTTTCATCGCTTATTTCAGGGATTTATCAGGTTGTCATTGGTGGCTAGTTGCTATTATCGCACCTCATTTAGGAGCTCTTCTGGGAGTCTGGTATTATATTTTACTAATCGATCCGAACGTTGTTTATGAAAACGAATCAGACTCAAACACTAAAATCGGTGACAGTTTTGTTCCAACAAATTTTCAAGCTGTGGCACCACACGATCAAGTAAATTATGAAGTAGCTAAATTAGATCAAGAACACGCGGAACAGCCAAATGATGCGAAATATAATCCTGATGATTAATGGTTTAGACCAAATCTCTAAAAATTTGCGAAGGCATCGATAATGTCTTATCAATAGTACTCATGATTGCCATTAGTTTTTAATTGAGCTTTCTGCTTTTGATTAGTTTCAGCCATTGTTATGATAAGATCTTCGAAAATTCTCGTGTATTAATAAATCGTCACAAATCTATCATTTAACGGCCAAATAACTGTTATTCATCGATCTATTTGACAATAAATTTGATTTGGATTCCCAAAGCATTTTCTAATTCAAATGCGTAACTTAATTATATATGCATTATGAAGCGATAACTAACAATTATACTGATTATCAATCTTTCAACTAATAACCAATTATGTATAAGACTTTAAGATTTATCATCTCTACTTGAACCAATCAATAGTTCAGCAATTGATTCGAATAGACCTGGAGAGCTGAAGATAACTGGGAACTAATAATAATAAACGTTGGAAGCATAATCAACTCAATTACGTCCGAAATAATCTAATTAGATCAGGTCAAGGCAAGCGTTTTGAGCGGGAGAGCTTAAAGAATTAGAGCCAGTATTGATTCCTGAAGAATTTTCAGAATTCTTGGACCAAAATTGAAACTTCTGAGACTTAAAACCCTGTGTTTTAGCTAAGTTGCCAGTTGTAATAAAAATCGTTGTCAGGTAAGTAAATTATAAATGTCAATCTTGATTCCCAAAATCAACTTCGAAAGTGTAAATTTGAGGACAGCTTATTTATATAGAATCCAAAGCATCAGCAAAATCTAACTGACCTGGAACTAGTTACTATCAAATAATTAAATAAAATATGATTAATTTTTATGCAAGAGGTTAGTTGATTTAACTGCTAAAGATCAGTAACACGGCATTCCAACAATATTAAAAATGAAAATCTGCCTTTTTTCTATCATTGATTTGAACTGGCAAGTTTTGGAAGATTCAATATTACGCGTAAAGTAAATCACAGCTTGAATATAGAATGGGACAAATTCAGACCAAGTGATGATTAGTAACGGTTTCTTGAAAGATTGATTTTATTAACTTCATCAGTTCTTTTTTAAATTGTTTGTTTCCAGAATATAAAAGGGAAAATCGAATCAAGCTATATGAGCTTATTAGGGATGTTAATCTTTTTCAGCAACAGCTGTGAGATGGGCTTCAATTTCAGATTCAGTTAAAACGGTGAATTTCCCACTTTCATCAACTGTTCCGACTTCAAGTTCACTTGCTTTGAATTCGATTCCTAAGGCTGTTGATAGAGCACTCATTGCTAATCTGATAGTAGCATCTTTATCATGATCAGTTTTCTTTTTAAGTTTTTTCTCAAGGTAGTTGGATACTTCCACCGATTTAACACCGACAGCACATCCTGAATGAAAAGTAATTGAAGAGCAAATTAGTTATAAAATTAAAATCAATGTCAGAAAATGGTACGTACCTTTGTATCCACAATAATATCCAGCAGGATCTGTTTTATACAATAAAGGTTGTCCATCTTCGTAAGAGATGAATATACAACTAGTGCCCAAAGGTCTCATCTCAGCATTTTGAGTATAAACTTGAGCGATATCAGCCATTCTCTTCGTTAACAACTCGACAGGAATATCATATCCATATTGGTATCTAAAATCAGCTGCTTCATACCGAGCTCTTTGAGCTTGAGACTGAGAATCGGGTCCAAGACCAGTAATGACACAGCCAATATGAGGTGTTATCCGGTAAAGGGAACTCAAAGTGGCTGGATCCAAAAGTTTGTCAGGAATCTTTTTCTGGGTAACAATGACAACATTCTCTTTACCTTTTAGCCCAACTGATGTAACACCAGCTTGATTAATAGCCTTAAACGCATATTCAACTTGATACAACCGGCCTTCCGGTGAAAAGATAGTAATGTGACGATCAAACCCAGCACTACTGGAACGAGCCATTCTTAAACAGACGAAATAATAAACCACGAATTGCTAAATAAACTATAAAATCAACTGCTAATTGAAGGAACACTTGGATCAAATTTGTTGTTAAACTTTCAATCAAACCCAATCATAGTAAAACATGAAAAGGCAAACTTACATGACTCAGCGGAAAACATGCGCACCAAAAAAGAGCCAATTTCAAATCACTACGTCCCATAAACTTAAGCTTTTCATTGATTTTTTCAGTTTAGTCTCCAATGTGCAGTAAATTTACACTTTATTTACACACATTTTTTTAATTCTTGACTCTTTTAAGAATAATTAAAACTTTTTCTTTCCTTTTAAACTCAGTTTCATTTCATTTAAAAAACAGGTTAAAAAGAAAGGAAAAAACTTGAAGACAAACATCACAAAAAGAAAAGATTATTAATTATTCCAAGAGATGGAGCAACTCACTTGTAAAAATATAAAAAAAGTGCAAAATAATACTTAATTATTATTGATATAAAATCAAACTAAAGTAAACTGTTATTGAGTGAAAGCTTGATTTTAATTAGCTTTAGAAATTCGATTTTCGTCTCTGCAATCTGAATCACTCGAAATATACATGTTAAACAACACGTAAATTGTTTATGCAAATAATTTTACAGATGATACACTACTAATGTTTATGAGATTGATTTTATTTGTAATCAAATAACTGATAAAATATTGTCAGAACATATTTAGTGAAATTTTATTAGATATCACAGAAATGATACATATTAATCTATTCAATGATGTCTACTTCTTGGTTAATTTTTCTTGGGTCGATTTCATTGAGTTCAACCTTTTCTCTTATCCATAAATTGTTACATGAATTTGAATGATTAACATCACTTTGATTTATTGAGGCATTAACTCTCTCCCAAGGAAATATTAATAAGTAAAAACCAACATTGATAGATGATGGTTGTAAAAAGAGACAATTTCAACTGCATTTGAAAAGTAGTATTAGGCTATAATAATTATTGCTCTGATGACAATTTTTCTGTGTTGATATTTGTGATTAGATACTTAAAAAATGAATTTGAGTGGAAATGATGATAGGTTGACTTGAGGTGTAAACAAGCAATTGTAATAGGATAATTTATAAAACAAAGATGAAAGACATCTAAGAATTGATTCAAGTGCAAAATTGAATTTAATCAATGGGATTAAGCAGTTTGCTTAGAGAGCTTGCAGATGAGGGTGAGAATGATGATTAGAGTGAGTTCCATGGCTAGGTACAAAGTATGGATGGGTGCGATGAGACGATCTTTGATTAGGTGAATGAACCAAATTAGCAGATCTTAAATTGTTGTCAAAAGATCCAGTAAATCTTGACATCATTGATGAAGGATGGACAATATCTAAATGGCTAGCGGAATGGTGTTGTTGCTGGTGATGGTGATGATGGTGGGTCAATAAAGGAGGTGGTGAAGGTAATGGTGATTGGTGATGTTGAAAAGAGTGAAGATGGTTCGGTGTTGATGAATTGATGATTGAATTATTTGGTTGATTCGATTGTACTTGGGTTCTTTGGTGATCCAATGAAGATGGTGGTGAATGATTAAGCGATTGTTGATGATTGTTGCTATTTGATTGACCAGATGATTGGAGTTGAGCGGCTGAGTGTTGTTCCTGGTGATTCAATAAATAAAGATGTCTAGATATAAATAGGGAAACAATCATGTAAAGAACAGGTTAGTTAATTTTGCGTTGTATAGTTTTCTGGTTATTATGATTAATAATAATTAACATGTAACTTGTAACTTTGTCACGTATTGACATTCCCAGAGTGAATTAAGGTATGATTATAGTTAACAATAGACCATTTATAAAGACAATATACAAAGAGATTCTAATTGCTTCTGTTTAATCTGTTAAATACTTTGATTAACCATTGTTTAACTGTAATTAATGAGGAAGTGTCTTATAACCTTTTCATTCATTCAAATGTCATTCTTTAATTACTTTCCCTCACACCAATCACTTATAATTCAGGTGACCATTTAATGAAAATACATTTTTAATTTGTTAACATTACAAACATCAATTAAATAATTACTTCACCCTTTTTTGTGAATATATAAATTTCTCAGCGTTCCAAGATTTCCTGATTAATTCATCTTAGTTGAGTTGAAATAATAAGACATTCAAATAGTAATAAAGTCACATGAAGTCTAGAAATAATCAAATCCGTAGATCACAATATTAATGATCAACAATTTACTTACCCGTTGAATGAGTTCTCAACACATGTTTGACTCTAGAATGAGAAAGAAAAAAAAACAAAATAATTAGCAGATTGATTAATGATGGTCATGAGTAAATAACTGTAATGGGTATAACGGTAAATCACCAATGATTTTAAATTTGCTTGCGTGATTTAATTCAGAGAAAATTGACTACAAGAAAAAAATGAATGTGATGGTTGGGATTGCGAAGGTTAAGATTGACATTAGATTAAACTTGATTATCACAAGGTTATTACTTTCATTTACTCACGATTGTTTGATTACTTGAAATAAACAACAACAAAAAGTTATATCTCAATGACCCTTATGTAGTAATATAATTGTGAGGAGAAGTAAAAAAATTTATTCCCACCAATGATTATCTAACTGTTAATTCTCATTGCAATAATCAAAAGACCATGAAGCTTCTAAAATATATATACACATAAATATTATTATTTATAAATATATATAGATATTTATACATTAATATAAAACAATTGATTGTGATCAACAATTAGACTTTAAATATAGTTTTCACTTTCAGGTTAATTAACTTGGACACCAATTATATAAGAAAAGAGTAACATCAGATTCTTTGTTCCAATCGGATTCACTTGAGTGGGGACATTTTTTTCCCATAGAGATATTGACCTAACATTTTTACAGAGGGTTCAAGGTGGGTGTGGGAGGAGGAGGAGGAAGAAGAAGAGAGAGAGAGCAAGATAATCAAGTTTAATTTGCAATTTTAGTCGGTGAGAAACCCTAGGTTAAATGATATACAGTAATAATGAGCAAACCGATTGTTTCATTTTGAAACTCACCTGATGAACAAGCAATGGTGGTGACCCAGGATGCGAGTTAATTGGTTGATGAGAATGATGAAGATGATGCTGATGATGATGCTGTGGTGGTGGTGGTGGTTGATGAGTTGGATGTTGTTGTTGCCCATGAGAAGTTTGTTCCAAGGTTGGTTGATAGCTATGCTGAGTATGCGGAGAATGTGGTGAATTTTGATGATGTTGATTCTGCTGCTGTTGTTGAGACTGGAGATGATGCTGGTGGTGAACATTGTGATATTCAGATTGAGTTAAAGGCCTTAGTCCATCATCGATATCAGAAGGACAATTTTGTCTTGGACCCGGTTCTGGTGTATAAGTAAACGTTAAACCAGTTGCATAGATTACTCCATCATCTCGTACTAATGATATTGGTACTTGTGTTGGTTGGCGTATCCATTCGTACTCTTCCCGAAACTCAGATATTTGAGGAACTACGCAAATTATACTTTCCTGACATCTGAATGAAAAAGAATAAAACAGTAAAAAATAAGAAATCTAAAATTAGAATAATTTATTGACTATCCATTGAAAAAAGTATACAAAGACCGCTTCAAATTAGTTAATGTAAACTCTTTCAGATGTCACCCCTTTGGGTATAAGGCAGGAGAATAAAATAATTTGATTCAAATCGATGATTGATAATCATTTTATCATTATTGACTAATGTTAATAAGACTTATTACCTGAAGAATGTCTCAGTCTCAACATCAGCAAACCAAACTTTCAAATTTTCGTTAAAATTTTCACCAGTCAACTCTAATGTAGCAACATCGCCTGAACCATTGAGACTGAGATTAGATACAATAGGAACAGGTGTAACTGAAGTTGCTCCATTCATCTTTATTCCCTGAGTAAAGGTATATTCAGCCTTATCAGTACTTATTATTGTCCATGAAGCTCCATCAGTAATTACTTCTTTATTGGGCTCTTTTGGACATGGTGTGGCTTGAAATTGAATGATTCGTTCTTGAGATAGACAAAGATACATTCTCTCGGTATCTTTCATGTAAAAGGCACATTTATGCAACTGCGAAACTGGATCATCTGCATCCAAAAGGGCATTCTGTTTATCCACTTTTCGTATTATCTGTTTAATATGGGCAACAGTAAACAATAAACATCAATCAAAATGTCTTCAATATTAAACCAAGTATATTAATATTCACCAATCTTGGTAAAGCCATTCCTGTAACAGAGCAAACCAGCTTAACTGTTGATCCATAATGTATGTAACCATCTTTAACCTTGAATTCCTCAGATTCCGATTCGTTGTCATCCACTGAATTTAAGTTTCACATCATGTTGATAATCAAATGGGAAAGTAAACCATGATGTGAAATTGTCATACAAAAGGAGAGAAAAAAAAAAGAGAAAAAAGAATTGATAAAAAATGAAGATAAAAATATGGCTAAGCGTTAAGAAAAGGGATTAAGGATCAGTATCAGATTTTGTAGTTATCTCATCTGGATTGAGGGTAAGAAACAAAAAATATTCCGATAGTGATCAGTGAATGTCATTTATTACCACCAATCAAAGAGTACAATAAACATGAAAGCAAAAAGAGAAAGAAGAAGAAAATATTTCACTCTAAAATTTCAACAAATTATAAATCTCTCTCCAAGGATAATCTTGAGTTTATCTTTTTATCGGACAAATTGTTTACCATTTTAATCCCTCATCGACACTGGTAGGTAAACATAAAACAGGTAAACCAAATAAATAACAAGTAATAAGAAGAAACTTGAATTGAAATAAAAAATTAAACATTTGAAACATTAAAAAGATGAAGCTTATCAAATGTGCAAAATTGTAAACAAAAAATGAAATAAAGGCTAGAAGAGGGAAATTTAAATTGTGATAAGCTAACAAGAAAAGACAGAATCGTTTAGGGTTTTTAGAATTAAATGTAATTATGATTTAATTTAATCGCTAATTCAGAATAATTATTCTTGATCAAGATTAAATACTCACACAAATGTATAGTAAAAGCTCCCCATTGAGATGAACTTGCATGAAAATTGTTATTTTCAACGTGAAGGTAGCGAGTTGAGACTGTTTGAGATCGAAGTCGATTAAACAAAGCTACTTTACTTCCTGAGCTTATGCACACTGAAAGTAAAAACAAATTGATTAATTGTTGGTTCAGTTAATTGTCATCATCTTTTTACTGTTACTTACAATCTGCATTCTTTAACGATTGCTTCTTCTTTGATGGTTTTGAAATGACTTTAATCCGTTGTGAATAAAAAACGCCAATATCATCAGCATTGACATAAAACATTTTCACTGATAACATAAAATGCTTCCGTTTATCTGAATCACTTATGTACAGTGTTTTAGCAGCACAAAAGTTCTGGAAATCGGTGAAAAAAAGAAATGATTAGATGATAGTTTTCTCAAGTTGAGTGTAAAGTTGACTTTCCCAGACTTAACGGTCAAAATTTAACTCAACTGATTAGCTTGGTTGACTCGGAGTTAAGCATTGATTTATTCATATTTCCATTATTATCTCACAAGGATTGATTAAATGATATAGCTTAAAAGAGTATTTCAATGCATCTGATGGCTTAAGACGATTTGTCCTGATTTGTTATCTTAATTTCATATTAACTTGGAAGAATCAAGAGTGGATAATTCGTGTCACCAAATCTGAGTCAACGAATCTTGATACTTCTCAGGATGAAATAACATCTCAGGTTAAGATAGGAAAATGTGAGCAAATGTCGACTTAAACATTGAATTTCTAGTGAAGTAAAATAAAATTACTGGATATTCTGTTCATAAATAATTTCAATTATAACTAAATTTTCTTCATCTCTATTCTCTATTTATCCAAAGCATATATTAATAAAACTCATGAGCGATTGAATAAAATGGTGAATATAATAGGATTTCTAGTGAAAAATACCAGATTCAGGAAGCAAATAATTCTATTATTAATTCATTGTTAATTTGAATTCAACAATTAGAGGAAAATGTATTCTGTTAAGTTAACTCTTATTGTCTTTGTTGGTCTTATTTTCTGAGTAGCTGAAGATGAAAAGATTGTCATTGAGTTTACCAACCTTTCCATTGAAATCTAATTGTTGCATTTCTTGATCCGAATTACCGATTCCAATGAAGGCACAGATTTGTGTTGATGATTCCGATTGACCAGCTCTAATCATTTGCTGTTGTCGATGTGACCAACCTTCACCATAAAGGTAAATACAAGGAGGTGGACAAAAGAATCGCTTCTCATTACCATAAGACTTTTGGGCAACTTTGGCATGTAAGATAACAACTTTCATCTCTTTCCTTTCACGAATATAGTTTCTCATTGATTCCCTGCTCAGACCATAAGTTGAAGATGAGGTTGATGATAGTGAGGACAACGATGAAGTTGATAAAGATGAAGGTGATATCGTCTTCATGTTCGCCAGTGTTGTCGATGTGTCTGAACTTGTGCCTATTGCCTGTGATATTGCGTTGATTAGAGGAGCTTTTACAGTTGCACCCTCAACTCCACTCGGTCCAGTTAAAGTGATTCCACCTTTGCCTTCACCACCTCTTAACCTATCATCATCACCATCATCACTTGGTAGACCAGACTTTGAAAACGGACTTGGTGAACCATGAACTTGATTAGGTATCATTAGAGTCAACTTATTTTCTCTGATAATTTTCTTGATTCAACGGATAATTGTCAATGATTAACAATCGATAATGTCACCGTTTTTTTTCTCAATTCAATTGAACTCTTGTTTCAGTTCAACATCTGTAAAAGAGAGCAAAAAAGAGCGAAAAAAATTAAATTGAATTTATTGTTAAAACTGGTTAAAATCGTATTTTGTAGACAATTATGATTTGCTTGATTTGATTGTTGATCAAAATTACCACAAATAATCATTTCTAATAATTCACTGTAAAACTGTTGAAATTTTTTTCCTTAAACCTTTCACTTGAATGGTTCTGGAAATTCCCATGAAAACTTGGATAAAAATCACATGAAAAAAAGCATTAAAATATGTTTCATTTCAATCTTCTTCATTGTTTCATTCAATCATATAATTTATCAAATCAACACTTTTCATTCAGTTCCGTTTACATCGGATTTAATAAGTTTCAAAATGAGCAGCAATCAGTGTAAATATCTTTGATCTTTTTTTTTCGAAAAATTCTTTCTTCTTTTGAATTTAAGCTTAATCCTCTAATGAAACTAAACTCAGATAATTCAGTGATAGATGGTCATCTTAACCACTTTGGCATGAAAAAAAGGTAAAATTCAAAGCAATTACATTTCACAAAAGTGAATCAATTGAAGATCAAACTAATTAGTCAATTATTGATCATTAAATTGAAATATTTGATGATCAATTGAGACTTATAATCACGAGAAAATATCATTACGAATGGTTCTAGGCTTGAATCAGTCTTGAATAAAGTCTTTTGGAAGCCCTTTTCAAGATAATTCCTGTTCAGTCCAAGTCAATGTTGGTTAAATTATTCAAGAAAAGGATAAGAAATTTACAATTTAAAGTACATTGTTCTGTAACGAACATAAGCAATTAGTGCGACAAAAAATCAGTTGACACCAAAGACATAACAATGATAATGATGTTGATGATGATGATGTTCATCCTGTTCAACCTCTGATATTCATTGAAACATTCAGAAAAGTTGTTGGTGGGAAAAGTTTAGATAGCTTTGCTAGGTATGAGTTTCTTGGCATAAACCATTCAACATTTTTTGCTTTACTCACTTTCCTTTCATTTCTTGGCACAGGGTTAATGTACCTAGTGATACACCTAATAGCGATGCACTTGGTAGGTTGAAGCTTCACTCATCTCTGCCTCTTCACCGTGGGAACACAATTAAGCCATTTGTTTAAAGGTAAGGTGCAAACATTGTTGGTGTAAATAAACAACTTTACCTTTCAACAGGAAAACCATGAGATTATCTGAAATGTCTTAACATGAATATATAAAAATCATTATTCATCAACCAGAGTCAATATTATTCTGATATTATTTTGAATTATCCTTTTCATTGCTGATCTAAATTATGTTCAACTTTATTTCACCGTGACAAATGATTAGCCAAATTGATCATTTACGATGTAAGGTTCAACTCTCGTTCAATTTAGTCAGATAACATTCCCATGATTTAAAGTTACTTTTCTTTGAAAGGAAAATCTTTATTTCCAAACTTTTTCAGTTTCGCCATCAAACATTGAAATTCAGTTTTTTAATGTTGACATTTTTCTTGATATTGATAGGCACTTCAATCGTTGTTGAACATCATTTTTGCTGTGCTGGTTCAAAGGTTGTAAAGGGTTGATTCAGTGAGATTCAGTGAGATTCAGTGCAATCTATATTTATCTATGTGAATATCAACTGATGCAATTGACAATTTAATAGAAATAATAGTTTCTATTTTGTGGTGAAGTTGATTGATATTTTGCTCATTTTTTCATTCAATTTTGGTTTTCTTTTTGTGTTAATTTGAGTTAATTTACTCAAATGATTAATCTGTTAAATTATTATTCTGCCAATTTTGGCAAACAATTTGATTGACATTAATAAAAAATGAAAGTCAAATCAATCAAAATTGAAAAATACAGGACACAAAAACGACTTATCAAAACAACATTAAAATGACCATTAAAAGTTATTTAAATTTAAAATAAATTAATAAGTCAATAAAAGTGAAAAGGTAAAAAAAAGACTTTTATTTAACAATGAAAAGAAGGTTAAATTGAATTGTTATTAAAACATTAATTTACTATTAAGAAGTGAATCAAATGAATTTTGTTAACTTTTGAAATTGATGAAAAGTTATTAAAGTTTGAAATGTAATTAAATAAGTTAAATAATTTGCTTTATTGATTTTGATTGGCTCGTTTCTGGATAAATCTCAAAGTTTATCAACAAATGAGGCTAAACAGGTAACTACAACAGGAGGAACCAGTTTGTGTTAATAAACGTAAAAGGTACGCCTCTAAGGCCTATATGTTTAAGGTAACTAGTTAATCGATGATAATAATGAATATGGCTGATAGTCGGATAATGTTGATAAATTTTCATGTCGGTTAATAACGATAATCAGATTGGGATTGACAATTGTTTAGATTTGTTTTGAATGAGGAAGAGACAAAAAAGGTTTTCTTCGTTTCTCTTTACCTTTTTTTTTCTTGGTTTCAGTTCTCAGGTCATTTAGTTTCATCCTAATGATGATAATGATGCTGATGATTGTGAGGATGGCTGAGATGAGGATGAGTTGGATGAGGCTTAAGGGACGTCTCATGACCTTGGATGGGGCAAGTTTCATGGGAGTGAAATGGACCCTTTTAGTTCCCAGAATGGTCATCAGTATAACTGTGATTGTTCATCATTATTATTGTTATTATTGTTGTTGTAGCTATTAAAAGCATCTTCATGTTCATGTTGGTTTAGAAACATGGAAAAGAATGAAGATGGAAAAAAGTTATCGTCAAAAGGATGATTAAAGTGATTAAACTAAAACTTTTATTAACTCGCAAAAGATGCTTAATCTAAGTTCTTGTTTATCCGACAAGAACGACTCTTTTAGGTTGAAAGATTGATGGCTAACAGTCTAATTAGATGTTACTTGTGTAGTCATTTTTACTCCAAAATCATGCGATTTCATGATGAACTAGATGTTGATAATGAAGAATATAGAATCAAGAAAAGGGTGAAGAGGAGAAAAGATGAGCAAAAGAAACCTCTATCATTCCGTGAAAGACCCTAATGTAATCATCTTTTGATGGGACGAGAGTGACTCTCTTGGGTTGAAAAGTAACTCCTTAACAGCATAGTAAAGCGTTATTTTTGATGTAACTTGTGCTGATGTTCAGTCATTTTTTCCTCGAAAATCATGTTATTACATGATGGACTAGATGTTGATCTGAGGACGATGATGAGGATGAAAATATAGAACCAAGAAAAGGATGAAAAGGAAATAAGATGAGCAAAGAAGTCCGTTATCGATCCGTGAAAGACCCTAATGTGATCACTTTTTGATAGGATGAGAGCGACTCTCTTGGGTTGAAAGGAGGCCTAATCAAACGTCACTTGTGATGTTACTTGAAATGTTAATGTTGGTTGTTATTATGAAGATTGTGGTGATAAAAATA
Organism: Tetranychus truncatus; assembly: GCA_028476895.1. Lineage (NCBI taxonomy): Eukaryota > Metazoa > Arthropoda > Arachnida > Trombidiformes > Tetranychidae > Tetranychus > Tetranychus truncatus. The sequence goes on from CM052061.1 coordinate 8,746,072, forward strand.
ATGATGATAATGATGAGGTTTAATGTGGTGATGATATCACCATGAAGATTTGTACTAAACATGGAAAATTGAAATTAATGTTTTTTTTCTTCTTCTGAAAAGTTCATCGTCATCTTGATATTCAATTATAATTTTGGTTAATAACAATTGTTTCATTGATGGTAACGACGATTCAACTAGTTTTAATTATAAGAGCCAACCTTTTGTGAACAAGCGTTTTCCTTGCTTCATTAATTGCTCTCTTCATTAATGTCAATTGTCACGTTAATTTAAATATCTTGGAAGATTGTTAAACAAATTGCTTTCAACACACAACATTGATATTTAAATGCTACATTGAAGGTATATTGATAATGTCAGCAAAAAAGCAAAAATGAGTTTGAAAAATAAAACTCTTAAGATATTATCAGTAAACTGATAACTTCATTTTTTAGCTGCAGATGAACATAAAGACTACAAAGATGAGGATGAAGGCAGGGATGGAGGTGAAGATGAGGATGAAGATGATGAGGGTTTAATGGGAGTTGAAAGTGATTGAGTAAAATGGAGCAACCAAGTATATAAAAGTAGATTTAGTCTGTATTACTGTTATTATTATCATTATGAAAAGTCCTGAATCAAGTTTTTGTATTAACCGTAAATTTGTAAGCCTTTATAACAGGACAGATGCATTTGTTCCCATCATTTAACCATGTTTATCCTAACCAAGTTGAACCTAATTTTATACCTTAACTAATCAACATTTTCAACTAAACCTTGTATTTTAATAAATTACTTTTACCATCATTTTTACAATACTGATTAACATTGATAAATGGTTGATTAGCTTTCAATTGCTTCCTCTATGGTCACTTTGATTCACAATTTTCTCAATGAAAAGCGTAACTCAATGGAACAGTAAAATGAGCAAAAATGGTTGACTCCATTGATTGTAAACTTGGTTATCGAGTTGTATTTGCACGATTATTTCGTGATTAGTTTCATTTCTTGACAATTAAATCATTGCTTTTCACAGGAGAAAAGTGAATCTTTTTCAACTTTACTTATTTTACAAACAAAATGGAGACAAACTAGTAAAGTATCATGAAAGTTCAATCTAATGGTTTATGAATATGGATAACTTGTTGACTTGATATTTGTTGTTCATCAATCGTTTGCCCATTAACAATCAAAGTCTGAGAAAAATTTACATTTTTTATGATTTCTCCTTCTTCTAATGGTAATGATAATAATTGATTGGGATTGTATTAATCATAACTCACAATGAGAAATAAATTGATTTCAACTTTGATTGTCTAAGCTGACCAATTTGATTGAAATTTGGATGAAAAATTTTGCCTCTTCAATGAAACAAACAATTTTTTGCTAAAAATGGTATTTTTGGGTTGACAAGACAAAATTGGATTGGATTGAAGGTAACAAACATATGGATTGATTCCCATACATTCAGGCATCACCAGTTTTGGTGGTTCCTACATTTGTTTGGGTTTTAACTGAAGTTGAACAAAACAAAACAAAAAAAGCCTTTTCCACTCAATCAAATCAAACATGGATGATGTTGATGGTGATGATGATGTTGAGGAAGACATGTTTTTAGGTAGCAAACTGTTGATGACAAAACCATGATTCAAGTGAACGCATTAACAGCAAATCCATCAAACCATTGAATTAATGTTTAAACCTTTTATTCCTCCTTCTTTGTAAGGTTTTATATTACATTGATTAAAGTGATTAAGTTTTAATAGATAATGTTTAACATTTAGATTTGTAATTTTATGTTAATCATAATTTGGCGAAGGTTATTATTACTGGTTCAAATTGAGGTAACCCTTTCAATCAAAGTTGAATATATTAAAGTATTGATTGAATTGCCAAAGACTTCGATTAATCATTTTTCCTCATTATTCAACATTTCCATTGTAATTTAATTTTAGATTATCTTTTTCTCATTTCAATTTTCTTTGTTTATGAATCAATAATTTTCATCTTGCAGCAATTAATGATTGATTAATGAAAAGTTGCTCATTGTGATGGAAGGTAAATTCATTGGGTTCTATTAGTGGGTTATTTGTTGCATTACTGGATGAATCAATGTAAATTTTAATGAATTTTATCAGTTCTTATTAAATCATTAAGAGACTTAATTTTCTTTATTATTGATTATTTTTTGTTTTGACCGCGGCTGTAGATAAAATGAGGAGACAGCCCCTGATTTAACCTCTTTCCCTCCAATTACCAGACGTACAATTATCTTCTGATTTGTTTTGTTTTTTACCATCTTTACCATCTACTGTTTTTTGCAATTATAATACTTGCTGTGGTTGTAAATGTTATTATTAACTTGTTTTAAATCATAATCTGTTTTGGTATTTTGATTGATCGATAGAGATCTGTCTATGCTTCATGGATTTATTCAACGGACGCTGTTACATTTTCAAGTGTTGTAATTAAGCGTCAACTATACAAAGATGTAAACGGATAAAAAAAGGTTTAAAGATTGAATTCAAGCTTGGTTAGAATCTGATCTATCTATTAATAATTGTTTTTTTTATACCAGCAATCAAGCAAGGATCCGTGGATGGGTTGAGCAAGTCTTACTATTAGGCTGCTAGGTTTGTGAAAAACAAAGCCGATTAAATTTTCAAGACACTCATGATACTTTGAAAATTCAACATTTCTGTCATTTCTATAGATCATGGAAGTAAATACATCTGAAATGGTCCTGAGAATCACCCAGCAAAGGAACAAAAACAGTGACAGAAATGAATAATACCCAATAATGGAACACTTTACATGAGGTAAATTGAATGTTTAAAAGAAAAGGTTTGTAATGTGTAAAATTAAATTGCATGTCAAAAGATTGAGTAGAGTGAAGTTTAGGTTTGTTTTGTTTTTTGTATGTGTTTACAAGTAAAAAAGTACAGCTAGGAATTGATTAGTTACCCTAAAAAAAGAGAATTGATTGAAGTACGTATTAAATGCGGTCGATGGTACAATGAAAGTTGAATGATGTTTTATAATACATTATAAATGTACAGTTCAAGTTGAGGTTTCAATAGACACATTACAAAGTTGCGTTCAAAATGCTGGGAATAATTCCATATGTTTTTATATACTGTACTTTCTCCTATTCCCTTTAATTCCTCAAACAATATATTTATAAACATAACATTACTTTTTTCTTCCTCTTCCCTCTTAGTCTCTTTAACCATCATCACTTTCATCATCCTCTCTTGTCTATCATTTTGTTTCTTTGAGTTCTTAACTTTATCCCTTTGTTTTCTGTGATACACTTTCAACTCATCAAATTATTTTCCTTTTCTCATTCCAGATTCATTGCAATCATCCTACTCACAATAACCCATAATCAATTGGTTAATCAAATTTTCACACAATTAGCTTGATTGTTGGCCTTGATGACGATGAAACTAAAGCACCTTTTTTCTTACGGAAGGAATGGAACCGCAAAAATTTGACCTTGACTTTCACTCTTTTTAAGGGTAATACACATCGGAATATTTTCTGAGGGAAACACTCTTCCTCATCATCATGGTCCAGTCTAGTTATTTTTCATCATCATCCTATCATTTGCTTTCTCTTCTCTTTCTTTCTCCCTTGTTCAGGTTATTTCACTTCATTTTCATGTGAATAAAGCCAAGAGAACACTTTTCTTTCCTTATTTTTTTCTCACTTCCAATAACATTGTTTCCCAAAAATCTTATCAAAACCAAGCAAGTAACTCTATCACCATCATGACCATCATCATCATCAACGAAAACATCATTAGTAGCCAAGCAAAAATAAAGTCAACGAGTAAAATGGATGCAAAATGGGAATCGCATTGAGAAACAAATAAAGACAACTTTCCCTTTCGGATGATCAAATTATAGCTGATAGAGTAAATGCTTCATCCATCAGAGCAGCTCGTTATTAATCAATCTAAACCTGATTAAATGGTTAAAAAGCATATTAATTAAAGCAATGATATCTTGAATCTAATGAACGGATGCAAAACGTGAAATGAGGATGATTGTGTGAATCAACGATGAATATCATTAAAATGTACAAAATTTCGTCATGTAAAAGCTAAACCTACTAAACTGTTGACTGAAACTGTTAGCTTGACTGTTAACAAGTTGAACATTGGAGTCATTAAGATGAATCGTGAAAACATAAATAACAAAAGTTGAACAATTTGTTTCTCAGTTATAGTGTTTTTAAGTGATTGTAAAATGATTTCAATTACTGTATACTTTGGTTAAAGTTACCGTAAATCTGTAATAATGACAATAATCAAGGATGCTTGTTTCCATTGATAATTATCTCAACAACAACAATCTTGACCAACTATAAAGTTTAATTTATAAAATGAGGTTAAACAATTTAACCTTTTTAACCTCACGTTTTAAAAATGTACATTTAATAGTAAAAGTTGAATTGAAACAAAAAGGATAAATGAAATTTCATTGAATGCATTTCATGTTGAAAAATAATGTTTTATAAAATTTGATACTCACATTAAAGAAGATCATCAGTAAAGGTGACATTTACATTGGTTAACCTGTAAAATAAAGATATTGATATGAACACAAGTATTGTTGGTGTTTTTATATCAACAATTTAGCTGAAAACACTATCAAAAATAACATTTCATAACATTTAAACAATTTAATTGTCCATAAAGGATAATTGAAGTTGGACAAGAATGGAAATTTGTATGCAAAAAATACAATCAAAGACCAATCTTGTTGCCGGAAACTTAAGGCCTACATTCAATATGAATGGGAGTGAAAATGAGGATGAAAAAGAGGAGGATGATGATAAAGATGAAGATAATCATCTTCTAATAGAGCAGAATCAGAATGATTGAGATTGATCGAAGCTATGGCAACTATCGAAGAGTATTAAAGATCCTTTGGTAATTCAAAGACATTAAAACCAATGGATTAACCTTTTTAATATTGAACATTTTACATTGCGAATGTCAACCATCCATTCAATATTAACAAGCAAAATAATTGATAATTAAGATAATTAGCCGACTCAAGTGTAAATTCACTAAATGTTTTGTTTTTGAGCAAATTTGGACAAAAAAAAACTCAACCTTTATCAACCATTTTAGATTTGGTATTTTGTTTCATTTGAAAATTGTTTCTTAATTTTGTTTAATAACCTAACATTTGATACAATCAATGATTTTATTGAAACCGTTAAAATTGTATCTTAAATAACATCTTTAATACCTTTAATATCTTTAATAGTACATAATGTTGGATAATAATAGGATGATCATTGTTGACTATTGAATTGTGTTTTGGAAGCAAAAAGATATACAATTATGTTTGTTGTGTTGCAGGTAAGAAGCAAAAAAACCTGTGAAAATGATGATAGATTAAGTTGATCTTGGATGACGAGCAAGATGACGATACCTTTGACGGTGGCCTGGACCTCCGTCAGCGTTTATTATACGCCTTTTGACTAACCTCAATAAACCTTAATCAAATTAAATTGCCACCCTTTTTGAGAGGTTTCATTGAATTGAGGCAAACAGAGAGTTAAACAGGGGAGAAAGAAGGATGACAATGCAGATGATGAAAATTGAACCATTTCATTGAACCATTTTCATTCACCTTTACCATCTTCATCATGGCATACCATAAGCTTACCTGTGTTTATGCCAAAGTTTATCAAAACCTTGCTACCATTGTGATTGTAAAAGATCAACTTGATTGTTAACTTTCTCAATCAACATCCATTGTGAGATGATTTTATTTTTGCCATTTTTTTTGAATCCTCCTTTTTACTCCCTGTTTCTCACTTGACTTGGAGGATGAAAAAAAAGATGAAACTCAATCAAGGTGAAATAATAATTGCATTGATTGGTTGTTTTTTTTTCATCTCCACTTTTGACGCTTTCCTATTCATTAAGCGATTCTTGTTCATCTTCACATTGATAGTTGTTGGTTTTATTTGTGTGTTTTTTGTCCACATTTTTATTACCTTTTAACTTGAATCTTTTATTGTTCTCGTTCTTGACCTTTACCTTTTTAAAAGCATGTTAAAGATGAAATCTTTGTTTGGTTGTTACATGAAAATTGAATCTTGAATTGAGTTCAGCTCTTTATCTGTATCAATTACAGCTGTGTTTAACAAAAGGCTCGTCTGACAAGTTCATTGGTTTTCATCTCAAGATTAACTCATTTCAAGTTTGCAATTTGAAAAGGTTCTTTGAAAAGGCAAAATTTAATTTAATTTAATCAAATTGAACAAAAATTCAAATTTTGCTCAAAAATTGGCAAGTGCAATGAACGCCCTCTATTGATGTAAATTGCTTTTACTTGGAAACGTGAAAAGGCATTTCAAGTTGCTCAAGTTTACTTATTGTCATTGACAAAGGAATTGATTATGTGAAATGAAAAGTATATATATATTTTTTTTTGATTCAGCCATTCCTGCAAAAGAAGGTCAAATCGGCAAGATTGGAGTAAAAAAGCGGCTATAAATGCAGTCCAAGACGAGTGAGGAGCAAAAAAATTTCAACCTAAAATGTTGTTTTGTTGAGATGAACAAAAAAAATAAGTGAATCTCTCAAAAAAAACAAAATGATGTGGATCCACCTGAAGAGGATGAATAATTTTGAACAAGGATGTTTGTGGTTTATTTGATTCAACACTACTATCATTATTATCATCATTATCGTTGCCTACTGCTGCTACTGTTGCTGTTGCCAGTACCTTTACTGTTTACATCAATTACATCAATCGGTGGTAAACATAGTTTGATGTTGCAAAAAAATTACCTCAAGCATAACATTGAGGGGATGAAAAATGAAATCATGAAATCATTGATTACACCATGCAACTGTCTATAACCTTATTGTATATTATCACCAATATCATAATTTAACTCTGCAAACCTCTAAATCACGCATTACAATCATCATCACAAGCGTTAATTTACAATCAGCTTACAAATTATTTGACTCATTACTTCTGATTAGAAGGGGGCACAAATTACTTATCCAATCTCAGATTTTACTAAAAAATCAACTTCTAATGTTAATCTGTGGAAGAATTTCAAAGACGTTTGTTGACTATTGAGACGCTGAATTAGCTACAGAATCAACGCTTGAGTTGTCATTGTTAAAAGCAATTTCAAGCTCAAATTATCCACCAATTAGCACCTTTTCAGTATCACTAAGCCTTGCCTTAGAAATAAAAATTGGAAACCCAATGAAATTTTGCAAATTAAATTATTTCGTTGATGGAATCTCAAAATTTTTATTCAATCAACTGAACACCATTAGGCGATACATTTATTTTAAAAGTGATGAGATTTTTGTCAAAAAATCATTGAAATTAGCAATGTCAATTCAGACCATTTGTAAGTTCAGATCCAATAAACACTCCAACAACTTAGACAACCAGTTTATACATGTATTTTGACTGATGACTTACATATCGTTGGCAAAAATGGTACATTTCGCTGTTTGAACCAATTCTAGTAAATCGAAATCTTTACGAGAAAAAGTTCTGATAATCATGTTCAAACTTCTAGCTTTAAAAGCGCTTCTGAAATGATGAAAGTCGCTCTCATTGATTTTTTGATGTTGAAGGTCTGATGTTTATAGCAACTGTTTATGAAATCACAATGAATGTCATCCAAACTCAGGTGTTAATAAAGCTGATTAATGAGTTTGTATTGAATTGACGGTAAATTAACCTTTCATTGATCATTTTTTATGATGACTGTTGGCTTTGTAACTTTCAATGGTTCAATTGGTTAACCCTGTAACGGATATAAAAGTTGATTAATATTAAATAATATGAAAGCAGTAATTTGAAGGCAATAAAAGCCTTAAGCTTAAATCATTTAACAAGATATCATTTAGCAAACAAGAATACCTTGAAGGTAAATAATCTATTAAATAATATAATCATTATCATTATGATTATCGATCAATTGATATAAATCATTGAGAAACAAGATTGACCAATCAATGTTATCCTTTCATCTACGTATACAATTGAACAATTAAAGTGATCTGAAGGGTCACAAATGGTCGCAATCATAATGATTTGAAGTCTAACCAACACACATAATGATGGGAAAACAGGCTTGAATGGTCAACTTGATTAATTGTGCAAAGTGTAATTGAATGGCAATATTAAACTAGCAAAAGGCATAAATCATTTGAACCATTTAATTTATTTAAAGGCTTTTGTTTTCATTTTTGTGGCCAATTTTATCGTCACTTTGAATCAGCAAAATCGATAAAATGTTCAATTGTTCAATATTTGAATTACAATTAACCAGTCAAATCAGTTGATTGACAATTTCCTGTCTTTACTTGATTCCATCTTTTCAGGGTTTTTCATGATTTTTGCACTCATTTTTTTTTGCTGAACATTTTGATAGTTTGATTAGTGAGAAATTATTTAACTTTTTTTTTGCTTCTTGCTATTATTAACAGAAATTATTGATAATTAGATAAAAATTGATGGTAAATTGGCAGCAATCAACAATGAAAAAGGACCACCGAAGCGTAATAAAATGATTGGCCCAATCATCACAAGATTTAAACTTGTTGAGATTGATGATTTAATGTTAATTTGTTACTTGAATGGAGAGTAAAATATTTTTCTCAATTAACTATTATTATTATGGTAAATATACAGGAAAACATCTTTGGATAAAAAAGATTGAATAATGAAGATGGAAGATGGAAAGAAGAGAAAAAAAAGGTGAACATGACGGAAATGAAATTCAAGTTGCGTTGGTGGTTTTCACAGATCAAACAGTTTCTCATGTCTCAAAATTTCGCAGGTCATCCACATATCATCTTCCTCATCATTTTTTATTCATCCACATAACCTTGCGTGGAGCAAGCATAGCCAACTATTGACTTGAATCCTTCAACCTAACAAGTCCGTTCTTGCCCCATCAAGTCTTATCCATAATAAGGGTCGTTTGTGCAGTAAAAAAAACTTCGTAATGATAATCATAATTATTTTGATCTTATTCTTGTTTTCTCATCATCATCTTCTTTATCCTCATGCTCTTCATCATGGTCTTCATCATTGTCATCATCATCTTCATCCTCTTCTGTCATTTACATCATATGTTTTAAGTTGAACACCATGTGAGTGTCTTGACTAGTCATGAGTCTGTCAACCTAGGAGAGTCGCTCTTGTTGCATCAAATGATCCCTTACAAGAAGGGTCTCAAGTCAAGTTTTCATTTTCATCATCAACTTTTCCTCAATTCCCAGAGTTTTAAATGTCGTGTAAAATGGGAGGAAAGGAAAGGAGTAGAAACATGGAATCCTGAGATGATGATCAGATAAGCTTTCCAAGTGTTGATGATCATTAAGTGGGCGGAGACTGAGGCGAGGGTGGAATAATGGATGATAATGAAAAGGGATAAAAAAAGAAGTGAGATGTTATTGTCCAATCAGAGTGAAATGGTGATGATAAAGAAGAAGAAGAAGAAAAAAAAGTTAAAGTAAAATAAAGTAAATGAGTTTTCTCTTTAAAATGCAAAGTAAAAACAAGATTCTGAATGAAGACAGAAAGTTACCTGAAGCTTGAAGGTGAAGCGTTTTTACCTTGGTCCCGTGGGAAAGTACAGTAAGTATAAAAAAATGAACCAAGAAAAGGGTAGTTCAAGCCTCTCTCTCTCTCTTCCTCTCTTCATCTCTCTTCATACCTTTAATCATTGATGCTACTGTATTTCACTGAATTGTTGAATGAAACGTTAAACACAAAAAGAGAGAGAGAGAGACCAAACAAGAGACTGAAATATCCTTAGGCTAAATATTATTATCATGATTATTATATTTGTTACGAGTTGTTATGTGAACAGAAGCTGTAAGATGATGGTGATGAACAGTGGATGATAATGATGATGATAATCAAGACAACTATTATTCTGATGATGAGGATGATGATGATGATTAAAGCACAATTTGTAGTTTATATAAAAACAGTCTCATGTTTTTGGCCTATTCAGTGTTCAATGTGTGATTTGAAAGGTTCACCTTTAATGATTTAATCACGATTGTTATTATTGTTCAATGACCACCGACGATGACAATTATCATGTATATCTGATAATGATTACAGATTATTCAGGTTATCAAAAAGGTAACTTATAATAATATCAATAAAGCGTAATAACAAGTTGAAAAATAGTGTCTTTTAGAGTAAATGTTCAATCTTGAGATTTTGTTTCTTTTTTTCTGTAAACATTTAGACTCTGGAATTCAATGAATTTATAGACAACTTGGTGGTCTTCAGATGATGAACAGTAGACCAGATTAGCTTAATCTTAAGGTTTAATCATTTTGATTGGAAATGATAAGCAAGACTAACCACAAATCAAGGATAACAAGTAATTGCATGTTAAAGGTGACAAAACAATTTTGTCTGAATTCACTGTAAATCTCATCACTTGACTCAACATTAACTTTATCAGATGAAACAATTGAAACAATTGAGCTTTTTGTTAATAATTTTCAACACTTGATTTTATTGTTTAATCAGTAAATTGATATCATTACCCGATATCAGTTTACATGTTGAATGTAATTCACCTTTGGTTGTGTCAATATCACGATAAATCGTGATTTTAATTGTAAATTAATTTACTCTTTCAATTAATAAACAATAAATCATCTGATTGGCAATGAAGAGCAATTTGTTTTTATTTTTCTTGTTTGTTTGTTAAATTGTAAGAATTAGCAAATTGCAATTTAACATTTTCCCACTGTTTTTGTTTGATAAAGTTAATCATTCAAATCTTATTGTCATCTGCATTAATTGTAAACTAAAAATAATTAGCTCATTTGACCAGTTATAATTAACCTTCTTTTAATTGTCTGTCAACTTAATTGTCTTTCAATTTGTGAAATTAGTGAAATTATAAGCGAATGTTTAGCAAAAATGAGAAAAATTGTTTGCTTATTGAACTTTTTTCATTGTTAAACGTTTAATTATTACACTGGGAATCGATTCAAGTTTGGGTTCATTTTTTCACATCAATTAAACAATCAGAAAAATTCATCAAAATTTACTTGGAAAATGGTGGTGAACTGAATTTTTTTTGCAATTTTCAAGAAGAATTGCTGATTAAATGTTGAACAGTTTATTAAACTAACCAAGGACTGAGTTTAATGGTGAAATACTTATCATGTTAAACATTTATCAACCTCGTTAAGTCACAAGGTTGTCGGCCTAAGTGTCACATAATTGTGTTCAAACCTAGACACTTATTTTTCATGGTCACTGATTTTGCTGCAATCAAATAGAGTCAATTTTAAACACTATTCTGCACATTATTTCCACTTTCATCATGTTGAACCTAGAATATAATTTTATGAACATTTTTTGGTTAGTTGGGTTGAAATGGGCAAAGTTGGTTATGCTGGGTGTCCAATTGTGCTATACCACTTTTGGGTGCTTATAATGTTTTTAAGATTTTGGACATTTTACCGAATTCAGTAAGTAAATTAGTCACCTTTAACAGCAGCACTGCAAGATGTTAATGAAATCAATGATCTTGACTTCATTGCAATCGAAAACCGAGAGAAACTGAATTTGTTCACTCAACGATGAATGGTTACGGCCTAAGCAGAGCCAAACAAAGTCCATGTCTCTGTAGTGCTAAGAATTAGTTTGAAAATTATTGGCCAACACATTCAACTCTTTAACATGTAAGCTCAGTATATTTAAACGCTTTCTAACCAAATGTTTATCAGAATCGAATGCACATTCAGTTACCTTCAACGCAACAGACTTCAGCCTCATCTTGATAATGATGATAAATAGTCAGTCAGTGTGACTTTATTTGGGATCAAACTGAAAGTCATGCTTCTTCAAAGTGTCAACTTTTACTGACTGACAACTGTTCCAACGATCAATCCAATAATATTTATTGAATCTCGACTTTGCTCAAATCATTCAGGTCAAGCTGTTGAACTAAGCTTGAGGTTTTAACTTGATGCTGATCTTTGTATAAATTGATGTTGAAAATGAATGCTCATCATTACCAAATCAACTCAAGTTTATTGAATCCAATTTTACTCAATGCAACTGTATACAAGTCTTGTATCATGTTGTTGTAACTTGTTAAATGTCAACAATTTTCTCACTGAATTAAAGATATTTTTCGATAGGAAACCCTGAGATTGATACCTTGACTGAATCGTGAAAATTTTTTGTTTAACCTTTTGTGTCATCATTTGATAGGCCAATTTAATCAACTATTAAATTACTTTGCTATTGAATTTGACGGAAAAGTCAAACATCTCAAGACTAAATTGAAAGTTTAAAGTGATGTGAACCTTTAAAGTGAAAAGCAATGAAAATGTCCCATGAAAGGTGATTCCAACTTGGAGACTGAAAAAAAGTTCATTTAAATAAATGTACTAATAATCACCTCAAACTGAATCTGTAAATTACACTGAAATCATCTGTAAAAAGATTCAGTGAAAGTCTAATAAAAAGATAAACAAGAAAAGCAAATGAGCAACAAAGACTTCAAAACTTAAGTCTTCATGAATTTTCATAGTTTTAACTCAGTCGTTGACTAAACTGAAGAAGAACATTTGATTACGAAAAAAAAATTGAATTGAATAGCTGATGGTTCAATCTGAATTTGAAGGAATTGTTGAGAGTTGATCATTTGAATTCAATGGCAATTCATTTGGTTACAGTTATTTTCACAAGATTATCGAGAAACTAGAAAAATGCTAAAAGTCATTGGAATCGGAAAAATGTTAATTTCATGTTTTCATAAATTCAATTGCAATCGTGTTACTGACCCGTTCATTGTGAGATTTAAACACTTAATAGCAAACCAATTTGTCTTCATCTTCATCTTCAATTGAAGAAATATATTAATAACAAAAATATGAAGAGACACACAAATGGTTCCAAATTTAACTTTGAAACGAACCTTACTTGACTATTGAAGTTTATCCTGATTCTCATTATCGTTGAACGTTACAACAAATTGTGGGAAACAATTTACTCTTTTGTTGACAATCAAATTCAATTGACAAGTTTACATGTGATTTTAGTTTAAAAAATAATAGCAATGGAATGTTGAAGGAAAAGAAAAAAGTTGAACAAATTCTATGAACAAATTTTTTCGATTCATTTCTTGTTGTTCATCTGTTTTGTGTCATTACCTTGCCTATTGAAGATAATATCGTAAATATTTATTGAATAAGACATCAACTGATAATATCTTGAGGCAATTCAAATTCTTACTCTGTGAGAAAATTAATATTAGTCAATTATAATAGTAATAATGTTAACATGAAAAGATAATTAATTCATTGATTACAAGTCGATTGTAAGAGTTACAAGAGTTTTTTTTTACATTTGCATTCAAGTTCAACTGGAAAGGCCCAAATGTAAACATTTTCATGATAAACTGATCAACTAAAATGGTCAACATTAGCATGTGATAGGAATGACAAAATTAGAATCACAATTAGACAAAACAATTGACCATTTATCTTGTTCATGTTTTTTTTCAGTTAAATTGCCTTGAAAGTGTATTCTGTGTGAATCTGTTTAATTGTTTAACTGTAAATAGCAACTAATTAAGCATTTTGGTAAACAAGTTGCAACAATTATATCGATCAAGATTTCAATAAAATCAAAAAAAAGGATTGTAAAATAATGGTAAAATGATAACAAATGATCATCAAATGTTTCATTGTTTTATGAAAAACAAGAACGAAATGCTTCTCATGTAAAAATGGGAGACAATAAAAGGCTTGAAATGTTGAATAAAAACGCAAAAGTCAAAGTTAAATATGAAGCTGATGAAGATGAAGATGAAAAATTTGATGAAAAATTGAATAAAAAAAGCAAAAGGTTCCCACAAAGAAGCAAATCTGATGATAAAAGCAAAAAGTTGAGGGAAGCTTGAATAAGCTGCAAGATGATCTTTCATCCTCCTCCTCTCATCTCCTCCCATCATCTCTCCCCTTACCCTAGCTACTTGTACTCTCATCCCGCCCTGTAATTGTCTCTCTCTCTCTCTTCTCTCTTGTCTCCTTCTAATCATTTCTTTCTCACTAAACAACAGTCACAAAGAGTCACTCAAATTATATTATATTTTATACACTTTCATGTTCAATCTTAGACTCTTTACCTTTGCAGCTCCATCTATGACGATTAACTTGTTCCCAGAGTTTTGCCGCTTTTCATTGAGACTTCCGAGGCCACTATCTCCCTCTCCTCCTCCTCATCATCATCATCTCCTTCATCTCTTTCTTTCTCTCTCTTCACTCTCATCCAGGGTTTGTATCTCTTGTTTATACCTTGTTCTTGTTGTGGTCAACTAATATGCTCTTTTATGTCAACAATTTTACAACCAATTTTGCCATTTCATTTCCAATCTATTTTTTTCCACTTCACCGTAACCATGAACATTATTGAACTCTCATTTAACCAACTAAACATTTGCCATTCATTTTTCATCATTTAAAGTCACCATCAAAAGTCAACGTTAATTTATTTCAATTTGATCTCAACAATTTATACACTTTTTTTGTTTTCCTTTGCTTTCCAATTTGCCTTCTCAATTGCATCAATTAATGATTAAACCATAATTGTTTAATTGGTTAACTAAGTGAAAATCAAATTGCAATTTTGCAGTATTGTTGTGATCTGAAGCTGTGTCATTTACTTTATCATTTGCACATGAAAATGGATTCCCTTTGATTTACTTGTGTTTATAATGAACGCTCTTGTGCATCATTAACTGCTTAGGATTGTCTGTGCCTTTTGTTTTCAACTTTTGAAGATTTTTTGTCTTGGAGTTTACCTGTTAAGTGGGTTCAATGGATACTCACAGTATTGGAGCGACTGGACTTCTTAGTCCAGTTTCCTTGGTTGATTCATCAATGTGTCTTAATCATCACACATTAACACCTTTAATATGTGCATCTGATCTAGGTAAGAATCCCATGAAAAGTATTTTCTGAGTTTGTGATGAAAATTACAAAAAAATTGTGACCATTCATTTGACAATTACTGTTCCCACGGTACAATTAGTAAAACCCTAGACTCAGGTTGGTTAAGAATGGTGATCAAGTTGGTTAATGGTGAAGATGTGATGAACAGATTATGTAAAAAAGATGATGTAAATGATGAGGAAGATGAAAAGACAAAGAAGACGAGAGAAAAAATGAGATGAAAATAAAAATGATTGTTACCTAAACAAGCGACAATAAACAGCAAAATAACAGCAAAGTTAACAAGGATCAAGCAAATCCCACGTAACCTTAACGGACTTGCATCCGGTTTTTGTGGTCCCATGGGAGAGATGATGATGATGAGGATAATGATGATATTGATGATGGTGAGAGTGAAAATTAATGAATAATGTTAGTTTATAAGTGTTCATCAACATGCAAGATGCTTCAATTTACATTTTATTCAATTATCCAATCTTTTTATTTACACTTTTTTTTTGTCCACAAATAATCAAATTGTTTCCTCAAATTGAATTTCATTGAAAAAAAAACGAAAGTTTCATTTCAATTTCTTATTGCAAGTTTCAGCGAATTCCGTTAAATAGATTTGCGTGAGTTTCATTGATCTCAACCAAAGACATTTATCACTTCAAGTGCTGTTCATTTATCGGTTTGCCAAGTGTAATCATCTGAGTTATCCAAGAATCACACGGTTTTTGTTATTCATGTTAACAGCATTCATGCCAACCTGTTAACAAGAAGTAATCAAAAGTTAACCACAAAAGGATTATCAAATTGATGAGCAAGATTAGGATGCTTTAAGCGTGATAAAACGTTTAAACTGTCAACAAGTGCAATTTTGTAGCAAATATTTAATGGCAGGTGAAGAGATTGAAATGAGAGAAAAAAAAGTGAAACTTAAATTGGGAGTAAAACTGGTATTTGTTGATCAAAACTGATGATAATTGTTTGATTTGATTTGGCAGTTAAGAAGCGTAAAGTGAAAAGTGTGAATACAAGATAATTTACCTTCATTTTTTGTTCCTCTTTTTACCTTTTTATATTATCAGATAAATCACCACCTTCAAGTCAACAACAACAGTGTAACAGTAATAGCAGTAATGTTTCTAGTAACTCTAATGGTAACAATCAAAATAATAATAGTAACAATAATTCAACGGTTCAGGTTAATAACAGTAGTAATAGCAATAGTAATAACAATGGTAATAATTCCGGCGCTAGTCCAATTGGTGGGTCAACACCAACCGGAGCAGCTCGAACAAGTGGCTCAACTGGATCAGATGGGCAGCTTAATGGTTCAGCCACTGACTTAACCTTAATGATACCAAATTCAATTCATGGTCCACCAAGTCCGTTGCCTTCACCAATGGATGAAAGGTCTCGTCTAAGGCGATCATGGGAACATCAGTTGGCTAGAGAATCGATGAGGTCATTTATTCGTGAAAGGAAAGAGATGAAAGTTGTTATCTTACATGCCAAAGTTGCCCAAAAGTCTTATGGTAATGAGAAGCGATTCTTTTGTCCACCTCCTTGTATTTACCTTTATGGTGAAGGCTGGTCACATCGACAACAGCAAATGATTAGAGCTGGTCAATCGGAATCATCAACACAAATCTGTGCCTTCATTGGAATCGGTAATTCGGATCAAGAAATGCAACAATTAGATTTCAATGGAAAGGTTGGTAAACTCAATGACAATCTTTTCATCTTTAAATAATCAAAACGGTTTGACAGTTTTTGCCAAATCAATTTGATTGTTTAGAGGTTTCCTTTCATGTTTAATAATGCAAAATAACTCAATAATATCGATAAAATTTTAGTTTTTCAAGTTAATATGCAATCAAAATCAACTTAACTCGTCAAATATATGTAAAGTCAATCTTAAAGCTTTACCAATCTCAAAATTTAGACAAAACATTTCTTCAACTCTTCAAGTTGAACCATTAATTTTGGTCCAAATGAACAGTTAATTGCAATCCAGTCACGATTCATCATTTAATCAATCCTCAACAGATAAAACAATTGCTCAGTTTCGTTTCAACTTAGTAAATCAGTTGAGTTAAACTTTGACCGTTAAATGTGCGAAAAAAGATTCAAGTTTTCACTTGAAACTCGCTTAAACCCCTTGAAACAACTTCTGACTTTTTTTCACGGAAAAACCTTTGACTTCAAAATTCTTATTCTTAAACTTAAATAATTTTAAACACTTTTTCGACCTTAGATTCGCAATCTTAGATAATTCTTTATTGAATTTTCTTCATCACTTGATCTAGCTTTGAATTTAACAAGTTAATTATTGAGTTATTCTTGAAACTCAAAGTTTGAAAAAAAAACAAGATTCAAATCTTCACTAATCGTAACAGAAGTTGCATGTAATCATTTCTTTTTTTCACCGATTTCCAGAACTTTTGTGCTGCTAAAACACTGTACATAAGTGATTCAGATAAACGGAAGCATTTTATGTTATCAGTGAAAATGTTTTATGCCAATGCTGATGATATTGGCGTTTTTTATTCACAACGGATTAAAGTCATTTCAAAACCATCAAAGAAGAAGCAATCGTTAAAGAATGCAGATTGTAAGTAACAGTAAAAAGATGATGACAATTAACTGAACCAACAATTAATCAATTTGTTTTTACTTTCAGTGTGCATAAGCTCAGGAAGTAAAGTAGCTTTGTTTAATCGACTTCGATCTCAAACAGTCTCAACTCGTTACCTTCACGTTGAAAATAACAATTTTCATGCAAGTTCATCTCAATGGGGAGCTTTTACTATACATTTAGGTAAGTTATCAAATTGTTGTTATCATTTTGTTTCCTATAAGAAAAGTTAAAACTGATTTAATCTCAATTTCATCATGAATGGCTATCAAACTATACATTTCATGCTCATGCGTTCATTTGGTTGAGATAATAATATTATTATGGACTAAAATGAGCCTTTATATCATTTGTTTTCAACGGCAGTTAATTCAAGTTTGACATGAAACTGATTCTGTAAAAGTAAATGTTATTTATTTATGTCCTAATTTAATTAATTATCATTTATATCGTTGAGTTGACTTTACATTCAAACTTAATTAATGGTTACCATTTTGTTGTTTGACCAGTTTCAATAACAATAAATGTCAAGCCTCTCTTCATAACCTGCTTATTATCTGATTATCTATTCTGATTCAGTTCAACCTATACCTTTTATTATAATTTAAATTATCATTTCCATCATTTTGTTAATTTCATCTCTACATTAGCAACGCCATCTATTGCCATTCAACTGTTTATAATATTTTTATAGGAATTGTTTGCTTGCTGTTGTTTATTTATTAATATTCAGTATTTTTTTCCCCTTCCATTAATGATAATCGATGTTGATGATTAAGATGATGATTATCAATTTAGATCATTAATTTATAACTTGATTTATGAGATTTTAAATGTGAGTTAGGGAAAAAGGTTTAATTACATTGGTTAATGATTGTTGAATGGTTTTTTTGCTAACAACAAAGAAAGGGTTCAATCTTGGTGAGTTTTTTTTGATTTTTGGTTTTAATTTTTTTTTTGTTTTTTTTTCTTTCGCTTTGTTTAGTTGATGAAAATGAACCAGATACCAAAGAATCGTACAGAAATGGATATATTCATTATGGTTCCACTGTTAAACTTGTTTGCTCTGTAACTGGAATGTCTTTGCCCAGATTGGTAAATATGTATTCATGTTAAATAAGATGATATTTGATGAGATTTTTTGCAATTGTTGGGGTTACAGTTTATAAACGATAGAGTTGGGTATGAATGAAAAGATTTGTTTGTTTTGTTAAGTTTATTAATCAATATGATTTGTTGGATCAACATTTGTATGATTGAAATAACGTGCTTCTTAGAAAGTCGCATTTGATTGAATTACATGTTAACATGCTTAGAGCAAAGTATTTTCATCTTACAAAGTAAATATTCAAAGGTTATGCTTTTGTTTGTGTTCAGTTAGCTGACAATTGTCATTTACTTAATGGTTTGTTAATTATTTGATTCACGAGTTGATTTGTTTAACGGATCGATTTTCTAATGAGCAATCAAATGTTGCTTATATTGTAAAACAAAATGATTTTACTTCCAACTAACAATGCTTCAACAAATGTCATCTTATTTATTTTCAACCATTAAGGTCAATATTTTTGTTAATTTATGATTTTCTTAATTCATCTTTAAGGTGATACGAAAAGTAGACAAACAGAATGCCCTTTTGGATGCAGATGATCCAGTTTCGCAGTTGCATAAATGTGCCTTTTACATGAAAGATACCGAGAGAATGTATCTTTGTCTATCTCAAGAACGAATCATTCAATTTCAAGCCACACCATGTCCAAAAGAGCCCAATAAAGAAGTAATTACTGATGGAGCTTCATGGACAATAATAAGTACTGATAAGGCTGAATATACCTTTACTCAAGGAATGGGATTATATGGTGGAGCTCCAGTTACTCCGGTTCCTATCGTATCTGGTCTTAGTCTCAATGGTGGTGGTGAAGTGGCCATGTTAGAGTTAACTGGTGAAAATTTTACCGAAAATTTGAAAGTTTGGTTTGCTGATGTTGAAACGGAAACCTTCTTTCGCTGTCAAGAGTCATTATTGTGTGTGGTTCCACATGTTTCTGAATTTCGTGAAGGTTGGGAATGGGTTCGCTACGCAATTACAATTGATGTTAACCTTGTTCGCGACGATGGGGTTATCTATCCGACAGGTTTTACTTTTACTTATACTCCTGAACCAGGACCCAGACCCCATCAACCACATGTTAATCATCATGTTGCCCACCACCATGGACACCAACCTCGCCCCACTCACCATCATTCCGAAATTGACCCATTATTATCACCTTATCAACATGTTAATGGCTTATCAACATATCCTCATGATTATCCATCACATCATCTGCCACCTCCCCCACTTCCTTTAGATCATACACTTATTCATCAACATCATCTTCATCCCCAACAACAACAGCAACAACAGCAACATCATCAACACCAGCATCAACATCAACATCAACATGAACAACAGTCGCAACAACAACATTCCCATGGTCATCCTAACTCTCTTCATCCCTCTCATCAAACACATCATCCACATCAACAACCTCAACCAACAGGAACACCTCCATCTTCATTGATTCAAGTGAGTCTCATTTACCTTTTTATATTGTCATTTGAAACTTTAATCACTAATCTGCGCTTTCTAAATAATGTAAATTTTCTCACATCAATAATATATATATTATAATAATCTCTCTATGGGAAAAGTAAATTTATCATTGAAGTGTATCCGATTGGATCATTGATTATAACTTATTCTACCTTTATTCTTCTGTCCCTCTATCTATCTATCTCTGTTAATTAATGTTCAGTCTAATTAGGGTAGAATGAAAAACATGGTTTTGTATTTGATTATTGACTACAATGTTTTATTGTTGTCTCTAATTTAATCACATTTACGCGCTTTTGTGAACCTTTTATGATTTTTGGATGTAAAGTAACAATCATTTTCCCTTCCAGTGTAATTTACATAGAAATTTTTAGGTGATATAATCATTTTGTTTATTAACTTCCAAATGATTGATTTTGACAATAATTGTTGCTATAATTAATGGTAACCTTGAATGTTAACAAAATGCATCAATCAGCCACAAAAGAGCCTAATTGAAAGTTTAATTGTCACCCAAATTGACTTAGGTTAGGATTGAGTGAAAAAGTTTGGTTTTTCTGGTTCAATTGTTTTCAACATGTTTAAACTGTGAGAACTTTTACTTTACAATTTATAAACACCAGAAATAATTAACTTATCATTATCGTCGCATTATCTTGAAAATTTAAACTAATTTCGTAAATTCAAGATAAATAGGAACAATTGAATTGAAAATTGTAACAATATTTTTATAACAATCTTTCTGTTCCCACTACTTCACAATTCAAAGTTGATTATAGTTGCCATACATCTGATATCAAATGCATCTTTCTAATTGTTAATTCATCTTTTCTTTTCTTCTTTTTACAACAGAATCAACCTTTACCTGAAAATACTCTTAATGGGTACGTATTATTTTTAATTAATATTCATACAATTAAAAGTAAAAACAAAAAAACAAGCAAAACTTAAATTTAATTAGTTTAATTATTTGCTTAGCTTCTCCTTGCTGGCAACAAAAAAAACAAAAGATTAAAAGCAAAATACTTAAATTCGTTTTCTCTTCTCTTAATTTAATTTCTCTTTTAGACATGTTCATTCAATGGAACACCAACATCATCATAATCAACATCAATCACCAGGTCAACATCACAATAATCATCAAAATCAACACCAACATCAACATCAACACCCACAACAACAGCATTCACCATCTTCAGATAACCCACAAGTCCAGGAGCAACAGCAAGGGAATCACATTTCACCTCAACAAAGTCAAACCAATCAAGTTAATCATCAAGATCCACAACAACATCATCATTTCCAACAATTGAATCATTCACTAGGCTCTCCTCCACCGCCAACCCTGTTAACCCATCATCACCTTGCACCTCCTCATCCAGCAAACCATTTACATGCTAACAATCATTTAACTCATCATTCTCATATGTCAATGGTGTCTCGATTAGGATCTGGTGATAATTTACGTTCACCGAGTTTACATCATCTTCAAAGATCAACTTATCGATCTCATCCCTATTATGTACCTGGTCATGGCCCTCCTTCAACCCATCATTCTCAACCTCATTTACAAGCTCTCTAATGTTTATCAAAAACTAATTTTCAACTATTATCAAGCATTTAATTTAAATCGGTTAAAAAGAAACTAATACTGTCTATTGTAATGATAAAGTTATGAATGAAGAGAAAGATTTGTACAATTATCGTAGAGTTTTACTTTTTAAGACAAAAAATACTCAAGTAACTCTTTAAAGAATAATAATTGATGTTCAGTTAAATATTATCATGAAAAGTTTTAATGTGAAGCAGGAAAAATCAAAATTTTGATTGTCAACCTTAATTTCAAAGTTATCTGTGCAAAATTTTAATTTAACAAATGGCTTTCAATCTTATCGAATCAGCGATATCTTATATATTAATTTACTTTATTACTGTCCTAATATTAAATTCAATGATATTATTAAAGTAAAATCAATCCATTTTGCTGGTGAAGTGCAATCAAAATTAAAATGAAAAACAGTTTTCCTTGTTTCTATTGTAATATAATGTGAATATTTATTATTTTTTTGTAAAAAAGACAAAAATACTTCATCTGTTAATTCAAATGGATCATTCACACTCAGTGATTTTAATCATTTCCAATATGGTTTTGCAAATTTGAAGGAAAGAATAGTTGCTTCTTAATTTTAATCAAATATATAAAGCTATTCATATGACCATTCAAATCTTAAACAAATATCATTTCTTTCCTCACTTCATTGTCCATTTCAATGATCTAGCATTTTGAGCTTTTATGTAAGTCATTGGGTTTATATAACAAATTTATCTTATATCGGGTAATTGTAAAACACAATCTTTTCATTTCCATTAAAAAATGATATCAAGTTATAAAAATCATTCATTTATTAATTTTTTTAGATTGATCAGCAGAAACAAATTCAGTTCTATTATGAAAATTCATCATTTCTGTTTTAAAATTGATCAATTTCGGACTTGCACCTTTCAATTTTTTACCTTCATGAGATTCATTTTCTACATCTCTTATATTTGCCTCTAACTCTTCCAACCCAGTCAATAAATTTCTTTCAAGTTTAATGGCAAAACTGTACAATTGAGCTACACCTTATTTTTGAACGCAGAAATCATTGTTTCAATTACATTAATCACATTTTACGCCATAATGTCTCAGCATTGACGCAGGATTTTGAGCATTTCATGCAAAAAATCGTATATTTCGCGTACAATGAACGTAGGCAAACAATGGGTTAATCTCAATGAGCGTTGGTCATTCATTTGGAATACGCGCGTCAATGCACAGAAGCGTCTTTTTTCTCGTTTCCATGGAAATATAAAAGCGTTTAATTGACAATTCGACGTTAAAATATCATTGATTTCTTTGATTTAATTTGCCATTTTTTTATAAATAAACTCATTGTAATGGAAGTATCTAATGGTAAGTTCAGAATCTGATTCAATGTCCTTAAATAACAGTTTGTTCCTTTTTCTTAGATAACATTGACTTTGTTTCATGTGAAAATTGTTCAATTGAAGTCAATCATTTGGATCAATTCTACCTACACAAGTGCTTCGCTATAACTTGTCATGATTGTGTATCGAACAAGAGCGTCTGTAACCATTGTAATCTTGCCATTTGTATTGAACATTGTATTCAATTAAAAAACAAACCTAAATGTCAATATCATTCGGAATGTGGTGAAATGGCTGGATGGACATGTGTTTGCATCAAAGGTAAACTTTGTAATCAACATTTCAAGAGGAATCACGGAAATAGACCTGCACGGATGCAATGCAATCCAATTAATATCATTGATGCAGATGAAGCAGTTCTTTGTGATGACTGTAATTCATTTATTGCTGAGTACAAGGAAAAAGATGGACACAAGTTCATTTGCTTCCCTTGTTATATGGCTCATGGTGAAAAAAGTCGCTTTTTACTGAACAAAGATTTACAATTGCAAAGATTTGATGCAACAGTAAGAAGCAAATTTGACGAAGCAATGGAGCTTGAAAGTACGAACAATATTGATATACTGGAGAAGATTAATGCCATTGCAAATTTCAATAAACAATTGATCAAGGAAATAAAACAACAATTGGATGGTTATCAATGGACGATAGAACGCTACTTCAATGAAATAAAAGCAAAGTTAAATGATAATGATGTCAACTCTATTTTGGAAACAATGACAGACACACAAGCCCGTGGAATGAAAACATTGAGATATGCTTGTGTTAATGACATGATACCAATTGAACAATGTCTTAAAACAATTGAATCTTGGCCTTTAAGTGTTTCTAAGTATAAGTTCAAAGGGCCATTGATTCATCATTCAACATCTGGAAGTTATGCTTTGGATGGTGAATCGTCATTGAGTGTTAGCATCTTAAAATCATTGATAACAGAAGAACTTTGCAATATGGTTAAAGAAAGGCTTTCAATTACAAACAAAATGGAAACTTCTTTCGATGAACCTATAGGTGATAGCACTTCACTCGAAGCCTCAATGTCTGACAATACAAACACTTCAATGAGTTCCGTAACTTCAAATGATCAGGTTCTCTACATTTGCAATGATTCAAAGGCCATTGTAACAAAGCTCACAATTTTTCGATGTCCTTTTTGGTTTTCTGCTGTGGATCCGGAAAAGATGGAATTCAGAGCTAATGTCATTGAAAAAATCAATGGGAATGAAAATCAAAATTACAAAAGATTGATAGATGTTCGCTATGCTGCCCTTGCAATTGTAAAGGATGCTTTTGGTCCAAATGTACTCATGAAACGAGCATTGATTCGATCTGTCCGTAACAACACAGCTTATGTAAATTTCATTGACTATGGAAACAATTGTCAAGTTGAAAAAGAAAATCTTTTTGAATACCCGGAAGATATCAAAGAAACTGAATCCACCGTGATGCTTCTGAAATTAATGAACGTCACTCCAATGTCAAACTTCATTTTTTTAGACAATGAAAAAGAGAAAATTGCTAAATATGTTGATAAAAATTTGAGACCAAGAAATGACACAATAACCATTGAAAGAAAATGGATCTCAAGCGAAGGTACTTTTTGCAATGTTACTTCGCAAATCGACGGTCAACATTTGGATTGGTCCGAATCATTGATTCGTGCTAAATTGGTCAAAAAGTGCACATTTGAACCTCTAAATTTGAGGATTGATGCTAACTTAAGTTAGCATCCATCTTGAATCCGCATTTTGACACAATTAAATGGAAACTAAAAAACACGATTGAACAAATGAGTTATTCATAACCATTTAAGAAAGTTAATATTAATTGTTGTTATTGTTGCTAAAAATTTGTTAGATAAACTTTTATTGATATTTCACCCTAGTTACAGGAATAGAGATACCGCTATCCCAAACGATTGCTCTCGGTGAGAAGAAAGTAGCCCGCGTATGCACTCGGGTTGCACCGCTGGATGGTATGAATGATCATCAAGGAGGAGTGTAAAATATGGTTACAGTCAAAGAGTAAAGAAGAAGAGATAGCTCTCCATTGGATTAAATGATAATTACAGTTAGCGTTCCCAAGCTAGAGGCACTCAAATCAGTCACTTTTCCGATTTCTTTCAATTATTTATGCTGATGTATCAGTAGTGGTGTTTCATACGCTTCTAACTCACCCAGAAAAACGCAAATTGAGTCAGTACCAACTCAACAAAGATTTAGGGATAAAGTGGATTTCATCCTAACCTGTGGGCTTAAATTTATGGACAGATTAGAATAAGCTACATTTCTCAGGAACTAGAGATCTCAGGATTTTGAAATTCACAAGAATTGATTGCTGAAGGTAGAGAAATATGGCATATAAATTTGAGATGATTTGGACAATTGGTTCAGTCCGATCTTTTCTTAAGTTAAAATGGATTCTCAATTCTTTATAATTAAATAGTAAATTAAATTTGATTAATTTGTCCATAAATTTGAGCCCACAGGTTATTTGAAGTAAAGAGTAGCGAAGATTTCTTCCTTTACTCTTCGATCGGAAGCGGCAGATTTAAATAAATTTTGATATTATTTAAATACAATCAGTCATTAACTGAAATTCAATTTGATTCGGTGGTTCACCAAGTGAAATATCCATCTTATATTCATCTGTCACCGTCAAATCTATTTTTTCAATTTAAGACTTCATCTAAACATTGTTTCCTTTTTCATTTTATTTGGACTAACCAAAGTTTTTATTAAAATCGTAAGTTCAGTGCTTTTTACGTGATTAACATATTTTTCTCATTGGTGTTTCCAAAAATTAAACTGTAATAAATGACCAAATTAACTGTTTGATTTGCAAAATAATTCATTTTCAAGAGTAACAAAAAATTGACACTGAAGAAAGAGAAGAAATTCTGCCTTGTTTAACATTTAACATCCTGTTTTGTTTATGAACTCAGTGTAACAGTAATTGCAATTACAGTAAAACCTCTCAAAGGTTGTACTCTCAAAGGTTGTGAGCGGTCCTGCCCCTAGCGATATTGTTTGTGCAACTCTTTGAAATATTGAATTGTAAAAGCGGGGTTAAACGTCAAATCCGCTAGATGGGGGAGTTCAGTTTCTCACAACCTTTGAGAGGTTTTACTGTACAACCAATAGATTTCTAACTGTTTTAAAAGTAAATATGCTACACTAGTGGTCAGGGTTGAGTTAACAAAAAAGGGTCAGACTTAAGTTAATTTTCAAGTGTCGCCATCTCGAGCATTTACCGTTTTAAGAGACACTAAACAATAGAAACCTGAAAAATTAAGTTCGATCTTAAAGGTACTTTTATTTCTTGTTAGATGGCGACTATGAAAAAATCTCCGATTTTATTAACTTAACCCTGACTACTAGTGTAATATGCTTATCTTCGGATTTGCTCAAATTAATCAGTTGGTAACAACTCTGACAACAGTTATCAGCTTAAACTGTTAACTTAAATCATTTTCAAAGCTTGATCAACAGTAATCATTATCTTATCAATGGAAAAAGATTGATTAAAATTACAAAGGACACTTTTGAAAGCATAATAAACAGAATAATACATTGCAAGCTATTTACAGTTAACCGAGTTGATCATGCGTGTAATCCTACCAATCAATTCGTAAAGGAGTGCTCTTAAGATGCAACAAGGCGAGTTGAAAAAGAAAGATAGCGAACAATGAAAAATCAGCGAAATTTTGAATTTGATTTGATTTGATTGAATTTAACCGTTTTTAACTAACTGTGCATCATTACAACTCTTCATTTTCACAGTACTAACTGTTTGAATTTCACGTTAATTAATCATACTAAAGCACTGTTAATTGTTGACAAAGAGCTGGATGTGAAAAGAAAAGGGAATGGACTTCTTTTGTGACAAATCTTGTTCAATTAAAAACAACTCTTTGGTTGCAATAAATAGTGATTTGAAATGATTGATTTACGTAAAATTAAACAGTAATTACTGTAAAAATGAACAATGAAATGCTTTACAGTTAATTTAAAATAATATACAATCAGCAAAATTTTGAATTTGATTTGATTAAATAATAGCCTTTCCAATTATTAATAAATAAAACATTTCTATTGCTCATTGTTATTCTATTAGGGGCTTCAATAAGTTCGTACACAAAGTAGGTTCAAATGAACTCAGAAACTTTATTTTAAAGATATTCGCCCCTTAGGTCGATACAGTTTTGCCATCGAGCGGGCAAAGCATCAAGTCCACTGCGATACCAGAACCAGGCTCAGTATCGAAAAAGCCGTTAACGGCAGCCATGATTTCTTCTTTGGTCCCAAAGATTTTGCCCCGCAGGTATCTTTTCAAATTTGCAAACAAAAAGAAATCACTTGGGGCCAGATCAGGAGAATAGGGTGGATGGTTGATGATTTTCCAGCCTAATTCGCTCAATAAGGCCATTGTATCCTTTGCCTTATAAGGCCTTGCATTATCCTGGAGGAAAACCGGTTTTGTTGCGCCTCCAAGGCCGTTTTTCTTGCAATTTTCGCGCAACTGCAGTTATTTGAAAACGATATTCTTCTGCATTGACAGTTTGGCCTGTTTCCATGTATTTAATGTAAACAATACCTTGATGGTCCCACCAAACGCATGCCATTACCTTCATACCATGTCTTGATGAACGGACTTTTGTACTGACCTTACTCTTGTCTGTAGTCCATTCTTTTGATTCTTCTGATGTTAAAGGGTCGAAAGAATAAACCCAAGTTTCATCCATTGTAAGTAAATGGTCGATTAACCTACTTTGGTACTGATTGTAAAGCTCCAAACATTGAGCTGCCGCTGTAACACGCTCTTGCTTTTGGGCTTCATTGAGAAAATGGGGGACCCACTTCACGGTCAACTTTTTCAGGCCAAGTTCATTGTGCATTATGGAATGCATGGTACCAATGAAGGTACCGTGAAAGGTTGCCGCAAGTTCCTCGATAGACAATTTTGCGTCATCATCTATGACCTTGCGACATTGGGCGGCAATACCAGAATGGTCCACTTCCAAAGGTCGGCCACTCCTTGGCTCGTCAAACACACTTGTACGGCCATGTTTATAATGTCTCATGTATTTTCTGATGGAGCTGTCACTTACCTTCTCGGAACCATATACCGATTCGAATTCGGACTTCACACGATCGAAAGAATAACCTTGCAAAGTAAGAAATCTTATCGAGTTCTAATGGTCTCACCGGACACGCCTAGTTCCATTGCAAGTTCCTTACAAGTAACTTCGGGATTGGTCTCAACCTTGGCCTTCAGGTCACTTTCCGAAACAGATAACGGTCGTCCATCCCTTGGCCCATCTTTGATGTCGTAGTCACCAGATTTGAACTTTGACCACCATCTTCTCACTGTCACTTCACTTATTGAGTCCTCCCCATACGCTTTCACCAACCTACGGTAACATTCGATGGGTTTTGACCCTAATTTAAACTCGTAAAGTATGTTTGCACGAATGTAAAGTTTAACGTCGGACATTTTAACATTGACTGTGGCACGATCTGATGTTTTAATTGACTCAATATGATCAATAATTGCTCATTACTCATTTCCTTATTTCTTAGAAAAAGAATCATCTTGATCAGATTTCTAATTGTTGAGTTTTAATTAATTTTTGAAATTTGATCAAAACCATGTCAAAACTTTCCTGTTTACCTAATACTTTCAATTGCTTATTCATGTTTATCTCAATTTTCGTTATATTTTTTCATCTGCGCATAAGATTTACCTCAAATTCACTTTATAAAGAAAGGAATCAATAGTCATTATTGTAGTTTGATTTAGTCAATTTAGTCAATTCATTCAATTACTATTTCATCAATCTTTCATTGCTGTACACATATTGAAACTCGCTTCAAAATGCCAAACATCTGCTGCTTTTTTGACGTGCTAGGCTTCCATTTCAATGACAAGTTTATTCTGCATGAGGCTGCAATTGTCGGAGAGAATGCCACTCTCCACTCAAGAATTAAACCCTCAATTTCGGCAGGTTAAATCCCCGCTGGACAGATTTGGTCCACATTGGTCGAATCTGACACTTGTATTGGCATGCCTTTCTAAGGAACACCTAAGGATTTAGCACTCGAGAAGTTAAAGGCCTTGGTCGAGACATTTTATATCAATGCCTGTACACCTGATCGATTCTTAATCGGTTACATGTCTCTAAATGATGAAAACTTTTACGCGAATCGAGCCTTCCTCGGGTGAAAGTTTACGTCACGGTATCCTTTGCGTGCGTTTTAAATTGCCAATTACATGCAAATGATAAAATGTATGAGTGCGCTTTAGCGAACACTAAAAAATGATCAGGAATTTCAAATATGAAATGAATTGAAATTTGGATGTAACTCTAATTGATTTACTTGATTTTAAAAATGATTTTAGGCAAAAAATTTGATTATTTACTTTTTCAATCAGAAAGAATTAGTCACATGACTTTAAGAAAGACGCATTTAAAGAATAATTTTCCCTGCTCTTTTCATTTTGAAGTTACTGATCCATCTTTACAGATGTTATTAAAGTAGAAAACTATGCCGATTCGTGATGATGTAAGTAAAAATGATGATTTTCCAGATTTTGAATGTCATGATGAAATGATGGCTGTAAAGAGCGAAGAAAAGAGAACGATTAATTATTTTTTCATGATGAAATACAAACACAGGTACAAACTTACCTGAGTCTCAAGGTCTTTAGCCGGTGGGAGTTGTGGAGGCTTCCTGATTCCGCTGTTGAGAAAAATAGAAAAAATAATTAGAAAATTGATTAATTCAAAGATGTGGACGTATGTGGTGGTATTACTTGCCATTGGAGATCGAAGGACCAGGTTTGGGTTGGGTGATTGCTGTAATGAGATGATTAATAATGGGTCAAAGAAGGTATAAGGAGAAGCGGTACTTACAATTATTGTTTCTGTTGATAAGGGAGATAGTGATCGCCTCTCTGTTTGTTTTAGCCAAGACAAATAGTGGTCATCGTATTCCTCCCTTCTTGAGAGTCCGAAGACCCTTGAGGACTGACCATTAGTTTACCATTTTCATTTTTGTTTTTGTCTACTTCTCATTAACTTAGAATTCATTTTTCTTGTGCTTCTCTTTTTCATCAACTTTTTTTCGCTTCATACAAATACTATGGATAGTGTTTTTATTGAAGTTTTGGATGGCTTAAAATCTTGTGCGGAACTCGATAGTGTGATGCAGGTCCTCACTGACATTGCAAATCAAAGGAAGAAGAAACAGATCTCCGAGGAAGTTGGTGTTATTTTGGACGAACTGTTAGTAAAAATTAGTCAACAGTCACCAGGGAATGGAACCATTATTTAGAAAGTATGTGAAGACGGTGAGGTGGACAGTCTCGATGAACAACCGGTAATCTTTCTTTCAAAATTAACCCCGGAGGAAAGTCTGTCAGAGGAAGTGATAATTCTTTTAATTTATATCTCCTCTCACATCGTCATTTTTGCTCTTTGCGTCAATAATCAACGGTTTTGGCCTTGGATGTTGATGGCTGTAAAGAGCGAAGAAAAGAGAACGATTAATGATTTTTTCATGATGAAATACAAACACAGGTACAAACTTACCTGAGTCTCAAGGTCTTTAGCCGGTGGGGGTTGTGGAGGCTTCCTGATTCCGCTGTTGAGAAAAATAGAAAAAATAATTAGAAAATTGATTAATTCAAAGATGTGGACGTATGTGGTGGTATTACTTGCCATTGGAGATCGAAGGACCAGGTTTGGGTTGGGTGATTGCTGTAATGAGATGATTAATAATGCGTCAAAAAGGTATAAGGAGAAGCGGTACTTACAATTGAAAGGAAAACTGGTTTTCAACCAGTTTCTATTAACACTACCTTTCCCTACCTCAAGTAGGTAGGGAAAGGCCATAATTGGTTAAAATTTGGAGGTCGGCCATTTTAAACGGGAGACAATTTTCTCCCTCACCATCAATAAGATGGCCGACCATTTCTTTGTTTTTTGGAGCGAAATCAGCCACCTGCGGAAGCCCTGCTCAGTTTACCACCGAAGTGCCTTGGAATTCAGTTTTGACTTTATGAAATTGTGAGATTTGTTTAGCTATTTATCCTCATCTATTTGTTTATCATCTCTACATTTCGAGTAACCTGGATTGTGAACCATATATTGTTTGTTAACACCTTCTAGTGATAACCATGAGATTCATGACTACTTTAGTGACTTAATTAATGCTAACTGTGGACAATAACCCTAAATTTGACTCGAGTGAAGCCATCATGGATGAGATTCATCGTAAGGGGTTTGACTATCATCTTAATTAGTGCAACCTGTGCTATCAGTGGACAACTATACAATGAGATTCTTATGAGATTCTTCTTTAACAGAAAACCCTTTATCAACTCTGAACACGAAATGAAACTCACTTACTCCAGAACACTATATCCTTTCCATTTTGTGAAATTATGTTAATTAAATATTCTTATTGAATCAATAAAATTTATACTTCCGATTATACTTGTTTACCCATCCACACTTCAACTGGTCACCACACAATTATTGTTTCTGTTGATGATGTTGATGTTGATGCGGATGCTGATGATAAATTTGAAGCCTGAGATAAGGAAAAAGAAAAATAATCATGAAAAAATAAATTAATTAGATCATAAATTAAACAATTAAACTTACCATTGTGATTTGTGGATCGAAAAAATGGCAAACTAATCTATGGACAGAGCAAACCACTGAACGGAATATTATAAAATATCACATATATTGACAATATTGGAGTTGATGTGGATTCAAAGCTCTGAGATAAAGAAAAATTTTATACAATACAGGGTGCCCTGAATATTGCAGCTTAAAATTCTGAAAAATCACCTTTTTAAGGGATTATTCAAGATTTCGTTCAACTAGCTTGATAAAACCGGCATACAGTTACAAAAAATATACAAAAAAAATTTCATGTAAAAATTTTGCGTATCCGCACACTGGAAAATTCCAAATTCTGGATTTTCGCTACTTAGTAAAATCGATGACATATTAACAATAATCTGAGTCTGAAAAATTTTAATCATTTATTTATGAGCCATCATAATCGATGCATGCCTATTTTTCAAAAATAATGAACAGATTAAATTTAAGAAAATTCGCGCAAGGTCGCCAACAACAACCCTTTTAATTTTTTGAACTTTGCCTCATCAGAAATTTTTTTCATCAAGTGACGCGAAATCATTTCATCAATTTTTGAGACGTCAATCCAGCGAGGATTAAATACCTCGCGTGAAAGCGAGTTTTAGGCTGATCGTAGTATATCACAGTTTTGTGTGCTTGTTTTTGAGGAAAATATTTTGCACAAACGTTCTTTCGCTTGATCTTCTGAAGTTTCCTCAATACCAAAAGGTAAAGTACCTGGAGAAGGTGTAGACTTTTCAATGAAAAATCAAAATTTAGTTTTAAGAGCAAAAATGACGATGTGAGAGGAATTTATTTTTCATGGTTGTTTTTCTTTTTCCTTATCTCAGGCTTCAAATTCATCATCAGCATAAGCATCAACATCAACATCATCAACAGAAACAATAATTGTAAGTACCGCTTCTCCTTATACCTTTTTGACGCATTATTAATCATCTCATTACAGCAATCACCCAACCCAAACCTGGTCCTTCGATCTCCAATGGCAAGTAATACCACCACATACGTCCACATCTTTGAATTAATCAATTTTCTAATTATTTTTTCTATTTTTCTCAACAGCGGAATCAGGAAGCCTCCACAACCCCCACCGGCTAAAGACCTTGAGACTCAGGTAAGTTTGTACCTGTGTTTGTATTTCATCATGAAAAAATCATTAATCGTTCTCTTTTCTTCGCTCTTTACAGCCATCAACATCCAAGCCCAAAACCGGGCATTATCCTGTAACCCAGATAATCCGTAATACCTCGGACTCTGGTGAGTCATTTCTTTGGGCAGGGCTTCCAAGAGGGCGCAAATAAATATTTTTCATTATTTTGTTTTTTTTACATTTTGTACCTCATACCCGAAATACCCCCACATACCCCCACATACGCCCGCACACCTCAATTTTGCATTTTTAATAATTCTTTTAATATCTTTATTATTTTTGTTTCATTTTATTTTAAACAATCAAATTTCAGTGTTATTTTCATCTTCTTATACTATTGATTGGGCGATTTCTTGAATCTCGAGCTCGTGTGTAATATTTTTTTGCATCAAGTACAAGTCTCCTAGGTTTCCTTTTCTTTTTCCAGAATCTCCTTTATTTTCCAATCTTTTTACTATTTTCTTGAGATCCAGTAAGCTCTGATATAACCTCTCCATCTGAAATAACGACAGCTTTTGAAAAGATTTTGACTTCTCTTCTCAAGAGTTCGAGCTGAACTAACTTCATTTTTTGAGGTAACAACTAAAATACAACAAGAATTCACTTTATCGATCGAGGCACACCTACGACCACCACAATCCACTCCGTGGAACCATGCGAGGCTAGAGCACCTCCTCAGGGACCGTGATGAAGCCGTACGCTGGCTTCAATCCCAACATCTAATCCGGTACTCTGAGGAGTGCAGCCAGCACCGAGTCCCGATGCGCTTTGAGATCGAGCGCGGAGTTGCCGGGGCGTTTAGGTGCCCTCACCATAAGAGGCACTCTGGCCGTACCACTCAACGGAGTGCGGTTGCGGGAACCTGGTTCGAGGAGCTAAGGTTCCCGTTTGCCAATGCACTCCGGCTGATGTACTCATTCGCCGAGGACGCCTCTTATGAGGTAGCAGGCCGTGAGGCCTCTGTTGCCTCGCACCACACCATACATGAAATGTATGCGAGGTGCCGTGAGGTCGTGGTCTCTGCGTTCCTAGACCATCAGGAACAGAGAGGCAAAATCGGTGGCCCAGGACTCGTCGTCCAAATCGACGAGGCCAAATTTGGCCGACGAAAATACCATCGTGGCCGGGTCATCGAAGGTCACTGGCTGATCGGTATGATCGCAGATGGATCTCAGGACTTACGTCTGGAGATCTGTCCCGAAAACAGCCGTTCAGCTGAGACCCTTACGCCTCTCATTCAGAGACACGTGGCTGAGGGGTCCTGTATAAGGACCGATGGATGGCGAGCTTATCGTGGCCAATCATTTTCAGGCAAATCAGGATTAGACTAGGAATAGATTAGAATAGGATTACTATTAATTAGTTATTGGCTTATATGTGAACTTAGTTCTGTAACCATTTTCTATTTAACAATCTAAACATGCGTTTTACACAAGATTTGGTAATTTATTTACTGAGTTTAGGCAACAAAACGAATTTATGACTGGATGATTATGATTCGGAACAGTCCCTGTTCTTTAAACCAATCTTCAACGTTCTTTTTGTTGAAGTCTAGATATCTTATCGTAGTGCCACGTCTTTGTCACCTGGATTGATCGATTCTTTTTTGTTACAGTAAATAATAAACTAAACATGTGTTGAAATTTTTTCATCCGCCTGAGCATAGAGGGGGAAAAGTGCGACCCTAGATTGTGATTGGTTTGTGCTGTTTAATTTTGAGACTCTTGTTAACTTCTGTAGTTGGCTGAAGTTTATCATAACAAGCGAAGCCCGCGATCCTGGTCTTAAATTTCTTTCCTCTTTATAAAACAAATTCAGCTTACATTTAGATTCGAATTCTTGATGAAAACCATCATCAATGTGAAAAACTAAATAAAATAAAATCAAACTCTACAGCTGAACAAAAATGAAGTTCAAGTTTGAACTTTGAAAGCAATTGTATTGAAAACCTTCAAACAGAGAAATTTTTAATTATCCTAAACGGGCTAATTGTTAAGCATATGTCTTCAAGAGACTTTTCTCAACAAAATCACTTTTATCCACCACTTTAGAGTGGCTTTTTTCCACAACTTTTGCAAGCGATTCTTTAAAAGACCATCGGCCATCCAAACCTACCGTTGTCTTGTCAACCGCTTTTGGGACATGATGGCGATTAATATTGGATGTTTTAGATGGTGTTGAAGTGGTTAACAACTTGGTGGATTTGAGTTGTTGATAATCTTATAAAAATTGCTCTTTTAAAAGTGATGCTTTTAATTTTATGGATGTGTTAGATTGAGAGGTGGACAATACGGTGAAAGGGCCACTTTAAAGTGGCGGATGTGGTGGAAAAAAAGCAGGTCCCATTCTTTAAGCAGAGCTAAAAAATTTCCGTTTGGGTTCAGTGTTGATTCCATTTGTTCAAATAAAAGTTTTCTCTGATGAGTAATCATTGACGAAATTGGATGCAAATCTGAACTTTGTCCTTTTTTTGTAGAGTCGAGGCACCATATTTTCATTTAACTCTTTACTCGAAAGACAGGTTTATTTATCACCATCACCCTGAATAACTAAAAAAGTTTTGCCCTAAAGTCAATAATAAGAGATACGGATTATCAAAATCTGCAGCAAAATCTTAAACAGCTACTTAAATCAAATTGAAAAATTAATTTAATCAAACAATTTAAATTTTTTTCTCTTTACTCCATTTATTTTCTACATTATACCATTCAATTTAGTTCTTTATTGATTATTAAAGCCTTTTCCAATTAGCAGAATCTTGCATTCGCAAACCAGACGCAACTCCGGGAACTCCACTAAAATCTCGTTTACTATCGTGACGGTGTCCGACATTATACTGCTCAGGATCACTTCCTTTGCTGGCTGCGTCGGGTTTCTCATCCACGCTGAAAAACCAAACATTCGTAACTTGTCGGTGACGGGTTATGTCAAATCTCGTTTTATTAGACAAATAGTTCAGTATTTAGAATGATCGATTTTAATTCGGAGCATCTTATGGTCTGATGAATCATTTACTGAATATGAATATCATATGAATAATATGTAAATCTTACAGTCAACGCAACCTTCTTTAAAGACCTTACATCCTAAAACAATATCACAAACTGTTTTTTTAGCACCGACAATATAACTCGGCTTGTATGAGTTTAACACATACATTTCAGTCAAATTACAGAAAATCATGACTTTTCCACCTTTATGTCTTTTGTACCGACTGATCTTCCTTGAACCAAGATGAGTGGTACGTGTTAAAATGACCAAAAAATAGCTTGAGAACAACAGAATCTAAGGATTTTACAAAAAAGACAATCTTTTTTAAATCAGTATTCAGGTTATCAACAGAAGAAAGAGCATTATTGGACGAAAAATAATGCATAACTTCAGATGATTCCGCGCATAACGTGCATAATGCTAAAAGAGACTTTGAAATGAATTCGCTCAATTCAAGAGCACTTTTCGTCAACACAGAAGAACAAAATTTGGAAAGTTTGAAATTAATCAGCTGCTAAAACTCTCATGAATATTTGAAATTAGCAGGTGATTTTCAAATTTCTTCTTAGCATGTAAAACCTTTCTCTTACCTATCAATAATAAAGTGGTAGACTTGAACTTGTTTAACATCCAATAAGTACAGGGCTAGTTAATTAACTTTGATCTATGAATTTGTTCTGCTCTTGAGTTATTCAATAAATATTTAAATTCAATTGTTCAAGTTGAATTCTATAAAATCAATCAATAGCAATGAGAGTAGAGATAATGAACAAAACTAAAGCGATAGGATAATTTTTTAATTTTTCATTAAATAAGGTTGCGTGGTTGAGTTGATCATGGCTTGAATGATTGATTAATAAACAAAATTTTGAAAACATGTCTGGCAATTGAAACAATAAGTTCAAATTTATTTTCAATAACAACAGCCGACAATAAACCAATCTACATTGATAAAAAGTCAGTTGGCTAAGTATTATGAATTTAATGTACTTTAGACTGATTGTTAACAACTTAACTAGTGGAGGATCCGAATTGATTTAAAACAATTCAAGTGGTCGTCTTCAGTGACCAATTGTGATGCAGCGAGTGAAAAAATTGCCCGAATTAGTCACAAAAGCCAGAGCATTGTCAAGATTCAATAAAATATTTGGTGATATTGTTGATCCAAAAGATGGTTTAGAGCATTTAGATTTTCTTGAAAAATCTGGTAAAACCTGGTTAATTTGCCTTGGTGGTTACAACCAATCGACCCAATATCATTCAGGTTATCTAGTTACTTCGATTGCCATTGAGGCAATCAATTGGTTCTTGATTAGTCGCCTCATTATACTTTGCCTGACCGACAATCATAATCTGTCCTTTTATTTGGGTGATATATTTTATGGTACTTCAACCCGATTCTACATGAATGCTGTTTTTGGTGTTTCATCAATCCTGTTAGGTGGTATGAGAAGCTTCATCTTTTGGAGTGAACAATTTGAAAACTTGCATTGGATGAATTATTTTGCCAGCATTAAAAAAAATGGCTTCAGAACCGATATGCTTCATATTTCTCAATCGGATTTGAAAATATTACGATCTAGGCTTTACATAAGTCGCAAGATTTTCACGTTTTTCACTCCATTAACAGTCATGTCATTGGCCTCGATATTTACTTTCTCCGTTGTCAGCAACCCAATAGCTTATTCATCAACAGTCAGACTAATTTTCATCATTGGTTGGACTGGAGCTACTTTTGTTGCTGCTATTTTCGCCATCGTCACTGCAATCTGGATGTCTGTTCATGTTTACGTTCTTATAGTTTATACCATTTTGCGTTTGGATCATATTACTCGGGTAACAGAAGGGTTAATCCGGCTACCCATTATACCAGTCAATTTGATTCGTTCAGTGATTAATGAGCAAAGCTCGTTGTTCAACTCGATCGATAAAATGAATAATCAATTAAGTAATCTATTCCTCTTTGGTTACAATTATGCTGCTTTCGCTGCTGACTTTTTACTGTACATAGCTTTAATCATGCCAAAGGATAATCTGTTCAATAACATTATTGTTTTCGGCTTTGGCATTGAAGCTTCTGGAGTTGTTATTATTATTGTATACCTTTCATCGACGATTCATATCAAGGTATGTTTACCGATAGATTGTCAGGTCGCAATAATCTATGGTTAAAAACCGTTGGTAATTTATTGTTATGCTAATATTTTTATTTTGACTGTCTTTTTTCAAGACTCACAAAACATATTCATATTACCATAAGATGATTGAAAAACTACCGAACGTTATGTTAAACGAAACTATAATCAATTATAAGGTAATTTCGTTTCTACTTTCGATTGGTTCTTTCTTTAACAACTGTTAACTGTTTTAATTTTAAGATACTTGGTATACTTGAAAGGATCGGTGGTCCAGTTATTGGCATTTATATCGGTACTATGTTTCCATTGACTTATTACCAGTTTGCTACCGTAAGTATGATACACTGATTGTTATTGATTCAATATATAAAATTTTTTCTCCAATTAGTTTCTTCTTGAAAATGCCAGTTTGATGTTACTTCTAGCTGGAGCCTTACAAAATATTATGTGAAAATTTTTGCAAACTGAATATTTCAGAGTATTTTACTATCGATTGACTGTCAGTACATATGAACTATGCTGGAAATGATAATAAATCTATTAGACTGGAATTTGGATAAAAGTTTACCATACCAATTTACGAAAACAATTGTTCTTGGGGAAAAATGACGAATTTCGGTTAAACAGTACCTAATGACACTTTTATCAATCACAATAAAAATCTGCACAAAAATCTGAATCTGAATGTGATTAAAACAAAACAATATGAACAAACTGATCATGTTTTACTGTTTACTCAACTTTTCCTGCAATTATCGGTTATAATTAAATTGATGATACAGATAAAGTATGAATAAGACTGATAAATATTAAACCGTCATTAATGAATAGGTATTTTTCGACTTCGAAAGTCGAGATGAGATTTTGCCACTTTTAGGTATGAGTCATAAAATCAAATATCATCAATTTGGTATATTTGAGCCCATTCACTGCAGCGTTTGTTATATGGATCAACTTCGAAATTTTGATAGTCCAACTCTTTGGTTATCTTCCAAACGTATGGAGTGATTTTGCCATCTTGGTCACGGACAGCAGGCCAAGGAGCATAACCATCTTTAACAAATGTACCGAGCAATTTCATCATTTGTAAGCTGGTTGCGCGATCAGAATCACTGTAAAGATCAGGAGTTGTAAAAGGATAACCAATGAATAAAGCAGAATCATCGGCGTGAAGGGTTCCAAATGGACGTCTGTCCTTGTCAGCATCGAGAACCACTTCATTTCGATAAAAATAAACTTGATTGTTGAGACTGAATATTTTACCCATTAAAAGAGAGGGACAGATGAACGTAAAATCAGAGATGATAGCATGGAAAATCGATTCAACCGCTGTCTGGTTTGTCAGTTGGTCTTCTTGTAACTCATTAAAATAAGATTGAATAATTGCAGTAAAATTATCCATTTTTTCAACACCAAATCTATCCTGAAATAAATTTGATAGGTCAGTGATCGCATCGTTAACTGTTGTTGGAGTAGAATGGGAAACAACGTCTTCGTTTTGTTCAGTTCCAATAAGAAGTGAGTATCTATTTTTTTTAAAGATGGGCGATTTAATCAATTCTTGAGGCTGCTGAGGTAAAATGTCGTCACCATACATTGGAGAAAAGGAAATGGATGCTGAAGCCTTAACCAGATCAAACGGATCAACTCTTTTGAGACAGTGAATTTCATACCAATTAAGAGGGCGATCTTTGGTATCAGTGTCACTAAAGGAGCATTTAACCGCTGATGAAATTTCTTTAGTGATACTCTTAGCCCTTGTAGGGTTTATTGTAGTTGGTGGAGATATTGGTAAGCCAGACATGGCAACAACTTTATTAAAAAGTCCATCAGGAACAATAGGCGATACAAATAATGATGTAGCAACGATTGAACCCGCTGATAGACCACCTAAAGTTACGCGATCCGGATCACCACCAAAATAACGTATATTATTGTGAACCCATTGGAGTGATTGAATGACATCGTGAAGATCTTGATTACCAGGTAGATGATGAGGATAATTTTGTTCAGCAACTTCGACTGGTCCATCATAAGGTCTACCAAGAAAACCTAATCGATGAGCCATTGTGACAACCATGATATCCCCAAAGGCCGCTAAATATTGGGCTTGATTGTGAATTCCTGCTGGACCACCAAAAGCAAAAGCAGATCCATGGACATAAACAAAAACTGGATACAATTTGGTAAATGTCAATTCGTTTCCACTGACAGGAGTGAAGATGTTCAGGTACAGACAGTTTTCACTGAGAGTTACATTTCCAGCATGAGCTTGATAAAAAAACGGTGATTGTATACAAGCAGGTTTAAAAGAATCAGCTTTGATGATTGTGGCTTTATGATGATCATGGTGATGATTATGGGCAACTGGATACGTTCGTGTAAAACGTAGTGGACCCACTGGTGGCAAGGTGTATGGTAATCCTAAAAAACAAGCAACTTGATGAGACTCATTTACTTTCAAGTATTTGCCATGAACTAGTCCCCATGGTGTTTTAGCTAAAGGTTTATCTGATGCAGCTGATGCTAAAGAATTTATGATTTGAAGGATCAAACACAAAGAAAACACATTCCCTGAGCACATCAGCATCGTAATACTGTTTGATTCTAGAGTATACTGAGTACTAGTTACCAACTTTAACTTTGTTAGCTGTTAACAAGTTAGATCTGTTCTACTCCATTACTGTGAAAAATTTCGAGCTTATAGCTTGGTGTCTAATCAATTAATTGATTAGAATTGTTTAGCAGACACACCTTTGGGTAAAGTTTAATGACAATGAGAGAGTTTTCCTATTAGTTCCTTTCGGTACAGAATGTAATAATCTACTCTTTGAGATTACAGAATGAATATAATAAGTTTAGTTAGTTTCAAAGCAATTTGAAATGAAATTATTTAAACGAGAAAACACACATGCATTGTATGGCTAAGATAGTCAAAGTGAAAGTTTAAAGATTAAAGATTATCATAAGTTAATAATTGAGCT
Source organism: Tetranychus truncatus (assembly GCA_028476895.1). Lineage (NCBI taxonomy): Eukaryota > Metazoa > Arthropoda > Arachnida > Trombidiformes > Tetranychidae > Tetranychus > Tetranychus truncatus. The sequence goes on from CM052061.1 coordinate 8,787,214, forward strand.
AGTGGGATGTAATAAGATATCAATTATGTATTATAAATAGTTCAGGAAATGAAAACCAATTGACCAGTTGAGGTAATGAGATCAAAGAATCTATTTTTGACACAATCTATCGAAGAGTTATGAAGTGTAGTTGATAATCTATTTCAATTATGACTTTTTTCTTACTAGCCTTGCATCTGATCAAGAATTGTTATGGTTTATGATAAAAAATTGTCAAATATTGGTAAGAAACAAGCTAACTAATTGAATGTTAAGTCTTGTCTAAAATGATATCTTGTGAAATCGAAATGCTAAGTGTAAAAGCAAGTTCAGGCAATGAGATAATGAACATGCAATGATTGATAGAACAATGTGGAAATAGAAAGCAAAAATTATTGATAAATGGTAGATGCCAGTTAAATATCAGCAAGAGTTGATAATTATCGTGGGAAGTCATAGATATGAGAAGGATCAACCATCTTCGAGTGCCTCTGTTTGAAAAAGAAACAAAATTGAGTTAGAATTAATTTAAATAAAAATTAGATATCATCAGGAACATTGGCTGATTCATCATTCAAATTATTCGAAGGTAAGTTGAAAATTCATGGAGTAAACTTATCTGATATAATCTGAAAGCAATTCAAAATGTATAAATTTAGTAACTAACATTTTCAGTTGGCAAGTTTGAATATGAGACTGGATATTGATTAGCATGATGATCCAAAGTCATAGTACCATTCATCAAGGGCTTAGTGTTTTCTGGATCGGTAAATCGCCGTTCAGTGCCGAAATTAGGTATTGATTTATTTAACGGAAGAGTTCCAGTGGCTAAAGCAAACTCAAAGTTCGGTTTGGTCGATGCCTCTAATTGAGCTTTCCTTACATAGACAAATGCTATGACAATGACAATGATGATGGTGGATACTGCAATAATGATCGACAAGACACCGACAAAAGCTCTACTATCACCATATTGACCATTTGAACCATCAAAAATTGACCCAATAGCAAAGTTGTCTCGGTGGGAACGAATGGTTCGGGTTTTGATAATATTTGAAGGGTCACTGACTCCATTCTCATTTGAAGCAGTCAAATAAATTGTGTAAATAGTATCAGGATTGAGAGCTGTTAAAGTGTATTCACCGACATCTTTATTTTCAAGGAAAAAGTCCATCTCACGCCAATCAGAATCATCACCTTCTTTGAAATGCAAATCAAGATTTTGGATCTTATTGGAACCAGAAGGAAGTGAATAACCTACAGTTATTGAATCAGTAGTAACTGAAGATACAAATAATCGTGGTGGATTGGAAACATCACCAGATAAAGTTTCAACAGTTATTTCTGAACTTTCAGGACCACTTCCAGCAGAATTAAAAGCTTTCAAAATGATTGAGTATTTAGCCCCCTTCATCAAATATCTCAAAAAGTACTCATGGTGTGATGAGTTTGATTCAGCAATAGAAACAGTTTTAAATGAATGCGGAGTTTTGTAGTCGTCAACCAGTCGATAACCAACATAAAAACCAAGCAGTTTGCCATTCCAAGTATTTCTAGGTGGTGATCTCCAAGCCAAGCGAGCCGTTGTTGGACCTCGTGCAATTGCGTGAAGATCAACTGGTGCTCCAGATGGCTCCTCTTCTCCGGTAACGAAGCTTATTTTCTGTGAGGGTGCACCAGAGCCAACTTCATTGACAGCAATAACGGTAGATTCGTATTGACTTCCAGGTTCCAGGTCTTTGATCAAATGTTGGTTTAGTGAAGATGAAATGTTTATTTCGTGAAGCCGGTCATTGACACCAGGAGATGAAACTTTCCAATACCTTATGATGTAGCTGAGAATTGAAGTTTTACTCTCAGGTGGCTTAGCCCAAGATACACTCACAGTTCGAGACCAAACTTGTTGAACGGCAAAGTTTAGAGGAGCTGGGGGAGGTTCAATGATGGTGACACGAATTTTTCGCTCATCTTTGCCAAATGAATTTTCCGCCAAACAAAGATAAAGCCCATCGTCTTTGACATCAGCTGAGTTAACTGTAAGCATACTTCTAGTTCCATCGTTATTTGGTGCGTCCGTTATTTGATATCTAAGTGGATCAACCTTGTCGATTGGGGTAGAGTCTTTGAACCATTTGACAGTAACTGGCTGGTCACCGTCAGCTGAGCATTCCAATTCAAGTGAATTACCTTTTTTGGTAGAAACAGCTGTATTTTTTTCTTTAAATTCGGCTGGAACTGTAAAGCCAAAAAAAGAAGAGTTAATAAAATTTCACAACAGAGAATTAATAATTATGTAGTTAACTTGAGAGAGGCGCTTTCGTGACAATTTTCAAATATTTTTGTATGTTTGAACATTAAAATTAGTTTAAGCTGTAAGAAAATTACCCAGAACATTAGTTATGATTTATTTAAAAGATGAAGAACCGTTATCGTTCTCATCTAGACATTTATATTTCCTGTATGAAGTAGAAATTTGATTAAAGTGGGAAAAAGAATGTTAATTTAAATTAAAGTCGACTAAAAGTTGATAATTGTTTCAGTTGAGCATGTTATGTTGAAATACGGTCCTTAAAAATGATATTCAATCACAATGTAACGTGAACCAAACTACAGAAAAAGAAGAAAAAACAATAAAATGCAATTAATAAACAATACATTTGAAATTGTTTCATTTCAAGAAATCTTCATTCAATTGATTTTGGTGATTTTGTTTTAACATGATTGATCTCTTTGTTTAGAGATACAATATTTAAATGTATTTAAATGGACCAGCTGATACTCCGAATGAAAATTCGGCACTTAAGTACAAAAACCACTATTTCAAAGCCAAAAAAAGACCATTGATTTGCAACCATGAATTTCATGGCATGAAATTCATATGATAAGAAAGACCAACTGGTGCATGGTTTAAACTTCAAACAATAACATAAAGGTTTAAATGTTGCTAAAAAGTCTCAATTATAAGCTGCAGCCATCTACAGTCGACAAATAATAAATACTATGAAGTTAGACTTTACTCTGATAGATGGCCTGACCGATCTCAAAATTTCCTCGGGCTAACTTGAGCTTCAGTACATTCACTCGACTGTTTATTGTTTATATCTTGTTCAATTCAGTTTTGTGATTCTAACCCAAATATGCCGAAAATTCGGATTCGAGGTACTCCTCCTGATGGATGGGACCTAATTGAACCAACATTTGAGGAGTTGGAAGCAAAGATGAGGGAAGCAGAAAGAGAACCTCATGAAGGTAAACGACGGACAGAAAGTCTATGGCCTATTTTCAAAATCCATAATCAAAGGAATAGGTATTTGTACGATTTATATTACAAAAAACAAGCCATTTCTAAGGAGCTGTTCGAGTTTTGTGTCAAACAAAAGTTAGCTGATAAAGCCTTAATAGCCAAATGGAAGAAACCTGGATACGAAAATCTGTGTTGTTTAAGGTGTATCCAAGTAAAGGATACAAATTTCGGAACTAATTGTATATGTAGAGTACCAAAAGAAAAATTAGATGAAAATAGACCCATACAATGTAATAACTGTGGCTGTCGAGGTTGTTCTGGATAAAATTTGATTCTCTTTAATTTGTATTTAAACTTGGAGATTTGTATTCATTACAGAACTCATTAAAGCTTCATTTAATTTCATAAACAATATTTTGTATTTTATTTTACTTGACTAAATAATAATTTAGCGACACTTCTTCCATATGCATCCACTGTTTCATCATTTTCTTGATTATCTACGATATCTTTGATTGCTTCTTCGTATTCCTTAATATCTTCCTTTTTAGTTTCGGCATTTATATCAACTGTCTTTAGAAAATCTAAAATTTTCTTTCGAGATGAGCTCTTTTCAAAAAAGAATCTTTCCCAGTCTTGGGGTTCTTTCAGTTCTTCCCAAGATTCGGTTTTCTGAAATTCAAAACAAATTGATTTGTAAGTTGTAGTAAGAAATTTGGTCAAAGAAAAATGACTCGATTCTTACCCATGATTCATAGTAAACAACTGTTAATAAGTAAAAAGCATAGTCGATATTTTGCTTTTTGAAGGGACACGAAGAGGTTGTTATAGTGACTAAATCATTTAGTGGATCGTATCTTTTGTCCAAAAGACGAATTATTTTATCTTTACTGTGATCATCCAATTCCAGTTGTGATAATTTGAATTTAATGGTTATCGTTCGAGCTCGTGGGTCTCTTATAGTAGGTGATGCATGACAAAAATCTCTTGTCACTATTTCAACAGGAAAATGTTTTTCAATTTTTTCATCCGTCTCAAGTCCCTCTGGCCATGGACTGAAAATTTAAATGATCAAAATCAATGTTAAAATCGAATAATATAAGCACGTGAAGATGTCCATGGTTGAGAAATTAAAAAAATGATAGCTTACCTACAAAATTTTTTAAGAGCCATACATTGTTTTTTGATATTTGGAGGAGTCAAATGAAAGAAATTGGGAATCTTGACTAGTTCAGGGTTGTTGAATTTCCCAAGCCTAGGTTCACCTCTTAGCCAGCCCATAAAAACAGGTAAAGGTATACTGGATGGATTAAACGATTTAGCGGCAGGCCATACATCATTCCAATTTTGATTTGTTGCCATTTGCAGATATCGAGGAGGCATAACATTTCTATAAATAACAGCACGCTTAATTCGAGCGGGTTTCTTTGGTTGAGGTAAAAAGGGCATTCTTTCATAGTCTTCATCCTCGTGAAAAGATGCAGCATTTGAAACACAGAATCTTGAGAGATTCATGTAAGTAGTCAGTTTTCCTCCTTTCCTTACTGGAAACATGGTGATTTTGGGTGCAATCTATAAATATAACCATGGTGTTAAAAGTGAAGAATAAAATTGGAAAATTATGCTTACCTATTTGCATAAAAAAGATCAATGTAAAATTGAAAAATACATAAACAAAACAAAATTTCCAACATGAGATTGTTTATTGACGCCAGTAGGCGCTTTTCATCATATTTTACAGTTTACAATATATCGGATAAAAGATTCATTTCAACAGATAATGATACCAGTAGTCGTTGGAATGTAAACAAAAACATTCAATTTGTCGCAAAATGAACCGTTCAAAAAATGAAACTACTATAAATGGTGATATCAATCAAAGTCAACGATTCACAACTTGCAAAAACGAGTTATCAAATTGCTGTTTATAATCCAGCATCAGACTCGATTAAAAGACCTGTTAAATCGTTGAACTTTAGATGGTTACTCGAATCATTTGATTTTAGTGAAGTAAACTCTATTAGAAATTGGTTATAAAGCCGATCAGCAGTTGGAATTAGAAGATGGCCATTTGACCCTTTAAATTTTAAATACATAATATTGAAGATCTGCAACTTTGTAAACAAAGACTGGTTTGCAAAAGATCTTCAGCTGTTTGCGGAAATGAAAGTGTAATCTGCAAATGAGACTTTTGGGTTGAAAGAAAAAATTGTTATACTTTTGTAAATATTCTGGTAGAATATTAAAATGAAAGAAAACACATCCTATCATTAAAAAATGTTTCTAAGCAAAACATTCTCTAATCTTACCTTCGACTTAAATTCATGTATTTCCATTGGTTGGCCATTAATTGGAATAAACCAGACAATGCATGCTTTATTGAATAGTGATACATTGAATTAATGTCTTAAATGTGGCTAAGTTTCACTAAGAACTTGTAAAAGATGTAAACATTTTGAATTAAGTAATACAATGTAAGTGTAAAAGAGCAAACATTTAGGAATTGTAATAATTGAAATCGAAATGATTTAAAGTTGTGAAAGTAAATCGATGAGCGGACATGATATTGAAATAATGTAAAATTAGACGCCAAAAAAGAAAGACTAAAAAATTAAGTAGAAAAGTCAAAAGCGAATATCATTCATATCATATCATGTCGTAACGACAATATCATTGTTTGAAAATGAAATAATCATAAATGAGAAAAAGAATTCAATTAATCTACGAAATATTCAGAGTTGAATGTGTTTTAAAGTTGACTGACAAGTTGTGATTAGTTATTTCGTGCAATGAATTACGTTTGAAAGATGAGAAAAAAGTTAATGAAAACGTCTACGTTTCCAAATCACGAATGAATGAGATTATTGTGGATAATCATAGAAATGACGAGTATCAGCCAATGTTGAGTTTCGTTTCTCTGTTCCGATAGGAATTTTAGAGTATGGTGTTGGTAGAGTATTTAAACCGTCGTCGCATGGTCCAGTAGCAACCAATGACATTGTTTTATCATGATCAACAAATCTCTGAACTGTTCCGAAAGTAGTTCCAGTGGCTCGATTATGAGCCAAAATTCCTGTCTGAGAAGCTTGACAAAACTCGAAATTGGATTTGGTTGAAGCATCCAGGCGTGCTTTTTTGACAAACACAAATGCAATTACAATAACAATGATAATGGAAGCAATACTAATAGTGATTGCTGGGAAGTAAACCATTTCACCGAAAGATGATGATCCAGGGCCCAGGAGAGAAGTTGAATCAAATGGGCCAGAGATGGATGATAAATCATTCAAAGATCGTGCAGTTTTGGTAGTGATTATTTGACTTGGGTCACTTACTCCATGTTCATTAGATGCAGTCAGGTAAAGTTTATAGACAGTTGAAGGGTTCAGACTGCTCAAAGTGTATTCATTAGTGTCCTTACCTTCGTAAGTCAAAGCAAATTCTTTCCAGTCATATTCACCAACTTCTTTAAAATGAAGTTGTAACAGTTGGACAGGAGTAGAGTCAGGGACAATGTTGTACCTCAAATTGAGAGAATCTGATGCCGCTGAAAGTACTTTAAATCTTGGAGCAGGTGGAACATTTCCAAGCAAAGTCTCTGCAATTATCTCCTGATACTCTGGTCCACTGCCAGCAGAATTATAAGCCTTTGCCGTGATAGAATAGGCTGTTCCTTTAACTAATGAAGTTAGCAAATATTCATAAGAATTATTATGAGAAGCAGCATCAACTGTTTTGTATGAATTTGGGGTCTTAAAGTCACCAGTGCGGCGAAAACCAACATAATATCCTAATATTTTACCATTCCATTTATCCCTAGTAGGTGGCTTCCATGAAACTCGAATAGTTGTTGGACCTCGGGCGATAGCTTGCAAATCAATCGGAGCTCCAGTTGGTTCTTCTTCTCCAGTTTCAAATTTAATTGTTCGGGAAGGTTGTCCAGGTCCAACCTCATTAACGGCAATAATTTCAGCTTCATATAAGCAACCAGGTTCTAAAGAGTTAATCAAAACCGAATTCATGGGCGAGGAAACATTGATTTCTCGGAGTCTTTCATTTGCCCCTAAACCAATGATTTTCCAGTAGCGAACAATGTAACCCAAGACAGGCGAGACATTGGAAGATGGAGCAGCCCAGTTCAAACTAGCACTTCTAGACCATGTTTGCCGGATCATTACATTTTGTGGAGCTGATGGAGCTTCAATAATCGTAACTCGGATATTTCTTTCATCTTTACCGAATTCATTTTCAGCTACACACAGATACGAGCCATCATCAACCAAATCAGCTGATCTTACGGTTAGAACACTTTTCAAACCGTCTGTTGTTGGTGAATCTGTAATAGTGTATCGTTGATATCCAGATTTATTGAGAAGTACAGAATCTTTAGACCATTTGATGGTCAATGGTTTATCTCCTTCAGCTGAGCATTCCAATTCAAGGGAGGTGTCACGTTTAGTGGAGACATAACTTTTCTTTTCCTTGAATTTAGCCGGGAAAACTATAGTCATGAGAAGATGCAGAAGTATAACAAGATATGCATTAGAAAAGAGATATTCACTAAAAATTTACTGAAAGAAAAATTAATTGCTTGAGAGAGGCGCTTTTTTGTTAACACATTATTAAAATAATTATTGATATCATATTTAACCATCTTTACCAACAACTTCAATATAAATTGTCTTTGATATTGGAAAGCCAACAGAATTTTCTGCTACACATTCATAATTTCCTCTGTTGGAAAGAGAAATAGATTCAAAGATTAGTGAACTTGAATTAATTTGATTAACAACTTGATTATTTTTAATCAATCGCCAATATATTTTTGGGATTGGATAACCATTTGCCAAACAATCGACAACTAGTTTTGAGCCAGTAGATACTTTAACATCAACTGGCTCTTTGGTCCAGAATGGTGGAACTGTGTTTGAAACAAAATCAAAATTTAATCATTTGTCTTGACAATTCGGTAAATGAAAAATAGTTGTCAAACAGAATTTTGAACCTTTCATCAGGAGGTTGCTAGTAAATGAGTCAACTCCTTGTCGATTACGAGCCAGACATGTGTAGTTTCCAATGTGTTTACTTTTCAAATTTTTCAACTCTAGCAGAGAATAAATTTCATGATTTTTTATATTAACTTCATCGCCGGAATTTAACGTCTGACCATCTTTAAGCCATTCAAATGTTATCGGTTTTTCTCCTGTTGTTACAATGCAGGTAACCAACAAAAAAGGATGATCGAGATTCACTTCATTGGGAAAATAAAAAGGTTGAATCTTTGGTTTGCCTACAAAAAAGTAGAGGATTGAAATTACTAAAAAAAGGACGAAAATACTCACTACCTACCAGTTGAGGCAACTGTAATTGAAATAGCATTAATAAGTATCAAGATTGATAAGATGGCTTCGATAGTCATCATGAATACAGATACAACAACACAACTTTCAAACACAAAGTGTCTTTGAACTTTAACAACAGCAATGTGACAGCCATTCTTGGATAGACCCGCAATTTTCGAATGCAGATCGGCCATTCTCTCAATCAATAAATCTATAGAAATCAAAATAAATCTTGCATGTTTTTATTGGCTTGACTCACCAATCTTGTTCCAATCCTCGCATCAGAACGTTTTATGTGACTAGCAATTCTGATGAATTTGAAAAATTTTATGAATCAATCATTAATATAAGACGTGAATGAACCTATTTTTGCTCAGGATTTTTGACCAACCAATTTAATCAAATTTTGCGTAGCAAGAATTTAGCAATAAGCTCTTCATCTGGACATTGGCAACAATTCCGTTGAGTATAGTAAATCAATTAGATAAAAAACAAACAAATATTCAACAGTAAATAGGATTTTCACATCTAAAATTCACATATTCAAATGTAATTTACATCCGTTATAACCACCTAGAAGTTTTTGTACAGCAAAAGCGCCAATTTACAAGTGTAACTACAACCATTGACTTTTCAAAAATTACCCTCAATTGCAATATCAAACTCTGACCATAGATCAGGCTCGATTCCGTTAGAAACAAGGCACCCATATTTTCCTTGGTGTGATCTAGTAGCATTACTTATTCTCAGTTCATTGTTGTATTTCTCATTCACCTCGAATTGAACCCATGATGATCCTAAATGATCCAAGATGAAAATACAAGAAATAATTTATTACTTAAGCTGAGAAAGGATTATTTCAATCATTATAGAATTTTTAAATACATAATGCATACCTTGCAATTTTTTCCAAGTTATGGTAGGTTTGGGGTATCCAGAAACGAGGCAGTCAACACTTATTCGTTGATGTATTTTTGACTTCACATTATCTGGTTTCTTTACCCAACTTGGTGGACCTTTGAACAACAGAAAATACAGTAGTCGAATAGAAAATCATCATAGATACCATAGCAGACAATTACCTGCCACTAAAAGTTCACTAGTGTAAGAATCAGATCCATGTCTGTTTGATATCCTGCAAGTGTAATTTCCAGAATGACTCGATTGAATTGAGTCAATTGATAGGGTTGATGGATTTTCGTTTGATCTAATGCGAATAAAGGAAGAGTCGTGTAGTTCTTGGCCGTCTTTAAACCATTTTATTTGCATAGGAGGTGATCCAGCGAGACTGCCGCAGATAAAGTAAGTTTTACCACCAATAACAGGTTTAACAAGTGATGAAAATGGAGCTACTTTTGGACCTGGAATCATAATGTTGTGATTAAATTTCTAACAATTATACATTTTATAACTCACCTTCATTGCCAGAAACGTGTCCGATCTCAATTGACGATAGAATAAAAATAACTAGACAAAAGTCCTTCATTTTTGTGACACAAAAGAAAAAGGTTTAAATTGAATGAAAAGATTCGAGCACAATGTAAACCAGTTTCTTTTACTTTTGAAAACAAATCAGATTTTGTCAAACAAAAAAGCGCCATTTCCAAGTTAAACTACACATACATGTATGTAAACATTACCCTTTATCAAACTCTGATCAAAGATGAGGTTCAATTCCGTTTGAAGCAAAACATCCATATTTTCTTTCATGGTTCCTAGTAGCATTTCGAATGATTAAATTAACAGTTTGTGCTATCGTGATCATTGTTAGCCATTATGTTAGTGTCAATCGGATGCCAAGATGGTTCTTAAATGAGAAAAAAGATTATAATTTGACTGATATATTCATCCAAATTTATACCTCCAAGTCTTTTCCAAACAAATTTTGATTGAGGATGACCAGAAACAAGACACCTTTAAGCTTGATATCTGTTTCTGTAATTTAACCCTAATACCTACTGTAATACGATTTGAACGATTTTTCTTTTCAATTGTGCAAAATTAAACATATCTCAAAGTATGCGATCAGACATGAATCTTTATTTTAAGTATCTTGCATGTTTTTCCGCTTGTCAACATCCTACCATAAGAATTGCCTGGGATGAGTTTATTTGTGAATCACCTCAGATATTAATGAAAATCAAAACATTAACCATACAAAATGACAACGGATTATTGTCGAATCAATTTAATCCACTCCGCTAAACTGTAGTTATATATAGTTATATAGTTAAATTTTGATTTTTTTAATTGTATATTTCCAATTTTGTATTATATCTAATCATCAAATTTACAAAACTTAATTTCAAGTAATCGAATTCCATTTTTTCGCTTCATTACTATCACTTCAGAAACTAGAATAATTGTTTCGTTAATGTGAAATTATAATGCCAAGTCAAAACTTGGCTCGTATCGATTGGCGCAAGTTATCAGCGATTGAAGTGAATACCCTTGAATCTGAGCTTCATTCCAATCGTTGGTCAGTCTCTGAAATCGGCTCAATGATCGCTTATTCTTATATTGATTCTGAATTTGTAAGTACTGATTTTTTAAATTTAAATCATGTTTCATCTATTCATTTATTTTCCTGATTACACCTTATCTTTTTAGCTATTCTTTAATGTGATAATTTTAGTTCATCACCTCTTATTAA